>OZ004631.1:10684828-11365655 GCA_963924495.1 Nemapogon koenigi | reverse complement strand
CGCTAAGCTTTGACATAATAAAATCTATATACACTTTCATTTGACAGCAATAATCAAGCAGTTTTATTTTCTGGTTATGGTGGGATTGTTCGCTATTTGGTGATATATTGTTTTGATTTTGAGATCGTAAAGTAATATACTTCGATACGACAATGAGCGTCGAAGAAGATGTCATGAAAATACAGAAAAAGCTAACAAAAATGACTTCGGAAGATGGAACTGTAAGTGCTGTATTTAAAAATACAACTTACATTGATTTTCCTATAAGCAGTTTCAAAAATCTGATATTAACCAATATTCTGAAGTGTTATTGTACTTTTTATGAATTAAGTTTTCAGTATAAATATTACTTTAAAACTATATTTCTACTAGTAAGAGCTTAGGCTTCCTTTTACGTATACTTACCTATATATGTACAAGTGTATTAACCTATTTTGTGGACTAGAGTTTAAAGATAATGATAGACTACCAAATAGATGTATGTACATTATCCAATGACTAAATAATTATTTAAAAGATCTGCTTAACAGACTTGGGCTTGCCAGCAAGTCCTGCTTCAATATAAAACTCATCAGATTTGTGTTCATTAATTAGAAGTTGCAATTACTATTACTGTTGTCAGGGTATATTATGCATTCTTCTATAGATTTTATAGAGATAAGTACTATCGACCCACCCTTGGCTTCACACTGGTAAACTTACACAATATGAAATTAAATATAATAATAATAATTATAAACACACTTATTATTACTACATTACTTTTCAAATACAGATAAATGCTACTGTAGATTTTTTTTTGATCATTTTCATTCTACAGGATTTTGTTATATCTCTGGCAGAGTAAATGGCATATCCCATGAAAGCATCAAAGCACAATTTTTGCACAGACTTGATTCACTACTACTGTCAATGCTCGTATCTATCCAATATATATAAGTCATATAATCATTTTTATTACCTGTAAACCTTACTTGTGTATTCAATCTATGTAATCTTTAAAATCAAAACATTCAGTAGTTACGGAGTGAATCAGACACAGACAGTTAAACAGACACATTGAGAGACTTTGTTTTATAATTTGTAGTGATATAGTTATAGATATTCTCTTTTAATTTGGCATATATATCAATTTTATTCTTCTTTTCTTTCTCTGTTTGTTTGTGTTTCTTTCAAGCTTAGTGAAATTCAGAACATATTCATGTTCTGGGTACAAATTCAAGCAAGTGTCCTAATTTTTTTATTCATGGTGCATGCACAGGTACTTTATTTTTATATTATGTAAAATATAATTGTAATTGTTTTGCTCAAAAATACTGTAAACAGATTTCTATAATATTTAGTTAATACTTTTCTCCCTGAAATTACAGAGTGGGGAAGCAAAGTGAAATAATGATCACATCAACTAATTCCTACCACAAATTATTAAAAAGTTAAATATATTAAGTTTATTTAATATTGTTACAGGGACAAGAAGAAGCATTAGAATTATTAAAGCACCTACAGACTATGGCTGTCAACTTGGAAGTGTTAACAAAAACCAGAATAGGAATGACTGTTAATGCTCTCCGAAAGTCCAGCAAAGATGATGAAGTTATTTCACTTTGTAAAACATTAATAAAGAACTGGAAAAAGTTCTTAGCCACTCCCAGCAGTCAATCTAAAGAGTCTGGCAGCTCAAAGGGCAAGAAAGATAATGGAAAGGATAAGGATAAGAGAGATGACAAGGATAGAGATAGAAAATTGCCAGTATCCTTTCCACCACAATCAAACACTGCGGATGCAGTCCGACTTAAATGTCGAGAACTACTGACTTCTGCTCTCAAAACTGATATGGAGAACCCTAACTCATGTGGTACACCTGAGGAACTTGCCGAGGAGTTGGAAGAGTGCATCTTTGCAGAATTCAAAAACACAGATATGAGATACAAAAATCGTGTAAGATCAAGAGTTGCTAACTTGAAAGATCCAAAGAATCCCACCTTACGAACCAACTACTTAAATGGAGTTATTGCTGCATCTCGTCTTGCAAAAATGACACCTGAAGAGATGGCAAGTGATGAAATGAAAAAGTTGAGGGAGAAGTTCATAAAGGAAGCCATTGATGATGCTCAATTAACAACTGTCCAGGGTACTAAAACTGAGCTGCTTAAATGTGGGAAATGTAAAAAGAAGAATTGTACCTACAACCAGCTCCAAACCAGGAGTTCTGATGAGCCTATGACCACCTTTGTGCTTTGCAATGAGTGTGGCAATAGATGGAAGTTCTGTTAAGACTGCATTCTGCAATTAGGATATATTATGTGTTTGTGGAAGTGCACTACTGCAATATAACAGTGCTTACATATTTAATCAATTTAAAGTGTTTAAAGATTTTTGGTTTCTACGATTAGACCTAATTTACTGGCGTAGTATGGAATCATGTTAGTAAGACACATTTTAAATTAAGTAACTAAATAAATGACCTGCTTGAAGGTATATTGGTTTTATTGTACCACCTTTGGAATATTTGTAAGTCCTTTTCTAATAAATTTTAATAATATACTTTCATCTTTCAATGAAGCATACCTGAGGTTTAAATAAAACATCATTATATTATTTATTATTCATCTATTTAGAATGAATGAACATTTATATTCACAATTAAAAATGAATGTCATTGAGCTAATATATAGGTAATAATAATTTATATAAAGCATTTATTTTAGAAAACTCCCTATTTACATTAAAAATGTGAATTAACAACTATGTATTTTCAATAAATTCACAATTAAATATAAGTGTTTACTTTGACACTTTCCTTTAAATTAGACACATTTCAAGTTAAGTAAATAAATGCCCTGTTTAGAAGTATGTTGGTTTTATCTTTGGAATATTTGTAAGTCCTTTTCTAATAAAATTAATATACCTAAGGTTTAAATAAATTAATATAGCATACCTGAGGTTTAAATAAAATAAAATTGAGGTTGAGGTTCAATAAAACATCATTATATTATTCATTATTTTTCTATTTAGAATAAACAAACATTTATATTCACAATGAAATAGGAATGTCCTTGAGGACTTAAGAATAAGATATAGTATAGGTAATAATAATTTATATAAAGTAATCTCCAAATTTATTGTAGAAAACTTCCCTACTAAATAATAACTTATATTAAAAATAAGTAACTTCTAGGTACATGTGAATTAACAACTACTTTCAATAAATTCTTACAATTAAATATAGGTGTATTAAGTGTTTACTTTGACACTTTCCTTTAAATGAAAATGAGAGTTGCAACTAACCACAAAATTCACAATGGCTATTGACTAATATGGCAAGCTACACTTTGGTATGCTAAATGACTGCTTTATGCATTTTTTGCTATAACTACCACTTCACCTGTTTCATTAACAAATACTCTGTCTTCATTGGTTTCAAATGTTTCGGCTTTCTCTTCAGAAAATATGACTTCAGTACTGGAGATTTCTTCATCAAGTTTTGTAATTGTGAACATAGAATCCTTATTGGCAGCATAGCACTGTGGCTGATATGACTTGTGGTAAGTAAAATGTGTTTTAAGATGATCTCTCAGGAAATGTGACTGAATTACCACTAGATCACAGATCCAGCATTTGTGGTAGTTTCCTAATTTGTTAATGTTGTCATTAGGGTCATGTCGCCTGTGGTGATTAATTAAAGCATCCAATCTCTGATTCATATATGGACACAGAATACACGAATGTTGCTTGCGATCTTTGCTGAGTGGTGTGTCAGCTGAAGTTATTTCTTTACTTGCAGAGTTTATGGATCGTCGCCTTTGCAAAAGCCGAAGAGTCTGTTGATCACTAACAGAGAATTGTTGGAAATCGCTTTTAGGAATACCCCTAGGCATAGTTTTTATTGCCAATTTAATGTTGTCTGCACTGTCCTGACTATTCCCTTGGGTTTCAGATTCCGCTATATCAATTCCCTTCTTTCGTTCAGCTTGTGCCTCATCATTCATTTGATGTTTTCTCATATGTTGAACATAATTAGCGTAATATTTGACAGAATAGTCGCATACCTCACATTTGTACCGTTGTTTAGATCCATGTAGCGACAGGTGTATTCTGTACTGTTCTCTCTTTTCAAATGCTGAAGGACATTTATGGCACTTGTAACGTTTCTCTTTTTGGCGTCCGTTTTTCAAATAAGTAGGATAAATAAATTCTGGATTCCCATGCATCAAATAACCAAATTGAGGATCAGCTTGAAGAACTGGTGGAAAATGATCATTTGGCTTCACTAGTTTATCTTTGTCAGTCAGCACTCTTTTCTGGGCCTCTGTTTTCCTTTGAAAGAGGTCAGTCCCAGATAAAGGAATGTTTTTGTAATCCACATCTTCTCCAGATTCATAATCACAATTAGTGTTTACATTATTACCATCGTGTAGAGCTTCGTGTTTCGCCAGGTTTCCACTGTTCTTTACAGTGTAATTACATGTTTTGCATTTATGTTCACCCCTTCCTCCGTGCAACCCCATGTGATAAGTCAATGCGGAGTTTTTAGGAAATTGAGCTGGGCATAATTTACATGAATATTGTTTGATCGTATGCTTATGATGAATTATATCATGGTTTATTTTATTATCACAATTTTGATTTTCTGATACAATCCATGTTCTGTCCGTTGTTTCAGAACAATGTTGTAGTTCAAGAACAGGTTCCTTGTATTCGGGGTGGGGTTCATGGATAAGTCTAAGCATTTTTGTTTTCGATTGATACTCATCGGTGTGTACGTAAACATGATTAACAAGCTGATTATCTTGAGGAACGGAAAATTCACACTTATGACATTTGTTTGGCAAGCTATTATCGTGAAAGCTGACGTGGATCTTCAATTCACTTTCAGAAAAAAATCTTGTCGGACATTTCTGGCAAAAGAATAACATTTTTGCTTCTTCATTACAATTTCTAGCCATATCGTCATTACCATGAGTTGATAACATATTCCTTTCCTCTTCAATAAATTCTCGCAATTTTGCAATTTGTTCCTCATCAGGGACATCTTTTTCGACTGCAAAGTATATTCGACCATATATCTCGCTGTGCCATTTAGAATGATCAGATAATCGAGATGCACTGGAACATGTGAATTTACATTCTAAACATTTATAATAAGTGGCAGCGAGTGTCTCTACGCAGTGTACTTTCTCGTGAATTGGTATTTTGCATTTTTGTGAATTCACATACGAACAATATCGGCATTTGTGCATCTTATGAAATTCATTTTTGGCAGACACCCACACGTAAGGAATTTCATCATGGATTTTTTCAGTAATGGTCTCAGTGCTTAAAGAGTTAAGTGTTGAGTTTTCGAGTTCATCGGTATCTCTTTTCTGTATTACGATTCCATGGACCTTCATGTGTTGATGAAGAAGATGTCTCTTGGAAACGCTATAATTGCATGCTTGACATCTGTATGGAGTATTTGCTGGTAGACGATGAAACTGTTCATGGTACATGTACTGCGACTTGCTGTTTGTTTCATATGGACATTCAGTGCATTTGTGACGTTTTGCTATGATCACCGGGTCCGGTATTGGATCTTTATTGCCCATAGCTTTGGCTACATATTCTTCAGGTTCTGTAATACCATGAATGACGAGATGTTGCATCAGTTCAATTTCAGTTTTCACGAAGAAATTGCAGAAGTAGCACTTGAATATGGACAATGGTGAAGGTGTATGTTGTTGTACATGTGCCATTAGCAGTTTCTTATCACTTGACCTGAAGGGGCACTTGGTACATAAGTCATTATTTAGATCACTTAGTGTTATACTATTTCCAATATTCTCTTCGCCTGGCTTTGGCCTCTCGATGGCTATAACTTTTACGACGCCGTCGTGCTTAAGGCGGCAGTGTCTCTGGAAAAGATAATACAATTTGGGTGAGTAAAAGCTAATAAAAATCTGTGATTTGCATATATTGATATTCAGTTCAACCAGGTACCTACCTACTACGAATTTTATACATTATACAAAATTCTTGTGGTCTCTAAATTCTAAGAAATAAGACTCTAGCGCAGAGGGTTCAGAAAGCTCTTATTTTTTAATTACGTGGTTGTAAACTTGAAAGGGACACATATTGTTATTGTTAACCGGTTAACGATTCTAAGAGATTCATGTCTCATATCTTACGAAATATAAAACTAAGAAAAGTCTTTTAGAAACCTCTGTTTATTTAAATCATAGTAGTAGTGTTACATACCTCACATGATGGGGTATTTACGTTCTAGTATAGAAAGACAGCCCTAAAATTATTTTTTTAATTTAACTACAAAATTGTATGGATAAGACTTCTGTGGATTTTAAGTAGAATTTATAAATGGCTGCAGTTGTGACGAAAGAACGGAGATAACGATATTATAAGGTCTCGTTTTGCCACCTGGTTTTGAATTTGGATATCCTACTAATATCTGTCTGTCTGTTACTACCGATTAATAAGCGATTCGATGAAATTTGATACGGAGAAAGCTTGAACCCTAGGGAAGGACATATGCTACTTTTTTTAAATCCACCCCCCCTAAACGGAGAGCTAGTAAATATTATAAATATGTATGTGAAAGTTTGTATAGATAGATTATTTTCTGGATTAAACATCGGGTACTTTTATCCCGGAATACCTACCTAGAGTAGGTAATGATAAATTATGTAAAAAGTACATTATACTGCATACAGTCTTAGAAATACATACAGTACTTAAATCTGATAGTAAAGTGTTACCTGTATGACATGTTTCCAGTTAGATAATTGATTGCAATGTCCGCAACGGTACGCTAAATCTGCAGGATCTTTGGAGAGTTCAGATTTCTTAGTTAGTTTCGAGTCCTCGTGATTATCATCAAAGGTTTTGGCGTGATCACGAATATGTTCCAACAGTGCTTCCTTTGATGGGTCCCTGGAATCAAATGAAAGGAATCAAAATCAAAAGGACGCGATGATCATAATTTAGTTAGGTAAGTAGTTATAAGTAGTACCCAGTAGTAATATCAAAATATATTGTGTCACTCTAACAACGATGACATTCAATATGATAAAGAGAGACAAACAATATATATTATAAGTAAACAGTTGTCCAACTAGGTTTGTCTAAGGCCTCAGGTATACATCCCCAATCTCCCATCATTTTCTTAAACGAAATTCGTTAATTCTATTAAAAGGGTACAATATTACCTAATTTTACGAAATAAACTTACCTGTAATTACATTTTTTACACTTCCAAAGTGTCCTTTTTGGTTTCTTCGTCTCATCACTATTAGTGTCAGAGTCCTTTTGTTGTTTAGTTTGTAGGTTTAGCGGCTGTACGTTTGGTGACATGCTGCTTTCGTTTGAAAATCCATTGTGTGGCTCATCTACCTCCATCGAAATTTCGATTGTCGTGGTATTCTCATCAATATATTGAAAAACGTTTTCCCCATTATCATTGAGGGTGAGCATGGCCAAAAATTTCTGGTATTTACTATAGTTCCGTCTTCCTGTCTCGTCTGTCATCAATACTTTAGCTTCGTTGTGGTCAGGATCTCTGGCTGACTTCAATTTTATATGTTTGGTTATATCCCACCGCCAATTAGATTTGTACTGACATAAAGAACACTCAAATGGCTTCTTATTCAAGTGTCCAACAATGTGAACGTGAAATCTGGAGGCTGTAGAAGCCCAGAATGGACAGTGAGGACACTTGTAAACCCTCTTTCCCACGGCCTGTGTGGGTGACAAACTCATTCCTTCGTCATCATGTAACGCGTCTACGTTATTAGGATCATAATGACGATCACCTCTTGCTATTGTGGAATCATCATTGATATTGATGTCTAGAGGTGTCTCAAATTTGTTAGATTCTGTATTAATATTATTCCAAACAAATACAACATTTTCCATCGGATGTGGCTCGCCTTCCTTTTCTTTAACACTAGAATCATTTCGTGATTTAGTATTATTTTCAGGATAAATTTTATTATTTACAGTGCATGTTTGCAAGTGAAGATATAAATCAGCACTAGACTTACACCTGTGTCTACAATTCTGGCATCTTGTAGAACCAGTGTTACTGACGGTCGCGTTAGCTACTACACGACTAGTGGTTGACGAGCAAGTTTTCTCGTGGACCGAATGTTCGGACAAACATTTACTTTCAAACCCACAGTTTTTACATGTGAGAGAACCCTCTTTGCCCGATTCATTGAGCAATCTCTGCTTTAATTTGTCAAAGAAGGATTCGTTTTTCTTCTTAGGTGGATAATCGCCTTTAATTGATGACGTTGTATTAACTGGTACAAATGACATATCTGCAGGTAATTCATTTAATTTTTGTCCGTATTCAGTTTCTGATAAAGTTGCGCCTTCCTTAAAACTCTTTGGTGAAGGTTCATACGAACTCTTGCCTTGAACTGGCGTAGATGTATTTAAAGGAATGAGCTGTGGCATCGGCCTTGCTCTCTTTCTATTTGGCTGTATCATGTCGTCTATATGATTAAAACTTTGTACTCGATCCTGACTTGGTTCGTCTTTATTTGTCACTTCAATAATCATGTCGTTAGAGTCATTATTATACATTTCAGACATTTCTGATTGTTGTGACCCCACTTCCTGAAAATACATAAAAAATCTCTTTATAGGTATACACTAAATACATGTTGTACGCTACGAGCAAAGCTAGTAATGGCCTCAAACTCTGCAGTTCACATCACAGGAGACTCATTAATGGGATGAGCAGTTAAACGACGTTTTGACGATACCACATGGTAAATCTGCGCCTTATAGGTTTTTTAACCAAGTTGCGAATAAGACTCGCGCGCTGAGATTCCGTCGTACCATCCCGTTTTCGGTTAAAACTTTATGACAGGATTTTCGTTTAGGTTTTCCTGCAATCTATAAGAGAGGCCCTATATTCTCTATTTCTCATTCAAAATTTTAACCTCTGTAGTTTCGGAGATAAGGAGGTGGGGAGTCAATTTTCGTAAATTTTCTGAAACTATGCATTATAAATTATAAAAAAAAATATTTGTATTTCTTATAACGATCTCTTTCATTTGATATGTGACATGAAATTTATTTCAACTTTTAATTTATCCCCCAAAATTAACCCAAACTCGAAATTCGATTATTTACGCTATACTCCGTGATTGGATCATCAAACTATATAATATGTACCAAATTTCGTCCAGTAGATTCTGAGAAAATAAGCTATGACAGACGGACAGACAGACACAGAAGATCCTATATATATCCAATTCGTTTTTTTCTCGGAGGTGTACGGAACCCTAAAAAAGCAAAGATTAAAATAAAGATATCGCAAAAGCCTCCAAAACCTACTGTATCCTCTATGCGGTGGTCAAGGTCATCTTATAACTGTCAAAAATATGGCAAATCTCAGTTAATCCTGGAAAGGTGAGTTTATTTATACAACACTTCCTCACCATACAATGATAGTTATTATTTGAAATTGGATTGAGACATATTTTTATTATTTAGGGTTCTATAGAGTCGTAGTTTTCAATACGAGCATTGCCTTTGCGTTTTGGAAGTTATGGCTATTTAGAACTTTTAATAATGAAAATATGGCTCAATCCAATTTAAAATAATAACTATCAATTGTGTGGTAAGGAAATGTTGTATAAATAAACTCACCTTTCCAGGATTAACTTAGATTTGTCATACTTTTGACAGTTTTAAGATGACCTTGACCAACAGTCCTTAATACCACATCGATGCATTGGCCGCTTGACGCCTCTACAGAAGACGGAAAAACGGTTCATTTCATCCACTTTTGCAATTTGCTCCCCGAATGCCGGGTGCCGTTGCCTTGTCGGACAACGGAAAAAGTGTATTATGTGAATGAAAATATTGTTTGAAGGGCTCCTTAAAGATATTATCTGACATTCTCTAGCTAGACGAAGGAAAAACGATCTAGGTAAATACAATGTATGAAAGTAAGGGCAGCTAAAGAGATATGCCAGAATCGCAGCATAATATATCATAGTGGAGGTCCGTTATATTATAGTGTCTCTCCTGCTTATCAAACTGGGATACAGGCGTGAGTAACTTCACGTAGGCAGAATACCAACTTTATGAATCGAGTGGCAAACTTAATTTTGTTTGAAAACGAATATTCATAGATTAACTCGCCACATTCGCAAAAAAATGGTTGCTGTAAAAAATCAATCTAGAGTTAGAAATAGTAGAAGGAACATCGAAGTTTTACACGCATGGTAACGTGCTGATCACGAGTGTTGTTTAGTAACATTTGGCGTGCACACAGTGTCGTATGTGAACGAGAATCTCGCACGCCACGCCACCTCGGGCGGCCGGCACTCAGCAGGCGGTAGCTAATAATAATAAAGTGCGCCGGGCGGCGCGCGGCGGCGAGGAAGATGATAACACGTGACGTCACTTACCGACAACGACAGCGAGTCTCCGCTCCCCTCGTCGAGCGCGAGTGAGGCTAGCAAAGTGAGGCGCGCCGCGGTGGCAGCGGGCGGCCGGCTGCGGCGACGTGTGGTGGCCGAGTGTCCCACACCGGCAGGCGGAGTGTGGTGATTCATCTCGTGCACAGTGAGGCTCTGCTTGATGTCCGCCGTGAAGTTACACACGCAGCAGCAGAACGCGCCGCCGCCGCCGTGGTTCTTGTTGTGCCGGTCCAGGTTCCACTTGTACGGTGTGCGGAAGTCGCACAGCGCGCACTTGATCATCGGCATCGAGTGGTACTTCACGTGCTTCGTGAAGCGAGACTTGAGGTGCGTCACATAGTTACATTTTTCGCACGAGAAGAACTTTGACTTGCGGTCGGCGGAGCCGGTAGTGGGGGGCGGCTCGGGCGCGTCCTCGACCTCTTCCAGCAGATCCTCGGTATCGGACAGGTCGACAGCGCGCGCGGCGGCGGCGGCGGCCGGACCGTGCACCATCCTCTCGTGACGCATCAGCTTCTGGTGGTGACGCGAGGCGTACACGCAGTGTGGACAGTCGTAGATCTTGAACTTCTCGTAGTGCACGTCGCGCGCGTGTGTGAGGAAGGCGCGCGGGTTTTGGGTGTAGAAGGCGCACTTGGAGCAGGTGTAGTTGCGACGAATCTTGCACTGCGGGAGCTCGGCGTCGTCCGATGAGACTTCGGAGGAGGCCGTGCCGTCGGGCGCGAGGGCGGGCGCGGGCGGCGGGGTGCGCCGCAGCATGCTCCGTCCGCTGCAACAGATCGTCGAGGTTGACACGAGCGGTACTAGCGGCAGGCCGGCAGCGCGGCACTCGGCACGTGTGCAGTGTGCGTGAGCGACGCCAACGGAATGAGCGGGCTGCTAGCGCGGTGAGCGCGGGCGGCGGGTGGTCGGTGCGGTCGACCGGCCGCCGGCGGGCGCGGGGGGCGCGGGACGGGGGACATACGACATGATGATCCTCCGCGACCGAGCCGGGCGACCAGGCGGAGGGAGGGCGCGATACATTACTACAAACTATACCTACCTCTATCGTACAGTCAAGTTCAGTCAACATGTCACCTATTATGTTAGAGTGCCCATTAGACTTATTAATCTACCCCGTAACATCTAAGAGATGGCCTGTTTATTAATTTAATCGACATAATTGATAACGTCAATGTAGGTATAACAGTGATCTAGACTCACTACCTCACACTTCCGATTCCTGATGAGCCGAGTAGGTACTAAAGAACAAGACGCGACATCCAACAGATAACAAAAATAGAATCTGGCAGCCAACCCCATCTGAGAGACAGGTGTAGATATGCAGATTTGTATTATTGAAGAACGCGGTGTGAGACTTTCAGACATACATAAGACCGTAAATTACTTTCAGATGTAACTAAGTACCTAGACAAAGTGTAATCGGTGGTAAAGTAAAGAAGAAGGGAAGCTTTACATGAAAACAAACTGCTTTCAATAATTTCACAACGTTACTGATAAATAAATAAATTGTTATCTCCTGTACGACCACTTTGAAATATGTATAGGTACTTGATTCGATGGAATAATCGTAATCTGGCTACCCCCTACTCCCTATAATAGTATAATGTTCCTACCTACTACCTACATGATAGTGTGCTGTGTGTGTATCTACAAGAGTGCGATGATTCCTAACAACATTAGTAACAACACTAACAACATAATTTCGTTTGAGAATTCACCGAATACAATGTTGTTGACATTGTTCAGTATACATCTAAATAATGTTTTAGTTTACATATTATTTGTGCAATCATTTTTTGTGCGGCGAGAGTTCGCTGAACTTTTGTTTTTAATACATAGAGATATTTATTGAATCTGTAAAAAATATTTGGTTGTCCAGTTATATCATACTCTCATCTTCATTATAACCGACTCGCACAAAGCCAGCGTGGGGACATTGCCACATTGCGCTTCTCACATTGTTGGCATATCGCGACGCGTATTGTATATAAACAAGAAGATAGGTCTGAAAACTCAAAAACAATTCGATTATATCTGAAGTTTTTTATGAAGTATTTTGCTTGTCCTGGTATTAGAACCCGGTACCTACTGTCTGCTTCCTCACTAACTACTAGCCTACCTACTGCCACAACTACCTACTACATTATTGCGTAAGCGTCGCGTCAGTCATTTATACACGACTGACTTGGGTGTTGATAGATGTAGTAGGTAGTAACCAGACGACACGAGTAGTAGGTACCTAGTCGTTCTACTTTTATCCTACCTCCATAATTATTGAATACAATGCAGGCAAAGCAGCGGACAGAAGTAGATACATAAACCTTGCTCGGACAATGCTCCTACCGTGTCAATTACGATACGAATTAATTGATAATCCATCATACATACATACAGACAAACAATTTCGATTGGGATTCGAACCGGCCCCAGAAAACAGCGCTAGGTGGCTGAATTATCGGCCAGCGGACAAATCTTCATGAGCAACCAAAATCACCCACACACACAAAATACGTGGGGACATTGCTTTCCACATTGTAGGCGCGCCGAGCATGTTATGTATAGGCGACGCGGGGGGCAGGGGACGGGAGGAGACAACTCGAGGTCGGCAGGAAGCGGCATCCCAGCGAGCACAATGGACGGGGGGAGTAGCAATCGATATACCGTCGGTCGCTAAGGTCCGTTGGTCGTTGCCGCTTGTGTAAATAGAGGCGATGTTGATGTCGCTGATCTTCAAGCTGCTAAGAATTACCTACCTATACAAAAACTCATCCGTACAATATGGAATGTCTGGAGCTAAAAATAATATATTTAAGTGGATTAATAAAGCTAATATGTAATTAACTGCAGTTGTTGTCAGGGTATCTACATAAACAAACTTATTAATTGAACTTTTGTAGGCTGCAGAAAATAATGTAGACGAGAATTCGTTACATTTTAAAATGGCACTCAGACTCTGTATGCAACTCTATCTGACGTCATTATCAACCAAAGCCAATTAAATAGGTATCATAATTTGAACAGATAGGTAGGTAGGGACGGAAGGACAGACAAACCTTTGTTTGAGCCTTGTCAGACGAAAAAGCCCTAAAATCAATCCAGACTTCGTGCGACTGAAGTAAATAATCCCATTATTACCAAGCAGCAGTTGGTAATTTGTAATTTTGGGGTTCGACCAAAATACACAGTCAAACTTCACAGAAGAAGCAATCGACATGTTGACCGCCTCTTGCGTATAAATAGCGTTGGTGGCGAAGCAACGAGGCTAGCGACTTCGTGCGAATGAACGAATATTTTTGCCGTTATATGCTCAGGAATGTTCAACAAAAAGTTAGAATTGGGAAATAGCCCGAAACGAAACGAGATATATCTCACTGACTACCACTAAAAACATAAAAAACCTGTTCATAGCCTTTACTTTCCTTCAGTCAGCATGCTTTATTTTCAAAGCTACGTTCAAGAAAAATAACAATAAGTAATCATTATATGTTATGCGATCCTTTTTCTTTTATTTGTTACAATAACCCACTGAACTAATTAATAAGGATTTAATTTCAAGAATCTCACACTCGTAAAACGGCTACACCTTTCACTCTCGTCGAGATGATACTTGTACGACTATTAACTGCGTATCGAGTCACTGAGTTTAGACTTTTGCTTTCGTTCACGCTACAAAGCGTAGAATAAAACTACCTTTGTGGTGCCTACAAACTGCCGCATCCATCCGGTTTCAAGTACAAGTTCTAATTTTATAATATTACCTTATTATGAAAAAGACGTTGAGAGTTCATTAGAACTTTAAAGTATTTCGAACTTCTTAGGAAAATCTCAAAGACTTCGGTGTCAGGTTAATTCTCAGAATAAGGACAAATAATGTTTTGTAATAATTTCCCCCAAAAATCTTGTAAGTAACGCACCACTTTCCCCTAAATACGCACATCACTTTCCCTGTCTTTGTTCCAACGGTTTAAATCGTGGCTAGGTATCCGTACCACATATCGTATGTTCGAAATATGCTCACGATTTTGAGTTCATTATCTATTTTCATATTATTAAACTATGATAAATGTTAACTTACTCGGTTGTGTGGGTTCGATCCTCAGACGTACCTATCACAAATGTCTAAGCTTACACGTGTTTTTCCTTTTCCTAGTCCCCCTAATACAGCGATAGCCACCTGTCTGAGAAAGGGGATTATAATTTTCCTGTTGGTATTATTTGGTACGGAGTTTTCCTTCGAGGGATCAGTGAAAAAGGATCTAAGACGACGTCTAATTAGTTATGTTGTACCGATGGAGTGTATTGAATCGTCATATCAGATCACGTGACAACTACTCTGCGACTGGAAGCTCCCAAGTCCCAACTGACTGACTGATATTATGTTATATGTACAAATCGCTAGTCTCTTGACAGATGGATGGTCTTACAGAGCATACATACTGAGTTACTGGAAAATTACTAGGTAGTAAAAACTATTGTTAATCTTAGAAATGAATACGGTTCTAGGTAGTTCTTGTACAGTGTTATAAAGATAACACGCCAACAACGCACTCTTTTGTGTCAATTGTCTAAATAAACAATGTGTGAATTATTTTTAGGTCGTCCTCCGATTTCAACTACTTTCATATTTTCCAATTTGAAATCGTTTAGGTTTGTGAAGCATTTTGGCTTTACTGATGAAGGATTCATTATACCCCTTTATTCATTATCACCATCATACCACTCCGAATCCCCCGTAACAAAAAAATAATTCAGTAAGCTTAAATTATATATGTGTACCAATTTTCAGCTAAGTATATGAAGTTTTTACCAAATCCAGTGCTACTATCCCAAAATTATCGACATAGCCTCAAAGGGAACTATCGTGAAACCAGCTTGAAACGATCTCACTGCTTTCCGTAGCCCTCAATCAACCATAAACAAGCTAGGTAAATGGCATATTTTTCGGAGGATTATTGCCGGAATTTTATTATGGGGCAAGGGACTCGTATCACGTGATGACAGAATCATACCTAACTTGTCTTACAATAAAAACAATGATTAGTAAGTTTATCAATAGCGTCTTCTAAAAAATAAATAATAACTAAAACACTTCCACCTTTCGTAGGGTTTTTTTACTGAAAAAACTTAATGCAATGAAGTCAAAAAAATCTTGTGTATATTTTAATTTGTGCCGGAAATAGCAGACTAAGTATCTTTTTATTTTTAGTTAGTTTTCTGCTAAACGAATTTGGATTTGGATGCAATTTCTGTTCAAATAACAGACGTGATTATAGTATCTATTTCTATTGGTCTCTAGGTCTCTACATTATAGATATAGTCGAGAGATTAGCAAGCGAGACGTGACATTGAGAGTTATATAACATTGGGGTTACATCACATCGCCTAACATCGAGTTACAATGTTAAATACAAGAGCAAAAACAGCATTGGATTCTATTCAAGTTCAGATCAACCTTGAATGTTTTGACCGCATTATTTACCTTGGATTGGATAGATGTTTACATCGAATAGGACTTGCATACTTTACTGAAGAATTATTGAGATTTTTTAATAAAACCCCCAGTCGCCAAACAACAAAAAAGATAATTGTAGTGGTGGTGTGAATGGTAAAATAATTGCTAAGGGAAACACATTAGGAAATATTTTTGTACTTGCAACCCGAGGTCCCTGCTTCAATCATCACTCGAACTTAAGGATTTTTATTTAATTAGCTTCTAGTGCTTCGAAGGCCATGTAAAGCCATCATCCATACTTCTGACAAGATTAAATGAGGAAAATATGTAGAGCCGTAAAGCACTGTGAAGGTGAAAATATGAACGCAGAACGGTCTACTGGTTTTGTGTTTGTGATACCGTTAATATAAAAGCAAAGTCAAACCAAGAATTGGTGACCACGAATACCACGATGCCTTTGGATCTAATTGCAATGTCTCCACGTTGGGTAGCCTCATAAACTTTTCATGTGTTAAAAGAGGTAGAGGTCTGCTGGGGACTACAATAACACAGTTTACTTTGATCTTTTTGACAATTCGTAATATTGGCATCACTGAATGACAACTCCACGGTCCACCCAACAAAAAAACAAAAAAAAACAGTGATAACAACGACAAAGGGGGTTTCGTGAAACTTACTATTATGAAATGCACTATTTAGGTAGATAGGATTTAGTAAAATGCACTATGGTATAACATAGAAGCACACAATGATATGACGACGCAATTTGCTATCGTAATGAAACCTACTTTGGTGTTGTCCTCTGCCGGATGATTGGACGATGTCGCTAGAGCGTGATCAGATTTCAACACCTCTTTAATATGTATTTTTCTAGTATACAATTACTGCAAACCAGCTTATCAAAAGTTAAATTTTGCTGGCTGTGTAATTCAGGATAATAAAATTTTATTAATTTTCCTGAAATCACTTTAAATACTCGAGCGACAATTCTGATAGTGTTACAAACTAGACTAGACGGTTTTTCAAACTGAGTATTAATAACTAGTGTATGAACAGTGTGTAGTGCTAACTTGATAAAAATAGGTTAAGTACATCAGAAGTGGGGATCTATAGAGTTCATTTCACGAAAGAGTTCCCTTCGTCGTAGTGTCATTGTTTGCTTGTGTCAGGGTTGTCGGAAGGTCCAGTCTGTTCAGTGTATTTAGGCCAATTTCGAAATTGGTCTTTCACTATGCCCCCCGCAACACTACAATTTGATCTATGTATCTATGACAATCGCGATTTATTTAAAAATAGTGATGTTGATTTGTTGGACTTCGTTAACTCAAAGATTTGACTCCCCGTCAGATCACTAGTCACAACACTGTAGGTATATACATACATTCTATACGTGGGTATATTTGGAGGTACGAAGCGCCTCTCGTTTCATAGAAACCTGCCCGGGCGTGGGTATTCCGAGCGTGACTGCGGCCGGGCTGCGTCAGCAACACTGTAGTGTAGGTAGGTAGATAAGATAGGTAGGTACGCGCCTACTAACATGTCATCAAGGTAGCGTTCACCTCCCGCGGCCTCGGTGGACTGCTCCGGACAAGAGAATAAAGTGCGCAGCGAAAAACTTGTAAGTATGTAAGTGGCTAAGTACTTATTTTTCCTCTTGAAGGTAGACTTTGGATTCAGAACTCTATTGATTGTTATATGACTTCATCAGTTGCAGATTCCTCGAATGATAAACAAAAAGATAAACGGATATATTTAGAAGGAAATTCGAACAACTACTTCGACTGGTGGGTAGATGCGTCGTAACGGACGACAGTGCCCGTGATGCAAGAGCTGTGGAAGATTCTGAGACGCAAATAATTTGCGCGCCAATTGACCTTTCGTCGTGCGTCCGTCGGTGCGACATCCGCGGGCGGCGGTCGGAGGTGCGGGCACGGCTACTCCGGACACCAACTCACGTCTGTCGCGCTATATATAGTTCGGTGTCACCGCTGCGCCACGCTATGGTCGCTGCCCGGATTTCACACACGCCCGGGCGAGAGACGCAGGCGAGCGGGAAGACCACCCTTCTACCCCACAGGATCGATACGGATGGTTGGATGACTGACGTCGACGCTACAGAGTCGGCTGTCTCATTAGCGCTAACGAAGTGCGCGCTGGACGAGAATCGAGAACACCATATCTGTCGGCCGGTCGAGCGAGCAATTAGCGCAACCTTGACGTGCGGGTTGCGACGACGTGGCGCTGTCCGGCGAGATGAGTGCGATAAGGCGCGTGATGTGTTTCCGCCCCCGCGCACGTTCCTCTACATGTGAATTGTGAGGAACAGACGCCACCCGGGATCAGCGATCGCACGCACCTCGCTCCCCGCACGTCGCATACCGCCCGCCACACCCGGTGAAGTGATGGAGGCGGCCTCTTCTCGAGCGTTCAACGTTGATAAAAATACAAAACGTTATCAAGCCGGTCGGTAGCAGTCGACGCAGATAACGTTGGTGCCGTCGTCGCCCACAACAAGCGTGCAAAGTGTCGTAGCGAGGTGTGGGTGGATGCCTATATCCCCCTCGTGTGTCCGTCGTGCTCTCAGCTCATTAGAAAATAAGGTCGTCCTCGGCACAGTACCTAAGTCTGCGCCGCATGTGTGCACAAAGAGTAAGCGGTAACGTACACGTTTACCTTTGCGGCGTTATGTACACATTCGCCTCTCTGCAATATAAATAGTCATGCGACAATAGAGCTGGCGGTTGGCGGCCCCCGACATACAGCGTGACATCACAATGGCAGCTGTCGCCTCGTGCGGGACGTGTCGAAGCGTTCCCGGTGTAGACACATAACATAGAAAATATAGTCAGGCAGGACCGCATCGCCGTAACACGTGATGTCGCAAGAAGCCGTTGAAGTAACATAAGCGAGTACCGCAGCAAATTATCAGGGTCGTGCGACGGCGTCGCCGCAGGCTGCCGCAGTATACATACCTACCTATATGTAGGATGTAGCTAGCAGAGACTACAGACGCGTCGAGCGACCGGGCGACCGCGCCTACGTGCTCCGGGCGGAGACGGGGCGGGCGGAGGGGAGCGGGGAGCTTGTTGGGCGAACTGGCAAGCTGGCAATCCAGCCGGAAAAATTAGATACAAACAACTTCATAGAAGACACCGTCTCTACGGCTCTACCTACGAGCCTGCTACATGCATTCTAGCTAGCTATTAATACTAGACTATAGACACTAGACAGTCAAAATATTGCAGAATAACTCTAAGTTGATCGAATTGCACTCCTTTGTTCGAAAAATATTACTACCTATATAACCTATATTAAACTTATAGTAGGTACCTATGGACTGAGTTGCCGAAGAGAGATTGGTGCAAACTAGCTTACATTACACCTTATACGGAACGAATTTATAACCTACTCCTTTGTTTACAAGTCGGTGAAAAAGAAGATTGACCTTTATCACAATTTATTACAATCAAAGACCAAGACGTAGGTACTTCATTATATCACTCAGTTACAAACTCATCATTGTGCATGAGGCGACATTTAGGTCAATTTAATACTTGACGACTGACAAATGTACCATCTGTTATCTCTATACTGTGCAGTGTATAAGTAGGTATACATTGAAGTATTGGCCTTAAACTAGGACCGGCTATTGGGTACCTTGGGGCCGGTAAATCGGTTCCGAGTTCCGGGAGCCGAAAATTAAATAAGAATTCAAACCTGGGACCGACTGTTTCTTGTCCACAGTGTCCACTAGATCTAGCCTGTAAAACCTTTGGCTCAGAAACTCATGCGCCATATTGAACGTCTGCTTTTAAAAACAAGTTATCCGTGCGCATAGCAGTTGACAGCTGCTCATATGTCAGGTGGTACTCGGTACTATAATACCTACGTAACATCGCTGTGTAGCAGCGGACACTGCAGCGATATTGGCTAATCTTTCAACACAACTGCACAAACACCACGCTTTCTGTCGTAAAACAGGATGAATAGACTCTATATTATAGAGTCCGTTCGAAATACATTTGGAAAGAGAACCGTCATGAGAAATTGAGGGCGCTGCAGCTTCTAATTAGCGTGTTTGATATTATTATGTCAAGACACAAACGATGACTTCACAGAGGGCGAAGTCGATTGTTTGTATGTGACTTATCGTAAAGTATTTGAATTTTACATGATTGGTTAAAACGTTTTGAAACGAAAGAAAGTTACAACATTACACTACCTAGTATCCCAATCCCGTCCACTGAAATTGAAACCCTACTGGGGTTACTTTAATTCGGTTTTCGTTTGGCTTCTATTGCAGGGAATTTCCCCCGGTGTCATAATCCGATCAACGAAGATATGGATGCAATGCAATGATTTGATTCATCCGTGAAACTAAGTAGTTTGATAAAGTAGAGTCAAGAGTTGAATGCATAATATTACTACGAGTGAAAAATAATTAAAGATATTTTTTTAATCCGGTTCTTTATCAATGGAGATAAATTATCATCATCAGAGCCGAGAGCCTCCAAAAAAATCTCATACATATAATAAAAATATATGAAAGTCTTTTTATGAATTTCTTAATTTCCAAGGAACACATGAATTCATATTAGTTTATGGTGTCTACGACCCAAGCGCGTGTCATTAGATCGCCTTACCATAGTGTTTGTATAGCGATCAAAGAAAAAAAAACACGTGTTTAATATGGCGACAACAATTTCTAGACTATTATCTCTTTGTAAGGTTATGGATATACAAGTCTATCTTGTAATAAGATTAGATTACTTAGATTTTTCATATAAAAAGAGCAATTGAAATATACGTATTTGGTCAAATTAAGTACCTCTATTCAATAAACGAAAATAACGGGGCGGGGTAAGGCATGGCATCATATAGTACCTAGTATAAAAGTTCTCCGCATCCATGTCTGAGTACCAAGGTATATTGAAATATTTTAATCCTTTTTATTGATACCTCACAGGATATAAAAAAAGGTCAAGATGCGAGTAAGATTCGGGAAAAATAAGCTGTGACAGATGGACATAGCCAGACAGGCACAGGAGTGATCCTATAAATAAGGGTTTCCGTTTTTTTCATCGGAGATGTACCTACGGAGCCAAAAATACACGACGAAACTCTCAAAATCATTGATATCTCAAAATTAAGTTAGTTTCCCTTGTCAACTCATTATACCCTACCTACCTTTGTGCGCAAGTAATTTCTGTAAACTTCCTATAGTAAACCAAACCATAACATCTATTACAAAAGCTCTAGTTAGCCGAATTATGGCATCAATCCATCTTAGCCAAAACCATCAAAGACAGTACTCGGTTATCACAGAGGGGGACCGGACTAAGGGAGGGGTTGATGGCTAACAGAGCGTAGCAAGATGAGAGGGTGAAACACTAGAAAGAGGGAGAAAGCCGGATAATCCCATATGTGTATAGCTTCGTTACAAATAAAACATTATGTAGGTCGTTGCTGTGGCAGAAGAGACAGTAATAGAACACGATTATTTTCAGAGTACCTGAAACCAGAAACCTATCGTAATTTAAGGGGTCCTAAATATACTAACGAATCGCCATTTTCTTTTTACAGCGATATACCTACTAATAAAACATATTAGGAAAATACAATAAAACTCCATGATGGGGGCGTTGGCGAAATGGCAACAAACTTTTTCCCCATATACATGTTCAGCTTCTATAACTAAAGTCATAGGTAAATTTTTAATACAAATAAACCTTCGAGAATTGCACATCATTCTTGAAAATCGCATTCAGATCCGTTCAGTGCCATAGTTATCTAGATAGATACGGGGCTTTATAGGTACCAAGAACGATGTTACACAAAATAGAATCTTCAATCTTGAAAAAACAAAAATATATATTCTGAAAATTACGTATCGCCGTTGTAGCATAAAAACCTCGCTACAGAATATTAAAAAGAGAGTTAAAAGAGCAACAAAAAACTCATGTACAAACAATGGTAACAATGTCCAGGAGAGAGCACTATACCACTACTGTCTGCCTATCTCTATGGGAAGCAGCCGTGAAATTATGTATAAAAGCTTGAATTTGAAATTTTAAAGTATGTAGAGCCGATGTAGATCCAATGTTTACCATCATCAAGGTATGTAGCTATGCAGTGATGTGATTTTCGATATGGGTACAAGACTCAGCCGAAGCAGGTAAAGCCGTAACAGATCGCTAGTCCATCTATCCAACAATGGTAGTGGTGAGGTCACCTCTACGACCGACGGCAACGCCCCACAACACATGAGCAGATTCAAGTCGACGCAGATACCCACCTACATTGAGCGCACACTAGAGTGCCACAGACAGATAAATAATATATCATCACGCATGTTATTCCATGACGGGTAGACAGACAATAAATATAGCAATATTTGCAAATATCCGGAGAAAATAACCACACGGACTAAAACAATCTCATTTCAAAATAGTTTTCATTACATAACCACAGAATAGGAAGACCACCGTGAATGTAAAGAGCCAAATGCCATTGCAACCCTACATTATGCTAATAAATATATAGGGTAGACAGGTGTCCTTACTTATTCTAAATTGTATACAGAGCCGCTAGGTAAAGCGTGCTCACTTATATTATACCTACTATGGTAGAGCTACGCTTTCTGTTTGCCCAGAGCGACTGCGTTGTAGTATTAGGTAGGTAGTATTATGTATGTAACCAACTAGCGTGTTGGCAACGCTCGGCCTCCGCAGCGGCCGGCTGGCTTCAAACACGCACGACCTCTTTTCGTTTCAGTGACAACGCCACACCCGGGACTTAGGATGAATAAACTCGGTAGATATTCCGCAACGCGCAAGTTACCGCTTTTTCATTATTTTTAGTCTCGAATGACTTTACTGCAAGCGACAATAGATGGCGTGAGCTATTGATTTATTTAAGAAAATTAAATAATATAGAGTGTTTCTAATAAGGACGCAAAGTCATGGGCTTTGGTTCGTGATCTTCATTAAGGCAAAAGCAATAAATCTTTTAATTTTGTGCTAATGCGCAAAGTGTACCTACATACAAGACACTAGCCATACATAATATCATATCTTGACATTCATGATTAGATCGTTCGTCCTCCTGAAAAATATATCTGTTTATCATAGAAGCAACAGTGTCACTCACATAAACACATGAAACAGACTTTTCCATCAGACAACTGCCTAAATGTGAACAGTGTTACAAGACACACTGCAAAGCATAAGTCAGAATGGTACACGGAGAATGGTAGAGACTCGTCTATGTATTATAATTATAAACGTTCTGTAATGTAATGAACCAAAAATTCTTTCACGTTCGCAACAATCGTTATTTCAACAAACGTTAACAATCCCACAGTTTATGGATAATATTTTCATAACTTGCAAACTTCAATTTATTTTGAGGAAATTGATAAGTAAGTATACTTAGGTACCTAATGAGAAAAATCCGAACAATTATTTTAGTTTTTATACCTTGCGTGACCAGAGAAGAGAGGTAGAGACGCTGAAAAGCAATGTCCACATTTAGCCATTTGCAAGATGAACGTGGGAACAAGGAGTATATACAGCTGTAATTTCTTAAAGCTCATATACCTACTGCTTTACTATTTTCAGAAGTGTGGACGCCGGATGCATGTACGACATTCTAACTCTGTTGCGCTAGTTATTAAAAGTTGAAATCACATTATTACAATGTTAATTTTGACGGTTGTAGCAGGTCTGTCTCATATCGCAAATTTCACGAAATTTGCCTCCCTCCGCTCTATTCCGTATCCCTGTTGCTAACCGTCCACAGATTAGTAAATTATGACAGGCCGAGAGTAAGTGTACCTAAGAACAATAAGAGTGTACCTACGTGCACGCTCGCTCTTCTCGTTCTATCGTACATTAATCTGTGGACGGGAACAGGGAGCGGCATTCATTCAATTAATTACGAGGGATGCTATTTATGTATGCGGAATATAAAATAAAAAGAAAAATTAAATACTTAACGAAAATTACCTATTCAAAATATTCTCCTCGATGATCAATACACTTTAAATTTTCGTAACAATTTTTCCACTCCGTTTGAGGTAAGTACCTACTTCCAAAACGTGCATTATTTTTGAACGCCTAATAAAATAACGGCTTGTTCGCGCGTCGAAAATCGTTGACTAGGCAGTTTATATAGTATTATCATTGTGACTAGGTACGGAATTTATAAAGAAATCATTGGGTGCCAAGTCAGGGCTGTACGGCGGATGGCCCGTCAATTCAATGTGCCTTCCAACCAAATACCGAATCGTTACAGCCGACGTGTGACAACTCGCATTGTCATGATGGATGATGATTCTGCGTTTATGGTTGGTTTCTCAGATTTTACGAAAGACTTCTGGCAAACAAATTGATGTATACTATTTGGAATTGACCGTTTTATAAGTAGGTATAACATAACACTAGGCACTGCTGTAGCCACGATTGGCGACCATGTGCTTCAAGTTGCTTTTGACACGAACAACTTTTGTTGGTTTCTAACATTTTTCGCACCAATCAACGCGTGCCTGTTTTTGAGAGGACGTCAAATGTGTGGAGAGACGGCCATGGTTGTAGTCTACGACGCTCTACTGTTTGTGTATAAATGAATAAATTAAGAAACGCAAATCTTTAGCCGTCTTCGTAACGTTGTTATGGAGGATTTATTTGTCTTTGTCCTAAGTAAGCTACTTTTATGCATTTTTTAGACAATACTGCGATGGTCCCGTGATATCGCCAAAGCTCAAAAACATTTGCGCGTAGTACATAATAGAGGTATGTACCTATAATGTGCAACGTATTGGATCTACAGAATCCCCTTAGCAAGGTTGTTACTGATAACGTTATCTGAAGTCAGGCCGAGTGGTATCGAGTATCGAGTTTGTCGCGCTAGCCTAATCGATGTTTCCTACTCCGGGGATTGGTGTGGTGACTGGTGACGCAGGCGTGGACAAACATGTAGTTGTCATGCGGTAGGTACTGTGTAACGTACGTTGAACATTGCGCAACACTGGTACACCGTCTGGAAAATTATTTAGTTATTGTTTTGGGAAGCTCGGCCTAAAGATATAACTAGCAGAGTTGTCAATTTAGTTCTAGAGCAGTGGAGGTCTCTGCAGAGTTCAGATCTAAAATAAGTGCTTCGGAGAGTACTTAAAGAAAGCGCCCGCTTTTCTTCTAAACATAATAGATAGGTTTATTCATTGATATGGTTTATTTGTAATTATAAAGTAACAGTCACACAGGCCACGCCGCATGTTATAAATACCGTCATTGGGGCGTGCGTTATGTGCAACTGTGCAGTCTATTCCCCCCCACCTCCCCCTCCTCGGTCAGCCGACACATTATCTTTGTGGTTTGTTATGTCATTGTGTCTGTAAGAATCAAGATAGGTGTTCTATACATACTTATCTATGTAACTACGCTAGGATTAGAAACCAAACAATCCCGAGTTCGAAACCCAGGCTGAACAAAATATTAGTGTTAAAAATATCTAGCACATTTGTATGTACATATATGTATGTATACCCATAGGGTAAAGTAGGGTATCATAGTATTTTGGACTGATAGAAAGAAAGGTGCGTCGGTGGCTAGGCGGACGTATAGCCTCACAAATGCCATCGGCTAAAAGAATAAAACTTTGTCTTCAGCTGGGTACCTTGGGAGTTGGGATTGGGGCCAATAACACGGGATAACCCGTGAAGAGAGAAAAAAGAAAGAAAGGAATAGACTATTAGATAGGTACCTACTTACTTTTCAGTTTTCAGTGACTAATATAATCCTACAACAAAATGGTCCAACTTTGTAAGAATTACTAAGAATATTCAGTTCCCCTGGGTAACGGGGAGCAAGCCCTACATACTTCGTGTCTCGTACCACGAATTATAAGGACTATTTCTGCGACTGGTATAGTTATTTATTTAAACTTTTACGCAGCATTTCCCATACATTTATATACTCAAGGGATAACGATATTATAAACGTTAACTTAGGAACAAAGTCAGATAGTAGAATAAACAACAGATTTAGCACAACACTATCTTTTGAATCGTGTCTTTATTTTGAAATTACGGTTATTTATCAAATAATATTTCAACTTGTCTTATGTGAGATAACAGCTAATGACACAACTCAACTGATTACATGATACATTTCTGTATCATTAGAACTGTTGTTTTAACTTAGTCTGTTTACGGGAGTGGAAGACAAAACGAGTAAAAGTCAATGCCAGCTGCATCGCAGCTGCTGCCGCGACCAGCCTGGGTAACGCGCCCTAAGGTTCACATAACGACGACCTCTGGGAAGGCAACTATGTAGCAGAACAAAGACAACAACTTTGAACATATATCTCTACTTCGCACGGGCACGGGTAAACAACAAACAAACAATTTCTGTGCAAAGATCATTTATTATATCGATAATAATATGATTGCCTCTACTCCCTTCGTAATAATCCGTATTGACGTCAAAAAAGACACAAAGATGCAATAATAGGTATTTACGAAAATATTTATGTAGATGATGCGCGTCGTTCGTTCGCCACGGCAACGTGTAGTGGCGACAACTGATTACAATTTCTAATCTAATATAGGTAAGTGATAATGTCTTCACAATGACTTTTCAAGCGTTTATTGTATTGGATTAGTATGTCAGTACCTATGTGTTTCAGGTTTTTTCTCTTAGTAATGTATTGTTATTATATTGTCCGCCGTTTAAAATAAGCAACTATCAATCATGCAAAACTACTGAATCGATTTTGATGTTTTTTTAATTCCTTATGGAGGGGGGGGGGAGGGGGGAGGGCGTATTAAAGTTTGTATAGGACAAACAACATTTTCAATGATTTAGTGTTTTATACACAAATAATAAAACACAAAGGAATTAAATAAAATTTGGCATAAAGATTCTACATTTGTATACATTTATTTATATAATTATAGACATCTAAATACAAAGCAAGGTATTTGGTGGACTAAACACAATGTATGCAGAAATACACAACTAAAAGCAAAATTAATATACATAACATAATGCTTAGTTACATTACTTACTTATGGAAGCGAGACTTGGGTATGGAATAAGAAGCATGAAAGTAAGATAAATGCCGCGGTCTTTACGTAGAATGTGTGATATAAAGCGTATTGACCGCATCCGGAACGATGTCATTAGAGATGAATGCGGAGTGAAAGATGACGTTGTAACTTAAATGAAAGAAAGTAGTTTACGCTGGTTTGGACACGTTGAAAGAATGAAGTATGAAAGATTGATGAACATTGACTAATGCTGGCAGAGGGCGACCTATGTGTATTTTTATTGAACATATAAAAAAAATATTTTGGGCAATGTTATAAGTACCTACACACAATCGCTGAGCATGTATGAAAGGTATGATGAATATAAAAGATTCTACAAAACAAAATATCTCATTTTGTCAATGTTCCTAATTCTACACCGACGAAGTCGCGGGCAACAACTAGTAATGTTATAGATATTATACACTGACGAGCAATATAAAAATGCCACTTGCAAAGTGCCTACAAAATCTAAATATTTTCTAAACCATACAAGTTAGCTTTATGAAGTAAAAAGAATCCTGAAAAGAGTTTCATATTGTACAATAAAACCTATTTACCATCAGCATGCCTCTCACACCTGAGGAATCTACCAGAATCATTTCGGAAATATTTCATGATAATTTAGTGGCTTTTTTATTTGCTCGTCATTACATACGCTTCTCTTGTTAAGATTTATCATGTTTCACTAAAAAAAAATCTAATTGCAATCTACGGTGTTGTACTTGCGCTAACTCATTTAACGCACCAATTTAGTAGCACGCGTGACTATTTATACGTTCTCGAATATTTTTCCTTGTTATCGTGCAATGACAAAGAAGCGATACTATCAGGTATGTAGGTATCCTAGATAATTATTACTGTAAGGAATTATAGAGATGTGAAAGGAAATGTCAGTCGAGGGGCACCCCCAGTTTACAATACGTAGGGTAGATAGGTAATAACAGTGGCATGCTCCTGAAAAGTTGAAAATGAATTGTTACGGTAACAGAGCAGATGTGAATGGAAGTTGAGTGTTCTCCTGAAAAGTTGGGAATGAAAGAAGATAGGTACTACTTATTACGGTAACTTTTACATTTATGATGAGAAGAGAATTACTATTTGTAGAGGAGATGTGAATGGAAAAGTCGAGGGTGCCCCTGAAAACATTTGAAATGAAACGTTTCTACATTTATGATGAGAAAAGTATTAGAATTTATAGAGCAGATGTTAATGGAACAATCATGGGAAGAAAGAGATACTTATAAGTATTTGAAGATCGGTGGAGGTAGAATTGTGGAGGATGGTTTTGTGCACAGTTGGTGTAATGAGTTTCAGGATGTTATTTTACATTGTAGATAGGATAATTTAACGTGTTGCTGACTGTGGTCTTATGGGTCGTCCATTAATCATTTTTATTGTTTATTATTGTATTTTTAATTAAAAAAATATTCGGATTTTTCAAAAAATACACGTGATGTTAGATAGTTGATACCACATATAGCCAGGGGGGAGGGGTGTGTAAAAAAGTGGCTTAAAACCCTCACGTCGTGATTAACGGACGACCCTTAGGTACCTACCTACACCTATTGTACAGAAAAAGTTAACCGTAAGATAAACTTTTATATATATACTTATATAAGTAGGTACCTGTTTTCTATATATTTTTGTGGCTTTCTTTTGTATTTTAGAAATGTTTGTAGTTTCCTTCCATCAAGTTGATCGCATCAGGTTTAGCAGACCCTAGGCGTCCCGGGCGGCGACTACTCGTGCTCGGCGGGGAAGCAGGGTGCGCCACCCCAACCATCAACCACCCACCCCCAACTTTCCTCTTCGTGCGTCGGGGTACCATAAGCCGCCTTCTATAGAAGGACATACACGGCAACCAACCTTTTAGTCCTTGGAGGTTAAGGAATAAGGCTCATATTGTGGTGGCAATTTTCAGTAACAATTGCAGACTCGTAGTCGAATAGTTGGGAGAATTATAGCTCGTATGTTGTTTGCAGTAAAGGCGAGGTTTGCGCGAGGTGGTATGTAAGGGAAGGTCGCCCGGCACGCACGCTGCTGCCGAAGATACGAAAGGAGCGGACGCCGCCGCCCGTGTCAACGCGACCCGCCTCGACCGACCAAACCCAGTTTCTTTTTGTCTGCTTTTGTTGTGTGTAACACGAACTCGTTACAGACAGACGACCGGACGTTCACCGGTACCTGCCACGCTACTCATCTACATGATATGGAATCCTTCAACACGCACCTACATAAATATATAGATAGATATAAGTACAACAACCGGCAATGTCGGGCTTAGTGAGTCATGCATATGATCACACCTCTAAGTACCTAACCTACCTACTTCAAATTAATAAACCACGATCTTATTGAGTGACTTCTAAAAACGGTTCGAGATAGCATTCTTCAACAACAACATTATAAATACTACCAACGATGCTCCGAGTGCACGAAAACATTGTGCATACAATGTATGTAGGTATGTAAGTGAGTACGTGCGGCCCCTATCTGCGGCAGGGGACATAACTTCGGCGCGGACGCAACTGTCGGTTACCGATGTCCTTCAACCCTAGGCTACGACCAACACGATAAGGCCCAATCTTGGACGACATAGGACCAGTGCGTGACAGATAGATATGGGCTATAGCTACATACATACCTGAGGCGACGAAGTGGGAGCGGAAAGCGGCAACGCGGAGACGAATGTAGACTCGGATGGCGCGCGGCGGCTGGCTACCGACTGGCGGACGGCGAACTCGAGCAGCAACGTCGCGCGTCGCGGCCGCAACGGTGGTACCTCGCCCCGCGCCCGCCCGCATACGCCCTCGCTCCCAGACCTGTGTCGGTGTATCCTGTCTGCGGAGGTCAAGTGTGCCTCCAAATAGAACATCGGGTTATATAATATACCATCACGGCTTTTAACGCCTTGTATAATGGGAATATTAAATATATCCGTACCTACCTATACTTGGATTATTTGACATCAGCAATCATACTTACGCCATTTTATTTCACGGATCATTGATTATAAACCTCTTCCTTGACCGGATTACCTAATATGAATAACACTTAACTTCTTCGTGGGTTGTTCTCTAGTGTAAACAATTGTGGCCAGAGAACGATGTCCATATTTAGTGATTTAATTGTTTGCCCAATAGTCCAATAGTCCATATTTTAAACCAGGCCGGTGACAGGTAAATCTCCTGATAAATGTGCTTACTTATAATATTTTCAGTAGGCACCAATGCGAATGACGGCTTTACTATAGGTACCCACTGAAACACTTAAGAATCGATAAAGCACTTATTCTTAAAGGATATTGGTGCTTATCCTTTTTGGTTCGATTTTCTTGAAAATATTGGAAGGGCGTCTTTAGTATATTTGTATTTACTTGTCGACCTACAAGTCTGCATAACCATTATTGTTGATTGACCCCTTGACTTGACAGAAAGTGTCGGCTGTTGGGCAACTGCCTAACCTACAATAAAACTACAGATTTCGACTGGGTCATTGGGTTCATCCATAGGTACATAGAAAGACATTTAAAAACTGCAGGCTTGCAGCTAAGGTATTTATGTATTTACAAAAAACTTGGGGAATTAAATATAACACTAATACCATTGAATGACTAATACAATATTATTTTACTTAAAAATACAAGAAATAAAAAGTATCCGATTGTGTAACATAATATTATTCTTCTAAAGCCTCTTGAATATTTTAAAGAGAGTTTTCATTATTCTGCTCATTAGTTGGTGTCTTGGTGTTTGCTGATTTGAGATAATGTTGTGCCTGTTTATTCTTCCATTACATTTTCAATCACATCAATAACTTTCTTTTTAAATATTCGTATTTGCCGTGGAGACATATTATTTAAATCAGGTAGTAGACTGAGCAAAAACATTTTGTTAGCTTTTGTCTCCACATTTTCACCTTTAGATATTTTGGATTTAAAATATGCATTCAAATGTTTATCTATTTCATTCAGTTGTCTTTTACGTTCTGCGTTACGCTGAGGTATTGGTGACGAAGAACGTGATGCAGGAGACACAGGTGGTAAAGAAGGTGACTGGATCGAAACAGAACTGTTTAGAACTAGTGGGTCTAATTGCAATGAGGAGTCATTTGTTTCATTATCTTCGTATTTGACATCTTTATCTGTTGTTGAAGTAATTACATTAGTGTAAGGTATTATAAATTGCATTGCGTCCATTAAATAGTGTGGTCTTTTATGTGACGATGATCCACTGAGTGAAGATTTTAAGTTTCGCCTAAAGACCCCACGAAGATTGTTCCATTTCTTTCTCGCTTGTAGACCTAAAACAAAAAGAGGAGTCTGTATGAAAGTATTATTGAATTTAGTTTCCAAAAGCTTGTTCTATAGATTTTTCAGTTAAAACATTATCGACAGAACCACTGTTTATTACATGGTATCATTTATAAAAGCAAATGTTCAATATACCTACATAAACAGTGGAGTTAATCTGAGACATAAGAATAGAAAAGTTTGATCATAGGTACCTGTCAAATTAAATGTTTTTCCCACCTCAAACCACGTTTTCTCGGAAATGTTTTTTTTAGAATATCCTTTGTGTTTATTGTCATACAAACAGGGATTCTTCTCTACTTCTTGAATTAATTTAATATTACCAACTTGCTCCGCCATGGAAACCTAAAAAAGGCAAGCTGTATAAAATCGAAAGGTAACGAATCCGTCTGCTCCCTATGAAATTGTTAGTGATGCCGAATCATAAAATTACATTTGTAAGTTGTCGAGAGGGAATTTAGAGTGACCATTTTGAAGTATAGTATCCATAGAGTCGGTTTTCGATTAGTACGGTACCGTCTGCTTTTTTGACCAAACTTTTTCAAACAAACTCGTACAAATACAAAAATATTTATTTAACAACATTACAAATAGGTATTGTGATGGGACCCCAGAACTAAGTCACTGGTAGGTGTTCGTTCAGGTCGTAAAGTTATGTCAAAAAAACAGTCAATTTTATTTTTGAATTTGGACATGACTTTGGAACCTGACTAGTCTGAAATTATATATGGAGCATCTTTCGTGCATAAACTTGCAGCACATTGTTTTCCTCTCTTATACAATGGAACCGGAATTTTTGGTACCTACCGGAGAACATTCATGCAAATATTGCTGAGTGTTTCTTTTTCTGAAGTATCGATGATGTTAATAATGTTGCTGTTTTGCAAAAGAATTGATGGACTTGAATTATAAAATCTCTTATCTGGAGAAATATTGGGTACATTTCGGTCAGCTTCTAGAATTTATTTATAGGATGGACCACGACCAGGGTCTTTTCGATTTTATACAGGCACAGCTCTCTAACTATGATGCGTCATAGAGCATTGTACTTGAAACTGGGGTATCTACCCAGATTTCAAAACTCACTCGTGGCGAAAATGCTAAGCACCAATTTTATCTAAGAGTAGGTATAAAATGTGCTCGGGCTTCGGAGAACACGTCACAGCACGTCTTCTAAAAAAAACAAAGGGGAATCCTAGGAATTGAATTTCCGCCCGGCTTTGTCCGTGAAATTTTTTGAAATGTGTCGAGCATGAGCTGAAGTTCTCTCTCTACAAAATCTCTATGCAAAACTCACGTCAATCCGTTGCTCTGTGTTTACGTGTAAAAAGAACAAACAAACACAACTTTGCATTTATTATATTAGGAAGGATTAGGATATAAGCAACTTTTTAACTTTAAATATATATAAGTACACACAGCCACTCTCAAAGGTATATAAGGAGAGAAAGACACACTATCCTACACTTCTATGCAACACCCGTACCCCGCTGCTTCATTCATAAACGCCTACTTTGTAAACATATTCCATCATCATGTATTCCATATTCAATAGTTATTTTTTTCGAGATTTTTGAATATTGAAATCTAGTCTAGTAAGTATCTGTCATAATCGTGTCTTGTCTTGTTTTGTTAACCGACTTCCAAAAAAAGAAGGAGAAGGTTCTCAATTCGGACCGTATTTTTTTTTTTAAATGTATGTATGGACATCGATTACTCCGCCAGTTGTGAACCGATTTTGATGGTTTCTTTTTTAATCGACAGATAATTCTTCCGGATTGGTCCCATTTTTATCTCATAAAAATTGGTTCATTAGTTTTCCAGAAATTTTGAAAAAACTGACCTTATAAGTCAATTTTTCGTAATATCTCGATGAAATATGTACCGATTTTGACAACTTATTTTTTTAAGGATATAATAATTTCTCGACATAATAATCTCACAGTTATATGACGAAAATCGGTTCAGTAATTTTTCAGAAATTCAGTAATTTGTCTCTGTTTAATGCTGAAAATTATATCAGAGAAAAGCCTTAGCAACGGTTGCCAAATTGCACCAACCGTCTTCAAATTCTACGACGATTTTTTTATTATTTCTTACTTTTCAGTGCAAACTTTTGAAGTCGGTACACTTTTTTTTAAAATGTTTATTAGTCTACTTGTCCTAGCGACGCGACCTCAGAAATAATGAGAACTTGAGCCAGCTTCAATTTGAGTTTTCTCAGAGGAAGAGATTTTATGTTGGAATTTGCTATGGATGCGTTAGATAACAATGGCGGCTACACCAGACCAGATATTAATAAATACAAATAGTTACTTTTTCGACCTAAAACTTATGTTTATATTTTAACTAACTTTCCGCCACCGGCTTCGTCCGTGAATATATTTGAACAATATAAAATATAGCCTATGTTACTTAGGGATATCGTCGTAGCGTTCTATTCGTGAAAGATATTTTAAAATCGAGAGATTACCCCTTACATCCAAACTAACAAAATCCTGTTTATAATTGGTAACGTCGCATTTGTTAATGAAAAACACAATATCTTCATCAAACGACAATAAATATTTGTATTGAAATCGTAAAATCTTTTATCTCTTTTTAGATGTATACCAATGAAAGTTCAATAAACCTTTTAAAAAAAAGTGCACCGACTTCAAAAATTTGCACTGAAAAGTAAGAAATAATGAAAATTTCGTCGTAGAATTTGAAGACGGTTGGTGCCAAATTAGGATACAAAATTAAGTAAACATCTAAGAACATAAATATCTGTTCAATATTATATATTATGTTTGTAATGATGATCGTAGGTTCCTAATAAATTATCTAGATTAGTGAATTTGGGTACTAAGTTATTTCTAATTTGGCACCAACCGTCTTCAAATTTTACGACGAAATTTTTATTATTTCTTACTTTTCAGTGCAAATTTTTGAAGTCGGTGCACTTTTTTTTAAAAGGTTTATTTTACCCTTTTATGTGATTTTGCTGCCTTGAGAGACAAATAATAACGCAACTAAAAAAATATTGATGGAAAATTAAAAAAAAATACCCCTGTGGATGTGATTTGAACCATGTAATGTGCTTGTGCATCCTATGCACCCCATTACATTTAAACGCTAGACCATCGTCACGAAAATTGACAACTTCGTGTCAATAGCAACCGTTGCTAAGGCTTTTTCTGATACATAATTTCAGCCGTAAACAGAAATTAATTACTGAATTTCTGAAAAACTACTGAACCGATTTTCGTCATATGTCTTTGAGATAATGTCGAGAAATTATTATGTCTTAAAAAAAATAAGTTGTCAAAAACGGTACATATTTTATCGAGATATCAAGAAAAATGTACTTATAAAGTCAGTTTTTTCAAAATTTCTGAAAAACTAATGAACCAATTTTTATGAGATAAAAATGGGACCAATCCGGAAGAATTATCTGTCGATTAAAAAAGAAACCATCAAAATCGGTTCACAATTGGCGGAGCTATCTATGTACATACATAAAAAAAAAATACGGTCCGAATTGAGAACCTTCTCCTTCTTTTTTTGGAAGTCGGTTAAAAATATGTTTGATTTAATTAATTAAAATTCGCGAAAATAAAGCAATAAATACGACACTAGCGCCCTACTAGCGCCATAATGATCGACTCGTAGCTCTGTAACTGAAGGACAACTCATTCAAATCAAATTACATTATATAAAAATAAAATAATTAGTTAAGTTGCAAGTACGACTCGCGCGCTGAGGGTTCCGTACCATTTTTTTACGTTTTAATTTTCCCTCAAAATCGAAATTCGATTATTTACGCTATACGTCCATGATTGGGTAGTAACTCTATGTACCTATGTACCATGTTTCAACATTTTTCGTCCAGTAGATTCGGAGAAAATAAGCTGTGAAAATGTGAAAATAAGATGTTCGGAACCCTAAAAACATGACAAGATAAGGTATTCTAACAATATGATAATCTTGAGCTATAATGCAAAGTTCGTACAAATTTATGCATTATGTCAATAAAATATAGGTAAGTATAGGTATTTCAGGAAAAAAATTGAGAAAACTATAAAAGTAAAAATAAATTATATCTAGGATATTTACAGTGGAGTACTCGTGTAGCGGGTCCTTTATCTCTCCGAAAGGTAGGTAGCTGTCGAATGGTTGTAAACTTGAGCTCGATGAAACAAAAATACCATGTTGGCAGTCAAACTTATGAGGGAATACTTCTGGTTTTATCTTCAATGTTCCACCAACTAGTTTATATTTAACAAGATTCTCCGTGTCATTTTCAAGCTGCAATATCATAAAAGAATCGTTATAATATCGCAAATAACTACCTACCTAGGTACCTACCTACAAAACTTATAGTTCAGAGACATCGATGTTCAGAGTACTTATTGTGTCCGCGCGCAGTTTCTGCGTCCATTTCCAAATAAACAGAGAAAACGTTTTAGTACTAGGTACCCGTAAATGTTATCTAATTTCAACGAAAATTATGTTTGTATAACAAAGTGAAAAATTACGTAGGTACCTACTTTCCTTCGTGATTTGAGGTGCCTAACTTTTGAACTATTACGAATTTTGGTAAAAGGAATACCTACGTAGTTTTCACTATGTCAAATACATACTAAAATTTCGTTGAAATTATATAATATTTAGGGGTTAAGGCCAAGGGTAGTACAGTTGGTATTTTTATTAAACATAAATAATTTCGTGAACTAGGTAGGTAGGTATAATTAAGAGAAAGTGTGAGTCTATTTCAGTTTGTTTGTAAGTAAGTAAAGCCGCAGGCACCCACTAGTATATAACGCAGAAAATTTATTTATACATATTATATCCATCTAGTTTAGTTCCGCCCACGACTTCGCCTGTGGACATTTTCGAACAAAAAAAAGGGATAATGCAGCGTCCTATTAGTGAAAGAATTTTTTAAATCGGATCACTAGTTTCAGAGATTACCCTTTACATCCAAATTAGTATAGAATCCAGCGGTTCTCAAACTTTTTTGGCGACGAAACCCTTTTGGAAAGCAAAATATTTGACGAAGCCCTAAAATAATCAAAAACTGGTTTACGTGTAACATATTCTTTATTAATTATCAAATATCTAATGGGCGCTCTCTTATTAGGCATTCCACTACTACTCTTTTAGTTAATTTTTTAAGTTTATGTTGGAATATTTAGATAGATTTTATTTTCCTTTGCAACCTTATAGTATTTTTCATTATGACCAGTATTTTCGAGGGCTCTGCGGAGCACACTTTGAGTATAGCCTATAGAATATCTATTCTGCAGAGGAAATAAGTATCTATCTCAATCCGATAGATGTCGTTAGTGTCGCTGTCGTTCTAACCTTACTTATTGTAATAGGTAGGTATATAGTTTTAAATGGTATGTATTATTTATACTCACATCGAAATGATCTTCACAAACATATTTTACACTTTTGGGTCCAATCAAATCACGATTTATAGCTTTGCACCATTTCTCTCTCATGTCTTTTTGTAAAGGTACATGAAGAAAAACTTTGTCCGGTGTTCTATATAATGTGCTTTTACACTTAGGTACAATGCAATACCTATAGGAGATTTTTTTTCTGTTATTCATTATTTTATTAATTATTCAATCAACAACAATACAAATAGGACGACTGACGTTGTATAAAACCTTAGAACGAACAACGACAACGCCGAGTCGACGAGCGACGATTTGTTTATGCTGCCTCGCTCACACACGATAGGAGTAAAGAGTTCATACCTACTACGTTCTAGATAGGAGCGATGACGTCGCGTCGCCGCCGCGCCGGCCGGACGGGCCCTAGAGATGCATAATAGCATAAATTACGTCATTGAGGTAGGTAGTTTATAGCTATTATACTTATGGATCGTACGTAAACGGAAGACCCTACCACTTATGAGCCAGCGCCGAAAGCCAATCAATATAATTGAGCTAGCTAGGCCTATTGGTTAAGTTTAGAGATTTATTCCCTGATGGACACAAGTTCAAACCACATAATATACATTCTCTTGTTCCAAAAAATATCTTGTACGATACCTACAGAATAAGCCTTAGCGATAAACCGAGGTTTCAAACACCACGTTTCTTTATATCACGACATAAATTATAAAGTACTAGCTTAGTTCAATTTATCTCCAACAGATGGCGTCGTTTACAGTTTTCTACATTTACATTACTACAACTAGTCTAATTTTAAAAGAAACATTCAATTTTTATTTGTTTGATTACATACTTTTCGTCATTAGAAGTGAAAATAATCTTCAAAATGGCGTATCAATCATTAATTTTGATATAGCGTAGGTACCGAAAAAAATGAGAAATCTACTAATAAAAATATTTGTTTGTTCGTATTTTATAGACTCAAAAACTGCGCAAGCATGACACGCAAAATCGTGAAACGTTCCACATTTTTCATGAAACAGAATGGGTCAGACTTGATAGTGGCAGACAATCAAAACTAGCGCTCCCATCCCCAAACTCTCAATTAACACAAAGACTAATTAACCTAAAAAGGAACCACTTGAGACTAATGACACAAGTCATTACAGGACACGGGCCCTTTAATAAACACCTTTTAATATCATTAATATCGGCATTACATATAGTCCACTATGCAGAGCAGAGCTTGCACGAGACTGAAGAAACGGTCACCTTCTGGAGTGTTAAGTTTGACAGAATACAGCGCTGCTCAACTCAGTGCCCCGAGGACCCTTCGGAAGGCATGTGGCAACATCAAGGGGCTGATCGGCTTCCTGGAGGAGCTGGGACGGCAAGAGTAGGTAACAGAGATCCCGCCTCATGCAAAGTAGGCGCTAAGACGTCGAGTTGCGGAGACCGAGCCCGATACCAGAACTCAATAACTACTGGACCGATTTGATAGCCCAATTGCTGGTGAAGTTATAGACTATTTAACATCACGCTACCTAACTAAGGGGGTGAATTATATTTCTAATACAACGTGTACGAAGTAGCGGGCAATCAGCTAGTCTAATAATAATATTATAAAGTATACTATTTGCTATTGTATTTTTATAAGGCGTTTTATAAAAGTTACGACTAAATACTAACCATGGGGATACAAAAAGTTACTCTGTGGTTACAAATCCTAACTAAATTATTATAAATGCGAAGGCGTGTTTGTTTGTTATCAATACAGTTTATACAGAGCAACGGATTTTTTGCACAAAGATATTTTGAGAAAATCAAATACCCTACATACCTACACTGTCACAACAAGTGACAAAAACATTAATCTAGAATAGGTTATTTGTAATTAACTTTTTGCTTTATTTAGCTTACTAGTGTTGTCCTTTCATATTGTTATAACTAAGTACTGTATAGTGCTACTAGCTTACTGCCACCGGCTTCGCCCGGTAAATATAGCCTATAGGTAGCACTCAGGGATAATGTAGATTCCTATTAATGAAAGAATTTTCAGAATCGAATCAGTAGTTTCAGAGATACATCCAAATTTACAAACTTTACCTCTTTACAATATTAGTAGGTATAGACAAGCAGTTGCCCGCGACTCCAAGCACTCGATTATTGAAGGAAGGAAACAGTCTAAAGGTGCCCACTCATTCGTCCAATCGCCGGCGCGCCGCCATACGGTCCACCGAAATCGACCACAGTTTGCCACAGTGCCTAGTCAGATTTTTTTTGAAGTGAAAACTTCTTTAGACGCTTTGAGTGATTTTTGGTAGGGGGAAATCTTATGTATTCGCGACCCTGTGTTCGCGACATGTTTTCGCAACAAGACAATGGATCGTCCGGCCCGAGTATGTATGACCCGCGAATGTCCGGGCAGGAATTCGTGTACTGACTTCGGCACAAGACCATAGACTGCCTGGCCCGAGTATGCTCGACCCATCATCATGATACAAATATATACCGTTTGTATCACTAGACTAAATCCAGGGATATGTCGTTTTACTAGACTGAATGAGTAAGATATTAAAATGAAAGTTACTGCTTTCAGAATGAAATAAATTTCAGAATCAAATAAATGAAATTTCATTCATTGATAGCTTCGTATATTTTTAATTTTACACAATTTTATAGGGGGCATTCCCGCTGAACTAAGTATGTCGACCTCTTGCTCTTCCAGGACAAACCAAATCAAATAAAACACACATTTTTCTTATATTTTTATATACAAATAAAAATTCCGTAATTATAATCTACGAGTTAACTTAAGTCTTAAAATATATTGCTGTACATTACAACGTCATTTTAGATCTACAAAAATACATTCACGATAAATTAACTAAATGAAGCGAGAGATGTATGTGTATGGATGGAAGTGGCTATACCTACCTATAGTGCAATATTTTGTCGAAAACATGAATGAGTATTAAATTAAATTAAACATTGTTCCAGAGTTTCTTCTATGACGTCATATTTGTACTGCACAACCGATATTATATTTGTTAGCGTAAGTAAAAAATCACAGGCGTAAACCAGGATTAGTACTGGCAACGTATTGTAGAAGTTCATCGGAGTCTTCACAGACAACAGGTTTTTCATGGTAGCAAGCAACATCGTGCCATGCAATACCGTCATTGTAAACGTTGTTAAGGACGCTCAAGCAGGATTCCGTAGTTTGGTTGATGTCGAATTCTGCATTGTCGGGTTGTTTCTGCTTCTTATGTCCAGTCTGGGACCAGGGGTTGTAACCCCATCCAGCAGGTATCTGCGGGAAAAGATAATAAATTAATGGAAATATATGAGAAACACTTAAGGGTGCCCACCCATTCGTCCAATCACCGGCGCGCCGCCGTACGGTCCACCGAAACTAACTACAGATTCGTCCAATTCCTATAATAAATGGTCCGCCTAGATCGTATGGCGGCCGGAATGGGAAATTTTCGGTGCGATGCCGGACCAATGTGTGGCTTTAGAGGTTTTTCCATCTAAATATACCTCAACAGAACTAGCCACTCGTTAAGGATAGCCTCACAAATACCATCGGCTAAAAGAGGGAGACTTCGTCTTCGGCTGGTTACCATGCACGGTAACACGGTTTCGGGAGCTGTAACGCAACGCAACCCATGAAGAAAACAAAAAAAAGGAAATATACGAACATCGCTCGGTTAAAAAGAGCTAGCGTGAACAAAAGTAGGTAATGTATTGAAACAATTCTAATATCGAACATGTCACTTGTCAGCTCTTATAAAAAAATCGATCATGCCAACTCTTGTAAATGCGACAGTAGACCGCCATTTGATTACCTACTCTAACGTTAGCTGGGTAATGTTAGGCACAAACTATTTAGTATTTAAAATGTATCGCCAGAAATTGCAAAATTTAATGAAACCAGCGTTGGGTTACTACTAGATGTACAACAGTAGGTAGCAGACAGTAGCGCCTTAGTAGTTTTTCGGAAGAAGATTTTGGGTTTACTCCGTAACATTACATATGTAAATGTTATTATATCATGTGATAGTATATATTATGATTTCGCTACCGTTTGTTTTGAGCGCGGCGACAAATAGCTTCCATGAATAGAGAAAACCTTCTTTAGGTTTTCTATGTAGGATGCAGGAAGAACAACAAGAATAGTGATTTGTTATTGAATTATGATTTGATAATGAATGAATGAATACATTTACATAAACACATCTTAGAATACAATTTACAATGAATGAATATCAACTGGGGTCTACGTCTAGGTCTTCTACTATTTATTATGCAGCTAACCAACTTGGCAAGGTCGCGATGCAAGGCATGTGACTGAGCCAGATTAATATTGACCTCATTGATTTGTTGCAATGATCTGTTCTTTCGTCATATTTGTGCAATAATTTTGGCAAGTGCACTGGTCACTATTGCAATGTACATAATACATATGCGAGACATACTTAGTACTTTTTGTACATACACCCGCCGTGATAAAAATATATTCATAATTTAAGTTGGCCTTTGTATGAAATATCCATATCTGTCCATCATACCACACAAATACTCACAATTTTACAATTACAAAGATTCTATGTAGGATTTACAACTATTTACAATGACGTTCGCAGGTTTGTTGTCAAATAAACATCAAGAAAAGAAAACATTTAGAATTACAGTTCCCAAATTCGATGAAACTTTATTTCCTTTTCTTATTAATATGTATAATATCTATCATCACGCCTTTCATCCTAAGAGGGGTAGGCAAAGACAATCGAATGCCTTTTGTTACGATCCTGACATACCTCTTTCGCGTCTTTTATATTCATCATACCTTTCATACATGCTCGGCGATTTACATTACAATGTTTATATATTTAGAATCAAACTCTTGGTGCTTTTTAGGAATCAATTTCGTCGGGTGTAAAACAAACATTGCGTATGCGGTTTGCGGTTTCCTTTTGCCCTCAAAACAACTTTCTATAGATGCTGATTGGCGAAGGGATATTCATAACTTCTAATACCATGTTCGTAAATATCAAAATAATTTATTTATTTATGTCATTAAAATTCTCAATCCAAAAACATTTAATACTTCGACTACGTCCACTCAATTAATATAATGAATAATATTCAAACATGTAATAAAATTGTACCTATGATTGGTAGGTACCTATAAACCATAATAGCCAAATAAAGATTCCGACGAATTGAGAACCTCCTCCTTCTGTTTTGAAGTTCGGTTAATAAATTGAATTCGAACGTGAGCGCGATAATAGTCAAGTCATCTGTGACTCTCTGTGATTTCAAAATTAATGGCGCTGTAATAATCTTTATTTATTATTTCTCAAGGATGTTTTTTTTATTATTTCTCAAAGGTGTTTTATTTTTGTCGGTCGGTACGCCATATCTCCCTTAACCTTGTATCAAAGTTAATGTTTTTTAAAATTAATTTACCCTCTAATGACGAAAAATAATCAAACAAACCAAAATTAAATGTTTCTTTTAAAAGACTAATTTATGTATTTTGTAAAGGACGCCATCTGTTGGAGATCACTTGAACTAACGTTGTGAAGTTTTCGCACGGGTCATCCAGTATTTATTATAAATATAATATGAATATTACATTGTCAGTTGCTGATACTTTCAGAGATCATGTATAAATTTAAATGTTGCTTTTTGTTTCATCTCGATATATCTTAAAGGGTTTAGAAGATGAATAATAAATAAATAATGTATGTAGGTATACCAGGTATTACCCATACCAATTGGATGGGGTGAGCGAGCAGTAATATGGCGAAATCTTGGACAGCATCTAACTAGTTCCCATATCTATATAAGAATGGCACAAACTATATTGTTAGTATAAGTATATAGTGTTAATAAAATTTACCTGGTTGGTCGGTGACAACTTTTCTCTGTTTGCAGACCAGAACCATCCGAAGACGTTCTTGGGTTCTAAATCTCTACGAGACTCGCATCCTTTGAAGTCACAGAGACGACCACTGGTCCAAATGTATGGTACATCGTCTGAAAATTAATTGAAACAACGTATCAGAAATCTACCTAGAATCAGGTACTTATTTCAGTCAGTAAGTTATTCACAAAATGATTTTAATTTGCTTAATTTTGCCACAGGTATTATTCTTTGTGAATTATTTTGAATTAATAATTTTTTCCCACCTTTGAGTGTTATCTAAGGGCAGGGCTACCATGGCACATATGAGTAGGTATTACTGCACTGACGACAGTACCTTTCTATAGCATTAAGGGCCCTATCCCCATAATTTGTATGGGGATATTACTATTCCCAATTTCTCTGTAAATAATCCACCTGTGTCACTGTAATTTAGCATATAGTTACTTATTCAATATATCTAATAGAAATAGTCGTTATTTTTTCAATTGGATTTATTGAATAGGAAATATGAGTAGTAAAATAAAGGAGTATTTTGTCCATGTTTTTTCTTTCATAATCTATCACAAAGCTCTTAATTTTTTTAAAGCGCTGTTTAACCTTACCCTTAAATTAAACGTGTTGCGTTTATTAGTAGCTTTTTGAAAATTCAAAATAAAAATTATTTAAAAAAAATTAAGAGCTTTGTGATATATTATGAAAGAGAAAACGGGGGCAAATTTTAACCACTCATATTTCCTATTTTAATAATATATAATATTTATTCACTTACAAATAAAACATGAAGATTACATTTTGAAGTGTACGTAAACCCTAACGGGTTTGTATGTACACTGGTATTCGTCTTATACATTTCATACAATAAAATTACACAATTATTTCAAAACTATCAAATGAAATCATACCTATCAGAGTAATACAAAATTTAAATAAAAATAGACTTACAGTTAATTAACCTATATTAGCAAATACGTTACTACCCACACTTGCTGGAAGTATGCATACAGTACAACCTAATAAATGACAGATACAGCATGCTCCAAATATTATTTCTAAATTAATTAAAAGATTATTAATTAAGTACATTATTTTAGTTGAAATATCTTCTAATGTATAATTTACGAGTAAGAAACATTCAATAATATTTAGTATGGTAATTTATAGGTCATTACATCTTTGATGTATAATTAAATTTATTATTTTCGTGTTTTAATTAATTTTTTATATTATTTTATGATGATATTTTATTAATTTGATTTTTTTGTTATTAAAATGCATATAGTTTTATCTGTTTATAGTAATTACTTTTTGTATTTTTTTTTATTATATTATAATTATACTTTTAAGAAATTTCTAAAGTATGTTCTTTCCTATTTTAAAAAAAATGCATTGAGAAAATAACAGCTATTTCACTTAGATATATTCAATAAGTATCTATATGCTAAATTACAGTGACACAAGTGTATTATTTACAGAGAAATTGGGAATAGTTTATCCCAGAAAAAAATATGGATATAGGAGCCTTAATATAATTTTATACCTATATTGAGCACTGTCAATCTCCACAAACTAAAAAATATTCAGAATTTGTAGTTTAAATTTCAATCTGCAATTTCTTGGTATGCAAAATCTATAAGTAAGTACTTTTAATATTATAAATGCGAAAGTAACTCTGTCTGTCTGTTACCTTTTCACGGCTAAACCACTAAAACGATTAAAATGAAATTGAAATTGAACCCCAGGACCTCTTAGAACCTCTTAGGGGGTATAATAAAAGTTAGTTAAGTATATTTTGAACTTACTTTGTTGGATCAATTTGAAGATTAGATTATTTTCTTCTTGAGTCTCCATTGAAACGAGGTCCATGCAATATTCGCGACAGATGTTACGACCGTCTAGCCAGTCTACCTTCCTGTTGGCCAGAGCTGGGACATGGCCGCTGTAGAAGTAGTTGTGTCCACGATAGAAGAACTCCTTTGGTCCTTTAATAAACAAAATATATTTTTTTTTACAAAATGCGAATTGGAATTTAATTTTCAGAACCTACATAATAGATTAGAGTGAGTTTTACAGAAGAGCTCCTTTCGTTGTAAAGTTCGTGTAATATGAAAATTTAGTCAAATGCCAAATCACTTTGCTTGATGTGTGGGGAAACTTCATTCTCTCTCTGAAAAATAGTTATTGTAGGCCTCAGATTATTGTGTCTTTGTCTACAAAAATTTATGTAATTAATTAATCGGAAGTTTAAAAAGTCCATGAACACCAATTTCCGGTAAACATGAGAAATAGAGGAAGAAGAATATAATAAAATTCACGTCAACATGTAAGGTCAAACAAAATGCTTCTAATCTGTTACAAAAACGACGAACGTCCTGATACGAGGCCGCATGATTTAACCTCACGTAATATCGACGCAATAACCCGAATAAATAACTGTGAATAATCATTTACAATACCACATTCCTCGTTCTAATTAGATAATTGTGCTTATGTAAATAAAGTTTAAAATTATTTATGTATATAAAACATATGTTGAGAAATAGCGCATCGTGCTACACTAATGCTTGACGACCCTCGGAACTCGCTCGGGTCATGCACCGAATTGAGCAAATACGGTAATGACATTGGGGACATCTTGGACAACCCGTAATAATAAAATTAAATAGATCAATGCCAAATATTAAGTTGCAAATATGTGCCAAGACAATATTGGAATATTGGTTTATAAGTTTCATCTACAAATTGCCACCTGTCAATTATCTAGTTATGAGCAACAGCCCGACAGGGCCAACTGGCTAAATGTAGAATTGTTATCAGTGGCAGCTAATGCATCTTTTAGTCACTGCGCAAAAGTAAGTACCGTCTACTCTTGATAGTGCATAAAGAACTTTGGTGTATCTAAATACAACACCCAATTTGCAACCTGAATTTCCAAGATATAGGAAGTAAAAATGGACTAAACCAGTGTTTCTCAACCTCTAAACGGTTACGGCCTCTTAATTATCATTTCAAATATTTTGCTATGCAAACCTTTTTTCAGCCGGTTGGGGTGACAGGTTTAGTAGAGTCGTAACTAAAAGTACAGGAGCTCAGGATCTTTTAAAGTATGTATTATAAAATTGTAAGCAAGTAACAAGTACTGTTTGCTATCCGCTAAATGCGAAGAATACATATTTTGAGAAAGAATAATATGCTAAACAACATAGTTATGTTCAGACAAACAGTGCCGTAGTAGACAAAGTAATGTATTTTTCAAAGAATGAATGAGACTGAAAGCCATTTCAAAATGTAAGCCAAGGTTTTAATAAGAGACCGGATGTTTTATTTCCCACCTAAGCAGACTCAAAAAGCATTTTAAATTTAAGTACATACTTGTTATCGGTTAAACGCTAAACACATCACGATCTCACCAAGGATTCTACAAACGCATAAGCAATTACATAACAGAGACTTATAATTTTAGGGATTATCTGAAGTACAATAAAATTGCAATCGGTGACTTGTACAAACCACAACATTTATCTAGCCATAAACTAAATATGAACCGAGGACATTATTGTAATATGTCGGTTTTATTCCTTTTAGGTTATACATAGTTGTGGCCTATGGCTCTATTAGTTTGGGATTTGAATCATTGCTCAGAATTATCTACCTGAAACTTTTGGTGGTGAAGTACCATTTGTTAGTCTTTGGCGTGCTGAAAGATTTTTTAAATCCATCCCTTATTGTTATGCCCATCATTTATTTTCTCAACTTTGCCTCTAGTTTTATCATGAAACTAAAATTTGGGAAATGCGCTATTTTTAGGTCCAGTCCATGGCCCATGGGTTTTATGCCATGTTTAGTCTCATTTCAAATTTTCTATAAAATAAGAGACATGAATAAAATTAAGAATTGTCCCTATACCCGGACACGACACTTTCTTCAAATTCACAAATAGAATAATCACACATAATATTTTTTTATTAATCTGAGCAGTAGTTAATTAAAAAATATGTAAATAATAGCTACTACGCATGTTTTAAATAAGTATCACTTTACAGTCTCCCGGGAACCGTATTATCGTTCTCAAATAGCATTTTTAGTCTACCTAACGAGTGGCAGCCCAAAAAGGTTTTTGCATAGGTACTTTATATGTGGTAAATGACTGCATTGTCTTCGTAAAGTTTAGATGTTGCACGAGAGATCGACGCTAGACAATCGCACATCCGTCTGTCTGTCACCACAGAAGGTCACACGCAATAATTACACTCCAGGCTAAGTTGCACGTATTGGTCGCTAGTACATGTACAATGCAATCACTACATGAGTGGCAGATGACCGATTTTTGTATTGCGACAGTTGGAAATTTTGAAGAAAAATAATTGTTAGAGTAATGGAGGTCTTAGGTTCAATACTCGATCGAGGCAAAAGGCATTAAAGCATAAATTTTTGGTAGGTATAATACCTATCGATTTTCGTGCTTTGAACCAGTGTCATCCACGCTGAAAAGCATTCTTCAATAATTATATCTCTATCAAATATCTACATTAGTAAATTGAATTGAAAAAATATATAATTCACTGTGATCACTTTTAGCCGTTTCGAAGCCTATATTGTTGTGAGCTGGCATCTAAAAGGACAGACAAACTTAGATAATAGTATAATTTTGTATCATAATTAATGTCTGTAGACGGTTCAATTTTATTATTAGATATGATGCATGCAAGCAATATACTTATAACCTACAGGTAAAGGTGGTAAAATAATCATAGTTCAAAGAAGCCATTTCCATAACAGAAAATTTGTATATTTCTATTTCCTTAGTGATAACATTTATTCACCGCAAAGACGTTTAGCGGTGAAGAAAATAGGAAATGTTTATTTACTGAATACAAGATGCATATAGTTTGTGCGCGACCTCGGTACAATTTCGGTATTGTCTGTATTATTTTGCATGTAAAATTTCTTTATTTGATTTAATTAGTTAATAAATTATTAAAAAAATATAATAACATGAATTCATATATCGTAACAAAACTAATCTACTTATACAAAATAAATCAAAAAGTCTGGCTATGATTTAAAAATTAATACTAACCATCATCGTCCATGATGCTGAAGCATAAATAGCAGTTTTTAGATTTTTTAACCTACTAGCGGTTGTTAATTTGACAAAATGAGATATTTTGTGTTGTAGAATCTTTATGCTAAGTTTCAGTAAAAAACATTGAAGTAAAAACATTTGATGAATTAATTCGAAAATTCCAGTCTTGGAGATAAATATCAAGGTGTTTAATTTAACTATGTTTTATCACTCTCTTACAAATCTGTAATTCAATATGAACTACTAAGATAGAACTGTGTTTAAATTAAACACTACTTAAACACCGTTTTGTGATAAAGCCCTAAGCGACTTAATCGTTTCCCAAAGTGGTCCCCATATGGACCCCAGGCGTCGATTTCTACTTGCTGAGGGGTCCACGCCAGCAAGGAAAAAGTACTACGGTGGTCTACAAAAAAATTAAAAATAACTGGCAAGGGTAGACCGTAAAAACGTTTGGGAACCTCTGGTCTAAGGAATAAAACTAACAAAAATTAGTAGGTATTTGCGTAATGATAAAATTTGTATAATTATACCTAGATTATGTCGTTCTGTGCCAATGTTTGTTCAGAATAGGGTCCGAAACTATTAAATTTATTTTAATGAAGGTTTCAGGTATCATATCAGCTCTAAAGTTTGTTTGTTTGAGCGCGCTAATCTCTGAAAACTACCAGTTGCATTTTATATATAACATCACGCTACGACCCAAAGGTGCAATTAACGCGGGTGAAAATCGCAGCTAGAAATTAATAAATTTTTTAATTATGTTCATACCTCAAAATTTATATAGATATTAATAGAATACATACAGAAGAAAGGCCACTAATAAATAATAATTATTAGCTCATAATAGCAATCCATTCGATTACAAAATTGCATTTGCCTTGACTGCATCAGAGATATTTACAGGCAACATCTGTATACCTAATAGGGTACCATTACGATGGAATTAATAATATTAAGGTAAGTACGATTCTTCTCATTTTTGGCTCATGGTCGACCGGCGGTCATGGGACCTGATACAACGTCACATGACTTAAACATCTTAATATTCATAGACTACTAATGCAGTATTCGTGTTATTCTAATTTTTAAAATCAATTTAATTACTAATATAGATAATTCTTACTACCAAGGTTTTGATCTTCAAATTCTTTCCATTATAATACAGCCTGACTGCGTTCAGTTCAGATTTTCTTGATTTTTCAGTAAGCTTATTTAAATTAATTTAAATTAATAATCTTCACAAATAAGATAACAAGTGTTTTATTATTTTTGAAAACTCATCTCTTAAGGGGATAAGTGGGGTTGTAAACTCTTGTATGGAAAATCGTGAGAAAAGTTCACTGCAGGTACACTGTGAAACAGACAATACCCTATACTTATATTATTTCACAAGTTACTTACTATTAGCGCATTTCTGGGGTACTGGCAGCGAAAGGAAGCGTCCTGGCTTTTGAGCGTTGGCGAGCACGCAAAGCGCAGCAGCGCATGCCACCACGATCCACGTGTGCATCTGGAACAATCATAATTTCATACTTTACTACAAAGAACTTATCAATCTGTTTATGAACCAAAAACATTAGAAGTAGCTAATTAGTGATTCGATCGTTCGTGTACCGTAAAATAATACCATATAGTTACCTCGTTAAAATAGAAATAAATCCTTGCAATCAATATATAGTATAATAATATATATCCTTTTATAGTTGACTCGACTGACATTTGTCGTTTCATTTATAGAAAAGTGTTAGTTGACCAATCAACAAGGGCCTCTTTCCAATAGACATACCTTCACAATATATATTTGAAAATATTAATAGGTATGTACACAAAAATATGGTATATTTAAATTGTAAATAGTTATAGATGTTATTATATAATATAAGCGAATTATCAAGTCTTGTCAAATTGAAGAATTTTAATATATCTGCTTAAATTGTAATATATTTGCTTAAAATATTGGTTTAAATTGTAATAAACCACTTGAAACAATTGGATGAAGCATCTGTATATTTTGTATATTTAATAACGTGATATGATATCTGTGGAATTTCTTGCCACTTCTTCTTCACAGGATGTATCCGAAATATTCCGAAGTGGTGGTAACCTTTTTTTTAATTTTCTAATATTGAATAAAATATTATAAAATAAATAAAATAAATTACTACTAGTAGCTAAACTGTCAAATTACCTAAAATGGTTAAATACAGTTTAAAATAAGTTTATGTACCTATTAGATAAATAGTTCCTATGACACTGATAATTTCTCCCGAGTACTTTACAGTTTGATAAAGTATCAAATAACCCAGCTGTATTATTTTTTTCTAAAACTATCAAGAAAATTTGTGCGAAGCAGGAGCGGAATTAAAATTTATTTTAACAAAAACCAAATTACTGCAATCAAATGGTACCTGTATTTATGAACCTAATCTCTGTCATTAGATGAGTAAATTATACTTGTAAAGTAATTTCAAATGTCACGAGAAGTAATAGATATTTAATAGATGAACTTAAGAGTGGGAACATCACGATTGACTTTTGGTCGACGTGTGAACCTACATTTTGTAAGACCAATTAAGTGCATGACGAAAAGTTAAGAGGAATTTGTGGCGTCAGATATGGTGTCGATTTACTTGTGGGATGATGTGAAATAAGTACCAGTAATGCGTAACTTGCCCTTGCCAGTGTAATTTTTCATAGATATTGGAAAGTACTTTGAGTACAATGCTAATTTCAAAAACTTTATTTTTTTACTAAAAAGCAAAAGGAAATACGAGCACAGTTTTACTGGCCCTCGGCAGAAGACAAAAAGTCTTTAAGTTTAATAATAACAAGAAGAAGAACATTGAAGTACTTACTTAAATAAAATAAAATTTAAATCTTTAGAAAAACTGTAAAATTTAATCATTTGTCTAAAATTACACATATAAGTAGGGTTAATACACGTACCTAAAGGAACCCAACACTATGAACAATAGAACACATTGCTCTTACATTCAATTGCCCATTCATGAAGTTATCATGATTTTCCTTCCATACATATTCATTGAATGCACGCTGGGTCATGATACAATGAAGCTGTGGCGGGAATATTGATACGGTTGCTCAACGACTTTTGTTTCCATATTACATTAGGTATACGTAAAAGAAGCTTTTCTATCTAAATATACCTCAACAGAACTAGCCACTCGTTAGGTATAGTATCACAAATACCATCGGATAAAAATGGGAGGAATTTTTTTAAGACCTAATGAAGAAAAAGAAAGAGAAATATGGATATTTCACGGTTTTGTTTGTGTGATAAATTAAAAAAAAGTCAAGTGCGTCAAATACGTGTTAACTTAATAGGACAGAATGTTCAATAATTTGTTTAAAAAATTATCATCGTGTTATTGTGTTGGCTCTTCACCTAAATTTTTCAATTTCGTACTATTTTTACTTAAAACTTGCATGGCTTTTTTTCATAACTGATGACTTACTGATGGACAAAAGCAAAAAATGCGTAAAAAAAAGGGTTAAAGGGTTTAAAACTTTGGCTACGGAACTTTAAAAAAGAAATTAATATTTGTCCATATGCCACTGTAAACAACATCTGTAGAATAAGCTCACGTCAAACTCGTTAATCTTACTTAATCGTAGTGAGCACACCCAGGCCCGAGGCGACAATGCTCTCTACTCCACTTACGAAAAATATTTCCAACCAATAAACGTAAATCTGTGTCATACTTGGCCCCAATGAACAATCGGACTTTCTTGCTTCTTACATAATCACCTGTTGTATTTATATAGTAATAGGTATGCGATTTTATAAGGTGGCCATAATATCGTTTCTATTGATTTCTATGTAAAATAATAGCTTTCTCACCCCATCCGGCTTTGTATGTAAAATTTTTTGAAATGTGAAAAATACAACCCAAATATTGCTCTTATCTTCTCATAATAGTGAAAATTCTCATAAAGAAACAAGCTTGTAAATTACATATTTCTCTGACCACGCATAAAGACGGAGATGTAGAGTCTTGTAGAGTGCGTTTGATGAATGAAATGAATGGAAGTGTGACATTTGTCTCGTATGTAATTTTGGTAGCACAAGCACTAAATATAGCGCAAGACTAAATATGCTGATATAAGTAGAATAATAATGAACCAATTTTCAGCTTTATACACTGACGTCTGACGAGCAATATAAAAAGCCACTTGCAAAGTGCCTAAAAAAATCTAAATATTTTCTAAAAAAAAGTTAGCTTCATGAAGTAAAAACAATCCTGACAACAGTTTCATATTGTACAATAAAACTCACGAACTCTTTGAAGTCATGAAATGTTACTTTTTACTTCAAAAAGCTATCTGGCGTGGTTTCGGTAATATTTCATGATAACTTAGTGGATTTTTATTTTGCTCGACAGTGTAGTTTGTTTTGAGGTTAATTCATTGCAATTTTAGCATACCATTTTTTTATGGTTTATAACCAGCTTCAGCTTCGAAAAAAAAGATGGAGAAGGTTCTCAATTCGGACCGTATTTTTTATTGTGTCTTCAAATTCTACCCACGACATATATTAATTATTCCTTACTTTTCAGTGCACATTTTTTTAACGTTTTATAGCGTATATAAAATATGAATGCACTTGAAGAAAATAACCCAAGGTCAAGGTCATCTATACATCATCACTATCATTGACGCAGGCGTTTACCGCCGAAACATCAATTGTATTGAAATTGAAAGTTTCTGACAAAACAGCACAATGCCGACCACGCGGACGGATACGCAAAAAAAACCGAACACCTTGAAGATGGGTATTTCGTGTAAATATCGGTGTGGCTCATGCAAATTCATTTTAACTTAGCAATCAAAACATCTTTAAAGCAAAAACACAACTTATGTGATGTACCCGGAAACATGCGTTACTATGCGGAGTAAAGCCCGAAGACACGTCACCTGACGGCCTTGACATGCATATCGTAACATGACCGCGTACTCACTTAATTGCGATTCCATCTCATCCATAATATATAAGCCTCGTCACGTGCATGGGGGTCTCTAGGTCGCACCATATAAGTAAAAAGGTAATACTCGTAAAGGACTGTTAACGGTTATTGAAGATCTCGTGCGATTGTCTCGTTAACTCATTTTGTTAAAATGAAGCATCTTTATAACAACAATCATCAGAGACCAAACAAAACACTCAATACTATTTTTTATATAGTTTATAACGTATAATCACTGTAAAAAAGTTTATTTATTTGTTTAATAAATATATCTTTTTTAATATCTAAATGAAAAAGCTTTAATTCATACTTCCGGTCACGTGACCTATATAACTATATTATAATAACTGTCTGTCAATCGGTCACTGACAAAGTTATTTTCTTGTTATTTTATCTAATCGGTGACCATCGTTTTGTTCGTTACCAAGGTGTGACGAATTATATAAAATAACAAACAAGATTTTTTAATTTCTTATTACCTATATACCTACCTTACCCCCTAAAAGGTCATTGACCTTACCTATATTAAAGCTGTATTTTAAAAGCATTCCCAAAAAATAATCATTATCCCTATTATCAGTTATGGAAATTTTAGATATTACTGAAGCAAGATATTGAGAGTATTTCAGGGTAGAGATTGCTACTTATGTATTGAGAAATCGGTTATGTCTTAATTGAATTGAATAATAAAATTAATCTTCAGCAATTTCAGACTGTCAAAAAAATTTCGAGGTAATTTTCCAACATTTCGACCTCCTGGCCGTAATTTTCTCTTGTCGAATATCTTGAATTTTGTTTAAACAGCCATCGCCATAAGATACTTGGGTTTATAAAACAATAGGCGTGGCCAGAGACATAGGTAGCAATGTTCACAATTAGCAAATTGGCCAGGTTTTCTTATGAAGATCTATTGGGTGTCACCTAGGTAAGTCTAGGTAGGTGGCATACTAAAACAAAACAGTTTTCAAACAGGGTATCATCTTAGCAGTCTGCTGTTAGCACGACTATGGCACAATAGCAAATGTAGTGCGAGGTTTATTTGAAATTAAACAATGTATTTCCACGGTGTAGTTTCGCAAGGGAGCTTTACGAGGTCGCCTGTCCGTCACGATCCCGACACTTGCAAACACTCAATAGGTTCATCTGATACACCTCATTGTTGATTCAAGAAAAATATTTTTAATTTTGTTAATACTACTAATGAAAATTTGTAAGCAGATATATTAAATTAACTGAAAGTACAAAAGTATTTAAGTAAGTAAGTATGTTTACGACTAAAATATTAATGAAATTGAAACAATATTTAGAAATATCACGAAAATACATAATTTTGAAGATCGTCTCAGCCATCCGTTCATAATTTGTGAATCATTAAAACATTAGAAGTTAAAACTTTATTAATCAATTTTGAAGTTGTTTTTATTTTGAAAAATGTAGGAAACGATTAAAAATAATAATAAAAAATAATTTATTTTTACCGGAACTATAGTTAATTCATCATGACCTCTAAGTGTGTCGTTAAAAGTTAATTCAAAAGCTGCACGTTCAAATCATGGCTAATAACAGATTAATATGTGAGCAATTTGGAAATTCGATCCAAACCTTAACCTCGACTCTAAGTTCATTGCCTCACGATTAAAGTTAATATTATAATTTACATTTGTGATCGTGCATCCGATAGAAAGTAACGTAAATGCAGTTTTACACGTCTATTAGGAAGCCTGAAAATTGCCTAATTTTCTACAAAATATAATTAAAACATTTTTTTGTGAAAATGTCTATAATTTTAATTTTCAGTAAAAAAATAAACCCACATTTTCCACCTCATAATCAGTAATTAGGGTTAATAATTTTGGAGTATAAGATGAATAACTGCTCAAGCAACTTTATTAAGAGGGTTCTCGATCTCGATTCGACGTAATTATTTTTAATGTCTGAGAAAATATCTTTCTAGTTTAAGTACCTTTTTAACTGAAAAATATATACTTATAGTAGGTATATCCGCACTTCTTAATTTAGTAGACAGATTTGTTTAATATGGGCAAATCACAAAATATGGACATTTTTATTTTACCAGTGTCTCTGGACATGCCGCATTTTATGGTGTGTGCGTTAGGTGAAATGAATGCGGAAATTAATCAAAACAAAATTTTCCTCGGATATTATAGGTAGGCTAGACTAATGAAGCTAATATTTCACGAATATGATTTTGTATAATTAGATAATAAAATTACAAATACGATTTATCGACACGCCCTATTCATTATAAATGCAGAACCAACAACAAATGAAGCTAAAATTAACTGACAATATTTCAATTAGCATATTAATATGAATAATTAGATGTATTAGCGCATATACCACATCTTCTACATCTACACGGTAGACGGATGTAAGATTATTTGCTTAAAGTTCGCATGACCTTGGGGAGGCGACATTTGTGATGATGATGACCTTGTTATTAACTTGTTATATAATTAATGTCCAACATAATTCACTTCTCTGTTCCTAGAATATGACGAATATTACTCACATTTCAATTTCCAGAAATGCGGATATTTTAAGGATAAACCCTACACATATTAATGTATATTTCCCCTTCCCTTTCGAAAACCATTTATTAAGAAATGAAATTGTATTGTGCTAAAACATTCAATCAATAGTGTTACGCAACTATTTAATAACAAGAAAAAGGCAATGTAACATTTTTTCATATAAAAGACATCAACGCGCGGTTGAAAATCACTTACATTGAGTGGTCCGTTAACAAACAGATTCAAGATGACACATACCCCGTTAACTAGCACAAAAAGGTAATTTTGATCAACTTTTTATTATAATCATCATTTTGACAATGACATAGGTAATAACTGCATATTACAATCTTTTAATGTTATCAATTTACAAGAGTAAAAACTTAATAAGTATGACTTGGATTCTGTATGTTAGATTAGATGTAACTATATGTATGTTCTGGATATTAAAAAACAAATTCACTTTTTAACAAGTTTCAAAGTAAGTCTACTCGAATGTTTAGTTAGGTAGGTATGTTTAGTTATATCTATATAAATAAAAATTAAATGCTGTTCGTTGGTAAGAGCATCACTTGAGAACGGCTGGATATTTTTTTATGTTCGTAATAGTCTAAATAAGGTTGTTAGGTCAAGAAGACTTCGAATAATTGTCCGGAAATTGGAAAACTCGTGAAAGACTGAAAGTGCTGTTTTCTATGGGAGTGTATGAACTCAAGACCATAACTCTGGATGAAAGTTAATATGGTCTCCACGGGCGAAGCCGGGACGAAAAGCAAGTATCTTATAAAAAACTATTTAAAGCATAAATAAATGTTTTATCTAATCTGAATGTTCGTCAAAATAAAAAAATGCTAAATGTAAAATACTAAAATAGTAGTTATTTCATTTTTAATAAATTGGTATTTAATATCTAATATGTTTTAAAAGTACACTCACTACAAAATAGATATAAAATAAAGTCCTGCGAGCGACAGCCAAATGAAAATTTATGTCGAATGAAAATATGAATATGAAAATATATTTTTAAAGGTCCGTTAAGTTTACTTCTTCATTCAACAAGAAGACACTGATTACTGACAATCTTCTTCGCAAAAACTTATTAATTTTCAATTCACAGAACCCTAAATGGTTAACTATAAGATATCAACAGAACATCTGTGAATTTGGCTGCAAAAAATCAGCAAAACAACCTTGAACCTTTGCGCAACAATTTGACATTTGTCTCAACAATCATAAACAGTGAGTACCTTTCGTAATGAGATATTGCCGTTCACATTACCCCATGTAACGAAGTAATAACAGATAGAGGATCTTCTTAAGACTTAATGAGCCGTGTATTTGATCTTTTGGAGGCTGAACTAGTCCATTATATATTTAATAGTAAGTGTTGCTTATATAGTCAACAACTTGTCTATATACTTAGTTGATTTGTATTTTTTTTTACTGGAGAAATAGTAATTGGCACAAACGTATTAAAATAACGTTTGAATTGAACATACCTATAGTTAAAGGTAGAACTACATTAGGCCGACGTGGGCCACGTAATACCGATCTGGACGCGTCGGAGCCCTTATATTTTATATGGCGACTTGGTTAAGACCACGTTATATGATCCATACCAAATATACCAATATTATAAAGAGAGAGTCTGAGTTTGTTTGTAAGAAGCAATCTCGAAAACTACTTAAAACACGCTGAACCGATTTGAAAAAAAGTCCCATTAAATATGTCCGGGGCTGAAAGCTAATTAGGTATACAATATATTAATTATATAGGTCTCGAGTGGACTTTTAAATTCTGTTCACAAAAACCATAGTTGATCTGACGAAAGTAAAAAAATATAGTTTTTTCTTTTTAACATATTTATATCATGGGGCTAGAACTATACTTAAAGTTGTCACTTCTTAAATATGATTATATTCTTAGAAGAAGTGCAGACTATTATAGCTTGCCAGCGCCTTACGTTTTCTTCGAAGAAATTTATTATTTATTCATTTATATTAATTAAAATTTAGTCGCTGCATACCACGCGACATAAAAGTTTAGATTGTTCGAATACAGATATATTTTGCAATAACGTCCTTCACAGTATCGTCTCTATGATGTTAATCACGTGCTACACAATGTATTGTATGCCGTGAGAAGAAAATATTATTACACCGAAGATTGAAATGAATGGCTACTATATTTGATATTTACGACTTTTAATAAAATATTACATGGCATTAACCTTATTTGCATTATTAATAGTTCTACTATTTATAAAAAAACAAGATTTCTGGTTTTTATAAGGATACGATTGTTACTGTTGCTAACAGATATTGGTAATTATGTAATGTATGCCGATAGAAGTGGTTAGTGATGCTACTTGAATAATGGACAACTGGCCAAATGTGGGCAGGCAGTAATGGTGCGTTAGGTATTAAAAAAAAAGCAGCAAGTTGGGTATTTTTTCTTATAAATAAAAATTTTATGTTGTTCATTGGTAAGCGCATCACTTGAGACCGGCTGGACCGATTTGATTAAATATTTTTTAAATGTTTGTAATAGCTCGAATCAGGTTTTTAGGAAAAGAAAAATTGGAAATAAGTTGCCCGATTAATTGGAAAATTCTGGAAAAACTGAAATTGCTTTTTTTTCTATGGAAAAAATTCAATGCTGTTCGTTGGTAAGGGCATCACTTGAGAACGGCTGGACCGATTTAGATATTTTTAAATGTTCGTAATAGTCTGAGTAAGAAAGAATGATTGGAAAAATTGCTCGGAAAAATGAAAAATACGAAAAAAACTGAATGTGTTTTTTTTATATGAACTCTACTAGACCATAATAGAGGATGAAAGTTAATATGGGCTCCATGGGCGAAGCCGGGGCAGAAAGCTAGTTCCACATTTTTGTTGACTTGAAATTTTTGGGGCAATTAAGATATTAGATTACTACGTAGTTCATAGTTGGCAAAGTATTTCTACATTGAAGGCCCTAAGTATTTACTCTTTAGTTGTTATATAAATAACTTGATTGGCATAGGTTTTAAATAAACAAATATAAGTATACTTATGGATATAACAAATAGTGCGTGGCTAAGAGGATGCTCAAATAAGTCCTTAGCGAGAGAGGCAATTCTGTAATTCTACATGAAGTAATATATGTATATATGCACGCGTTCAAAAATCAACAATATCACTACATAGTATAAAACAAAGTCGCTTTCTCTGTCCCTATATCCCTATGTATGCTTAAATCTTTAAAACTACGCAACGGATTTTGATGCGGTTTTTTTTAGAGTGATTGAAGAGGAATATGTATAATAACATCCATTAAATAGTGGAGAAATACTGTTATTTTTGAGGTTTCTAATGTGATGTCGTAAATAATTACATTTTTCCGCTTACATTGCAAACGCTGGCTGACCCCTACGAGATAGATCAAAATAATGTACTACAGTATTGTACACCTTAAAAAGGTCTACAAAAAAGTCGGTGATGGTATATGTCTATCTCTTAGGGATAACCCACAATAACCATTTTTTATCCTTTACTTTTTACGAAAAATAATGGCTTATTTACGAAGCTATTTTAAGCAATACAGCATTAATCCTTATCCAATTAAGTACCTTAAATACATTGTGCATTTAATATAGATCAATATGGCCCTTTACAGCATGTAATTTATATGAATATTTTCGAAGATATTACAGATTTAAAATGCAGGGACATAGCGGTTGCGGCGGTACCGATATTTAGTATCAGCTTTGCACCCGTGCGGAGCCGGGGCGGGTCGCTAGTTAAATATAAAATTAAAATAAACGTTATTTTTCTGTAAAATTAAAAAAATATATATCATTCGTTGCGTTACTAAATCGATACAATTATATGTGCAACAGACCATGCAGTGCTAGAATTTAGCCCCTACAAATAAATTGTAAGAAGTCTTGCATATGATGTTGCTATTCCTTCAGGCCTTCAGGTAAAATTCTCCACTATATTTTGGTTTATATAGGTTGTATAAAGGAGTCGATAGCCTAATCGGTACAGCGTTGGACTTAAAACCGGAATGTCCCAGATTAAATTCCTACAGTATCAAAAATGATAAGAACCAATTTTCTTTAAGAATTTTAATCAAGAACTTTAATCTCGTGCTTCGGATATTTAAGTTTGTTAAAGAAATGACACATGTAGGTTCATTAAGCTGCACTGTACTGTATCTGTTCTGTTTAATATGGACAATTGGCGAAAAGTGGACACTGTTACTAGTGTCTCTGGCCACACCTCAATATGATCACTCCTAATGGGTAATAATGTTTAAAATCATGTCCCGAGAACATAATTATCTCAATTATAATGACAAGTTATAGTGAACGGTCTGTACTCGTACATACATAATGTATGTTGTAGTACAAACTGTTTGTAAACCTGACACAAATACATAATGTGACAGATGTGCTGCCACCGTCGACGACGCCCGGCGCAACTCATTTGTTACAAAAATGCTCAACCTGTCATACGGGCATATCATATCTATAACTTTATTAATACACTATATTTTCTGAAGAAATAAGTAATACAATAAGTAATACAGTATTAAAAGGAATCAAGAAACAACCAGATTATGTTGTCAAATACGTGCATCACCCCACATACATTTTCACGGCCTTAATACCTTTACCAGTAACAGGGTCCACTGTTTGACAATTAAAAAAATTGTACCAGGTTACCCAGTGGAAGGCAAAGTCTTCCTCACTTAGCCTAAGATTTTTAAGGCTATACAGAGAGTAGTATATTCCTTGGGCTATACCTAACGAGTGGCTCGCTCTGTTGAGGTATGTAGATGAAATAGCCTCTTTGTTTGGTTTGTCGGACATAGAATTTTTGTTATAAAAAACCCATTGGTACATGGTCGGATGTGGGGATCGAAGCCGCGACTTTTTACCAGTTGTCCATATTAAACGGAGTGACAAGCAGTGGTGACAAACCTGTTGCTGTTGCTTTTAGTCATCTTGTATCTGTCAAAAATATGGCAAATCATGCCATAATTTCATTATTAAGAGTTCTAAATATAGTTACGGCTATTTAGGACGCTGAATAATAAAAATATGGCTCAATCCAATTTAAAATAATAACTAGGTATCAATTGTGTGGTAAGAAAATGTTTTATAAATAAACTCACCTTTCCAGGATTAGCTGAGATTTGCCATATTTTTGACAGTTATAAGATGACCTTGACCAGAGGCCCTGCCAATTCTTTAAGTATCTGTCATTTTAGAAGTGAGGACGCGTGCCCTGCGAAGCATATCCTACAAAGTCAGTTTCTAAGGTGACCCTAATTGTACATTAGATACGGGAGCGTTTACAATTCGTCACGTACGCACGAAGCGCTATTTCCTTTGAAAGCGAAAGTGTCTCCATGCGTATTAAATTGGAATACCGATAACTTAATCTCATTGTGAAATGAAAGCTTGTTAATTGAAACATTGAATGCCTATTTGCGATATAAACTCCAAAATTAGGGAAAAGCGTTTACAAATATATAATTAACTTCGTTTAAAGTAAGTACTTAGTTAAAATAGTCATAAAATTTTATAAGGCCGTGACTTCGCAAAGGTATTAAAATTTAAATAAGTAATATTTTATATCTTCAAAATGATCAAAGGAACAAATTAAAAATGTGATCGACAAAAACATTTTTTTTTTATTTTCTTATGATTTATTTAACAACCTAAAAAGGTTTTGTTATTCGTAGGCTTTTTTACAGTCTATTCGGAGGTTTGTGAGACTTATTTTTTTTAAATACATTTTTCTTAAACGAATTGATAGTGCTTTATTAAAATAATTGATCATTTCATAGAACAAATTATAATCGATTGGAATAAAATTTTAATATTTATTTTCTTTATTTTTAAGTTTAATATGATGTCGGAATGAGAATTTAATAACGGGATTGTATATTATTATATGTTTAAACTTATAGAGAATTTTGTAATGACACAGTCAAACACTTTCATTTTATTTATTTGTGAGATTTACATATGAAAATGGAATTAACGTGGGATGATATCACTTTAATAAATTGTGATCGATCGTGATACGTAACTTTGGGTACATGTTCATTAATGAAAAGCTTCCAATAAGCCGATTAAATAATTTATTCTAACGACAGGGGTTATGTAAGCATAATATCAACTTGAATACTTACTGTTGTAAGTTACTCAATGTTTCGGGAACTACTAAGTTATTTTTAAATTACAGCGATAAAAATAAACATAAAACTTTAATAGAAACTTAACTAAAACATAAACTAGAAATAACCGAAAATCTAAATAAATGGAACCTGCGTGTATAGACAAATTAATTGTAAAAGGAAATATTCAAAATACGTGAATAAATACACACACACACACACAGAGTGTGTCCACAGACAATGTAATAGTGTCCACTTTTTTCCAGTTGTCCATATTAAACAGAACAGGTGAACTATGGAGTTTCTTGCCACTTCTTATCCACATTATGTTTCCGAAGTGGTGGCTTATTTTATTTGACGTTCAAAGAATGAAGTGTACCTAGACTTCCAAATTTTGAATAAAGAGCATTTGGAAGAAGAAAAACAAAAAACCACACTTTATAATTATAAATACTTCGCTGAAAGTTTACTAATTTTTCAGTTGTTTCAGAGAAACAGATTTGAATATCTGAATATATGGAAATATCGTGTAAATGACTTCAATTTTCATTATTTGATTTGTATCAGTTCAGACATTTTTTTTCATTTAAGTAAATACGCTGCTTTAAAATATAATTTAGTTGTGCTCGTTGTACCTAATTATTTTCCACTTTATAGAGACGATCACATACGGATGATGATATTAAGTAACCGCGTGGTTCCATAATTCATCTGGTGAGAGATTGTGTCGGTTCATAACTGGTTTGGAGCCAGAAATTCTTACTTAACGTTGGAATTTTTGTGTCATTCACAGGAAACTAATAAACAGTGTGTCTAAAATACCGAAAATTGTAGCTGCAGATACCTAACTTTATTCAACATGTAATCTAACTACGCTTATAAAATTATTATTTGTTGTGCATAACTTAAAAAAATATTTAAGTATTACAAGCTGTTTTCCATTTCGTCAAATATTTACTTATATTATAAAATAAAAAAAATGGATGTGACGTATAGATACGATATTTTAAAACATAATTTCTTACTGTCTGAATGTTTGTCCAAAATAAGCTATTTATATTATTTCTAATTAAAAATTTTTAGGTTTCACAAAAACAACTGAATTATTTTTGATTAAACTTTCAGCTGCCATAGTGGTATTTATTTCAATTCAATTAAATTAATTAAATTTTATGTGAAATCAAGAGATGTAAACCAACTGGTAATAAATTAATAGTCTTTATATAGCCATCTAAATATATTGAATATAGTAGGTACTGCAAGACAGGCTGTACTTTATGGGATTATGGGATTACAGCTACTGTGCTGATGACAGGTTTATGACTATGAGTGTCCTCCAAACATGAGAGCACATAATTAGTGCTTAGCCCTTTGAATCGAGTGAGAATATTGCACCTGCATTGCACAAAACTTGAACAGTTTAGTTCAATTTTATCTGAGCATCATATTAGAAAAATTATCACTCTACAGAAGGGCACTTCAATTTAGTCAATCAAATAAAGTGAGTATGTAAGTAAGGTAAAGGACGGAGTTCGTCCTATTTAATATTATATTTTGTTAGTTTAGCTAGAGCTACAAGTAAAATTAGAAGTTAGTTCTCTTTCTAGAATAATGAACATTTTTTTTAGTTATCAAAAGTATAATTTATTTCCATTTTTTTATCTCTATAGTTACTTAAAAATGCATATTTTTATAATTTTCATTAAAATTGTAAAGTAGGTAAGTGTACGTTGTTAATTTAAACAATAATTTTATAATGTCATAGTTTTTAGTCATCTTCTTTATTTCCACAGGTATTTGTGATAATGATTTTTACTTTAAAATAGAGAACAACAATATAGAAAAAAAGTTATTTTTATTCATTTAACTACCTATTTTTAGTTCACGGATTTTTATGAAAAAATACCATCAAGACTGGCTTTAAACTCTGGGTACCTTCCCAATGGAAAACATTGATATTAAGGCTACCTAACAAGTGACAAGCACCGTTGATATATTTTATGATATTGGCATAAAACCCTAGTCTGACCATGTACGCTACTTAACCGCTGTCAACTGTTCTAACTTCTACATAACAAAAAAGAGAACCCAAAATAAAGAAGGAAACTTTCAGTCAACAGAACAAATCAGTCGGTAGATACACTGGTTCGATCCCTACATCTGCCATTTACATTTCAAAATACATCAACTCGTTAGGTCCTCAAAATGTCATCACCTTGTCCTCCGCTGGGAACCCTGGGCCCGTTAGCAATCTATTGGTCAAACTATACCAACAGATTAACTTTACATCTCAGTTTTACATCTTTTTTCGATAGCAAAGGGCACCACAAAATATTTATATACCAGCTACAAGCAGTGTTGCAACTCTTGACACACATACGGTGCATGGGTCGGTCACCGTAACCAACCGCCTCCAGCTGTGACTACAAAATTGTTAAGGATGTGGGCAAATCACTACGAATAAACATAGCTATTTTTATGTCAAAGCCTAAAAGCTTTCGTAATCGGTTAGATGTTAGATTTAAATTGAACAACATATTGTAGTGTATTTTTTTTATTCTCTTCGTAAATGTTCGTAACTGCTTATTATTTTCACAAAATACAGTAAAGTGCAATGTAAGTGTCCATCTGTCTGTGATTTCAATATCAAGTAATTTATACCAATACGTAATTTATACCAAATTTAAGTATACGACATTTCATTTTAAATACTTTAATAACTGTTTGAGAATTTAAGTTTACGAAATGGCTGAATTTTCTATGAAACTTTAAACAATTATGTTTGTCGATTTACAATCAGATCTTTATACTCTTAAGAGGTACCAACAATCAATATTTTTTTCTTTTACGCGAAGTCTGAATCTATGGCTAGTAAAAAAAATTATGGGGCTGTGTATTTAAAATATTGATATTTTTTTTTAAATAAAGGAATATTTTAATTAGTTTTATATTTTATTATAAAATTCTAATTAATAGCTACCCTTAATTTATATGATAAATTAAAAGGTGAACTCACCTTTATTTGATGATTTAAATAAATAGACGGCGGGAAAAATCACAGAGTCACTGTCGTAATAGCGCGTCGCTGGTTCTGTCAAGCGCTTTTATAGTAAACGTAGCGGGGATACTTGTCTTGTGGTGGGACTAAGTGCAGAGCTATTTGACTTTATAACACAAAATAAGCAGAGGTTATTATTTAAAAATGTTATTTGGGAATTATTTTGTAAACGAAAACTTGAAATACATCCCTGAAAATCATTGATATATCTGAAAATACACACCATCACAGCTGCCGCAACAAACAATGTCTACATTTAGCAAATAGCACTTGTCGCAGCACTTGGGACTAGGCACGAAAATTAAAATAAAGCAATTATTGGTGCTTTGTTTAGTTTTTTTTGGCTGAAGTAAGATAATCTCGGGACCTCCAGTTTTAAACCCAACGCTGTAATCATTATTACCATAATTACTTTTACATTTCCTATTTATTATGGGTATTATTGTCTTCAGTCAGCGATTAATTTGTTATTAAAGCTTTAAAATTTTCTACCCACAGTTCAAATGGAATGTTCCATTTTTGACTAAAGTAAAAAGTAAACATTTTAACTAGGTTTCCATTTGCAACACAACCCCTAAAGGAAGAAAGGGGGTGGCAAAGTTTATATATTTCTCTAGTCAAAATTACTTGAAACTTGGTTTAAATGCTCTTAGACACACGTGTCTTGGCGTTGTTCAAAATTCAACCCATAAAAGGGTGGCAAAGTTTGTTGAAAAATAATATTTTCTGATCCAATTTACTTGAAACTTGGTATTAATACTCTTCGATACAATTAAGGAAACACGTATTGTGCGTTTTTCATAACTCTACCCTCTTAAGGAAAGAAAGAGGTGAATTTTTAAAAACGCCGAATCACTTGTTTCTTTAATTCACGAAAAATATTATTTCACATTTTACCACCCTCTTTCTCTTCTTACTGGTTAAATTTTGTAAAACCCGGAAATACGTCTCACATCAGCACTATAAAAATATGCCATCCAACCTTCTCCCCTTAGGGGTTAAATTTCAAATTAAAACATTATTTTTCTTATTGCTTAAATTTTTCTTATTATTATGCCATAATCTTTCCATACAGTTTTCAATTTCTCCACAAACTTTCAGCTAGTATATAGGTATATCAAAACACTGTCAAAAATATATAGTTATTAGTTAGAACTGGCTGGCTCTATTTGAACAGGGTACGTGGTGCATTTAGACATATTGTCATGGAAAACTATTTAATCATTGGAATTTGTTAAGAATAAAAGTAATAAATAAAAAAACCTTTATTGAAATTAGACATTTAATTAGAAATTAGACTAGCCAAGTGACAAGTTGCCAAGTGAATGCCACTGGAATATTTTAGTTTTATTTACAATTTTACGAATATGTATGATGCGGAAGAGAATGTGCAAATATTAATACAAATTTTATTGTAAGCAAAGTTCATGGAAACGATATCATTGACGACATCGCTTTGTTTACACTATTTATATATATACCTACAGTGTTGACAATGAAAAACCATTCAGAGGTTCAAGACCTGCTCTGCCTACTAGCAATAACTTAATTTTAATAATGCCCCCCTTCGCACATCCTAGATTCATTGTTTTTATTTTAGTTAATAACCCATTAAAAAAATAAGATTACCTAGATATTTGGGAAGCAAAATTTCTTGAGTACCCTAGGTGTGCACTAAGGAGGAATTTGGAAAAGTGAAGTTTGGAGAAACATGTTGTTGATGCGGAAAATCACATTCGGCACAGGACTAGTAGTAGGTATCAATATAGTTTTGGTTTGGCGTAGTTAACATAGAGGTGTGCAAAGCAAAATATACATAACAAAAACAACCTGCAAAAATACGTGTTTTATTAATTTATTCAATGGATTATGGTCGAATTTTGACAACTGAACGGGTCATTAGTTCAATAAAATTACTTACAAATAAGTATAGGAACTTAACAAAACAGTTTTCATAAGTCAAAATGTTTAAAAATTAAAACAGGATTTCCTCAACTTGTCATGTAAAGAGTCTCTCCAGTTTTTATTTTCAATAGATATTTATCATTTCAAAGACAATATCATCTCAATTTACAAATACGTACTAATAAACGAGGGGTCAAATATATCTTTGTGGTTGAAAAATTTATTGATTCGTTAAATGGAAATAAACGACCTCGATATAACGAAAGCGATTCTATTTTGCCTGGTAGGCTTTGCTTGAAGAACTAAGTAGACGAGGAGAAAAATATTTAACGACAAGGTAACTTATGTTCGGTTAACAAATAGTTTTGTTTTATATACAAATTATACCCACTGGGACACCGAGAACACCTCAGAACGAACTTATATTGTAAACTGGCAAGCAAGTCCTCGTCAGCTATTATAAATCTTAACTAAATATTCATAAATACTAGTCTATACTAATATTATAAATGCGAATGTGTGTTTGTTTGACCTTCTTTGATGTCGAATCGGAGCACCGATACGACGTGATTTCTGCAAGTCTCCTTTTCAATAGTCTTGTTTTATTTGTTAAACAAATTTATATAAGTTGTCATTTAAGATTCTTAAAAGACTTAATATTAACAATTTTAAATAGGAATGAACATTTTAATTAAATTTGCAGAACTAATAATCTTTTTTTATATAGGTTCATTATGATGATGATGATGAAAGCTTCACGGGTTGCCTTTCAGCTCCCGGGAACCGTTGCCGGCCCCAGGGTACCCAGCGGAAGACAAAGTCTTCCTCAGTTAGCCGATGATTTTTTGAGGCTATATCTAACGATTGGCCATCTCTGTTGAGATATGTAGATGAAAAATCCTCTTTGTACAGTTCGTCGGATAATGTACATAGATTTTTTATTATAGAAACCGATTGGTAGGTACATGGTCGTATGTGGGATCGAACCCGCGACTTCGCAGTTGTGAGCCGACGTCTTACCCACTCGACCACCGACGTTTATATAGGTTACCAAAACCTATAACAAACAAAAAAAAATTCCAAATCGGTCCAGGCGTCTTCAAGTAATCGGGGAACATACATAAACAAAATAAAGATTCCGACGAATTGAGAACCTCCTCATTCTGTTTTGAAGTTCGGTTAAAGAGACATGCAAAGTTTGTTTACCAAATAAGACTCAAATATAAGTCTAAAAAATTGGACTTTACCTAGCTGGAGGGCCATACTACTTTTTAGCTCAAAAAACGGGTCTTAAAACAGTTTTTATTTTCTTTTTTTCTATTTCCACGCGGGTGATACTGTGGGCAAAAAATAGTGAAAGTGCTTTTATGGGGCATGCGCTCTAGGTTTTATGGGGAATAATGAATGCCATAAGAACGCTTACTTCTTAACACCGGGAGCTGTTATCGGATTATAGGCAATGATGTAATAACAATTCATTGTCCAAAGAATAAGAGAGCCAATAAGAACACCAATGCTACTAATTAAGTGATTAGAGTCATTAAAGCGGTAAATATTTAAACAAATACTGGTGCTAAATGCCTACATGAAGAAAATTACCACACGGTGCCATTGTATTGCCATTAAAAAAATGTAGCTCATGAGAATTCACCATTGTCCAACATAGACTGCGTGACAAACACCGAATGCAGCTAAGTAGTTTGTTTCTGTATTGTTTTAAAATGTGTCCAATTAATGAAGTATTTTGATGTATGTGTACCTACTAGATATACCTATTTTAAATGTTTCCATATAAACTTCCAAAAAAATTATTTGTAATGTTATAGTTATTTAATATTGGGGAACTCGAATCTCTGAAAAAAACAACTCTTATTATTAACAACTACCTATATATTTGCATGGCTTGGGCTGCTGTATTAAAACATAGAAAACTAGCTTTAAGCGCCGGCTTCGACCGTGAAATTTTTAGAATGTCACATTTTAGTTTTATTCCGGAAATCCTTCGGTAGTCACTCTCCCGACCGAATTATCTCTGTGCAAAAAAAGACATCGATCCGTTGCTCTGTTTTGACGTGAAAGAAAGACAATAAACAAAGAAACGCACTTTTGCATTTATAATATTGGTTAGTATGATAATAGTTGAGTGTTGATTTCTAGCGTGCCTTTTCAATTTAATTATTTTTAACCTATATACCTACTTAGGTGTTATCGGTCCCAGGGTACTCAATGGATGACCAAGTCTCTCTCTTTTAGCCGATGAGTTATGTTGAGGTAGGTATATTTAGATGGAAAAGTGTGGAATGTTTTTAATTTAAAAAAGTTGAGTAGGCATAACCTTTGCTTTTACCAAGCCTATACCATGGACTTTTCAAAAAATGAACAGCGATTCTGTTCATGGACATTGTTTGAATCCTATACAAATCTAGCAATCTCTATGACCAATCAACCAAAAAATGTAATACAGGTAGGTTAATCTCGCGTCATTACATTTAACTGTGCGCTTGAAGGGCGGATCTATCACGACAAGGCAATTGAAACCTAAAACAAAGCATTTAAAATTTTCCGTTTTTACCTACTCATCTCTAATTACAAGAATGTTTTGCGTACTACCTCTAGAATCACATAAATCCAATAACCTACTACCTACTTATTAAACCACTGGTAAACTAAATTTATTATTTCCAAAAGTGCCGACTGATCCGTTGATTCGGAAAATTCAATGAATCCCACTGTTTTTATCAATTTATTTTTCGTAATATCATTATTAGATACGATAACTGATAAATTAATTGTCGTGATTATCTTACGGATATTTTATGAAGAAGTTCATTTGAGTATATATGCCATATATGACTATATGGCGCCAACTATCTATCGATTTGGATGATTTCCTTTTTAGTTGAAAAAGTATTAACGCTCCTTACCCGGCACACGCTACATTTCGGACATTTTTGATGTCTGTTTGTGAGAATACGAATAAGATTGTGGATACGTGTCATTTTGAAAATACGGGTCTTGGTCTTCAAGACTGATAGAAGGAAATTTTGAAATTATTTCTATAGTGTTGGTAAATTATCATTTTTCAGGACTCGTTTTCAAAAACTTACTTACGAGTGACGTTTGACGATCGATCTTGTAAAGCTCACTGAAGATTTTGAACATTGAAAAACAGTATTGACACCGTAATATGGGCAATTTATATATCGATAGATTATATTTTTCAACTTTCATAAAAAAAAATGAGAAAAAAAAGGTTTGAGATATCGTAATTTTTGGAAAAATTCATAGATATAAATGATTTTTCTGTGAGCTATATACAAAAAATTGAGTAATATAAAAATAACACATTATTCTAAAATTATTCCATAACAAGAATCTAAATTTTATTTAAGATAGAAAACATTACAAATATAAATAAAAAAAAATTAATTTGTGGTTTTGAGATTTTTAAATTATTAAGTAATATTATTATTGTTAAATAAATGAAAAGTTACCTAATAAAAAAATAATTTAAAGGGTGAAAAATTTGCAATATTGAGTATTTTTCATTTTCAAACCATCCCCGCTTTTTATTTTGAAATCAAAGTCAACATAAAAAAATCGCGAAAATGATCAAAATTTGAAGGCGCGACTAATTTTCAATAACGCACACACGCGCGTTACTTACCTAAGTCTCGAGTGCGGCGATATCGGTAAGGCCTCTTAAGTGAAATTCATGAAATTTCGGTAAGTTGTTTTTCAGAAATGTTGAATTTTTTTTTCTTGTTGTTTTCAAGATAAAATATTGACTCACCATTATTTTAAGAAATGTTGTCATTATTTTCTGAAAAGTTAAAATAGTGCGTAGGTACTGTGTACTGAAAGCAAGAAATAATTAACTCGAAAGATTTAATCTGTCATCTTGGTCTGGTTTTGTTTGTTGTTTGAGAAGTAGGTGAATTCGAAAACTACTAGACTGACTTGAAAAATATTTCCCTGTTATGAACACAGATTATATATATATATATATATAGACGTAACACAGCCCTCACAATAAAGGGCTCTAATTATTCTAACACAGCCTATTTTTTTTCACTGGTTTCCTTACAGCTTCCAAATCCGTGTTACAGTCCCAGCCTCCCCCCAAGTTAACCAGCGGAAGACCAGGTTTCCCTCTTTTTATTATTTATATTTTATTATTAAAATAAAGTTAGAGTTCCATAAGATTGTAATCTGGGTTGTTATTTTTTTCGCATTTCAAAGCGGTAGATAAAAAAGCTCTTAAATAATAAAAAAGTTCAACTAGTCGCTAATATATGTCATAAGTTTCGATCGACCACATAAATACTACTTATTAAACAATAAACCTACAATTAATTAAGTCATAAATGTCCATTTATAAATAATACAGATGCTAGAAAAATGCTGTTAGAGAATACCTAAAACCAAAATGGTAAATACGAGACATATCGATTTGCTTTGAATACCCGGTACGAATCTTGTTGCATTTCAATGTGCATTATTATCATCGCGACTCGAATGCCAAAGCTTTGAAAGGAAAAATAATGTTGTATTGTATGTATGCTAGTTCTACCATGGAGATACATTAGCGCTTTGTCTTTGTCACATAATGTAAATAGGTGCAAATCTGAAGTGCAAATAATGTTGTTTGTTTTAGGGTAGGTGCTATAAAAACATGTAGGTAGGTATTAGGGCAGTGTTTCTCAATTATACCCCCAGCAAGAAACAGCAATCGCCGCGATGTAGTTTAAATCAATCAATTAAAACGACATGAGTAACGATAATCTATGAAAGACGTGTATGGCAGCACTACTTATGGTTGTGCGAAGCATTCGACTGTGGTATGGATTGCGGCTTGGCTATAGGGGAACGCGAGTATGGGCTCGTCTTCTAATTTATAATTTTTTGTTGCTTTTATTGTACAGTATCTTATTTTTGGCCCAAATATCTTGCCTTAGCTCTAGCATGACCACTGTGTTATCAATAAATCAGCATAGTGGAGTAATAATACTAGAGTGGAAAATAAACCTTAGGATTATTTTAGTGGACTTCGTCTGGCAAACATAGAGAGCTCTATGCACCCTTATATATGGACTTCCATAGTTATTTATTTAATTTTTCATAGTCATCATTGTCACGGGCAGTGTGTTAGCAGGGTTCTTTTTTACAATTTTGGTAAGTATCCCTAATTACATAATCGGTAAGAACACATTTTTTTATAATCCAGAATGCACGAATGACAATGATAATAGTAATTTATCGTAAAGGGATTTAAATTACCTAAACTCTTTTAATTTAAATATTATCTTGTATTCAAACTAAAATTTCAAATAAAACAAATATGCAACTAACTAGCTGTTTAGAAGACAGCTTCGACTCTCATAACCCGCAATTCATCGGCTTATTTATGGGTCTGTTTGCGCGTGTTAAAACGAGAGGGAATGTGGGCGGATTTCAATACAAATGAAAGGGACATTTGCTTAGTATGAAGTAAGGTAGTATAGCCAAGCAAGCCGGTATTGTATGGGTTTATCTCCTTATATTGGATAACCTAGGATATCGCTAGGCGTTCAGAAAATTTTACTTACGGTGTACGTTTGGATTGATAAAATACGTTTGTATTGATATTATTTCATAAAATGCCGTTAATCTTTATAGATTGAGGAATTCCTCAAGGGAAGCCGAAAGGAATCGGGTTGTATAGACTCCTCGCCGCTGCTACCTAGATATCGTAAAGTTAAATAGTCCTTGATCTATGTTACAGATGATACATTTATTACCTACTATCTACTTAACATTTGGAATCGAAAAGCCATCAGTCTACTAAAAATAGTCTTTTCCTCCAGGGTCGGTCGAGGGCGTGAGTAATACGGCTGCTCCGACGTCAACGACATTGGTTTATCCTTCCTTGTGATATTTTGTTTCATCTTAAGAGTGTAGTGTACCGCGTCCATGTCCATACAAACGGAGAAAACGTTTTACTACCCCTAAATATTATTTAATTTTAACGATTTTGTAATATGTTACTGACATAATGAAAAACTACGTACGTATTTTTTCCTTTTTTCAAAATTCGTAATAGGTCAAAAGTTATAAGCCCCTCAAATCTCGTTTTTTTTGGTTCATAACTTGCTCGTAATAAACCGTCTGTATTTGAGAAACAAAGCAAAATTTTAAAAAAAAGCAAAACGTACGTACGTAGATTATAATCTGCTAAAACATATGACACCAAAATTATAAGGTTTCGTTATAGTTTAGTAGGTGTAAATCGTTTTCCCCCAAAACGCAATTTTCAACGAAGAACATACCTACGAACACTCACGAGCTGCAGTGTTCTCTGTCGCACTGATGCCCGTGGGAAGAGCGCGCTTGAGACAGAATATGATTTTCTAAATACCTATTTCGCTGCGTACGCTGAGCTACACGATCCTCTTAAGACAAGACAATCATCAAACAGTCTCAGGTGCGAACGGAATATCATGGCTTGTATTATTTTTCGTTATGGATAGATAAGGTAGGGTATTGTTTTGGATTAAAAGAATGTTAATATAGTGTCAGTTATGAAGGTAAAAATGGAATTCACCCATGGTGGCATCTATTAGATTAGTAGATTCGCTGCCGTTGCCCAAGTACCTACGTATCTATTTTTAAGTAGGTACCTAGTCATAAGTATCGAAAGACCTCTGAAAATCGACATTACAGGTTCGGCTCATCTATTCTGTAAAAATTGTCCTGCAGAAAGTTAGGTCTACTATAATTGAATAAGTAGTGTAAATATCTATTTTTACCCGACTACGGCGAAACAAAAAGGAGGATTATGATTTTGACCGGTACGTTCTGTTCATCTGTGCCATCATGACTTAATTTAAATAAGGTATCGTTGAAAGCGTTTCGATCGTCCACTGGGCCAATACGTGACCTCCTATAGAAGACATAGTCATGCTTGCATGCACCCGATAATTAGGAATAATTTCCAAAATCACGCCTCTGATGCGAGCCAAACATATTTTCTCTCCAAACCTACCCAAAATACATAGGTACCTACATACATGCATAACCCCAAAACAAGAAAAACTATGAAAGAAGAAAATATTCTCAACTGAAAATCTTTTGTGTCTACACTGTCTACTTATCTAAACCGCAACAAATAGTTATTATGATAGCCGATAAATTTATTTTATAAATTAATGAGTAGCTCTTTTTGAATTCTAGGCGTATTATTTACAAATTATATAGAGATATAAGTGGGGGTTTCAATAATGAAACAAGTGGAGAACAATGACAATTTAGCCACAATTATTAGCACGTGCTTTGAAAAAAATCGACTATGAACTTAATATTTCTACCTACACCTCAATATCTAACAATCTACGAGATGAGACGATCGTGTTCATGAGAAGTGTTGGTTTGATTTATATTTTGACCTTTAAAGTAAAGTGTTTATAACGATACATTTAATGCGAACTTACGACAGAGAAGGCCATGCCAATATAATTGCAATATACGAGATAGATTACGTACTAAAACGGAATTTAACTACCATCTACGATCCTAATAAAAATGTAATCAGTTGCATTACATACGCGGCTGCGCCTGTTTAAAAATGGTAGTTCTGAAATCGTACAACTTGCAAAGTATTATTTTTAGAATTATTGCCAGGTTCTCCATATATATATTACTTTGCTGTACCTTGTGGTTGCACACATTTTCAAATCCGATTGGTAGTTCCAAAGATTAGCGCGTTCAAACAAACTCTTCAGCTTTTTATTAGTATATTTTAATGATATCATTATCAAAATGATCCAGACGTATCATTTCACATCTATTTATCAAAATATTAAGTTTCATGAATGAATGAGAGAATTTATTGTTGTTAACCGTGGTACCATCATACGAGTCCATTCCATTGACGGTAAGGTGTAATCAATCGTCAAAAAACAAACAAAATTTATTATTAAATAATTTTTATTAGTATTTATAATTTTCGGGCTGAGGTGGTGTAAATTAAGAAAGTTTAGATCAATTTTGTTACAATTTTTTTTAAATTATGTACTACGAAATAATTATGCAAACTTTTCTCATTAGTTCAACACCAGTTTTTTGTGCTCGTTCCAAGTGTACCTATAAAATTTTAAAAGTTCTCGTTTTCTCCAGGATCCCATCCTCAGATCCTTACCTGACGACCTTACCCTTTCAAACAAAAAAAAATCCAAATCGGTCCAGGTAATCGGGGAATATACATTAAAAAAAGTTAAAGATTCCGACGAATTGAGAACCTCCTCCTTTTTTGAAGTCGGTTTAAATTAAATATGGCATTGTCTTTTAATTGTTGACACAGAGTTTCATAGCAGCATTTATTGCTTACAACCTATACAATCAATTTTTGTAATAAAATATCCCAATCGAATGCTATTTGCTACGATCTTGACATACCTCTTTCGCTTCTTCTATTTAATCATACCTTTGGTACATGCTCGGCGATTGTGTGTACTTTAATATTGCCTTCGATAAATACATTTTTTATTTGTTCAATAAAAGTACAGTACGAGTTTTTGAAAATCAGTGAAAGCAGTTATTCTTATTTTTAAAATCTACGACATGGTTCCTAAGAACATATTTTTCTAGTCCTATCTCTTATAGTTTCAGAGTACCCCATATTGACCGTTTTCAATGTTACACCCAGTATAGCAGTTTACGACGTCCCTTGAGAGCAATAGAAATAGAAACTTCTGCTCTGCATTAATACTGACAAATTAAAATTAGCACAACCTATGTATATTTTGAACAATGTTTTGTTATTTGAATCAAAAACATCTAATTTAAAACATAATTGATGGACCCAGACGAGGCGGAAAATCACTACAACTATAAAAGTTGTACGAAAACAACAACCAACACTCAATAAAAATATTGGAAAACAAAACAAAATGTTTCAATATTTTGGAACATAACACATAAATTATACTTAGTTATTGTATTTTAAACTTACAATATTAGTTCAGATAATGCAGTAAATGCGCGCCAACTTTAAAATGTAGCTAACATAAATTCATAACTATTTATTTACAATCACAAACACAAAAAATCTCCATATACAATTTCTGAAATTTTTTGTCAGTGTCAAAGTCAATGTTTGATACACCATTTTGAAGATTAGTTTTCCCTCTAATGACGAAAAATAAACAAACAAATCAAAATTAATTTATTTTGTATTTAAATTATATTTTAATTAAATATTATTTTGTAAAAGACGCCATCTATTGGAGATCAGTTGACCTATGACAACAATATTGACACCGCTAACGGTGCGAATTATTTGCACGGGTCATTTAGTATTCTTATATTTAAAACTTACAGTATCTGGAAACAGTTACAATATGGCGACCATCGAGCACTTTTTTAGCAGAACTATGTTATGCTATGACAAATAGAGCGCTGTCAAAAACTCTATCCATACGTACAAGAAATATATTCAACATAGTAAAAATGTAGTTTGATCGAGCAGTGAAAACCGTATCCAAATCCGTTCAGTGGTTTTAGAGATAAGAACAGTCATATGAGACAGACGGCAACTTTATTCTATAATATGTAGTGATATTATATTAGTATTGAGAAGTTAAAAAAAAACCTCACGTTGCCGGCCCCAGGGTACCCAGCAGAAGACAGTCTTCCTCATTTAGGCGAAAGTTTTTTGAGGCTATACCTAACTGTATGTATGTATGTATGTATGTAGATGGAAAAGCCTCTTTGTACGGTTTGTCGGATGTACATAGATTTTTTATTATAAAAACTCATTGGTACACGGTCGGATGTGGTACACGGTGAGAAGTACTAAATATAATAATTTCAAATCCTGCTGCAACCAATCGTGTTGTCATTACTTAACGTTCTCCCTTTTCTTCCATTGTTCATTGCCTGGGTTTATTTTACAAGTAATCTTATATGATTCCAATGGTTTCACTGAACCGCGTACTAACAGATTTGACCGCATCGTGAAGACGTGACTGAAGCAAGCATTCAGGTCGCACAAAACCGTTTGAAACTTCAAATAGAAAAGGAAATGCGTCGATTCGGTGGGTTCCTTCAGCTTCATTTCTATTCGGCCGGGCAGTGTTGATCCTTTGTTGCTACGATTAACAAACTCGAATGTATCTTCGGTCACTTCTTTGTTATCATCGTCTCGAATGGATAGGCTCCAACTCTGAGGTGCTCCCGGAGTGAATTTTACTTCTCTGTCATGCGCGCAATCCAAGCTCACGTTGAAAAACACTATGAGCGTGCCTAACTTTCTATTAATGAACAGATCATTCTGGTACTGTATGAAATTAGTTTGGTCAGGCAAATTGCATTCGGGATAGTGTATCCGTAACTCTTCGCAATAACTATTCGCCACGTTCAATATTTTAATACTGTGATTGTTGGTGTCCGCTATGTATAAGTATTTGTTATCGTTTGTCAAAGAGAGGCCGGACGGCTCGGAAAATGAGACAGGATCAGAAGATTCAATAATTGTGGGTTGGAATGAGGTCACATTGTAGTTGGAATCTATTTTTCTCACTTTGTTGTTGTAGGTGTCAGCCACAAAGAGCATTTTTAATTTCTCAGCATATGCTACACATAAAGGATGTTGAAATTTCGCACTTGTGCCATGATCATCGACATCGCCATAAGCCATTAAATTCTGTAATTATAGAAATAATAACAAAACTAATAACTCAACACTTTGCATTTATTAGATTAGATTAGACAACTAAAATGAGCTAAATAAGAATCGACCTGTAGGTACAAAACACTAGATGACTAGAAATGTCCGGATGTCTGAATCGAGGGAAGTAGTACGCTCCATAGGGAAAACAAACTTGATTAAATTATAAACACATATATCTAAATAGGTAGGAACATATAATCTCATTTTCCTGTCTAACAAACAGAAAAATGCCGTTGAAAATGGCTGCTTTTCTTTTTATCTCACGCTAACATACTACTGTAATGCAAGCGAGTCACCCAAACAAAGCAAAACCGAGTAAGATAAACGTACTTGTTTTATCTCTTGTAGATGACGAAAAAAGAAATTATTGTTTCGAAAAAAAAGTGAAAATGGCAGCTAGGTCCGGCTGCCGTTGGTGATCATATTCTTTTAGCGCTTTTTTCCATTCTACGTGCGAGTGTATTCAGTTTTGCTGTATATTGAGCAGAATTCTATAAATATAAAGTATTACTAACATTGGGATTCCTGTCACCGCCGGCTACTGTAAGCACTTGGCCAGATGACAGCAACAATGTTCTTATAGCAGAACTTTCCGAATCAGCTATGTAGAGTTCTGGTTTGTTTCCTACAAATAAAAAAAAGTCATTGATATATAATGTCGCGACTCGCAACCACATTAATCTTTATTATATTAAAAGCCGTTGGGAATAAGATGTATTTTTTCCTCACTAACAGTATTTTGCCCAGGAATTTCTATTAAAAACTCTTGTCTCAATCCAGTTTATTTTCTATCTATCAGATCCAAATTCATGCAGCTGATACGTATTTTTTTTAATAACATCATGGGTTACCTTACGGCTCCAGGAACCAGCCCGGCCACCATATTAGCCGATGGAATTTGTAAGGGTATAATTAATAAATCAAAATATATATATTTACCAGGTTTGATTGCCAACCCTGAAGGTTGCGCAAAGGTGGCTGTATGAGGGTAGGAGCTGTTTTGAGCAGACTCCAATCCCGACCCAGCAATGCATACGCAAGTACCTAAAAATAAGAGTCAGTTAAAACTACAAAGCAGGTAATAAATAGTACTAGCAGTTGATATAGACAGACGGGGATATACTCAAAGGTTACAACAGGAATCAAAACAACGCTAATATGGCATTGTACATTATATTCACATTATACACTTGTAGGTATAATAAATAAGTGTTACCGGGTTCGTGCGGATGCCTTAAGTGGGAGATATCATAAAATTACCTTCAGTAAAAGTCTTATATTTCCACCAAATCGTAGTATCAAGGAACACGGCCCAAATCTGATGCGATCCAGCGCAGGCGACCAGCAAAACGCGACGGAGGTCGTCGTTTTTTTCTTTGGCAACAGAAGTCGCATCATCTGTATAGTAAATTAAAAAAAAGTTTTTTTATAAATTAAATATTTCAGTAGCCGTCTCACTGACACATCCATTATTCTGACGCAGGTAGACAGGAAATTAAATGTATGTTAAGTATGTTATGTTCGGTAATAAGGCAGCGACATTTAGAACCGAAGATAGCAGAGTATATTAATTTCGGCCGCCTACTGTATTTTGTAAAAAAACACGCTAAAATTTTACCTTTACCCTTCTCATTTTCAGACGGCATGGGCATCTGCTCCATTAGGAACGCAGGCGTACGCACCGACATGTCCATGTCCGGAACAGAGAATAGCAAGACGTCCCACGGAGAGTTCAGTGCTTGGAGTCCGAGGTATTTGCCACCTTAAACATTTAACATACTGGGTTATACCTATAACATAGCTGGGCTGAGTGAAATACATATATTCAAGACTGAGGGGTTAGCATCCTGGAATACCAGACCCGTGAATATCCGGGCAGAAATTCGAATTGATGGATCGGGTAAAGACAGTACGAGTATTCCTACCTGGGTCGGGCATTTCATGGCTGGCCATTGTGTCGACTCGTCGTTTTCGACCGTTCGTCTCCCGCGGTTCCTAAATATGCAAAAGTAGACTAGAAAAATACAATTATGAAATGGCTAAACGTCGCAAATATGCATCTCTGTTCCAAGGCATTAGTAAACGACTAATAGAAAGTTCACATGTCCAACGGATTGGCTCTTATTTCGGTCAAATAATAAGCATTGCAATCTAACTAGGCAATGCAGCAATTTGTTGGGTACTCTCCCAGTAGATAGCGATTTACATGAAATTTTTTATTTGTAATTTTATTTTATTTTTGTAATTTAGTAATTATTTTTCTAAATTAAGTAAAGTTGGCGAAACGGCTGCATTAATCATGATCAAGCTTTCAGCGACTAGTGGTTACTTATATTTACAATGTTACATTTCGATAGCTAAAAGTAGTCGTGGGCGTTATTTAACGTAATCGGTTTCTGAAACTGCTTACGAGGCTGATAATCGTATACGTAGTTTCGTTGAACAAAATGTAACGATTATTTTATGTAAGCAGTTTTATCTGTCGCGCAACGACTGACACCCGAATACACGATACGTAACTACGTAGCAGTTTCGTTTCGTTCAACAATCAATCTAGTCTCGCTCGCTCGTACACGTTCGGGATATGACTTACCAAAAAGAGAGAGCTATACACTCTTTACACCTCATATCATACTTTATCGTAGCACATGCTTGCTTGTCTGTGTTCATATCTCATATTACAAAACTCATGCGATTATGTACGCAATGCAGTTGAGTTAAGGGAGAAATTTATATTATTTTGATTTGCTAGAAATTGTGACCTTCACCAGATCTCGATTTCTTTTGTTAATTTGCTTGGGTTTTTGTTCGTTTAGTTCATGATTGACGAATCTCAAGTTGATTGTTTTATTTTCTATGTTTACACTAAAGTTCTTTTAATAAATTTGTTTGTGAACAAAATATTAATAGTTAAAGAGTAAGTAGACAAAGTAAATAGTGTAAAAGTAAATACATAGTGTAAAAACTTCAATTAAATAATTTTGATATGAAGGAAAGTTAAATTTGATAAAATATACAAAAAAACATTATCATGAAATAGATATTTAAAAATATTAAGTATTTGATAACAATATTGTTAATCATAATTCATAATACCTTATTACTTGTTGACCTTGTTGTAACATAGAAAATACAGCTTATATACAGAAATAACTACTTACAAAAATACGCAGTTTCGAAACTAGTTACGTGTATCCACGAAACTACGTATGTTACAGTTACGCTTAAAACACGTTACGACCCACGACTAGCTAAAAGAGATTTGAAGACATTATATAGGTAATATCTTATTTTTCACTTAGGTAACGAACCCGGCTTATAGCTCGTATTAAATGATATTAACCTTTGTCACCAAATTCTAACTGAGTGCCAGTACCAGTGAGAACTTCCACTTTATTATCGTCCAAGTGTATGGTACGTATGCAATGATTTCCAGTGTCGCATACCACCAAAATATTTCTCGTTAACCAGCACAGCCCATGAGGATAGTTGAATCGCGCATCATACAATTCTGAAATTATAATGTCAAATTATGTATAATATTTAAAAAAACGCAATGTGTGTAATTTGTTTTAGAGGCTATCTAACCCACAATTAAGTCACTGCTGTTGAGATTGACTGATCTTTTATGCTACATAGAGAATTTCAGAGGTTTTGTATGCAAAGTTCGTATTTTCAAGATTAATTAATTCACACTCCTTCATTCAGCAAAGCATTAGCAACTTACTTCCGTCTTGGAAACCCTGCTGTTTTCCACCAATAATTCTCAGAACCGTACCCGTGTAGTCAGTGCAAACGATTCTGTGATTGCCTGTGTCAGATATGGCAATAAATACATCATCTGGTTTTCCTTGGTAGAAGGGGTTTAGTGATATCTAAAGTAAAAAAATAAACCATCAAGCATTTATAGGATGCTAGCTGTTCGCCCGTGGGGCCCATACCTACAACTTTCTTCCCCTATTAATATAATAATTGGCCAAGTTGCGAATACGACTCGCGCGCTGAGGGTTCCGTACCATGTTTTCGGTCAGAACTTTAAGATTTTCGTTTAGGTTTAAAAGTTTAGACTTAATAGTTTCGGAGATTTAATATTATTTAAAACTATTCATTATAAAATTATAGAAAAATATATTTGTATTCCTTCTTCATTTGATGTCACATGATTACTTGAAAAAAAAAAATTTTTTTTACGTTTAAATTTTCCCCCCAAAAATCTAAATTCGATTATTTATTCTATACGTCCGTGATTGAGTCATGTACCAAGTTTCAACATTTTTCGTCCAGTAGATTCGGAGAAAATAAGCTGTGACAGACAGACAGACATACACATGAGTGATCCTATAAAATAAACTATAAGGATATCCGTTTTTTCATTGGAGATGTTCAGAACCCTAAAAAGTAACGTATGTCCTTCCCTAATTTCATCAAAATCGGTTCAGTGGTTTAGCCGTGACAGACAGACAGAGTTACTTTCGCATTTATAATATTAATATGGATTTTGGTGTCTTTTGGTTTTACTTATTTCCCAGACAGTATACTGTGTTTTTATAGTGCATAAACCAATAAAAATTCATGGCAATAAAGGGTTGCTTAATCAAAATAGAAAAACAGGAGTGAACGTTTTGAAGTGGTTGACAAATAACATAAAATATTAAATATGTTTTTTTAATATAATAAAATGTTTTTGCATACCTTGTTAGGGAACTTAAGTATGGACTCTTCTATAGCCTCAATATGTTTATTTAAGGAAATGGGAATAGATCTTTTTGATATATTTGGTCCATAATATTTCAATGCAGCTTTTATATACAGCTCAAGCTTTTCCCTGTTCCCTTCTCCAACCAATATGAACAATGGCTTGCTACCGGGACCTGTTCAAATGTGAAAATAAACAATTGATAACATAAAACGGAAGAATCTCCCTCTTTTAGCTGATGGTATTTGTGAGGCTATACCTAACGAGTGGCCAATCTGTTGAGATATATTTAAATGGAAAAGCCTCTAAGTGTGGTTTGTCGGATTATGTACATATAAAAACCCCATTGGCTACTTGATGAATCTATTTGGTTATAATCATGTAGGATGTTTTCATTTTCATCATATCATAATGAATTTGTACCAAATGAACCCCCATGGATTCCACAACACGACTTGGTGGATAGCACAAGCGCCGCGAAGACGTGTTGGGGAATCCAGTTTAATCCCGCCCGTGCTGTGATGGTTGTGATTAGTCAGTGATTAATAGGACATATCACGGTCGGCGGGAGCATTCTACCTACCGATTAATCGGCTTATTGTTACTGTGACGTCTATAATACTTGACATTGGCGGAATCATCAAAACCCTGATGGAGTTTTTTGAAAAAAAAATTGAATAGAATAGAACCCCCCATGAGTCATGAAATTGTATGAAATCTCTAGTAAATTCCAATGTAACTAAAGATCTACTACTTAATACAGTTTACACTATAAATAAGTGGTTGTTTAGTACATGTTTAAATGTATAACAATATAGAAACACTATTCAAAATCACTTCATATAGAAGTTGATAGATTTTCATAGGTTTTTTAGTCTTTAATGTGTAACAAATTGCGATATAAAAAAAATACATTGATTCCAACATTTCACCATCAATTACATACCCAACACAAGAAGTGTAGGCCAGCACAGAATACCAAGTGCATTCCACATAGTCAAACTGGCATCATTGACTACTGGGTGTGTTATTCCGTATTTCTCTACAGCAGACAGAATATTTTTGGAGTTTTTTTCAACACCAAACTTAGCTGAGTGTACACCAATCTGGAAATATTGAATTATGCAGATGTAAAAAATAATACTCTTGGCTTATTTGACATCTGCTGGCCTAGCACGATGCAGGGTGTAGAGAAACAATTGTTAGAAAGAGAAAGATAAATTAGCCCATATTAGCAGTTGCTCACAACTCCCTCTACACCCACTAAGGAATATACTGTCCAATTTTTATATTTATATGTTTAGTGGTTTAGGCTGTGTGTAGATTATCAGTCCATCAGTGACAGTTATATATTTAGATTGTAGACAGAGCAGGACAAAGAGTAGCACCGTGGTAACCCATCCTTTTCTCTAGCCCTAGCTCAGGTATTAGGGAGGGGGAAATTATTGTGTATGGGTCACCATAAAAAATAATTCTTATTGATCAGACTACATATAATATATATAAGTATGACCAACATTTATTATTTTGTAAAATGAGATATTTTTTCTTAAATGCCATTATTAAAATTATATTTCCTTTCAACAAATATTAGTAATTAAGTAATTGTTTTGTAAGCCAAACTGAGATAAACCCTATTTCATTTAGATCAAGATTAAATATGGATATCCAAGTTTGATGCCATGACAGGAGTTCTTAGTAGTAAGTAGCTATTACATGATTCATAAAATAATAATAATACTCACAACAACAAGTCCATCCTCCACACTAAATTTTTTCTCAATATATTCCAAGTCAGTCAAAACATGTACACAGTTAATGCAGCAATATGTCCAGAAATCTAAAACAACTATCTTGTTTGCACAGTTTGTGGCCAAAGATAGAGGCTCTAATACATTTACCCATTCTAAATCTGAAAACAAAATAATCTGGGATTGACATTTGAGTTATGATTTATTTTTATATATACCTGCATTACCTATCTACAAAAGACTAGAGTTCACACTAACATTGACATTCCCTAATCAAAACTACACCCATAAAACAATGTACCTACTTGATGTCAAAATGTCCTAATTACAAAATAAATGAATATCTTGGAAACTGCTTACCCGATTTTCATCAGATATATCTAAGAACATGCTTTGAAGTGATACTAATTATGTAATGCAAAAAACTATATCAAAATTGGTCCAACCAACCCTCTTACCCCAAATGCATATACCGTCTCCTTTCCATTGTGGGTAAAAGGGCATAATTATTATTTGTTTTTGTATAGTAAACATACCTTTTTTAAAGTCTTCAATACCTTCTCCATTGGACACTTTATGTATATGGTTATGTAAAAGAGCTTCCTTATCTCCTTCATTAGCTGATATTGCATCAGCCAAGTCCATACACATTTGAGATATAAAATCTAACTGTGATTCAACCATTTTCCTGATTGTTTGATAGTTATTTAATAAACGTCAATGTAATCAATTCCAATAAGTGTGAATTAATAGGTCCAAAAATCTGGAACAGATTATAACTAATATAAGAATTATATATTGCACATTCACAAACCTAACATTTTGACCTGCAGTAATCTCCACATTAGAAGGCTCTTTTATAATAGTTTTCCATTTCCCAAAGATCTAAATAATACCTGTGTACCAATGTAACAACACTTATTACGTAGCAGTGTTTGCAGTCTTTACTAAGGGGGCTTTAGGGTGTGAGGGATTGTAATGAAAGTGGTTATTTCGAGATTTTTTCAATACATACATCAGTATCTTATAATCATATCTTAAAAACAAGGCGTTTCCGCGATTTGCTGTTTTTTTAGAAGTTTTAAAAGGGTGATTGAGGAAATAACTTATAAATTGGAAAGTCCTTAAACAATAAGGGTCACGTTATTCACAGAGCAAACGTTATTGGCAAAATGCCCATGGGGTTGGACATGTTGATCCTGCGGATCCTCTGAATCATCCATCTATTCACGTCAAATCATCAAATTACTTACTGATTTAATTAAAATGAAAAATACAATAAAGAAACAATATATATGTATATGAAGAAACAATCGCTAATATCGCTATATAGTAAAAATAATTAAAAGTTTATTTCTCGCCCGCCAAGACAAACACCACACCCACAGAGCACACAAACACAGCAAAAATACGATAGCAACCTTGCTTGATAGCAACTCTCAGTAGAGACTTACACAGAGCAAGTAAAATAGCAACCCACCGGCAGCAAAGCAAAGAGCCACAGAGCAAGTAAAGAGCGATGTGATTGATAAGTACGTTTCCCCGTCATATATAGTAGTCTGTGGTACGTATAACTGTGCTTGATTGACTTTGGTTTGGTCGGACGCAAGGAGTTTATAGAGAAGTATTCTTGGTCGGACGCAAGGAATATACCATAGAGTAACTTAACGTCGGACGACAGCAGAGTACATAAACATATAAACTCGTACTCTGTGGAGCAGTGCAGACAAAACAAAATATTATTTATTTCATTTTCTTGCTTTTCTTTGTATAATTTGTAAAAGAGTAAGTTCTGCAATAAAAGTTATGTACCATGATGGATACAGTGTTTGATATATGTTATTTAGGCACCGATGGTAGCGGAGGTGATCCTGAAGATATTCCACTTACCAAAGAATCAGTGTGGGTGCTCGGTAGAGAGTACAGTCCTATACAAGGTAGAACTGGATTTTCTTTATAATTTTCAAGATCTTGCTTTTATTGGATACACAGAACCATAATCCTAACAGTCACAAGCTTCACATTATTTATTAAATAATTTTGAATTTTAGAATTAGAGCGTATCAGAAGGGACATATCGTCTATTATTTGGTGTACCTACAGAAAAGGTTTTGTACCAATAGGAGATGAAGGGCTCACATCTGACAAAGGATGGGGATGCATGCTGCGCTGTGGTCAAATGGTATTGGGTGTAGCCCTTGTGCGAATACATATGTCTTCAGACTGGGTTTGGACACCAGAAACAAGGTATCTACTTATTTTGTTGCTTTTCATTATAAAAGACTATGGCAGCAACTGTTGGTGCTAGGTATCTAATATAATTCTTGTAGGAAGCTTGTTAGAAACTCAAACCAGTTGACCAAAAATGTAGTATAGTCTGTGGCTGCTATGAACAGATATGAGTTGTTAGCAGAAGTTTAATTTCATCACCATAGCATCATCAATATCTAGCTTTCCTTTGAAAATTTAACAGCACCATCATCTGTTCCCAATTCCCCTAATAAAACACAAGAAACTCATACCAGCATGTCGGGCCTTTTCTTAGGTGATGTACTAATGTACATCTGTACATGGCTATTTTTTTAAATTATCTGTAGTCAATGAATCTGTAAATTGCTAAAAATGTTTTATATTTGTGTCAACTTGTTGTTTTTATTTTGTCTAATGTTGTTATTTTACTGTAGGGATCCAACATATTTAAAGATCATTCAAAGGTTTGAAGAAAGAAAACAAGCACCATATTCAATTCACCAAGTTGCATTAATGGGTGCTTCTGAAGGCAAGGAAGTTGGTCAGTGGTTTGGGCCAAATACAATAGCACAAGTTCTTAAGTAAGTAAGTTTTCATCTGTTCCTGCATTTAATTGAAATGTTACAAATAAAATATTTCATACTAAAATTTTTCCTTTTAATTTTACATTAAAATATCATAAAAGTCTAACTAATCTCTTAACCTCTCTGTTTTTAGGAAACTAGCAATGTATGATAAATGGAGTTCGCTTGTAATACATGTAGCTTTAGACAACACTGTAGTCAAAGAAGATATATGTAAGTAGCGTTTCATGCTTATCTAATTAGGACATTTTAATGGTTTGTGTCTAAGATGGTAATGCAATACTATGTGTAACAAAAAGCAAAAAACCATTGCTTTTAAAGACAAAATGTATAGAAAAAGCCTTAAGTTTGAATTCTAGAATCTAATGTGAAATATGAAAGTTTTTTCCAAATAAAATCATATTGCAGCAACTCTAAGATTTATACCCATATTCCTTTAGTAATGTGTCATGCTAAATTATTATAACCAGCCAGTGCTGGCATTATTATCACAGCTGGAAATATCTCTGAAAAATAGCTCTTGAACTTTTTTTTACGCCCTCCTACCTAAGCCCTTAAAGACATGCTATCCCAGCTCTTGCTTGCCCCTCTAACGCCGACACTGATTAATAATTTAATAATAATAATAAGAAAATAATTTCCTTTTTTATTGTTTCAGTAAAACAATGCATAATAAGAAAAGATGAAGGAGACTCTTCATCATCATCATCTGATGTTATGTTGTCAGAATGGATGCCACTGCTATTGATTGTGCCTCTGAGATTGGGTCTTAGTGAAATAAATCCAGTTTATTTTGAAGGTTTGAAGGTAAATAAATGTATTAAAATTCGTTATATTTTTATTTCAAAGATTAAGTTATTTTAAGAAAATAATAATATGAATATTTTGGTTTTCTATGTAGTAGTTTTTAGGGTTCCGAACATGAAAAAAATATAGAATATAGGGCCTTTCTTATAGTTTATAGGAAAACCTAAACGAAAAAACTGTCTGTCCTGTGGTACCTACTTTCTTTTGTGATTAACATGCCCAATGGTACTGTACTAGTAGTTAAATAAATATGTTGAAAAATAGGGCAGAATGGGACTTTTACAAGTTTGAAAATTTATTGTAAAAAAACTATTGCATACAAAACAAAAATATTCAAATTTGTTTCTAAAAAAAACTTAAAACTTTGAAATAAAAATATAAAAACATAAAAATATTCGAAATTACTTTACATGCCGAATTATGTGAATTGGCATTTGAGAGAGGGTAGTATTTTTATTAGATGTAGGATTTATTAGATGTGTTCTAGATGGTCAAATTATTATGAAAAATAATTAAGTAATAACCATGAAATTACCAATGTTTTTAAATGTTACTGGGCTTTGTCGCCATAACGCAGCAAATACAGTTTTTACAAATTTTTTTATCTTCTATACAACCCTGCCAAAGAATTTTAGAAAATAAAAACATCTGTAGAAATCTACTACTACTAAAAATGTGAATTCATCATACATTAAAAATCCATAGACCTGGCAGCACTGTCGTCGGTTGTCCGAAACTCTCTTCGCACTTATCAGTCACGACTTGCGTTCACGGCCTATGTTTGCACACAATTTTTCAGATGTGCTTCCGGTCACCTCAGTCCATTGGCGTCATTGGAGGTAAACCAAATCAAGCATTATATTTGGTTGGTTGCGTTGGAGACGAAGTTATATATCTTGATCCACATACAACACAGAGGTCCGGAGCTGTCGAGGTTGGTACAATTTATATTACCTACAAGTAATTATTTGATTGAATGGGCTTCTATAGAAATGGAATTGAATTCAATTTTAAAAGAGTAGGTATTTGAAATACAACTTATTATTATATTATATATTATATGGTTAGTCACTCATTACTTTTCTTTACATCTATTTATGCATAACATTTAATATATCAAGAAAAAATGCTGTTAAGAGGAGGAACTCTAAACTGAAATTCTCGAATTTTACGAATGCTATGAACATAAACTAGTGGAAAAAATTTAGGGATCAAATAAAAATTCAATTTTTTTTAAAGTTTTTCAAGTGGCTGTATTTCCCTTAAAAATGGTCGCACTGGAATTTAAAAAAAAGAATTTTAAAGCTCGAAGTTTCTAGTTTTGAGATCTTACGATAAAGTTCGAAATTCGATTGGGTATATCAACTTTATTTTCAGTTTAATTAAAATTTTAATTCAGCCGAAGTTTAAAAATCAGGAAAATCATGGAATGCAATTACTGATTCGCGTTAAAAATGGCAAATATTGTTCTTTTAAATTTTTTGGAATCATTAAAAAAAAAATCCAAAATTTTTCAAAAAAAAATTTTTTTTCCCCATCAATTTAAACATTTTTATCAAAAAAAATGCATAAAAAAACTGAAAAAACATTCGTTTTTGCATTTTCTTAAAGATTGTGATCATTTAAAGTCAAAATCGTGATCCTTTAATTTTATTTCAAAAATTCGATTGAATAAAACAAAAAAACGGCTCGATGGATTGAATCGAAACTTCGTAGGGTTTTTGTGGGCATATTGAACTGTAAAAGGCACACTCAACATTACTGGTTTTCTCGATATTTCCAACTTAGCGCCTGATTATCCCAAAAGACACCAAAAGCCCGTTTATTCTTGAATGTTCAAATTAATGTAAAGAATAAAAAAAAATTTTTTTTTCAAAAAACCGTACCTGACTATTGTGGGAAATTTATTCAAAATTTCAAAACTCTCCTTAATTTTCTTGGGCGATCAGCGGTTGCTGAGATATTGATGGTTAAAGACAAAAAGATCCTTTTCCATTCAAAGTTCGATATCTCCGCGAGAAGTAGTCGTATCGATTTTTTTAAAGGAGCAAATTTAAGCTGAATAAACAAGTTATCCGATCCATATAGTGGTTAAGTTAGAAAAATTTGTTCCAAGTTCGTAGACCAAAAAAAAGGAACCGAAAAAATTAAAAAAAAAAAAATTTTCGAAAAAAATCAGGATTGAGCGGAACACGTTGCTTGAAAAATTTTTTCATCGTAAGATCTCAAAACTAGAAACTTCGAGCTTTAAAATTCTTTTTTTTAAATTCCCGTGCGACCATTTTTAAGGGAAATACAGCTGATATGTATGTAAGTACCTACCTAGTATGTAGGGTACTTGTAAAGGGATTTAATATTCAATAAACAGTCTGTATCGAACCGTTGTGCCTTTTATTACATATATAACATTGGCGACGAGGTTAAGAGTATTTTGAAGTTTTAAAAAATTAAAAACATGCCATTTGGTAAAATTGAAAATTTTGAAGTTGGTGTACACAATTGGGACGCATATGTGAGACGCGTCAAACAGTTTATCGCGCTAAACAGTATCGCGACAGAGTTACACGTAGCCACCTTAGTAACCCACGTCGGAGCGACATGTTACGAACTGATGTGCGACTTGTGTGCACCCGAAGAACCGGAAACCAAAGATTTTAATGACCTGGTTAACATACTGAAGGAGCATTTAGAGCCACAACGGTCGGAAATAGCAGAACGACACGTATTTCGGCAAAGAAAGCAGAGGCCGGGGGAGGCCGTCAATGAATATTTACAGAATCTGAAGCACCTCGCGAAGACTTGCAACTTCACGAGCTCCCTCGAAGAGAACCTCAGGGATCAGTTCGTCTCCGGACTGTACAGCGAGGAGATGCGGTCCCGGCTGTTTGTCGAGATAAAGATAGACTACAAGCGCGCGGTGGAGCTAGCAATGGCCCTGGAGGCGGCGGAGCGGCACGCGACTGTGGCGGGTGCTCCGGCCAGCGAGGCGGGCGCGGGCTCGGGCGCGGCGCCGGCACTTCACGACGGGCATAGGTTTGGCGGCGGCGCTGCGGCAGAGTTCCGCGCCTCGCAGCCAGCAGGGAGGCGGAGGTCGTGTATCAGGTGTGGCAAGGAAGGCCACGGCGCTGATAAGTGTCGGTACAAACAATATTCGTGTGATAAGTGTGGTGAAAAAGGGCATTTAAAGGTTATGTGTAACAGTGAAAGTGAAAACTGTAGGCACGGACGCTTGAGGCAGTCTAAAGGTCAGTTTTTCTTAAAAGATGACACTTGTAACAGTCATTTCTTTTATAATGTTACAAATAAATTGGTGGATGATGACCCATACTATATCAATGTAAACATAGATAAGGTTATAATTCGATTTGAGGTCGACACAGGTAGCAAAATCTCAGCTATTTCTAAATATATGTATGATAAACTATTTAGTTATATACCCATTGTTAAACAAAACTTAATGTTAAAATCCTATACCGGCGACATTATCGAGCCCTTGGGGTATATTACTGTAAATGTAAAATATACTGTAATAATGATTGCACGGCAATAGAATTAAAAAATGAATTTCCAAGTGTATTTGCTGAGGGGCTGGGGACATTCAAAACTCCCATACGACTATATGTAGTAGATACGACTCCTGTTTTCATCAAAGCTAGGTCGATGCCGCTGGCTTTGCGCGGCCGCGTAGAAAGTGAGCTAGAACGATTACAGCGGGAGGATGTTATCTATAAAGTAGATCGTTCAGACTACGGTACTCCCATTGTGCCGATTGTTAAACGAGATGGAAGTATCCGTATATGTGGAGATTATAAAGTCACTATCAACCCACTATTAAAAGATTTTCATTATCCATTGCCACGAATAGAAGAGTTATTTGCGGCTCTGGGAGGGGGGGAACAGTACACTAAGTTAGATTTGTCCCACGCCTACCAGCAAATCTTGTTGGATGAAGAGTCACAGCCGTTGACGGCCATCACTACACATATAGGTACATTTGTTTACAAACGGGTCCCATTTGGTTTAAAATGTATTCCAGAAAATTTTCAAAAAATTATGGAAGAAACCTTAACTGGTTTGCCGTCAACGGTGGTGTTCTTAGATGATATATGTGTCACTGGGAGGACTAGGTCCGAACATGTATATAATTTAAAATCTGTTTTGTATAGATTGTGTAAAGCGGGACTTAGAATAAATTGGTCAAAATGTGATTTTTTTAAAGACAGTGTTAATTACCTAGGATACACTATAGATAAAAATGGTTTACATACTGATAAAAATAAAATAAAGGCAATTCTCATGGCGCCCCCGCCTACCAATGTCACTCAGTTAAAAGGGTTTATTGGGTTTATCAATTTTTATTCAAAATTTTGCACGAATTTGAGTGATGTACTTAAACCATTATATAATTTATTAAAGAAAGACATGAGGTGGCGCTAGGACGCTGAGTGTGATGCTGCTTTTAATAAGGTTAAAGGGTTGCTAAGCAATGCTCCGGTGCTCGCGCATTTTAACTCACGATTACCACTCATTCTATCTGTAGATAGCAGTGCGTACGGCTTGGGCACGGTGTTATCACATCGGTACGCCGACGGTACGGAGCGGATAATTAGTTGTGCGTCGCGCACGCTCAACGCGGCCGAACTTAATTACTCACAAATAGATAAAGAAGCGCTCGCCATCGTTTTTGGTGTAACGAAACATCATCAGTATTTATATGGGAGACACTTCATATTACGTAGCGATCATCGGCCGTTAACTTACATATTCGGTCAAAATAAAGGGTTACCACAAACGGCCGCGAGCCGGTTACAGAGATATGCGTTGACGTTAGCTGCTTATGATTTTGAAATTAATTTTGTTAGTTCGACACAAAATGTACGGGCGGACGCGCTCTCACGACTTCCCTTAGTTGAGACGGAACAAATAAATATAGATGAGCAGAGTTACCTACATTATGTACAAGATAATTTTCCTATAAATTTTAAAGATATTAAAGCATACACGGAGAAAGATACGTTATTAAGCAAAATAGTCGGTTACGTAAGATTCGGCTGGCCGGCGACGCCTATTAGTGATGATATGAAACCATTTTTTCACAGAAAAGACAATTTATATGTAGATCACGGATGTTTAATTTGGGGCTATAGAGTAGCAGTACCTACAGGGTTACAAAAAGGAGTTTTAAATGAGCTACACGGGGGACACCCGGGCGTCGTGAAGATGAAGCAGGCGGCGCGCAGTTATGTGTGGTGGTACAAGATAGATGAAGATATAGAGCGGGCGTGTCGCGAGTGCAGCACGTGCAGCGCGGTGCGGGCCGAGCCGCCGCGCGCCCCCTTGCAGCCGTGGGACTGGCCCGCGGAGCCCTGGGAGAGAGTCAACGTCGACTTTCTAGGTCCCTACTACAACAAATATTATCTAGTTGTTATTGATACACATTCCAAGTGGATCGAAGTGGAATCATTTAATAATATAACAGCTAAAATAATAGTTAACTATTTACGTAAATTATTTGCTAGGTTCGGTTTACCAAAACGACTAGTGAGCGACAACGGGCCACCCTTTTCGTCATATGAATTCTCCGAGTACTTGTCTCGTAACAGTGTTAAACACACATTGGTGGCGCCGTACCATCCCTCGAGTAACGGAGCTGCCGAGAATGCGGTGCGTATCGTGAAACAGGTGCTCAAGAAGGCCACCAAGGAGGGCGTGGACCCCGAGACGGCGCTGAGTAGATTTCTCTTTGCCTATAGAAACACAGAACACAGCACGACACAGCGCGAGCCGGCCGTGGCCATGTTCGGGCGGCGACTGCGAGGCAGGCTCGACTTGCTGCGACCGGACACCGGCGAGCTGGTGCGCGCAGCACAGGACGTACAGCGGGTGCGCCGCGGCGGAGTGTTGCGGGAGGCGGAACCCGGTGACGCGGTGCTCGTGCGGGACTACGCGAGACAGGCAGACAAGTGGACGCCGGGCACGGTTCTCGAGCGGACCGGCCCGCTCTCATATAAAGTTCAGATGAAAGACGACAGGGTGTGCAGAAGGCACGTAGATCAAATACATGTAGATGGTAAAAGAAAACCGAGGCATTCACTCGCGTTAGTGGAGAGAGAAGAGAACATCAGAGATACAAGTGAGGAAGAGCAGAGGAACAGACAGTCGAGACAGCTACAGTCGCCGACGGGCGTCGCTCGGGTAGGTGTCGGTGTAGGTAGTACTAGACAGGTAGATGCGTCCCCGGCCCGGGCCAGCCCCGCGCCGATATCTCCGGAGGTCGCGCCGGCTACCGATGTGCAGTCCTCACCCGAGCTTCTAATAAACAATAGGCCGCGCCGTCGCATTGCTGCTCCCTCAGAAATAAATATTGTGTCACGTAAAATGAAATAGGCCATATAAGATATTTACTTGGATATATATAGATTTACATAGATAATATATATATTTGAATTTAATTGAGTATTTTGGCATGGTGGCGGGTTTCATTTAGATTATAGTTATATGTATCTAGTTTGTAATAAAGAAGGGATGATGATATGTATGTAAGTACCTACCTAGTATGTAGGGTACTTGTAAAGGGATTTAATATTCAATAAACAGTCTGTATCGAACCGTTGTGCCTTTTATTACATATATAACACTTGAAAATCTTTAAAAAAAATTGAATTTTTATTTGATCCCTAAATTTTTTCCACTAGTTTACAATTTGGGCATCGAAAACTAGAGGATTTTATCTAGGATGAAAACATGATTGGTGAACATTTTCTCGATAAATTTAAATTTTTGAAATCACCTTCAAAAACACCTTTTTAGTCATACGACCAAACTCTGAAGGGATTTACGTTTAAATTTTATACGAATCTGTAGGTAATTTCAGTACCTATTATTGATTAAGAAGATGTTTCCCTGCATGTTATCGTTTTTTAATAACTTATTTATTTGTAATGTGCCGCTTACGTCATTTATTCCGAGAAGCGATACATTATGCCCTTCTCACTTCTGCAGTAAGAACAGACAAAGCGCCGTCGTTGTCTTGCAGGATGTGATCGTTGCGCCCGAACCACGAGTTTAGGGCGTGGCTTAAGATTAGGAATTTCTGAGTTGTTCCTCGTCTTAAACCACATTGACTGCAAGACATGTATCAAATCATCTTTATAAGTTTCAAAGATATCTAGAAATCCACACATGTCAAGTGTGTATCATAATGTTCAACTGATATATTTCAGAATAAAGAGACAGATGAACAGAAAGAAATGGATTGCACTTATCATTGCAAGTTGGCTTCCCGGATACCAATGTTAGCCATGGACCCGTCAGTAGCTGTGGTGAGTAATATGTTATGAGTATAAGTAATAGGTGGGAGAAAGTATAATTGTTAAAAACTATTCTAAATACGACAGTATTATTTTACGTACTTTTTTCGATACCGTATCGTACTATACTCTTTTATTTTAAGATTAGGTTAGTTAGGTCTGAAACGCTCTCCCTTAACGACCTAGCGTCATAATTATATTGAAGAAAGTATTTGACAGAAATCAGTTTTCATCGCAATCCAATAGATGTCGCTAGTACCGCCAAATCTTTGAAGAGAGTTGTCAGCAAGGTTGCCAGATGTGTTTAGAAAAAATACCTAGCTTTCTGCACCGGCTTAGCACATGGAATTTTAAATGTGACATAATTTATTTGCAAGAATTTCCGGGATAAATAGTAGTCTATGTCACTCGCTGGTTTCCAACTATCTCTATGAAAAAAAAAATCACGTCGATTCGTTGCTCTGTTTACACGTGAAATATATTTAATATTAGTTAGTGTAATTAATATATTTAACACCAGATTAGGAGGCTTAAATAATATAAAAAAAAATTATATTATATTCGTAATTGTCAGGACAAGGTTTTTAGGGAAAGGAAAAATTTGGAAAAGTTGCCCGGAAAAATAGAAAGTTCGGGAAAAACTGAAAGTGATTTTTGTATGAACTCAGGATCTATGATATAAATCCCTTATATATGATAATTATGATATTATATGATAAGGGATGAAAGTTAATATGGGGCGAAAAGCTAGTAATAAATAATAAGGAAATGGCATTTGCTGCTCCATTTAGATGATGTTTATTATAGTAATATAGCTATCTAAATCGCAATTTTTGTTTTAGTGTTTTCTATGCCGAAGTAAACAAGACTTTACAGATCTCTGTAGTATGTTTGAAGAGAAACTCATGAAGGAAAATCAGCCCTTATTTGAAATATGTGAACTGAGGCCATCCCACTGGGGCCCTATGATGACTGATATTGATTTGAATAATGTATCAGTTTTTGCAGGTTTGTATTTGTCTTTATTCAATGCTAATGAATTAATATTATGGATTAATGTTGTTCATCGATGGTCTTATGAAGTAATATATAAATAATACTAAATAGTAACTACAATAGCACAGGATTTAATTGTATTCCGCGTCATGTTGTCCTGGAGGCGATCATCAACCACCGCAAAGTGATGTGGAATCGATACGTTCCATTTAATTTTATGATAAAAAAAAGTTTTGCTCCGTTCTTTTTTATTTAACAATGCTGCCCCATTATAAAATAGGTTAAAAATGCAGCATTCATAATTTATTTTGTTTTTTTTTTTCAGAATTTGAAGAAGTTGATCGACAATTTGATGATTCTGATGATGAATTTGAAATACTTTAACATTGTAAATAAATAATAAATATAATGTCTTATTTGGTAAACAAACTTTGCATGTTCTTTTTAAATAAATTGTATTAAGGAGACGCCTCATGATTATTGTCTCATACAAATCACAAGTTTCGTTTTTCCAGTTTTATGCTATAACTGTATGTGCTAGGCTCGAAATTAAAATTTGATTTTCAAAGATAAATATATTTTAAAGGTTCTCATGGAAAGAAAATAACCAAAATCAGTCATACCTAAGTTTTATGAAGCCTTGAAAATCCACAATTTCACGCGTATTTCAGCCAAGTTTGCGACTCGAGTCCTTTCAATATTTTTACTAATTTACAATTTTCTCGACAATAAATAATATAGGTAATATTAATTACTTTAAGAATACACTAACTAGAATTTGATAATTCTAAAAGTTTTTGTAAAAACATAGAAAAGCCGAAGTCATTTTCGTGTTTTTCGAAATACCGATTTTGTTGAGAAATCGTACTTTCGCATGTTTCTGGTACGTGAATATTGGTCTATCTTATAATATCCTTGGTTACCTTATCGATTTTAATAGTAGTCCACCTCGCTCACATCTTTCTAAAGATATATGGACAAAATAAGCAGCGCGTAAAACTGAGTTCGTTGAGCTGTGATGCGTCGCCTTAATAATTTTACATAATAATTAACATTATTAACCTATTTTACATTTGCAGAACTAATAATATGTAATATTTCTTAAAAAAAATACAAAAAGACATGCAAAGTTTATGTACCAAACAAGACAAGTCAAAAAAAACACTACGTTAAAATAACATCTTGTGAAACTTCTCTTGGAGTTTTGGTAGATAAGATAAACATAACTCACTAACTATGTATATAAATATGGTTTGATTGAATATCAAATATAAAGGTATGTTATTTGAATACTTACACCGAAATAATAAATTAGATATTGTTATGAAATTGCCGATGTCAATTTAAGTTCAATATAATATTGTGATAACTTCTTTGTTATGTAAATATTATGGCTAGAGGCAAAGTGTTGTTTCTAACTTGCAGTGCCTTGTAGTATTTGCTTCAGTGCATAATATGTTATGTTACATTCCTAAAAAAATGAGAACGAAAGAAAGAAAAAAAAACAAAGAAAAGATCCCAGGAATTATAATCACGAATTTTGAGCATCTAGCAATGGCATCTAGTCATCAGTCAAACAACTCGTCAATAATGCAGTGTAATTTTTTATTGGAATTAGTTTATCATTTTACAATTTTATTGCATTGAACACATTTAGTTAGTCATTATAGGAATCTATATTAAGTTTTCAGAATAGTGTGGGTTACTTTAAATTGATAGACTACCTATCAATAAAAAAATAATGAAAGTAGGTACCTACCTATAATAACTTATAATAATTTTTTTATCATATTCATCATACATAAATTTAGGTATAGTACTTATAGAAAAGGCAGCATTATTCAAATTTAATATTGAGTGTATAAAATGTAACTTTGAATGGGATTGTCGCCAAAGATTGCTGAATATATATTTTTATATTTACTTATATTGTATTTTTATAGAGATTGTCCCATACCCTGTGCTTCCAAAGTTTTTTTTTCAAAAAAATTTAATCTTGACAGTGTTGTCTTAATTTGTTGACTGCACCTAACTAAATCCGGCCTAAATGATAACGTTGCTATGTCGTTTGTCGGCCAAACTTTGAAAAATTATAAAAAACTAGGCTAGTACTATAAAACGAAAATACACAAATTTATTTTCTAAAATAACTCAATCTTTGAAGTAAAAATATATAAAAATATACTCATATTTTCCTTTAAATAGGCACCAAATAGTTCCTAAAATGAATCCCCATAATTAAAATTATAACTTTAATATTTTACGTGTGTAATATTCCATCTCTGTACCTACTAAAAAACCGGGCAAGTGCGAGTCGGACCCGCACAGGAAGGGTTATCAATAGTATGCACTAAGGTCAGACCAAGTTGGACGTCCCTATAGGCTGTATCACCTGTATGGCGCAAGAACAAATTAGCGCGAGTTCGACTCACACTTGGCCGGTTTTATTATTTGTTGTTTTACTTAAAAGTATGCATTACTGGTTAGACGTATTAAGATCGAGCAAAAAACGCCGAATAAAACACGTTTCTTGTATGGGGACCCCCTTTAATTTAATTTTTATTATTTTTTATGGCGGCCATAGTAATACACTCTCTGTGAATATTTCAAGATTTTCAAGTGTCTACCTCTGATACAGTTATGTGACAGCAAAAACACGTTTCTTATACGGGGACCCCCTTTAAGTTTTAACTTTATTGAAGTGAAAACTTCTTTAGACGCGATAAGGGATTTTTGATAGGGGAAATCTTATGGATTCGCGAACTGTGTTCGCGACATGTTTTCGGCATTTTGCTGCTGTAGATTTGACAAAACTATACTGAAACTGTGGTAATTAACAGATTAATAAAAATGTCCGTTCTACCATGTTACTTTTTTTTAAATAAACATTTTGCAATTATAATAGCGCGCGCTTTTGCCTATCATATTTCGAATCCGTCGCATTTCTGTAGAGAGTAGTTAAAATACAACAAAGAGTTTCGCTACGTTTTCAATAGTAGTTTATGATACGGGAATCCCGTAACGGGATCATAATAGAGGTAATTAAAACACAAGTGGAATTTTAAAAAATGAGGCGCAGGCTATCCACGAATGTTTTAATTCCAAGTTATGTGCCCCTTTCATACACTACTTTATCTAATCCCATGCAATAGTACAAAACAAATTGTACCAAGATATTTATGTTATCGACAAATTGGCTTTATCCGCGGTTACCTACCTACTGCGCATGCGCCGCGTTAACTGTCAAGTGACTCCCACATGGGCGTGTCGATATTTTCATAGTTTAATGTGGCTGCATAACACATATCCTCCGCCCTTTCTGCATTTAAAAAAAACAAAACATTACGATATCGTTTTTGTATAAAAATTTAGGTACTATAGTTCCACAAACTTATCTGACCCGATGGCCAAAAGTGGAACTAACGATACCATATTTTTAGATATTCACAGAGATATTTTCCTTCCTAAGTTTTTTCTACGTAGGTATTGTACACTTTATACCAAAAATTAATATGGCCTAGCGTTACAACGTGTATATTATATACCCACTTAATATTGAAAAAAACGTTTTTTTTCGCAATACTAAATTGACAATAATCAAAGGTTTGACATATCACATCATACGCGTGTATGTAAAACATATCATTATGAAGTATAATTCGATTTTGTAATGGAGACTTTACGATATAAGAGTAGATAAAATACATTATGTTCCTTGATCAGGGGCAACAAAGGAAAATTTAGTTTATCAATCAATAAAGCAAGGAATATACTCTACTCTCTCAATCAAGCAAACAACACAGAGCAATGTGGGAATTGACAGTTCCTTTTTAAATTCAATTTGGCACTATTTATTTTTACTTGCCTGTCTGTCTGTGCCATTTATTTTGGCAACCAGTCAAAACAAAGTCAAGTCAATCGAACGAAATATTGCCAAATTGACCAAGCCCAAAAGAAAGCAAATAACTTCTTTTTGTTTTGAAGCAAAACAATCACAAAGAAGTTAGCAAGTGTACGCGTTACGTCAGCTTTTCACGACATGGAGGACGAGCTAGAAGACCGCGTCCTGCACCAAACATATCTCTCTCTTAGTAAAGTTGTGTCGCGCGCCGCTTCTAGTGTCCCCATAGAGAGCCCCGCGAGTTATTTATGGAAGATGGTGCGTCTTTATTTACTGCGCTCGGAAGTTGCAGTGTTCACGTTTGCAGTTATCATCTTTTTCTTATATCTGCAAAATATCGAACTATGGAGTCGTACTTTGCTGAGCAGATTGTCTCACGCGATCGATCCTATTGGTGTCACTCAAAGATTGAAGCTTTCAGAAGGCGCCGACGACGATAAACAGAGTTGGGAGTTACGGGGCCTACTGGGCGCAGCATATGCTATTAAAGGTCGCAGGATGCACATGGAAGACCGATTCATAATTAGTGAGAACATAAACAGCACTGGAATATCACTCTTTGCCATATTTGATGGTCACGGTGGTGAATTTGCAGCAAATTATGCTAAGGAGCATTTAATACAAAACTTACACAATAAAATAATCGAGCTCAATGATTTCAAAGATGGAAAAATTGTGACTACACCTTTGAAAGACTCTCCAGATGAGAGTACACCAAAGGAGGCTGAGACTATAAATGTTGAACGTAAGACTAGCTTTAAGAAATCTACAAGTACAGCTGATGATACATTGAAAAAGGAAATTACAGATCCTGAACTGTTGGCGCAGCTATCTAAAGCAAGACCTATAATAACCAGAGAAGTAAAGCCAAATACAAAACCAATGAAAAGTGTGAACATTCCATTATCAAGTTACTTGGAAAAGGGAAAAATTAATTATGGAAAACTGTTGTCTGATGAAGTTTTAGCTGCTGATAGGTTATTAGTAGAAGCTGCCAAAAGGTCTATGAATGTAGCTGGTACTACAGCTTTGATAGCCATTATGGAAGAGAATCATCTTATTGTGGCCAATGTAGGGGACTCACGAGGAGTTATGTGTGATTCTCGTGGCAACGCTATTCCTCTTTCATTTGACCACAAACCTCAACAGGTAAACTAATTTTAGGTATAAGTGTGTGTTTGTTTGTCCTGTTTTCATGCCAAAATGGAACAATGTATCAATGTTATTTTTGTGCACAGAGATGCAAACATAGGCATAGGATACTTTTCTACTAACAACTTATCTACCAATGGGAAGCTGAGGAGGGTGACTAGTAACACCAAAGTTTATATTCTGTCATTAACATGACGTATTATCAAATTAATGTAATATTTCTGATAATCCTGAATTAGAATTTTGAGTACAAAATCTGTAATTTTATTTGACATTTCAGAATTTTATTGTTTCTCAACTGACTTTTTTATTTTAGGTAAGGGAACAGAAGAGAATAGAAGCTGCAGGTGGCTATATAGCATTTAATGGCGTTTGGAGGGTAGCTGGAATACTAGCCACATCACGGGCCATGGGAGACTATCCCCTGAAAGACAAAAGGTTTGTCATAGCGGACCCTGACATTCTCGCCTTCAATCTCGATGACCACAAGCCCATGTTTCTGGTTCTTGCTTCTGATGGTCTGTGGGATACATTCACTAATGAGGAAGCTGTAAGGTTTATTAAGGAGCGTTTAGATGAGTCTGACTATGGAGCTAAGAGTTTGACCCTGCAGGCATATTACAGGGGATCTGTGGATAACATTACAGTTATAGTTATTAACTTTGTTAATAACAATGTAGGTGTATACAGTGCTCAGTAATGGAAACTGTAAGATCTAACTAAAACATTCATGTAAGAAAAAATTGGATGAAAATTTTATTTTTATACATGGTAGAAATATGTATAACATTTGAGATTTGATTATAATGCATTTTCAACCCACATTTGGGAAATATGGCATTTTTTTAATATTTATTAATTACGAAATTAACGCTTTTTATATGCGAGTAGTAAGTTCATATTTACTGTTTTTAAAGTTTACAATATTTTTGAAATTGAATTTGAAATTTATGGATGGTTGTGATTGTGATTTTTTAAAATCATAATACATTTTGATATTATACCTATACTTGCCATTGGGAATACCATTGTTGTATAATATTGTTAAAGTTTGTCACAACTCAAACATATTATTTATTTATCATAATCATTAAATAAGGCCTCATAGCGATATATTAAAGAATAAAGAAAGGTGATGAGGCCCCCTCAAATTAGTAAGTTCAACAATTTTTTTATTATTTTGATTTCTGCTGAAGGAATTGTGCAATTTGCATAGAAAGTAGCCATGTGTGGTTTGGTTACTTAATTAAAATATTGTTGTGCAGCATTGTTCATTGTCCAGTAATGTTGTTAATTAATATGTTAAATGTCTTTAGTAGTTTTACACTTCCTTGACCTTTGTTCACTGTTAATTTTAAAAGGTTTTACTTGTATTATATTTTGTTATTATTAGTTAACTGTAGCTATGAGTACAGCAAGTTTCCTGTGAAACTAGTCATTTCTGTAACAGCTATGTTTTCATGTAACATTGAAGTACATAATGATGTTGATTACCCTGATTTGTGATCACACTTTTTTAATTAAAGTCATTAAAGAGCCAAATTGTTTTAGGCATTCTATTGGGGTAGGTGCAATGATGGAATGTATAATCTGAGATTGTAGCCTCAAAATGTTCCTAAATAAATGCATGAAGAAAATTATATATTGGATTGTGTGCCATTGGATAGGTGCCATTGTATGTAGCCACTCTTGTTTGCAGCATTAGAAAACTGAGTGAAAGATTGAAACTACATATTTAAGTATATTATTTGAAAAGAAATTTGATTCAGTTAACTTTACAAGTTGTTTGAGTGTAGTGTGCCAACTGTACATATAATCTATTCGGAATATTTAAAGTGTTTTATGGCAACAAAAATAATCATTATTATTAGTTTATAGGTGTTTTTGTTTTTAAATATATGTGAAGGGATTAATTATTTTTCAGTATATATAAAACAGTAATATAACTTAGGCAGGTGTTGTGTGCTTATATTGGAATTGACAAGAAAATCGAATTTCGGAATGTTGTTTGTGATTATATTTTTGTATGTAACAATACTTGAATTCATTATAAGTGGAGAGAAGAGTGCATATTTTATATTTATAATGCGCGTTTCCTTAGATGTAAGATGCTTTTGTGAGCTTGATACATATCCTTTAGCTCAAAAATGTGGCTCAAGTTATTATTGCAAACATTATTCAGAAAAGTAACAAATTTTTGTTCATATAACATGTAAGTACTGGCTTTGATGTACTATCTTTCTCTTACATGATGATGGTCTTTGTACATGTATTGTTGAGCTACTAGATTTATGTCTTAAAGACAACACAAAATACATTGATTGATATAGGTACCTATATATAAAACTTATATTTTTAGATGACCTCAATGTTTGTGAATAATAGTGATAAACCTGCCTGAAAGTATGTACCAAAAATAAATAACTTTTAAATGTATTAACAGGAGTTTTACTGGATCATATTTTCAGTTTCAGCATTTAAGGTATTGAAATAAGACAAGCTGTTAATGTAAAAATGTATTAAACGGTGAAATATTTATACTGGATCATACATTGTTTATCTTGGTTTTACAAAATCAGTATACAAATCTTATAATTTTATTTAGTAATATATTTGGTTTTGTGACTTATAAATTTTAGAATTTTCACTATAAAAAGTAAACATCACATTTAATATTGCCGTTTCCAAGTTTTTATGCTAAAATTCCCCTGTCAGATCCAAATTTTATTTAAAGTTGTCGCTATTGTACTGTACCTATAACATTTATAGATTAAAAAGGACAAAAGTTACATTAAGTAGTAAAAAAGTTACAAGCTCTCATTAAAAAGATTGCGTTCTGAATACTCCTGTAAATTGTGTAATAGCGAAAACTTTAAATATATTTTGTACCTTTTAGCTACCTAGGCAGTTTTACTACATGATGACCTGCCTACATTGATAAACATGGAAATTAGGATTCCCCTTCCAAGTGGAATCTAACTTTAAAATCTGTGAGAAAAACCATTAAACTCTGTTACATTAAGTAAGTAAAATAATGTCATGAAAATTGCGGCTTGAAACAGTTCTCTAAAAATGAGAAGTTCTTCTAAGAACAAATGTTATTACAGTAGGCTCATGGATATGCATTTCAGTCTTCAATAGAGGACTATTTACATTATAGAAAAATAAACATTGTTTATCCAGATATAGGGGTTCCTAATGTGCATTGTGTGAACAAAACTATACTGGTATTTTGTACTTTTATCATACATAAAATGTAAATGCAACAATATTTTAGAACTGTAAATAAAATTACCAAAATAACTGAAATATTTCAAAACAAATCAAAATTTTATGAGAAACGTAATATTTGTAACAAAATATATTATAAAATCTTTATGTAACATTATCTATACACATATTTTGTTCATTTACTATAAATGAAGATTAGGTACAAACAAAATTAACATAAAAATATGTACAGAACAAAATTAATTGGTATTCATTTAAAAATGCAATATAAAATTATAATGAAATTAAACCATTCCTATTTACTGACAAGCACTTCTTTCTAACACTTAAACATCTTAACTAATTAATAAATAAAAATAATGATTCCTTAATTAATACTGGCTTTCATTGTGTACACAAGTTTGTGCTAAATTTTGTCTGCCTCACCACAAAACCGTTTTTAGTTCTGTCTCCGTCTATAATATTGATTGACAGATTTATAAGAAAGTGTCTAAACATACTTTAGCTAAACACTAGTTAAACACCGTTTTGCGGTAAGGACGTATCAGACTTATTCATATTGACGGCGAATTGACGCCGTATTAACTAAAATGTGTTTTGTCACTCTCAACAAATCTATAATTCAAAATGATAAACACATTTTTGACTGAAACACTGTTCAACTATGTGTGTTAATAATCCTGTCGTGTGTTTTTTTCAATATCAAATACTACAACATATTAATGTAATAAGTAAAGGTTGAATAATAGTAGATTTATACTAAAATAATGGCACTTATATGTGTGCACATTTATATTAAAAAAAACTTAATTTTTTCTATTTTATCTCTTGTACCTACACAAAAAAAAAAGTAGTGAACTTTGGTCTACTCGGATGGAGTTTTTATAATTGACAATTTTTTCGACAATTAACAAATAAATGTATGAAAATAATATTCATTAATCATAAGTATGTCATATCTATGAATAAAAAAAAAAGTAAATTGGTAATAAAAATCTAAATTAGTACTTAATTAGGAACTCAATTAATTAGGCTCCTAATTGAAACCATTTACTTATATAACGTAAAAATATTTATAATTTACTGAAACCACTATTCCTATAATCCTACCCCATAAGGTATGGTTTGATCCCCATTTTGTCCGCACCCATCAGTACTGGCCATACAAATATGGGATACAATCAGTAAGCATTCGCATCACGCGACTAAAACCATTTTTTATGGCACACTGATGAGTGCAGATAGACGAGGATTAACCCTAAGTCGTTCGGTATGTTCTTACTTCAAATGTAGTTAACTCACAAATGCTTTAACCTTGTATTGATGGATTCACTTGGTATGTCAAACTACATTACCCTTGTATCGTGACAAGGTTACATCTACATCTCATGGTGTAGACAGCATAATAGTAGTTTATGATACGGGATCATAATAGGGGTAATTAAAACACAAGTGGATTTTTTTAATAGCATCCACCAGTGTTTTAATTCCAAGTTATGTGCCCGTTCATACACTACTTTATCTAATCCCATGCAATAGTACAAAACAAATTGAACCAAGATATTTTTCTTAATCGAGAAATTGGCGGTAAACGCGGTTACCTACCTACTACGCATGCGTGTTAACTGTCAAGTGACTCTTACATGGGAGAGTCGATATTTTCATAGTTTAATGTGGCTGCATAACACATATCCTTTGCTTTTTCTGCATTTAAAAAAAAACAAAACATTACGATATCGTTTTTGTATGAAAACTTCGGTACTATAATACATTATAGTATCGAAGTTTGATATATTAGAAACGCGTGTATGTAAAACATATCATTATGAAGTATAATTCGATTTTGTAATAAGAGATTTTACTTTATAAGAGTAGATAAAATATATTAGAGTGCGTTTCACGAAAGACTCCTCTTTGAGATTATGTTAATATAATGTTGACAAGCTGGATTCGGTGAACGTTTTATAGTATAGTAAAATTAGTAAAAAAAATTGGTCATTTTAAAATGTTTGATCAAAAATTTTCTTAAATTCACCGGACTATTCGACAAGTCTGACAATGAATTTCAGTGACATAATAACGAAGGGGACTCTTTAGTAGTGAAACACACATACATATCTCTTCTAAGATTTTTAAATCAGACAGTGATACACTCATGGACAAATTTAAAGGAACGCAAGTATAAAACAAAAAATCATAGATATTTGTGCTAAATAAGTTTATTAATTAGGATTTTGCTTATAATTCGTTAATTTAAAAATAAAACTTTGATAAAAGAATTTATTAAATGACAAAAATTAACCAAATTAAGAAAGATAAAAATTTTACAAGAAATAAAACTTTTTGTACTTCTGTACATTTTTGTAGTTTTATATGAATGGCTATAACTTTGACTATACTCAGTACTAAGTGTTGCCCCCTCTAGCTCTTCGAACTGCTTCCAGTCTCCTTGGCATACCCTTAATCAAATTATCAATAAAATCTTGAGGAATTGCGGTCCATTCTTCTTGTAATGCATTTTTAAGATCTCTCAAATTAGCTGGGGCAGGATTTCTTTTCTTAATTTGCCTCCCCAGCTTATCCCATACATGCTCTATAGGATTTAAGTCTGGCGAGCGCGCTGGCCACCCCATAGCATTGATTTCAACGTCTCGAAGGTATTCGATAACTATGGCCGCAGTATGAGGACGTGCATTATCATGCATAAAAACAAATCCATCTCCTATGAAAGGAGCAAATGGTACTACAATTTCTTCCAAAATCTCAGTTATATACCGTGCCGCTGTTAGTGACCCATTCTCAATAACATAGAGTTCCGTACGTGCCCCCATACAAATACCTCCCCATACCATAACTGACCCACCACCATATGCCTCTTTTCCAATGATGTTGCACTGAGCGTATCTCTCTCCCGGGCGTCTCCACACTTTAATCCTTCCATCATCTGGCTTCAGACAGAATCTAGACTCATCTGTGAATAAAACTTGAGTCCATGCTTCGTCATTCCAATTTTCATGATTGCGAGTAAAATTAACTCGTGCTACTCGATGGCATGTGGCAAGAAGGGGACCTCGGGCAGGTAAGTGTGAATTTATTCCGGCAGCTTTTAGTCTTCTTCTCACAGTTTTAGTGCTTACTGCAACTCCTCGAACTTCTTGGAGCCTCGTTCTTACCTCAGAAGAAGTTAAGGTCCGGTTTCTAAGTACACTGGTTACAATGAACCGGTCATCTCTGGCCACAGTCTTCCGTTTCCGTCCCTGTCCTGCGAGTCTCGTATACCGTCCGGTCTGTCGATACCTCTTAACAACTCTATGTATCACATATTTTGATACTCGTAATGTTTGGGCCACATGTTTGTAGGTGTACCCCATTTCTATTAAAGTTACAGCCTTAGCAACTTCAGTGGCGTTTAGTTCTGGCATTTTCAGTGTATTTGCAACAACAATTCACACTTAACACGATACAAGACAGACAAGGCAAAAATTTAAACAAAACCTAGATTTTAGTTCATATTCAAAAGTTTAGAAATTTGTTTCGCAGTATGAATGAACGCAGTATGGCGCAATAATTACATAAAAACAAATGAAATTCGAAAAAAAAAACATTCCACGACTTTATTTTTTTAAATTCATTTACCAATGTTTGTGGCTAGTACGCGCGCTAATTACAACAGGAGAAATCAAACCTTTTTTTTGCGTTCCTCTAAATTTGTCCATGAGTGTATTTTGAGATTGCTTCAATACATATGCTATAATCTAAAAGGAACAAATATTCTGAAGATGTTATAGAAGAGGGGCTATGTTCGTTTATCCGTGCAACTTTGATCAAAAATTAAACAAAAAAAAATGTGGCCGTCACGGGACGCATGGCAGATGTGAAACATCATAATTTACGGTTTTATTGGATTGGATGGAATTAAGAAAAACCAATAAATAAATATGCGCCACGCACACACAAGGCGGCGGAGAGGGGGCATGACGGCTAAAGAGAGCATCATGCCGTTTGCCGTCACGGCTAACGACTCGGTCTTGCCCCCAAGGCGCGCCAATAGACGTGTTTCACATTAAAAACTATTTATTTTGTTACGCAGTTATTTTATCCCCGACCGCCACAAACATAGTCCCCATCCATATAATGTTAATTTATATATCTTATCGAATCATATAACATATAGAGTCATAATCGTTAAGCATTACTAGACTCCAATTCGACCCCGCTAACAGTTGTGCTCAGTGAGCCGTTAACCAAAATATCTTGTAGCGGTTGTCCTAGCATGCTAGATAGAGCATTACTTAGTTTCAAGTAATTAGATTCCAGTGCCTCTTGATATGATACTTGATCGTTGTTAATCAGTTTTGCGTTTAGCTGAAGCGCTGAGTGGCACACCGTGAGGAACTCCCTGAAATAATACATTGTAAGATTAAGGGGACTGTCTTGAACTTAGCAATAGATGGATTATGGAATGAATAGTCGTGGTTATTGGTTTTTACGCGAAATTTCAATCAAATCAAACGAAATTTACGAAGCCGTCTTACGTTACGTTACGTTATAATCGTAACGTAATATACAATATTGTTTTATACGTTAATCAGTTGTAACTCGGTTTCTTGGATTAACGCCAAAGTTACGGTTAATATTTTGCGTAAAATGGATCAGACGTCATTAGAGAAAAATGCGGAGTGAAAGATGATATTGTGACTAAAATGAAGAAAGTAGTTTACGCTGGTTTGGACACGTTGAAAGAATGAATGATGAAATATTGATTTAAACGGTTTATATGGCTGAAGTGAAAGGAAATGCTGGCAGAGGACGACCTAGATCGATGGAAATACTAAAGTACACACAATCGCCGAGCATGTATGAAAGGTATGATGAATATAAAAGAAGCGAAAGAGGTGTGTCAGGATCGTAGCAAATGGCATTCGAATGTCTCTACATACCCTTCTTGGGATAAAAGGCGTGATGATAGGTAGATAGATATATGGACCAGCAAATAATAGCTAAGTAGCGAGTATTGTCTTTGTTTCACGTGATTTTTTCACTGAGATAGTTGGAGAGCCAGAGAGTGGCTACTTTTTATCCTAGAAAACCTTCGGTGGCGAAGCCGGGGCGGGTCACTAGTATCCTATAAACGTGTAGATACTCACTTGAAAACAGTTTTAAGTTTGTCCACCAGGTCGTCCGGGTACATGGGACTGAGAGCCGGGTCGAGGAAGGCGTTCGCGTACGCCAGGGGACCTGCATTCACTTGCACGCACACACTTCCTTGTAACCTGTAACATTGTAAATATACGATATATCTGTGGTCACCCGTATAGTGCGCGCCAGGGGGGGGGGGGAGAGACACGGTCAATTTTACGTTCTGATTTTCCCCCCAAAATTAAGCCCCAAAATCGCAATTCGATTATTTAAGCTATACGTCCGTGTGATTGGGTTGATGTCTATGTACCAAACTTTGTAGATTCGGAGAAAATAAGCTGTGTAGTCCGGTCAATTTAGACATAAAAATAGTGGTCAAATAACAAAAATTCCCGGAGAGCCAAATATTGGTGGAGAGCTAGGGTTTACCATTACAAATAAAGTTTTAAAAATCCCCATCGATCCTATGTGTGCTACAAAAGTTATTCGGGGTCAAAGGTCAAAATTTGAGGTTTTTTTTGGATTTTTCTCGAAAACGGTAAGTTTTATCAAAATGAAACCTCAAACCAGTTGTAGATCTTAAAATTCTCTACAAAGATGGTCTCCATGATTTTTTCCTAAGAGTTACCATTCCTGAGATATCGCGATTCTAAGAGTCACATTATACACATATACATACATGCACCCATTTCCACGCCACCTGTGAGGTAGTGTATTCGTCGCGTTTTTTTACCGTGGTTTCCCTTGTATGCCTACTCCACTAACTGTCTTGACAATTTTAGGATAAGTAACGGATTTTTGAGTTCTTAAATACTCAGTAAACTCATCACCTCTCGCGACACTAGCCTCGATTAAAGTTGGAATTCCACGATCAACCACAACTGTTTCATCTTCAGTTAAAAGTTTATTGCAAATAAAGCAAAACTGAGACATTTTTTCGAGCTATAACAACAGCACAAATAACCTAAATGGTAGACGCTTGTAATAAGTACGTATATTCACTTAAACTGAACCTTTAGCACTAAAAGAAACAGATATATGCACGAGACCTACGGACAATAGAATAGCCAGACGTTTTTCAAGGCCACGTGGGTAGAGGGGATTCAGTTAGGGACTGACTATCTTTTGAATAAGTAAAAAGTCTGGAGAACTGGGCTATGGCCTGAGGACTGGACAGAATCCCTTGTTGTTCCACTTCACAAGAAAGGTTCCACTCGTAAATGCGAGAACTATCGCACCATCTCCCCTTTGTCTCACGCAAGTAAAGTGCTTCTACATATTATAAACAAAAGGCTGGAGAAATTTATCAGAGGACAAACCTGAAAGGAACAGGCGGGATTTGTCAAGGGCAGAGGTACTCGTGAACAAATTCTGAATATGAGGCAGATGATCGAAAAGAGCCGAGAGTTCAATGTGCCTATGATTCTGTGCTTCATTGACTATGCTAAGGCCTTCGATTGCTTCAACTGGGCCAGGATGTTCGGAGTTATGGGAGAGATGGGGGTTCCTCAACATCTAGTCTTTCTGGTGCAGAGTCTGTACTTCCAGGGAACGGCAAAGGTCAGAATTGAAACCCTTTCAAGATCGAGCGTGGCGTGAGACAGGGATGCATACTCTCCCCCAACTCTTTAATTTGGTCGGAGAGCATATAATGCGTGGAGTGTTGGAAGACTGGGAGGGTGGCATTCGTGTCGAAGGCCAACGAATCAACAATTTGCGCTTCGCCGACGATATAACTATAATAGGTGCGAACGAAAAGGTCGAGCTAGCCGAACTGTTGCGGCGAGTGGAGCGTGTTAGCGTCGAGTATGGCCTCCATATCAATCGCAAGAAAACTAAACTCATGTTCGTTGATAGGGCGGGAACATTGTCGAGAACCTATGAGCTCCGGGATCTGGAGATGGTGACTCAGCTGACCTACCTCGGTTCGATGATACGCTCTGACGGCGACTGTGAGGCGAAGGTGGTGAGGAGAGGCCAAATGGCAAAGGCTGCTGCAGTGAAGCGCTTGGAGAAGATATGGAGAAACAGAGGGATTATCCGGAAAACTAAGGTACGAGTGATGTACGCCTTGGTCTTCTCCTTTTTCCTGTATGCTTCGGAAACCTGCACATTGAAGGCACGCATTCGTCTGTCCTGGCAGAACTTAACATCAAAATGAGACTCTCCTCAATGTGCATGCAACGGCTGCTTAACTACTACGGTCATGTGGCTAGACGCGAACCAGACAGTCTAGAGAAGATGATAGTCATCGGTCACATGGAGGGCAGGAGGAGCCGCGGTGGACGGACACGGTGAAGGAGGCCACCGGGAGCAACTTACAGGCTTCCATTGGTCGCGCGCAGGACAGGGGGGCTTGGAGGGCGCTGGTGAGGCGTGTTGTCCTGAAGTGTCACAACCCTCAGTCATGAGGAACGACTTAGAAGAAGAAGATCTTTTGAATAAATGTTTTCAGAATAGTATAATATATATAAAAGAAACACAAATAGGTATTTATACTTGTCTTAAGTGCCTGATTATGTATATACGTGGCTTATATGTGCATATCATGTATAATGTGACTCTTAGAATCGCGATATCTCAGGAATGGTAACTCTTAGGAAAAAATAATGAAGGCCATTTTTGTAGAGAATTTTAAGATCTACAACTTTGGTTTGAGGTTTTTTTGATAAAACTTACCGTTTTTGAGAAAAAATCCAAAAAACCTCAAATTTTGACCTTTGACCCCGAATAACTTTTTAGCACACATAGGATCGATGGGGATTTTTAAAACTTTATTTGTAATGGTAAAACCCCAGCTCTCCACCAATATTTGGCTCTCGGGGAATTTTTGTTATTTGAAATGTCTATATTGACCGGACTATGTGACAGACACAAGAGTATGCTATAAATATGGGTTTCCGTTTTTTCATCTAAACCCTAAAAAGTAACCTAGCTATGTCCCTACCCTACTCTTCGTATTAAATTTAATCAAAATCAGTTCAGTGGTTTACCCGTGAAAGCGTTGTTACAGACAGACAGAGTTACTTTCGCATTTATAATATTAGTTAGGTAGGTATGTATATTATGGATTAAGTTTTGGGTCTGCTTGACGGTATGAGGTATTAATTTTACCAGTAGTAAAAAGCAATCGTAAAAACAAACACCAATAAATCAATTATAATAAATATACAAGTTATATTGCACTCGAATTACATATGCGCAAACATTCCCCCACTTTTTCGTCGAGCGCTCAAGAATACCGTCCCGTTACCTATACCTACGTTTTAAAAATTATATAACGTTATAAATTACAGAAACTAAAATTATTGAAAATGTAAAATTATACCAACCAACTGAAATTATAGGATGTGATTATATAGTGAATATTTATTTAGGGTGTTTATCTTTATGCTGAATAAAAATAATGTTTCTTCTATCTAATTTCTTTAAAGAGAACCCTATGCTATTTTCTTTTCGCGTGTCCAAAGTGGCTGAATTGTTATTCGGGATAAAAAAGGTATAAGTACTACGATATTTAATAGATAAATACCTTAGTTGAAGTTTCTTGATATCGTGTTGTTTAGCGTTGACAATCTCGGACAGTTCGGTGACCTGAGACTCCAGTTCTATGAGAGCGACCTCTATGGGACTCTTCTCCTCTTCTTGAGTATCCACTACAACAACACGCCGTTTGACGTACGGGAACCAGTGTTCAACTGAAAATTTTATGTTTGATTCCTATACTCTGTATGCGTGTAGGTAAAAAAATGAAGTTCTAACATCACCGAACGAAAGTTTGTTATTTCAATATTGATTTATTATATCTAATAAATCTAATTAGTTAGACTGGTTTTGTAATCATTGGAATAATATTTTAATATGAATTTTCTTCATTCATACCATCACATAATGAACATTGTCACACTTTGGCATTGAACTTTTACACTATGGAAAATTTAGAAAAATATGCAAATAAAAAATTTGGTACTGATTTTAGGTTAGGGTTTTTTTCATGACTGCACATAAACCCACACGGGGCAGTGCCCGTACGACCTTTCACGTAAGGGTAGTGCAACACGATAATAATATTATGAAGGTATGTAATTTTCCGACCTTCGCACTGATGTCAAATCATCCTTAAGGGGAGGAACGAATAATTTTGGTTGATTGCTGAACTGAAATTCCCGAATTCTACGAATGCTATGAACATACAATTTGGGCATCGAAAACTAGAGGGTTTTATCTAGTATTGTGTAGGATGAAAACATGATTGGTGAAAATTTTCTCGATAACTTAAATTTTTGAAATCACCTCTTCAAAAACACCTTTTTAGTCATACGACCATACTATCGTTTAAATTTTATACGAATCTATAGGTAATTTCAGTACCTAGTATTGATTAAGAAGATTTTTCCCTGCATGTGATCGTTTTTTAATAGATTATTTATTTGTAATGTGCCGCCGCTTACGTCATTTATTCCGAGAAGCGACACATTATGCCCTTCTCACTTCTGCAGCAAGAACGGACAAAGCCCCGAACCACGAGTTTAGGGCATGGCTTACGATTAAAAATCGGTGTGAAAGTTTAGTGTGAAAGTGGATCCGACGAGCGATATTCATAAAAAAAATGTAATATACGTCCTAATATAGAAATATTACTAAATATTTAGCCTAGATATAATGATTCTACCTTAGAAGAATCCCAGGTGAAGCATAATATAAAAAATGCAGGCATTTGTTTTGAGTGATGGATGTTAATTGTCTGATGCGTTTGGGGTATTCGAGTTCAGGGCAATAGTAGTATTTGTTTTGTATTTTATTTTTATAACGGTGCATTTCGTATGACAAAGTGAACATCATCATAATGAAAGGAAAGGAGAAATGCATGCTTGTATTTATCTTTGCCTACCATTATAGTAGGCAAAGGCGTGAAGATTTCTTTACCTGTGAGATGTGTAAGCCTCAGCCGTTGATGATGCACGGGCCCGTGAGCAGCCCCATCCCTCGTGAACGGTGTTTCGTATACGAATCTCCGCACATTATGTACGCGGTCGAAGGAATTTTCACCACTGGCACTGGTAGAACCGACTCCCTCTGGAGAAGGTTTGACCCAGGTCACTTGTATGTAGGCCAATTTGGGGTCTAATTGGTCACGTTGTACCTGTAATTGCAGGTAAAAATTGGTCGTTAGAAATTTAGCTTCAAATTCTAATTAAATACGTATAAATAATATATGTGAGAATCAAAGCAAACCCATAAGATTCTTCGGGAGATTCCTAGTTGTAAGTTAAAAATACCTATCCGAATATCATTATTAGATGACAAACTAAAGTTGGTTCTATTAAGAAACATCCAGGGCACGAATACTAACCTACCGATTGTTAAAAGTTTATAAATATAAAAAAAATAAGTTTGGTCTGGATATTTATCAATGGTTTGTATGTAACCGTATATTGATAGCCTTGAAAAGCTAATCGTTCTAGGAAAAGTCGGCGGAAAAAGACCACGCGGTCGATCGCCTACACGATGGACAGACCAAATAAAATCGTATACATCTGTTTGATGCAATGAGGACCTTGGAGGCGTCGTATTATCCAATAAGTGATGAACTCTACATCTTCATGATAGACTTCAGCAATGAAGAAGTATGTTAACAAAAAAACTTGACACTTACAGGAGCCGAATCCATAATCATCTTAACATTGTCGGCCCCAAACTTCTGCTCGTAGAACTTCTGCAGCTTCTCCGATATTTCACTCAGCGAAGTCAATTTGGGCTCCTTGTAAATAAACTGGAGGCTTTCCTCGTCCTCACCGAAATGGGCCTTACCATAGAAGGCCACCCTATAAAACCTGCCCAGAAGCCTCTTTCCTGAGTTAGTAACTTCGATCACTTTGGCGTACGCTTTCGTGAGATGTTGGTAACACGTGAGAAGTGACTGGTAGTCTTTTCGTTTTTCTAAAATCGGTATAACAAGTCGGTACAGCGGACCGAGGAGTTCGTATCGTTCTGCTTTGTCGACGTATTCCGTGCAGATTGTGAGCTGGTCGAGGAGCGCTTGCTCGTTGTAATGAACGTCAGACATGCCTGGAATAGGAAATATTTGGGTATTTTATTTAGTACCAGATGACGCACATGACTTCGGCGGTATTATTTTAAAATCACTGCTCACGCAGCCATTATGTGGGAAACGAAAAGCAGATTCTAGTCTAAAATATCCACTGTGATCCCTGAAAGTTTCGTCAAAATCAATTCAGTCGTTTCGAAGTCTATTCTGGACAAACATTGGTAGACATTTACACCCCCCGCACTAGGACTCATCGCGGGCGGCATGGACACACACAACACAACATCATAAACATCCCAACAAACACGCCAATATATTTGAATAGAATGGGACTCCAAAGCACAGCAGGCCGGATCACTACTAACTGAGCTACGGCGACGTCAAATTTTATATCATCACGCATTGTCTTACGGCCCCAGGGTATTGGTTACCAAATCTTTCTCATTGTAATTTTTTGAAACCCGCAGTTCTGTCTGATGAGGTAGGTATTTTATTTATGTTACATAGCTATGTACATAATACATATTTTATTCAAAGTAGTTTAGTCAAATAAGGACTCTGCCCTTAAAATGTAATCTGTGACATGTTTTTGTAAATTATTTTATTCATTTGTATTTGTAGCTATATTTTGCATAATCGTTAAAATTGATGGACAAAATCTTCAAATTTATTTATTACTAGCTATCCATCCGCCCCCGGCTTCAGCCGTGGTTGTTTTCGAACAAAATAAAATATATGCTATATCACTCAGGGATATCGTAGCTTCTATTCGTGAAATAACTTTATAATATTAGTAGGTATAGATAAGTTAACCATGTTAATATCCTCCATATTTGCCATGGTGGTTGGCCACAGTGAGAAAAACAAAACTAAATGAGATGATTTAATATCTCGACTCCAATACAAAATATAATTATGTATACATCCTTTTCAATATTTAGCATTTCGTTTGTAAGTACAGACAAAGGCCCAAGACAAAAGTACACAAATGTTATTATCGCTGTACCGAGACTACTATTTATAGTCAACAAACATACGAATAAGGCCATTTTTATGTTTTTTCTACTCGAATCGGCAAATAGCGGATGGAACAATGTTACTACAAATAATTACACACGAATTTTATTGTCAGACATGGAATTAAAAACAATGGCACCAAGCACGTTATACATTTTATCTACTCTTATATCGTAAAATTTCTATTACAAAACCGAATTATACTTCATAATGATATGTTTTACATACACGCGTCTCTTAATATGTCAAACTTTCGATACTATAATGTATTATAGTACCGAAGTTTTCATACAAAAACGATATCGTAATGTTGTTTTTTTAAAATGCAGAACGGGCAAAGGATATGTGTTATGCAGCCACATTAAACTCTATGAAAATATCGACACTCCTATGTGAGAGACACTTGACAGTTAACGCGCATGCGCAGAAAGTAGGTGACCGCGATTTGTCGATTAAGAAAAATATCTTGGTTCAATTTGTTTTGTACTATTGCATGGGATTAGATAAAGTAGTGTATGAACGGGCACATAACTTGGAATTAAAACACTCGTGGATGCTACTAAAAAATGAGGCGCACTTGTGTTTTAATTACCCCTTTTATGATCCCGTATCATAAACTACTATTTTAATACACAAGGATTATTTTGGAAATATTAAAAACTAGCCACCCCCGCCCTCGGCTTCATACGGGTACAATATTGGTTTACAACAATTTTAATACCTACGTAAATACGCTGTGTACCTATACGTAGATCATTTTACTCTACACAATTCTTTCCTACATCATTTTGATATATCTCTGACGGATTGAACATCATACGCCATGAAAACTCGCTGGGACTAACTTTTTCCCAGACTTGATTCACTTATACTGTTAAGGAGCGCCTCATGATTTTTGTCCCACATAAATCAGATGTTTCGTTTTTCCAGTTTTACGCGATAACTGTAGGTATATGCTAGAGGCTCGAAATTAAAATATATTTTCAAAGACAAATATTTTCCAAAATTTGTCATGGAAAGAAAATAACCAAAATCAGTTACACCTAAGTATTATGAAGCCTTGAAAATCCTCAATTTCACGCGTATTTCAGCCAAGTTTGCGACTCGAGTTCTCTTAATATATTTACTAATTTACAATTTTCTCGACATTAAAAGATAGATAATTTCACATACATTAAGAATACCCTAACCAGAATTTGATAATTCTAATAGTCTTTGTAAAAACATAGAAAATCCGAAGTCCTTTTCGTGTTTTTCAAAATACCGATTTGGTTGAGAAATCGTACCTTCTCATGTGTCTGGTACGTGAATATTGGTCTATATTATCTTATCCTTGGTTACCTTATCGATTTTAATAGTAGTACATCTTGCTCACACTCTTTAGAAAGAGATATGGACAAAATAAGCCGCGCGTAAAACTGAGTTCGTTGCGCTGTGATGCGTCGCCTTAATGCTCAGCTCCTAAACATGGATAGGTCCAAACCTTAGTAAATATATAAGCGGTGAATCAACTTTCTTGTTACACCTCTTGCCCCATTAAGTGCAGCGACAGTTCTGTTTAATATGAACACAGTCAATTACTAAGTATTCTGTGACAGTGCTATATGTGAACATTAAATCGTTACTAGGGTGGCTGGACACACCGCAGGGTATAAAAGCCGTGATTGTGCGTTATTCACTCTTCTATTCAAGTCATTTTCGCATTTACAATTGAATGAAAATACTTTACACTGATTATCTAAATTATATTCAGCTGAAAATGCCTGTTATTTTCAGAATTTGATACATTTGAGTGACTGTAACTTTGCATAGCGAGCTACTTATTGTATCGTATGTTTAAATGAATTGATTTTTAACAGCTTTGAATATGAAAATATTGTTAAAAATATTATAAGTTTTAGATGTTTAAATAAACGTATTAAAAAAATATCAACAACAAAAAATTAGTCTCTCTTCCTCTCTCTCTCTCTTTACAGTTCCCGAAACCGTATTTGGGTCCTAGGGTACCCAGCGGAAGACCAAGTCTCTCTCTCTTTTAGCCGATGGTATTTGTGAGGCTACAACCTATCCTAACTAATATTAGAAATGCGAGTGTGTTTGTAAGTTTGTCCGTTTTTCATGTCAGAACACAGCAACGGATCGAAGGAGAGGATCGAAGAGTGACAAGACTGCTTTTTATCCCAGAAATCTTTCGGAATAAATTCTTAGTAACATTTCAAAGATTCCTACGGGCGAAGCCGGGGCGGAAAAATGATTGGATTGTGATTCTACTAAAATTAGTGAAAAAAATCTTTAAATGGATCAAAAAAAATTCAAAATACTGGGCCAATCTGTGCCAGTTCACAGCCAGTCATATATGTTTATTTATAAAGACAATAAGTATAGGCTTCTTTTAGTTAGTATAGGTTGAGAACCTACTTATTAAATTATTACTTCAATTGAGTTGAGTTCGACACGTGATTCACGTCCATGCGTGGTTGTTCGTTCATAGTGATAACAACAAAACATAAAAAAGATATAGAACGAAAATTTTACTGATTTTCCTTATAATACTGGAAAATTGCTTTCTTATTTATACTTATTTTTTTAAATTATATATTATTTAAACAATACACATTTTTAGGGTTCCGTAGCCAAATGGCGAAAACGGAGCCCTTATAAGTTCGTCATGTCCGTCCGTCCGTATGACAGACTTTTATCTCAGCCGTCAGAACTGGATAATTTTTTTTTGTATACCCCATCATGTGGTTGTTGTATAGTTCTTTTAAAATGGTACAGATCACAGATATTTTATACTAGAAGTTCTGTGGTACAGATAGAAGCCCCTAAAATATTTTTTTATTATGTGAATATTTCGCGATATTTTCCCCCCTCTAATTTATAAATCACTTGCATAAAAAATTATGCAATTGATTTATAAATTTATGTTTATGACGAAAATGATTTTGGGCAAAATCCAGTATAAAGTTTTTGGGAAACCTTTTATCGAATAGTGAAATTATAAAAATATAGTCAACAGTATATTTGAATAAAATTACACAATATAACATATGTATCTTCAAAGCCATTGTACCTGTGACCAGAGAGACAGCGGTAACAGTGTCCACTTTTTGCCATCTGTCAATATTAAACAGAACAGCTGGCAAGCCTGTTGCTGTACTTAATGGACCAGATGTGTCACTTCTGTAGCTACACAATTATAAACAAATACAAAATTAATTACTTGCAATAATGTTCTATAAGAGGTAAATTAAAAATGTGATTAGACATAATAATTTACCTTACTACTAAAACATCAACGATCTACTGTGCCTTATCAGTGCATGCTATAAGAGCGTGATTTTTCGGCTAAAAGTGGACACCGCAAAGTATAAAAAGGCCGTGAAGATGAGATGTGTGATTTTATGAAACGTATTAGCTATTTAGCTGCATCTGAAGTTATACACAATATGAGAGTTTCCATGTGATTTCAATATGTGTTTCTTAGCATTGATCTACTGATCGGACTTGTGTGTGGTTTTATTTAACTAAATATTAAAATGCAGATTACAGTTGTTTTTGTGACACAGTTGATATCTGCATTACTCAAGGAAGTTTTAATACGTGTTTAAAAAAATTACTATTACAGAAGCTGCTAATAAGTTCGCCAGCAACGCGCTCTTATAGGTAAACTAATATTCAAGGCAATGGCACGTCAAGCCGATGTTGGACAGGCAACCGGATGGCGAGTGGTAATCTGGGCCTTTGAGTGGTACAGAGTCCCCTGGTAGCGGCCAAAGTGACCCCAACAACCCCCCACCGACCCTTGTTGCCCATATTGTCCTAAGGGTTGGTGGGGGGGGGGGGGGTTGTTGGGGCGGGAGGGGGGGATGGAGGTTGTTGGGGCGGGAGGGGAGATTGTAATAGATAATGAGCATACACAGACCTTTTAAAAGTCCAAGCAGTCGTTAAATATTAATTGAAAAGGATTTTCAACAATTTTTTGCACCGTATGCATTATTGGTATTTTCATGAGGTTTGGGGGGGTGGCTAAATAGGGGTTAATTTAATCGAAATCGGATGGCATTGATACACACCATTATTTGTACTTAGGACAGTATAAATTTCGAATGCCATCCGATTTAAACAAATTTTATTATTATTTTTTTAATTATTGTTGAAACAATCGAAAAAAAAGTGTTTTTCGGCGACTTTGAGGGGTTGTTTCCCCGAAACTGCCCATCAGGATCGGATGGCAATTTTTCCCAACGTTTGGTGGTGTCAATAAGTATGCTCACTAATTTTGAAGCGGTTGCCTTTTCACTTTTTTTTTTGTACTCGCTAGTGCAAGAACGGCCCGGCCCGCGTGTTTCGGCTGGCAAAAAAAAAATATTATATAATTAGGGTATTTCCTTTAATGCTACCGCATTTTTATCCGGTTGCCTTTTAAAAAAAAAATCGTGTTTGCCCCTCCCCCATATCGCCGAACCTGTCCATTTGGGGTCACTTTGGCCGCTACCAGGGGACTCTGTACCACTCAAAGGCCCAGATTACCACTCGCCATCCGGTTGCCTGTCCAACATCGGCTTGACGTGCCATTGCCTTGAATATAAAGCAAAACCGATCCGGGTCGTTAGTTTCCAATAAAATAGTTTATGTATTAAGTAATTAAGTCGTTGAAACTATTAGTTCTAAGCACCGTCTCTTTGGCGTGTGACTAAGTGTCAATAATTATTACAAAAATAAAAAATCTAATGTATATTATTAGTTCTACAATTGAATAAAGAGCGGTGTATACGAGCCTACCTATATAAATGAAGGATATCCCTCAATGTCGCCGTAGTCGTGATCGCGCTAACCGTCATATACCTAGTGCCGATTTAATGGGGCATATCTAGTCGCGCAAAGAACTATGTTCGGATTTCTGGGTATATTATTCTGCGCCGTGGTAACGATTCGAGGTGATGAAGGCCAGGGGACCTTGGGCGTTGAAATTGACGACGGTTCCCTAAACAATACGGAATTGTTGTTGGCTTTTGTGGTATGTAATTTACCTTTTTAGCCTGTTAGCACGGATTGTCTGCGTGAATACCACACAAGTATACTTTGAATTTGTATAATGATAACATTTGTTTACATGTCACTACACTATGAATTATGAACATATTTGAAAATTTTGTAACTTCAAAATTACGAGACTTCAATGTCAATACAAAGTTGAAGTATGTACTTCTATCATGGTCCTATGTACTAGTATTATAAATACGAATGTTTGGGTGTTTGTTGCTCAATCACGGCTCAAAGGATTTGGATTAATTTTAAACGGAAATAGACTATAATTATATTGTATATTAACATACATTTGGCCTCGCAAAATGGGAAGGCGAGAGGCTTTTACAGATACAGAAAGGCCTAATGCAAAAAATAAAAAAGTTCATTATATACGGCCATTGGCAATAGTGTACGGACGTTTATCGCTACTACAGATGTAAACCAAAATTGGGGTTCCAAATATAGAATTAGTAAATTAACCTAAATTATAATTATCTAAGGTGATACGACACGGCGATCGAACACCAGACTACGAAGAACTGAGACTATCACCAACGGCCATCGACAGTGAGAAAGTGTTTTTCCCGTATGGCATGAAAGCACTCACTAATGTAAGTAACAATGAGAAAATTCTATATAAGATGTTTCGATCTAAAAATACTTCAGCAGAGCTTGATCGATCATTGGCTAACCTTCCGCAGGGTATATTTTTGGCGAGGGTTGAAGGAACCTTTTTATTTATTTAGTTTCCTGGGTAGTAATTCGAACAAAAGGGTGACTTTTTAAAGGATGTTATGGTTCGCCTCAAAACTAAAAAAACCTGTAAAGAGCCAGGATCCAATCGATAATTAATATATCTCACATTCTCAACAACACTCTACTTCGGGACAGTCCTACACGATTTCCACTTCTCCAAGGTTTAAAGATATCAAGAATCTCGCTCTTGTAGGACATCCTAGAATACTTTAAGCCATCTTAAGGTAAGTCGACGCCAGGCGAGCAGACCATGCAAATAATCAAATTCGCGTAGCGCAGATGGGCATTGGAACCTCGACCGAGCACATTTCCTGCATTCGTTTCCATGGAGCATTATGTCTCACGGCTGAAACCATGTGGAAGCCATACGCACGCGGAGAAGTATGAACGGTCGAACGAAAGACTTATACATTGTCATAAAAGATGTTATTATGACGAATATATAGGTTTCATTATATATCCCTTTAGGACCCTTGCAGGTCGAATACATCAATATTATTTGTTAAAGGTTGGAAAGCGTCGCTCGTTCAAAGCCGGTGAATACCTACGTCGTCGGTATGGCGGGCTGGTATCAAAACTGTATATAAAGGACGAGCTTCAAGTGAGGACAACGAATTTTGATCGAACTAAGATGACAGCGCTATGCACTCTAGCGGGCCTGTATCCGCCGTCGATACCGCAAAGGTGGCATCCTACACTTAATTGGCAACCTATACCGTTCGACACGTTGCCGGAAGCTCAAGACGATGTGAGTAGTGCATATTGTTTGGAGTTCCGCAGGAAACAACACATTATACTAAATAAATAAAATTAACGTATAAATAAGCAATAATTTTATGAAATGAAAAGGACCCCTACCAAATTTTCTCTTTTTAGCTACTTTGAGCTATTTTTGAACGAACTATTAATTTAATGTTTCCTACTAGTAGATAAAAGTCCAATAAAGGCCGTAGGGAATTGAACGTTCTCGGGCTCGTTCTACTATCCAAAGAAAAAACGGCCAGTAGGTAAAAATAAGGGTGATCAATCAACACTAAGCCGCGCTTTGCGAGCTGTGTTTTGGTTAACACCACAGAACTTCTATATAAAAGATCTGTGGTTAACATATAGCATTGCAGGGGGGTGAGCATATATTTGACGTGACATCTTTCGTGATTCGTGTCGACCGAAAGGCCAAAAACGTTTTGTCCCTACAAGAGCCAGCCAAAGAATGCCCGGTCCGAGAATGTCCTGCACAAGAATGCCGAGCAAATTTGCTTGACCGGACAAAGACAAGTACACAGAATTTGCCCGCACATTGTTGGGCCGGACGTCTCGGCCCGGGCATTCCGTGCCGGTCCTGGTATGGACATAAACGTTTTGGCCTTTTCAAGGCCTTTCGGCCCACGAGTAAGGAACTTTCGGCCCGCGGCCGAAACGAAAGATGTCGCGTCAAATATATGCTCACCTCCCAGGATCATGTGACACGAGCGGACTCGCAGTCTCGTAGCTAATGCAATCTGGTACTGAATCGGCAGCACAGCAGATAAGTTTAAGATTAAGTTATTGTTAACAAGGGGATAATTTTTTTTTTTCAGTTACATTATTGGTACAATTGTCCGAGATACCTTTGGCTGAGAAATCAAGTCTACAAGATGCCCGATATTCAGAAGCGACTCAAAAACTACCAAGATTTATTTAGAACGATAAGCGAACACACCAACACTAATATAACAACACCGGAAGATGTATTTTTCATAGACAATCTTTTTCAGGCACTGGTTGGTAGTTTATTTTCATTATGGATATTTAGACACTTCAATTTTGTTTGGATACATTATTTTACAGAATAGGATCTGTGCTATTAATTTAACCACGGAGCGAAACATAATACAATAATATATCTATCTAATACGACACCGTATGGCGTGTTGTCATTCCCTATAACCTAGATCTAGAAGATTCGCCCTACAACGAGTCACTCGTAACAGAGCTAAGACTCAGATATACCTCTTTATATAAAATATGCCTAACTTTCATACATTGCTCTGCGATTGTGTTTGTATTTTTAATATTGCCTTCATATATTGCCTTTAATAATTTTTTTATGTGTGCAAAAAAGTACATCTCTGCCAGCGTTTCCTTTCGCATCTGCCGTATAAACATTTTAGTCAATCTTTCATCCTTGATTCTTTCAACGTGTGGAAAACAAGTTTAACTACTTTTTTTAAATTTTAGTCACAACTCTTTCACGCATTTTCTCTAATGATATCGTTCACGATGCGGTCAATACGCTTCCGTCACACATTCTACGTAAAGACCGCATTTCCACTGCATTTATCTTACTTTCATGCCTCTTATTCCATACCCAAGTCTAGCTTCTGTGTTTGGCGTTAACTATTGGCAACACTATTTTGTTTTATTGCATGTCCATTTTGCGTCATTACTTACTATTTGATTACTATTATATTATAATAACCAATAAGCACGAATGTACGTTGGTATATTACAGGTTCAGTTTTTTTCATTTAGGTATGAGAACTCGCCACTTTCATGTCACATATCAGGTTATTTTTTGTAATCAGGAAAACGTCGGTATACCTGAAGCTGATTGGGCAAAAGAACTAAAAGCACAGATCAAAGAGATGACCAAAATCGAGTACGGGATACAATATCACACTGATGAGCTGATACAACTAGCGTCAGGTTATTTGATTTGTCTTTTTCATAAATGGATTAAAGGTGAAATTCAGTAAATTTTCACAATATTAACATATAGAGCCTATGTAATATCTGCGATCATTTGCAACCAACCCAGGTCTTTTGAAGTCACATCATATCAAACATTAATTTAATTCGAATTCATTTTTGAAGTAATTAAATTCAGTTTAATTAAATTTTAATTATGTTATTGTAAATTATTATTTATACATTTAATTTTATGAAAAGTAAATATTATAGCCCCTTAAATTTTAAATTCTGACAAACTAATAAACATTAATAAAAAATCACAAAATTATTTTTATAGGTATTTTAATGGCAGACTTTCTTGACGCAACAACGGTGGCTATTCGAGGAGATCCCATAGAACCTAAATTGAGAATATTTTCTGCGCACGAGAACAACGTAGCCGCGGTAATGGCCGCTGCAAGGGTATTCAGACCACACCAACCGGGCTACGGTTCAGCAATTTCATTGGAATTGAGGCGGAATCGAGACACCGGCCGATTTGGAGTAGCGGTAAACACTTATAATATTTTACATTTATCTTAGGAAACAATGAAAGGTTCTTGAAAACTACTGAATAGACTATCATGAAAATTATGAAACAATAATTTTATTTTCATTTTCTCCGGGTGAAGGTTTTTTGTGCCAGACTGCCCAAAAAGTAGGATAATGATTTTCGTATATTTTTTTGAAACATTGAATGCCTATATCACTGAAGCCCTAATTTATTTTTACAGTGTACCTACTACGAATTTGTACATAATCCTGTTACATGTGGCATTTGCTATCTTTGGTTTGATTAAGTATTATGTATAGGTTTTCTAATCTAGATCTTTACTTTATAATTTTATATGAACGCCAAGTTTCAAGGACTGGTAAAGAAGGTATACCAAAACCTTCCGCTTATCCCAATCACATCTCATCTACCTGTCGGCTGTGAAGGTTAAAATAAATATATTAATAACTTTTCCCATTTCACAGGCTGTATATTCCCCGGAGCCGAGAATAGAAGAGAAGGTATTGAAAGTGGCTGGCTGCGGCGACACCTATCTATGTGACTACGAAACCTTCGTCAATTTGACACGGAACATTCTCATGACAAAAGAGCAGTTTTCCAACCAATGCCCCAAACTGGAATAAATATATCTTTTACTTTTGTTGATATTTGATGCAATCATTATGACCAATAGGGCTGTGAATATAAACTATATTCTATTACTGAATTGGTGTTTTAATTTTATCAGTAGTAGTAGCATGAAAATATTGTGCCGGTTTTTCACGTACCTAATATAACCAGATTTGCGTGTTCTATACACCAATAAAATACATAATTATCTGATCTCCAAGATTAAATAATTTGAAAATAAGTGGTGTAAGTTTTTATTTAATTTTCTTTATTGATTGTTATAATTATGAATAAGCAATAAGCTGAAAGTTACAATAAGAAATTCCCATGGATTTAGCAAATCTATATGTCGTGGTCTGATCGTAAAATTGGCCATTTCATGATAATGGCTAACTAAAATATGCCATATCGTTGAATTCATACAAAATTTAAAGCAAATTTTAACATGAAAAGTTGCTAATTTATTTTACATTCTTATAAAAAATCTTTTATAAATACTCTACATCAGCGGTTCTCAAACTTTTTTGGCGACAGAACCCATTTGGAAAGCAAAATATTTGACGGAGCCCTAAAATAATCAAAACTGGTTTATGTGTACATATTCTTTATTAATTATCAAATATCTAATAAGCGCTCTCTTATTAAGGCCGATTTAGACGTTACTAGTGTTTAGTAGAGTGCGTAGGTGGCACTCGAATGCCAGTGCATTAGTATGTTTCCAGTGACGTTTATACTTCTTCCAGTAGATTGCAATTTTGTAGGCCAAAACACACATTCGTCTCTTTGTCTACTTGTGCAATCTACTAAAACTGACCGTTTAGACTACAGCGAGTAGCGAGTCAGGGACGCGCGGGGGGTTGAGCGGGCGCGGGAGGGTGTCACTTGAAACAAAAATAAAAAGCGATTCTATTTGATTCTAGTAGAAAGGCTAGTGGAACGTACTAGTACGAGTACTAGAAACTACCGTTTACATGTTTCAACTAATGTACTATCCTAACGCACTCTACTGACCACTAGAACCGTCTAAATCGGCCTTTAGGCATTCCACTACTACTCTTTTAGTTAATTTTTTAAGTTTATGTTGGAATATTTAGATAGTTTTTATTTTCCTTTGCAACCTTATAGTATTTTTCATTATGACCAGTATTTTCGCGGAGCCCCCACAGCCACAGAGGCTTTGCGGAGCCCTAGGGCTCCTCGGAGCACACTTTGAGTATGGCTGCTCTACATTATGATATGGCCAAGCGTGATCTGTCAAATTGACAAATGTTAATTATTTAATGATATATCAGATATTAGTTGGCCGAATTCTACGATCGGCCCATGACATAAGAACTTCTACGAAAGCGAAATCACAATATCTCAGAAGAAGAATGTATTGATCGATGGAAATATTAAAGGTACACACAATCGCCGAGCATCTATGAAAGGTATGATGAATATAACAGAAGCGAAAGAGGTATGTCAGGATCGTAACAAATGACATTCGATTGTCTCTGCCTACCCCACTTGGGATGAAAGGTATGATAATAGATAGATAGATTGAATTAAAGTTAGTTGTCACATCACATTCTATGATTTCATTTCTCAATTTCTAGATTTTCATTAACGGTCGGTGAAATTATTACGAAATCGTTATAGTTAAAAATGTCGAGTGTTGAACATGTGGACGACCTTTACATAATTGTATGTATGTATGTATTCATTATATATTTTAACGATTAGATATAAGATATATCTCAGTGTAAACAACGGTGTCTACAAAAACATATTTACATAATTTAGACAGTAAATAATTGAAAGCGAACTCGCACGCTTAGTTGGTAAAGATCGTGCTGAAGAGATGATTTTATTTCAGTAAACTAATTAGTGATGATGTTTTTAAAGCGACTATTCTGTAGGGGGTAAGTGCTTTTATTATATTTTTTTTATAAAATATCTTCTTATTTGGTTAAGATTTGGTAGTTTTAAATCACGAAGGTGGGCACGTGAAATAGATAACAGCTGAAGCAAGCAAAGCAAGGCTGTACTTTTTGTACTATTTCCATGGGACTGACACTGCTGAAAAAATCTCACATTTTAGTCTAATGGTTAGTGGAGCCTACCCAAGGTCTCGGGTTCGAAACCTGTCATGTTCGGAAAAATATTTGTCTACAGTCAGTCTATTGTAGGGGATCATCTATGGAACTACTGAACCGATTCTAAAAATTCTTTCACTAATAGAAAACTATATTTTTATTATAAAAAGTAAAATAGGCTATATTTTAATTAAAAAATACGGGTTTGTAACCCAGAGAAAATCCATCGATTTGACGACCGATCTATTTTCAAACTTTCCAAAGGCCGTAATCGGGGCGAAAAGCTAAGTAATATTAAATGTTGTTCGTTGGCAGGCGCATCACTTGAGAACGGCTTGACCGATTTGGGTAATTTTTTGTCAATGTTCGTAATAGTCTGAATAAGGTTTCAGTGAAAGACAAATTGGAAAAGTTGTCCGAAAAGTTGGAAAATTAGGGAAAAACTGAAAGTGCTTATTTCTATTGAATTTTTGCATGAATATAATCTATATCTATACTAATATTATAAAGAGGAAAGATTTGTATTTTTGTGTGTGTGTATGTTTGTAATGATTAACTCAAAAACTACTGTGCCGATTTTAAAAATTCTTTCACCATTGAAAGCTACATTCACCCTGAGTGACATACCTAGGCTATATTCTATTTTCAAAAAAATTAGGGATCCTTACTAAAACTCCAATAATGTAACCCAAGGTATAAAAAATCACCTAAGAAATGCCTTACATCGCGTGCGCTGCGAAAACTATTGATGATATATAGGTAGTGGTAGAGGGTAGGGGTAGGGGGTAGAAGTAGGGGTAGGGGTAGGAGAAGGGATAAGGGTAGGGATAGGGGTAGGGGTAGGAGAAGGGATAAGGGTAGGGGTAGGAGAAGGGATAAGGGTAGGGATAGGGGTAGGTATAGATAGGGTATATTTTATTTTGTTCGTAAATATCCACGGGCGAAACCGGGGGCGGAATGCTAGTAATATAATATTATAGTTGCCTGTTTTATAGTATAAGAAACGTGTGCTTTCATAGTTTGCTATATTTTGGTATAGTTCCGTTATTTTCTACAACCAAACGACGTTTCTATTCAATAGAGACCGTTGTGATTTATCTACAGAATCAATAAATGAACATTCGAACACACCATCTGAATGACCCTTGGACATCAAGCGATGTATGACACATGTAATTCTATTCAATTTGATTTAGAGGAAGTCGTATAGAGGACGGTTCCATCCGATTAAGTGGCATAGTCGGGTGATGATCGCGCGCCCAACTGGCCACATTGTAGCTACCGGACAATCGATTGGATAGACTCAATCATCTAGCACAGGTCGCTGCGACCGTGAATCTATAAATGCGGGACCTGTTCGTTGAGTTAGTGTTTATCAGACTCCCCTACTGGTAACTGCACTGAAGATAATCTCACTAAAACGCATCATAAATTCAATTGCTATATTTAAAACATTTTGTGACAAAAAAAAACGATTCAAAAGGTGTTTGAGCTTTTAAGAGTATAGGTTAAATCAATGATCAAACAAAAGCGACGGATGATGCGCCGGGCTAAGTGACTAGGACAAAAAACGTTATCACAACAAGATGTAGACTTGGCACAAATTCGGCGAAGGACAATGTAAGTAGGACGATTAATTTTTTTTTTCTTTCTTCACGGGTTGCCTTACAGCTCCCGAAACCGTGTTACGGTTCCAGGGTACCCAGCGGAAGACCAAGTTTCCCTCGTTTGGTGTTTGTGAGCTATACCTAACGAGTGGCCAGTTCTGTTGATTAAAATTATGCATGTAAAATATAACAACTAAAATATCAGCCGCGTATACACTTTTCAGTTTAATTTGTGATAGGGGTTACATCATATAGAAATATATCTGTTCAGTAAAAAAGCATTATCATCATATATTATTATATACTTATTGTAAAAATGGCTAAAGCAAATTTTGAAGCCACGGTGAATAGTCACGCGTTATATGAATTTTCATTAGCTGTAAAAATTGTAGTTCTACTTTGGAAAAAGTGTCTACACAGAAATAATAATTTCCATGACTGTAAGATATAGGTAGGTATAGGTATTAACATTAATAAAGATACCAATAGGCAATATACAAATCAGCCTAAAGTAGATATATATCTACTATAAACTATAAAGGTGGGCAAAATATTATAGTGACTATAATAAAACCCCGCTGGGTTCCACGATGCTATATTTAATTCTTCATCATGATGACAAGAGTTATGAAATGATTATTATGCAAATATTTTAATAGTTGGCCGAACGTAGGTAGGTATATAATTTTAGTTTAGGTTATGTTAAAAAATATCATCAAAATAAGAAATACCTACGCCACTCAGTTTACGTCAATTATAAAATGAGAGATTATAATATTTCAATGATTATCAGTTTGACAGAAAATAACTGTAAGACATCACATCACTAGTCTAAGTGAGCTGTCAGTGATATGTCAATTAAGAGTACTTTGTGTAACACGCACCTTGGTGGTGATTTGTATTATATGTAAATATGTAAAATAGCAATAAACAAGTAACCCTTAACAATACCTTGATTGTGAATTTAAGAAATATATAACATGGCGCTGCGTGGACAAACTAAATAACTTAGTGAAAATCTGTGAAAATAACCTATAAATACTTTGTGAAAAAGGCACGTGGAAACTGCACCTACCTACAAACGTGTGCTTTGAACATTGGACTCTTGGACTAAAAAAGGGCAAAAATGGAATTATTGAGACCTCCTGCACCTTTGGTATTAACCGGAAACAACTTAAATCAAGCCTTCAAGGATTGGAAACAAAAATTTAACCTATATTTCTCTGCTAGTGGGGCCGAAACCAGATTGACATCCGAACAAAAGAAAGCCCTACTACTACATTGTATTGGCGATGAAGCTTTAAAAATATACAACAATTTTGATGGAAAAGAGGACCTAAAATTCAATGATGTTATAAATAAATTTGAAGAGCACTGCAGTCCATATTCTAATGAGACCTATAACCGCCATTTATTTTTCTCAAGGAAGCGGAAAGATGGAGAATCACTGGACCAATTCTTTACAGAAATTAAAAAACTAAGCTTAGATTGTAACTTTGAAAATTTGAGAGATGGTCTGGTGAGAGATCAAATTATACTTGGTTTAAATGACATGATATTGAAGGAAAAATTACTTAGAGTAAACAACTTAACATTAGAAAAGTGTATAACCATTTGTAAAGCCTCAGAGGTTGCTCAAGAACAAATAAAGGAGATAACTGGATCGACCTCTGCAATATTAGCAATCAACAAAAGAAATCAAGGAAGTGGAAGACAGTCTAGAGTGGATACAAGGAAAATTAGCATAGATTCAAGAGATACTTACAAGGAAAGGAACAGGTATGACAGCAGAGGGAGACAGGCACAACATGCAAGCTATTCAAGAGAGCGGCAATCTAAGTGTAGAAAGTGTGATTCCTATCACCAGTACCGCCAGTGTCCAGCTTTTAATAGAAAATGTGCTGTATGTAAAAAGTATGGACATTTTGCTAAAATGTGTTATAATAGGAATAGTTGTGCTATAGTACAGGACGACCAAGAAAGTGTATCAGAGACATCCTCAGTGGACAGTAGAAATATATGTATAGATACTATAAGGTCAGTAAACTCTGTGTCAAAGGATTGGATAGAAACTATAGAAATAAATAATATAAAAATAAAATTTAAAATTGATACTGGAGCCCAGGTAAATATATTAAATTATGAAATTGTACAAAAGTTAGGGTTGAATATAAGAAAATCTATTGTGAATTTAAGAAATTTTGATGGAAGTTTAATAAATATAGAAGGAATTACTCAGTGTAAATTAAAGTATTGTCATAAAATATATAAGAAAGATTTTTATATAGTTAAGTTTAAAACTCCATGTATATTAGGATATCAATCAGCTGTTGAAATGGGTTTGATAAAAATAGTGAATCAAATTGAGTCAGAAAGTAGTTATGATACAAAATATTTTACACATGTATATAAAGATTTATTTAAGGGTTTAGGAGTGATTGACTATGTATATAAAATTAAATTGAGCGATAATTGTATACCTGTGGCAGAGAGACCTCGTAGGATTCCTTTTGTGTTGCAATATAAAGTTAAAGCCGAGTTAGACAAAATGGAAAAAATGGGAGTTATTAGGAAGGTTACAGAACCTACTGAGTGGGTTAATTCTATGGTGATTACAAAGAAAAGTAAAGATAATATTAGAATATGTTTAGATCCCCAGAACCTAAATAAATATGTTATTAGAGAAAGATGTAAAATACCTACCTTTGAAGAAGTAGTTGCTAACATGCCCAATGCTAAGTATTTTTCAGTTTTGGATGCATCTAAAGGATTTTATATGATAAAACTATCAAAGTGTAGTCAGTTACTTACCACATTTAATGCTGGTCAATATGGTAGATATTGCTATGAGAGGTTACCTTTTGGTTTGAATTCAGCTCCGGAAGTTTTTAGTAGATGTTTTTCTAGTTTATTTATGGACATAGAAGGAGTAGAAGTGTATATAGATGAAATAATTGTATGGGGTAGTACTATGTTGGAACATAATAATGTACCAATACAGGGACCTGTTCAACAACCTAGACATGTACATTTTCAGATCAGGTTCAGGTACACAGTTATGATAATGTACAGAGATCAAGGTCAGGTAGAGCCATTATTAGACCCAATAGATATCCTTCATAAAATATTGTTTGTTTAAAGGAAAAAAAGGGAGATGTAAGACATCACATCACTAGTCTAAGTGAGCTGTCAGTGATATGTCAATTAAGAGTACTTTGTGTAACACGCACCTTGGTGGTGATTTGTATTATATGTAAATATGTAAAATAGCAATAAACAAGTAACCCTTAACAATACCTTGTTTGTATCAGTTTCTAAATATATAACAATAACAAGTTAGTCTTTCAGTCTATCTTGCAAGAAAAATCATGTCTTTTTATTTTTTTAAATAAAACAAAAACCAGACTGCGCAAATAACTAGTATAAAATGTAATGTTGTAACTTTTGTTTGTATTTTGTTTGACGTTTTTGGTTTGTTTAAAATATCCTTTTGTTTGTGTTTTTATAGATTATGGTACGGAACCCTTTGTGCGCGAGTCCGACTTGGCGGTTTTTTTATTTGTATTATTATTGTATCAATTTATTGTTTCTCAGGTAACAAATATATATTTTCGGAATCCTCACGATTAGCCCTTCGGTTTAGACGAGTAAAGAAAACATAGATACGCGTGAAAACATGTTTGGTGTCGCGCAGGTCGGGCAAAAAGTGACTAAAAGAACAACTTTTCCATAATTTTAAAAAGAAAATAATACAATGTTTTGCCGTCTCTAACAAATTTGCCACTGAATATGTTCATCAAACGAAGGCATCGTAGGCAGTAGGAGTATAAAGGTTTGCAATTCCTAATATTGCAGGAAAGAGGGCGCGCGTGAGCATCAGCCGACGAGCGCGGTGGAAGCTGCCCCAACCCCACCACCGACACCAGCGCAGTCCGGCACGCGCACCGAGCACACCTGCTGCTGCATTGGTGTGCTGGTGGGCGTATCGCTCATCGCCGGTATATAATTTATCATTTGCTAGCTTTCCTTTTGGTCGTAGCGTGATGTTATATATCCTACAACCTTCCTCAACGCAAACATTTTTTTTTCAAATCGGACTATTAGGTCCTGAAATGAACACGTACAAACGTACAAACTCTTCAGCTAGTATAGATTTATTTTACAATAATCCTCAGTACATTTGAATTGATAATTTTAGGCACTACATAGTCCCAAATAACCATGTAACCAAACATAAACATGTCATAGATTAGCAAGAAAATGTCTATCTTTCTGTCACGCCTTCAAATAAAACATCTGGACCGATTTTTACAGTATATAGATAGATATGTCGATTGGAGTCGCGAATTTCTGCGAATAATTATTTGGATTCTTACACTTGTTAAAGAAAATAATTTCTCTGACATCAATCATCATTTTATCAAGAGATGTATGAATGTTAAGATCAGAAAGATATTACACTAGTGTGTGTTGACGAAAGCATATAATTATTAAATAATTAATGTCATTTAATGTTTTTGTGCAGCCCTCGTAGCTATATTCCTAATGAAAGACACAACTGTTGAAGTGACGGTTTTACGACAAGTTCATGTGGTATGTATTATGTTCTTGTATTTATTTTGTAAATATGAAATTGAATATAATTTTAGTGTTGTGTGAATGTTCAATTTGAATTGAAGTAATAAATAAAAGAAAAATAAATAAATTGGGGTTTCAAAATGTGTCGGTTTTTCTTTGATCTTGGTCTAGCTATTTTCATACATAACATGAGTATAAAAAAACGAAATGTTCACAATTTTATTATTGCAGCTTATGTCGCACGGGGAACGAACGCCCAGTGAAAACGAGCTGGCGATGCTGGGAATATCACCACCAGACCATGTATTTACACCGTACGGTGCAGGCTCTCTAACTAACGTAAGTCTTAGATAATAATCTATACCTATATATAAAACTACCACTATACTAAAAACTACTGAACCGATTTTGAAAAATACGAGTAAATATAATTTTCAGCACATTGACATTCGATTGCCTCTGCCTGGGATAAAGAGGTGTGATGATAGATCGATACCTAAATAGACGTTAGAATCCGCTTCAGTGATCTTTGAATACCCGGTGTGGGCACAACACAAAATATTTAGTGGTTCTTGTCGACGATTATTTATTTCAATTTGGACGACTTAAAGACAGATAACGATGGTTGTAGCCCAGTTATTCTGTCGTGAGACTGATAATAGCGGTTCAGTACCGAAAAGGAAAATCATTCCCTAATTGAGGAAGACATATCTTTCGTTACGTAGATTATTGTTTTAGGAGAGATGGATCAAAATCGTAGATCTATAGCCTCTGACTAACCCAATGGCATTGAAGCAGAGAATAAAATTAAAATGTTTCCAAGCTGAGAAAAAATTATTATTTTGAATTATTGATCGATTTAACAAAAACTGTTAACACAAGTAAACACACCACCCGATATGATAAATAAAGAGTGACAAGACAAATCGCAGTTTAACGAAGCGTTGGCTTCCTCTATCCAGGGACTCTCGGACGAAGGTCGCGCGACTTCTAAACAGGAACGGCTCGTCCGATGTCGGACTTTAATAATGATTTATTACTCGCTCCACGTCACTAAACACGCCATAGAAAACCGCTGTTGTGGTGATTTATTCTAATTGAATTATCTATATTGAATAGCACTAGATTTCGCCCACGACTCTGCTCGTATTATTTCCGAATTACTACTCAACCGCTTTCACTTACTACGCGTATTTCTTCGGTAGATGTCCGAACACGAAAACTGAACATGAAAATAGAAATAACCTGAAACTACTAAAAAAATATGCTGTACCTACTCGAGACACTGAGAAATAATCATAGACTTTAATAAGTTCTGAAAATAAGCTTTATCTACTCTTATATCGTGTCTCTATTACAAAATCGAATTATACTTCATAATGATATGTTTTATTTACACGCGTCTGTAATATGTCAAACTTCGATACTGTAATGTATTACATAAAAATCTGTCTGACATAAAATTATGAAACTTTCTTGTTGGTGTATTATAATTTGGTGGAAGACACTTTGAACATACTTAACTACATTTGTTTCATTGATAAACTCTCAACATACAATTTCATGTCAAATTTATCTTTTTAACACATTGATTTCTTATATTCACATACATAGTGTCATAAAGTAATGGGCAAAACATGTGTAGTACTTTTTTACAGAATCTTCGTTCGAAAAACTAACAAAAATTGTTGAAGATTAAAATTAATGTACAAGTAGCAAATATTTTTTTATCTGGTGAATGCGACATATCATTTGAGGTCTTCATGAGAAGGACAAACTACTTTGACATAAAAAAGAACATGTAAAAATATTTCTATTTATTTTGAACTAGCGGACTCGGCAGACGTTGTCCTGCCCAAACGTTGGCTTGCCTGCTATTTACTTTCCTTCGTCCGTGGAAAACAACTACTCCTACCCCTACCTCTACCCCTACCCCTATCCCTACCCCTATCCCTACCCCTACCCCTACTCCAACCACTACTATCATATGTCCTTCTCCTGGCTCTAAACTACCTCCCTGCCAATTTTCAGCTAAATCGGTTCAGCCGTTCTTGAGTTATAAATAACCTAACTAACCTACCTGGCCTACCGACTCTGGAATTAACACATTTCCGTGGTAGAAAGTATAATACAGCGCCATCTATTGACGTTTGCAAATACATTTTAGTACACATGTAAAACTCAAGATGACGCCATATATTCACAATTAAAATTTATAATTTTAACTACCCCTACTCCAACCCCTACCACTATCCTATGTCCTTCTCCTGGCTCTAAACTACCTCCCTGCCAATTTTCAGCTAAATCGGTTCAGCCGTTTTCATGTTATGTCGTGACAACGGAAAACGGGTTTCATTTTTATATATATAGATTATTTAGACATTTAACTATTTGTCATTTAATTTTTATTCCTGACATTTTAAAAATTAAATGACAAACATTTTATTCAGGCCATGATCCCCTCTATTACCAAAGTCTGTTTGGACCACTAATTACGGGTCACTCTGTATATAAAAATATGCATGTTAGTTGAAAGAAATACCATCTGATTTCAGGAAGGCAAAATTCTGACATTCGAAATGGGCGCTTTACTTAGAAAGAGATACGGAGAGTTCCTTGGACCAATATACACGACTGGTAAGGATTTAGTAGGAATTTATATCAATATTAAAAATGGCAAAAATTATCATTTTCAGCCGTTCAAAAACAATTTTCGATATAATATTTTAAAAAGCGGTTTTTAGTTTAGTGGCTCAGTAGGAGAGATAAATTTCAGATGATAATGGTTGCAACACATAAAAATTACAGATTATATAAAATGTCTTTTGATGTCAAAATACCTCACCGGAGCTGGTCACTCGTAGCATGAGGATAACATGTCTTCGCTTTCCTAGAGGCTGGCAATACGGCAATGAATTATTTTTTTCAGATCACAGCGTTGTTGTGGTGTCCGACACGCATTTGAGTAAAACGACGGCCCTGTTAATTTCTGCGGGCTTGTGGCCTCCGTCACCAGCGCAGTTGTGGGACGAAGAGATCCCGTGGCAACCCGTACCATACATATATCCATCGCGAGAGGAAGATGTTGTGAGTATATTACCTACAGTCCAGAGGTTACCGATTTTTTTTTATACTGCGACTCCTGTAATTTTTTGCGACGCCCTTCTAAGAGAATAATCTTAATTATTATTATTTATTAGAAAACATAATAGTACAATCAATAAAGTTATCTATTTACGATGACCTGTGTGCACCAAGTCGCGACGCCCTCAGGATTGTGCCGCGACGCACAGTTTGGGAAACCCGACCTACATCACATTTTTATTATTTATTACCGGTTATCGGTCCCAGGTTACCCAGCGGAAGACCACGTCTCCCTCTTTTACCCGATGGTATTTGTGAGGCTATACCTTACGAATGGTCAGTTCTGTTGAGGTATATTTAGGTGGAAAAGCCTCAAGAATGGTTTGTCGGATTATGTACATACGTTTTTAATAATAAAAAAACCCATTGCTACATTGTAAAATTGGAGGATAAGTTAAAATTATAGGTGCTTACTTTTCCTCTATTTTTCATTCTATTTCCACGCGGGTCATTCAAAGCTAGTCATTTAATAAATATATTTTGTTTACGAGTACTATATAACACGGATACTACTCTGCCGACACAAATAGTGACATTGTCAAGTACAGCAGATACCTAATTTGCTGTTTATCGCTACTCTGTCATACTTTTGACATGATTATTAAGTGACTGATTGACTGATAATGTGAAGAAACCGGAAAGGCATAAATAAAAATATCGTTCCATTTATTCCAGCTATTATATGAAGAAAACTGCCCTCGTTATAATCAAGAAAAGGAGAGAATACTAAAAGCCTTTAACGATGAAGGATTACTACTTCAGTACAAAGACGTGTTTCAACGGATAGCTCATCTAACTGGAACCAACTTTACGAGTCCTCAAGATGCGTTTCATTTAAATAATTTGTTTTTAATACAGGTAACATATTTCATGTGTCACTTTTCTGAAATTGTTTCATACAGATTTATAATTATATCCTTTCTTTTATACATAATTATCGATAGATGGGTAGGTAAGTAGTCTATTTTTGGGACGTAAATAAACGTAGCGCTGCGATTGGCTTTAGGATTTACTTATTTTATTTTATTATATTCAATTTAAAAATCTTTAGACGGATAGAATATGCCTTTCTTGAAAAAAAAATGTATATAATATATTTATATTTCACAATATCTTTCTAGGATGACATTAAAGTGGCAAATCCAAAATGGGCAAAACATGTCAAAAGAAAACTCATGGATATAGCAAAGCTAGAGTACATAATGATGTTCTACAACACATTACTCCGTAAACTCAGTGGCGGTAAGATAATTTATATTATTAAAAATATAAGGATACTAGCTGTTCGCCCGTGGGGCCATACTAACTTTCATCCCCTATACATTTCGCGGGAAAATGAAATTTTCGATATATACTTTCTGCCCGGGGCGGAAAGCTAATAACAAATATACTAATGACTTTAAAAATACGTATAGGTGCACTATTACAACAAATTACAAAGGAAGTCTTATCAAGCGTCACAGAAGCTAACGCACCTCGAATGATCGTCCGCACGGGGACACCGGTGACTGTCGCAGCACTACTGAGCGCTAGTGTTGCGCCGCCGCCTCGTCTTCCGGACCCTGGTGCAGCACTACTCTTCGAATTACACGAGAAGAGGCCAAGCGCAAAAACGAAAAATGGACAAACTACGCTGGAGGAGGAGCAGCGCTTTGGATTGAAGGTTACTTTTCAATTTAATTACAAATATATTAAATATATTGCTAAATCTATTTGGTTGAAATTAAAGATTAGATTATTAAATCACAAGTCAGCTAAATATTGAATTACTTTTGCCTATAAAATAGTAGACGTGTACCAAATAAAAGAAATGAAATCTGATCTATTTTCATAAATACATAGTTGTACTTTGCATTATTCATGAATTCTTATTATATAGGTACAATTAACAACGAAAGAAAATGGCAGAAATATAATGTTTGTAGACAAAAAAAATGAGCGCTAACAGTTAAAAGCGCTGGAGTTTACGTAGAAATATGTCTAATTGATCATAGGGGCTTAGACATTAGGTACCGTTTGTGCAAAAGATTATTTTTTGTAAGGACTAGCGCGCACTGCGAAGTGATTAAAAAATAAATTATTAATCGTAGTGCGCGTTTAGCCCAAAAGTGTACCTATAATAAAGTAATGATCAAAATACCAATATTCGTTTTACAGATTTACTATTGGGACGACGATTCTGCCGAACCTCGTCTAATGGAAGTACCTGGATGCAGCTCATTCTGTCCCCTACAAACTTTTCTTGAACTAACAAAAAATGTTATGTCACACAATTACAATGAAGACTGTGACCTTTTACCTAATTCTTAACTATAACGTCAATTATTCGTCAGTTCATTTTGACACTTAGGATCTGGTTTACAACTGTTTTTCAAATAACTGTAAGTTAACCAATTTATAGCTCTATACATGTGAAACAAAGACATGAGGTTTCTTGGTTAAAGTGACCTGCACATATTATCTACACATTTATTATAAATGGGCTTAATAAGCCCATAACCTTAAGGTAATTCTTTGTATGAAATCGTAACATTCGTAATTATAAATAAATAGAAGTAATTAAATAATCGTGTATACGTATTGACAAAAAAAAAACGAAAAAGGACGGCGTGTAAAAGAAAAAAACGAAATTGTTGGACGAAAATAATTTGGCTGTGGCATATTCAATGCGAGTTATATACGAAGCATGTAAAATTTAAATCATAAATGGGCAAAAGTTGTCATGTTATTTTTACCCAATAAAGTACAACTTATTAGCAAAATAAATTATTGTTCATCTGTTGTACTCACCCTCATCTATTTTAAGTCCAATCTCATCTTTAGGTATGTTCATGGATATCTCTGCGAACGTTTCAGCTCCCCACGTCTGTGTTCCACGTATCTTGAGATACTCCGCTATTAGCGCCGCAATGTGAAGTTGACAGCACATAGCCTGAAATTATTGAAATACCAGTTAATATAGTAGTCCAATTTTAGTTACAGATATTACTATATTTTACCTAACCCTAACTTTCTTTTAAAACATAGGCTATGTCTATCTGGAATAAAGAACTGATGCCCGCTTGCACCAATGTTAGGAGCTAAAGTAACGCGTAATCCATTAAGGTTATCCTAGCGAGGAAAATGCATTGCACCAACGTTAGGATTGTCCTAAACACGATAAGAGGATCTTATGTTTATGACGCTCATTTCGTTCATCCTAAAGTTAATATACTCTTTTAAGCGTGTATTTCCCTATAAAATCCTTGATAAAATGAGCAACAGTGACGATCTTCTCGACTTTTTGGAAGATCTAGAAGGAGTTTTGCCCAGATCAAGGATAATAAGGCCCAGACTCGATTTTTTTTTTTTAAAAAATCGTAAAAAATAAATAAATATTAATGACGATTTTTTTAAATATCGCATATTGGTAGCATTATATATATATATATATGTAACCAAATAGATGAACGTTTGGAATACCCCACCGATCGGTAAGTTTACATAGGTACCGTTATATATTATCCTATTTTTAAATTATTTTTATCACTTTTTAACTTTGTACCCTTTGTTTATAGGTAGGTATATTAATTTTTTAGGAACAGCAACGGTTTTTTGACAACAATAAGATCAAAAAATATGAAATACATAGAATACTGCGCATAGAATCACGCAGGTCAGCCAACCGTAAAAGCAAAAATAGATTGATCAATCACTTAGTAAGGAAGCTCCTATCGTAGGACGATCCTGGCATTATTAGGTTGGTGCAACCAAAATTGATACTTAGGACTCTCTTATCTTAGGAGAGTCCTTGGTAGGAATATCTTTGTGTGACGTTGGTGCAAGCGGGCATGAGTTTACTTCTTACAAACAAATTAGCACTCTCTCTCTTTATAGATTACAGAGCCCTAAGTTGTGAGACCCTTAACCGGTTAAGCACTGCACAGCAAGGTCAGACTAAGGATGAGTGGCGGCTAGTACTACATATTTAGATATCAGAAAACCGCAACAGACCGCACCATTAGGGTGCCTCAAAAATTTCTTCGTCGAATTGAGGACGACTTCCGCTGGGTACAACGACCGGGGTCCGCTAACCGGTGACGTTATTCATTTCTTGCTCTACAAATATGATGAAAATTGTCCACAGAAAGAAACCTTTCTCACAACCCCATCGTCCTTAGCGATGAAAAGAAAATCATCGAAATCTGTAAAAAGGTTCTACAATCTAGCCAGATAATTATTCTGATTACCTCATCATGATCGTTGCCGCGGACATGATGATCGGCAAGCGTAGCAAGCCAGGCGTGACGAAGGCGCGGCGTAGCGCGACATGACGCGGCCAGAGCGTACTGAAGTTCAGCTAATTGTACACTACCGCATCCTGAAATATATAAGGATATATTGAAAAACAAAATTAGAAGAACGCGGCTTCGTTCCGTGAAGGTTTTTTTTTAAATTTGACAAATAACACAGCTGAGAGTATCCTCTTAATAGCAATAAAAGGATTTTAAAATAGGTTCAGTAGTTTCAAAGAGTACCCTAAACAAACATACTTAAATAATATACCTTCAACCTTTCCCAACACACTTCTCTCAATTCTTACATACTTCTCTTCCTTTATCCACATCCATATTTTTCTAATATTAGTATTAGCTCGCAGGACGAACGTCTCCATTTTCTCGTCTCTCTGCTTCCAACGCATCCTCAACTACTTCGGCAATGTTGCTCGCAGAAACCCTGACAACTTTGAAAAGCTAATCGTGCTAGAAAAAGTCACTACACGACGGGCAGACCAAATAAAATCTTTGACAGGTCTGCCGCTGTTTGATGCCATGACGACTGCTCAGAACCGGAGCACATGGAGGTGTATTGCCCAGAAAGAATGAACTCTACCTCTTCATGATAGACACGACTTCAGCAATGAAGATGCCGACTAAGAAGAAAAATATTATAGTCCCCAATATCTTAAGATGAAAGTTCTCAATATTCAATTATATCTAAATGTCGTCAGATCTATACCAGACTGAAGCAGAGTGGAAAAGAAAAACAGTAACATGTAACTTGGTCATCGAACGCATGGCCTCAAACTAATTAAGTCTATAAAAGCATAATATATTGTTTTTTTTTTATTACCTGAATTACTTGAGTAACCAGCACCAGCTAGCCTAGCCCGCGCTCCAACGACCGTGCGAACACGTCTCATCAATTCTGCTACTTCAATAGACAATCCTGAAATATGATATTAAATTGAATTAAAGTGCTTCGGAGTGCACGGAGGCTTTTTGATCGCAATATACCTCAACCATTGTTAAGTAGCCTTAAAATATTAACGGTTAAATGAGAAATAGTAAAATAAATCACCTGTGCCTTTCATAGCCTTGTCACCAGTGGCGAAGCAATTAATGACTGAAAGCGATTCTTGAAATCTTTGACAATTGAGTGCAGTGGAGTTATCCAACAGCTTAGATACTGCCATTATCACCTGTTAAAATAGTTTATATTAGTTTTTTTTGCAAACATAATGGCTTTAGTCCGTTATATTCATTCATCTATGAAACCCTAAGGGGTAATATTTACCTGTAGATGCACCCTTGTAAGGTTACCCCGGGATCCATGCTGGAAGTTGGCGCGCATCAGTAAGTAGAGCGCTGCGGCCGCTTCTCTACGCAGCCAGGCCGCGCGGGCTTCACACAATCTTACTACTGCCGCCACAACTCCTGCGCATACGCTGATTCCACCTACAATAATTTGACGTATTGTATACCATACTAATTTAGTCCCTTATTATATCCACTTATGGGGGTGGATTAAAAAAAAAGTAGCATATGTCCTTCCCCCTATATGGTTCAAGCTTTCTCCATGTAAAATTTTATCAAAATCGGGTCAGTGGTTTAGCCGTGAAAGCGTAACAGACAGAAAGACTTACTGTCGCATTTATGATATTAGTATAAATTTTTAGATCCAGACCTCGGAAATGTACTGCCAAGGACAGGGAAAAGATCTACTGAAATCAGTCGAGTTATAATAATAAACTTAAAAAACTGCTCATTGAAAAGCAATAAATAGTTAAAAAGTACAAACAAAATGAGAGTTTACAAAAAGAAGAATCGTCAGCTGGGTACCCTGGGGACGGTAAAACGGTTCCGGGAACCATAAGGTATCAGTGATGGAAAAAATAACAGCTACATTACATTACTTTCCACCCATTCTTATTACACAAAGAACCCACTTCAACCCACCTTCAAATAGCGTATCCGAAAACTGATTTATATACGCTCTTAAAGCTGCAAATAGATGTTTATAAAGAGTTTCGCTTTGTGGAAATTGCAGTAACTTCAGGTAGGGTTTGGCCGCCAAACCTTCAGCAGCTCCTAAATGCTTCATGAAAAGGCAGGATCGGTCTATTATAGTGAGACCAACTTCCGTGGCCAAACAACCGGCAGATAGCACTGAATGCTCAGCGATTGCATCCAACTCTGTAACCATAAAATTTTAGCCTTGTGAACAGTATTTCTTGAACATCTTAATAATTAACTTTTATAATTAACTTTGCTATATTCTATTTTATTATATGCATTAATTTGTCCCTTCCCTTTGACCACAGTAATAATAATAATAAAAAAAACTACGACCACACTGACTTTGTTAAAAAAGTGGAAAACGAGTGCCACATACCGGAAGTCACGGTAGCAGCAACTAAGTTTTCTCTATTAACAGTATTGTTCTTCTCTACAAGAATCGGTGGCTCCTTAGAGAAATCTGGCGGACTCATCCTAGCGGGTAAGGTTCGCGCCTTAATTGGTTTAAGCTTCCCCGTGCAGTCTGGAGTCGAAGTCTTCAAGTCGGATAGTATTCTTTTACGACCAACATATTGAAAATGTTCTGCACATATTCTAAAAAAAAAAACAGGTAAGTAGTAAATTAAAAACGACAAACAAAAAGTAGTGACTGGAATAGACATATATTTTGTGCAAAATCAATATTGCATAATAATATGTAAAACTAAAGCCTTCAATAATAAAAAGAAAATCTTTTATCTTTTAAGTATTAGTGAAAGCGGTATTAAAATCCACCGAGTGGTTTCGGAGATTGAAAATTGGCACTTCGTATTATCATAGCATTGTATCGTAATAAAGGGTATTTAGTAGTGTACTCATACTTACTGAAACAATTTTTCTTGTATCTACATTTCTAAAAATACCATTAAATATGTAAGAGTAGATCATATCTTAAAAGCATGAACAAAACTTACTCTAAAACATTGAAAAAGCTCTGTTGCTGAGATGGCGTGTGCGTCTTCCACCATTCCACAAGACGTTCATCGTCCAAATATTTGAGAACAAACAGAAAACATAAAAGTACATCGCGCACCTCTTCAGGGGACATCACACCAAATCTAGACAAGACAGAGACAATCACAAATACGTAGGATCACATTTTATTATATTTAACATATAAGTAGGTACATCCAAGTAGGTAATTTTATTCATATAAGGGGTCTTTCAAAATGATAGAGGGAGACAAAACATATTATAACGAAACAATTGTTTAACTATTGTTTACTAATAAAGTCAATATAATATGTATGAGTAAATAAGATTGAAACAAAATATGCAATTAGTAGCGAATATATATTAAGTTTTTAGGGTTTCGTACATACGATATTTCAGTAAGTCATTAGTCTTAATATTATTTACCTGTTAACTTGATCTCCGATTTCACTCAAATCAAGTCTGGTTATATTCCTAGGAAGGGAATCGCCGCCAGACAGAGTCGACACAGATTCAAGGGACGTTTGTGACATATTACTTTGATGATCTAGACGGAACAAATACAAATGTGAAAGCAGTCGGACATACACAGTTATGGCATTCGGTGAATATCATACAACATGTAAGAAAACCGCTATTCGATCAGTGACGATATTCAGCATAGATGTGAATACATGAGACAATTTTTTTTTTACTCTGACTTTCCATGAACAAAAATTGGTAGTGTTTAGGGGGATCGCACATGGTTTTCACATGTTGTAAGACAAAAATAATTATTAAGACAGGTTCACCATTGGATCATAATTATATACATAATTATATAACATTTTGATATATACCTTTTCCATACATATTTGTTTGAATGACTGGTGGCTCCTTAAAATGTGTGGAGTTTCGTAGAGGTGTATGTTCGAAATGGAGGGTTAGGCGATTTCTACGTGGCGTACTACTGGCCGAGGTGACATCCTTACAATGTATAATAGGGTTCAGTACGATCTCTCCGTCGACTTTGTCATGGCCATTCTCTAACATTGGACTCGCAAGTGATTTTGTAACCAATCTATGCGAGTTCTCTGAAAATGTTAAAAAGTATAATAAGAACAAAGGAATTTAACAAACTAGAGAAGTCTGGTTGAAATTGGCCTTTTTAGGGTTCCGAATATCTCCGATGAAAAAACGGAAACTCTTATAGGATCACTCATGTGTCTGTCTGTCTGTCACAGCTTATTTTCTCCGAATCTACTGGACGAAAAATGTTGAAATTTGGTACATATAAAATATAGTTTTATGATACGGGTGTTGATATGAGTTATTTAATCACGAACGTATAGCGTAAATCATCGAATTTTCAAGTGCATGGCTCGTTATAAGGAATAAATACACTTTTTTTTTATTTTAAAATGCATAGTTTAAATTATATTAAAAAATATACGAAAATTGATTATTAGTATTATCTCTCTAGCTAGGCTAAAATTTTGAAAAAAAAATTGGCCTTTCTTGTAGTTTACAGGAAAAGATAAACGAAAAATAAGAAATAAAAGGAGAAGATTTATGATTTGATTTATTACGAAATGATCAAATTTTGAAGTACCTGTGACAATGGTCAGCCACGGTCCATATAGCTGTGCGATTCTAGCGCGACATTGTCTCGTTGCGTATCGGTCGTCGTGTTCATGTTTCGTTAACAAGGCACGTAAAACACCAAGCGCAACTCTCCGCTTCTGTGGTGCTTCGCGTAGTGAATATTCCACCTTAAATATACAAATATAGTTAGAGATTGGAATATTTGTTAAGTATGACAGTATATTTTTAAATTTTTGGACAAGAACTAACCTGTTTTAATAAAACACCGGCAAGAAAATGTCTGCTGATGAAGTCATCAGTTAACCTAAGTTTGGCTGGATCTGAAAAAAATATATATAAAAAATAACAACAATATTGAACTAACTTTCTAAACTGTTTAAGATACAATATAAGATCACTAATTAGAATAATTGCCAATGCCCTACATAAAATCACAACTTTTTATGGGCTAGAGTTGCGTTTTTGTTACAATAATATTTACATAATACAAACCTGCATCGCAATCCTTTAGAAGTTTGTTAGCTTGTAGTGGCAAGTTGAATGAAACGAAATGTTCATGAGTACATATTGTTTGTAGGAAACAAAATTTAAAATCAATTAACGCCTTCGGATCACATGCCTTGAATTTGTCCACGTATTTCTTTATTTGACGAAACACGAAACCTCTGTCCATAAATGACAAACACGACTGAAAAAAATATTGACATTTATTATTTAATCCTAACTATATTACAAATAAAAAACGGAGGAATTGACCAACGACGTAAATTATTGCACAGAGATAGCTGGAGGGCCGGAGAGTGGCATCTATGTCATATATGGTATTGTTTATAAACAATTTTTCTACACTTGCGATGCCGGATCGGGTTACGAAAAAAGAACACGAAGAAGTTTGAAAATAAAATACTAAGCCTTACCTTTAAAAATAAAGCGAGATTCTTGTTAAATATATGAGTTTGCATTGGCTGCTGCAATATATACGAAGGCTCCACGGTTGAAACTAATTTATCTATGTTGTCCAGTAAATTACTGTTGAATCTTTCATGTCTCGACATCTATGGACACAAAAAAGAGAGGTAAATTGAAAATATGTCTTACTATGTTTAGGTCGATTCATGGAGTAACTATCAGTATGTTTGAAATTGGTATAGAATTTCAAAAAAACTATCATAATAATTTATTTTTCAGTGTACAGATTGACTATAATATATCTTGTTCTGTGTCAGTTGCCGTATGTTGAAAATTGGACATAAACAAAAAAAAATCCTAAAAGATAGATATGCATACCTTTATTCGTCCAGTGTTAACAAGGTGTTGAGCCATACTTTTGACAATAATATCAAAGAAGAAGCTGGAATATTGCATGAACTTATGTCCTAGTAGGAAGTCCTGCTGTTGTGGATCCACAAACATATGGAGTGGTGCTGTTAGAACGGTGTGTAATTTGAAATCTACGCAGTTAAATACATACTGAAATAAAATTGAACATAATTTGATTACTAGAGCGGATGTGAATGGAAGAAGTTTGCAGAGGAGAAAATGTTTTTTGATAAAATAATTGATATTCTAGCGAAAGGGAATATAAGTATTACTCAAGAGAGACGTGTGAAGAATGTATAATCGTATAGAAAACAAGACTTAGATACCAGTGTGAGCGCCTATATATTTGCGTACAACTCTACCTACATTATTTCTGCATCATCTCTCATTCCGTCATTGTGGTATCAGTGAAAACTTTAAATCTATACATAAATCCAGAGATCTTTCACGCCAATTTTCATCAAATAAATAGCTTTAAAATTATAATGTGCAAATATACCTTTATATAACTGTCCAGTAAATCTTTTCTACCATAATCATGAATCATGTGTACAAAATGTATTATTAATTTGACAATATGATATCCCATATCCTGAGAGTAGTTTTTCTCAACCGCTACTGTCTGAAAATAATATACAAATTAATATACACTCCCGGAGACCTGAATCAAGCCACCTTGCACTTTTAGGTTTGGAGTATAATTCCTGGCAATTAACTTGAATATGTCATCTACTGCGCAAAAATTCATTTTAAGATTTTGTACTGCGCAGTAGGTGACAGATGTTCTAGTTAATTGTCGGTACCTAATACTGATGCTTAAAAAAATGTATGAAGAAGGAAAATTTAGTACTTCAAACCAAAAATGTAAGGTGGCTTGATTCAGTTGTCCAGGAGTATATTATCTGCATCAAATAATGCATCATAGTTGGACGAGTTTTGCTAGCTAGTCCAATTTTTTTTTGATATTTTCATATTTTGCATTAATAAATAAATAACTTACCATTATTTCAAAAAGTTGATTAAGTATTGTTGGCAAGAATCCCACAAGGGAGCTCAGTCTTATAGCATGTGCCGCTTTCAACGCGTTACAAATCTCATTCCACGGTGGCGGGGAAGGCGATGTCGGAGGCGATGCTGATTTCAAGAGTTTCTCTGCTTGACTAAATAGATTGTGGAGATGTACGTCTCGAGTAGCCACTGTTGAGTCTAGTATAAGCTGACAGCGGAATAGTTGCTTTTCTCCTTCCACCCATACAACGTCAGGGCCCGAATTCTGTCAAAACATATACAATAATTATAACTCAAATAGTGTGAGGGAAAAGCTTCTGAAAACATCAAAAATCAGATCATGCAGAAAAAATCAGCAAAAATATGCTTCCGACATACGCTTACGTCTACATGGGCCACATAATACCGATCTGAACGCGTCGGAGCCCATATATTTTATATGGAGACTAGTTGTGTAGAGCTAAATTAGATCTGTAGCGGTTAGACCGCACAGGTAATTAGGTCACAGGGGCGCGGGGCAAGTTAACGGACACTCCTGCGCCGGACGTCAGTTATGTTCTAGTGGGCGACGCGTCTGTACATATAATCTAACTTCTCTACGTGTGCGTCCGCTAAATGTAGTCGAGTTTAGCGACATTTCGTGTAGGCCAGCTTGCGCGTCCATTGCCATTTTGCGAAAATTTTCAAAACATTTTTTATATATACATGGTTATTTGTTAACATAAAAAACTTACTCCTTTTCCTAGGCCTAAAGGTTGTATAGAAAGGTATCCGGACGGTAGATGTGTTGCTATTGGCAAGAAAATAATTTCGTCAACAATCTTTCCGCTTTTCAACAGTGGCGCCCAAGCATATCTGGAAAATAAATCAACTATATAATATATCATCAACATAGTAGCATGGTAAAAAATATTTCCATATTTTTTGTGAACTGCAAAACATTTCAGTCATAGATTTGAACAAACTTTTCGTTTATTTTTTATTTTACGGCAAGTTTTTTTTATTACTTCACGGGTTGCCTTACAGTTCCTTTAAACGTGTTACTGGCGCAAAGGTACCCAGTGGTGGTATTCGTAATAGGTACTAATTAACTAACTAAACAGGAATTCACTTACCCTATACAAGTCTCCACATTAACATCATTTTTCTTTGTAAGATCACAAGATATATGGTAAAACGTGAACAGCAAGTGATGACTGGCTGTAATAGTAGCAGGTAATCGTAACTTCGCTTCGTCGCACCATGTTGGGTTAGCATTGTGATGTAGGACCGAACATCGGTACTGAGTTGTCATACCAAACCGGCCGTAGACCACCTTGTAAGTAAAAGTAAGAGAAAAATATTACTATACATTTTTACCAGACTTTTGACTAGGTTTTCTTAATTTATAATAACATAAAAATGCAGTAAATGTTATCATTTTATGAGAGTAGTATTTTTTGAAATCAACTATACCTGCATAGGCTTATTGTCTCCCGTATCACTCTCCCTCAATTCAATGCAGCATGCTATATTCCTGGCGCGCGCAAACATCTTCTGCGATTCAAAGTTCAAGCACAACGGTCTCACGTACAAATGGTGAATATACGCCGCATGTGGTTGCTCCGGTTCGACGTTTAATGTAGCCAACTCTAGAGTAAGAGGCGACGTCGGTGGGAGAGGGTAAGGTTTTAATGCGGAATACGCACTCGTCATGCAATCTGTTGACAAACACAAAACCTTTATAAGAATTAGGGGGTTGCTTATTAAGGAGACACAGATTTTTAGAAAGTTTTAAGGAATTGTCAAACAGCTAGCGTGGCGGGACTCGACGGTAGTGTCTATTTCTATAAAGATATAATATTGTGCTGACGCCGCGCGTGAATGTGACGTGTTACTCATATACATTTTCACTGCCACATCCTATGTTAGATAAAGCCTTTTTATTTCCAAGAGTCAAAGTGATCCTAAAATTAAAATTGTCCTGTCACAAGATTAAGAGCTACATTCCATTGCAAAATATTCATACACATGCTCTCTTGAATCTTCGACATTGTGATTGCAAATAAACATTAATACAAACTTGGTATAGGCTCATTGCTCATTTGTATTCCAACGTTAATCCAGCCCGGTATCACAGTTAATTTGGCCAATTTGTCTGGTTTTCGATAATCGGAAAGTATTTTCAGCAGGTCTTCGTCGGACATTTTGTTTGGTTCCTGGCGGTAAAGCGCGGGAAAATCAGGTGTTGTGTCCAAATCGTTGCTGTACAATCTAAAATGTAATAATTTACGTCATAACAAAATTTACGCTATTTCTGAATTTATATATACTCCATATAGAAATGAACCAAACACAATGATTTAAATCTAATATAAATAAGAGGAATTTAGGTATACTTAATATATTTGAGTAACCATTTAAAGATTTGTGTACACTTTGGTAGAACTCTTGCCAAATGACTTGAGCTCTGTTATTCGGTGTGATGTACATAAGTTACATCTTTTTATTAAATCCTATTTGATCTTAAAAATATTATTCGACTATAAAGAAACAAATTCGAGATCCTATATATTCTTCTTTCTTTTTCTTCTTCTTCACGGGTTGCTTTACAGCTCCCGAAACCGTGTTACGGTTCCAGGGTACCCAGCGGAAGACCTGTCTCCCTCGTTTAGCCAATGGTATTTGTGAGGCTATATCTAACGAGTGGCTAGTTCTGTTGAGATATATTTAGATGGAAAAGCCTCTAAGTGTGGTTTGTCGGATTATGTACATAGGTTTTTAATTAAAAACCCATTGGTACATGACCGGGATCCGGGATCGAACTCGGGGTCTGTCTAGTAAATACCAGACGTCTTAACCACTCGGCCACCTATATATTTTAAAATCTAAATCAATTTTACCTGAATAATGGTTTTGCTGCCCAAGCAAATGGCATCCTATAGGTTCCCACTCTGGTGGCATACGATTGTATAGATTTGTAGACTTTGTGACCGAGGCGAGGGTCCTTAGTCGCTTTGAGGTAAGGCTCTGACACTTGATTCACATGCCCTTGCAGTATTTTGTCAATTTTAACAACCACAAATAAATCTGGATGTGGATTGTTCACTGATAATACAACCTGAAAAATCACAATAAATACTAGTTACAGTACAGCAGAAAAAATAATATCCATCTGAAAAATACTTCGGAGACGACGCTCCGTCTTTTGTCAAAACAAAGGAATCCGACGTGCTTTTTTCAGAGCTATATTTGGAGGGCCATGGAGTGATAAATTTTCGGGTAAATTCGTTAAAAATGTTCGTCTACCCGTGCGAAGCCGAGACGGGTCGCTCTAGTCAAGAAATATAATCAGGCAATACTTACTTGTTTCTTAGATCTAAACCACTCATCGGGTATTTGTTTAACATCAACTTTGACATCATAGCTAAAATTCTCTACTAATGACTTTGTACACTCGTTATCTTTGACTAGATCCTTAACGGCTTCATGGTTGACGTCGAAATGAAAATTTTCCGTGAGTTTCCTGCCACTCCTGGCGTCGTATATAGCTAAATATGTGAAGTATGGCTCGACTTGGCATAGCAATTCTTTGTCACCGTCGATTGGGGCCTGAAGTCTAAATTTTAAACTGTCGCATTTGAGCAAGATTCTTTGGCCAAAATGTTCTCTGTAATATAAAAAAAAGAGTTTTTTAACTACCCACTTAAAATCTAAGAAATTATTCATGAAAAAAATAAACATTAGGATCGCGGGCTTCTGACTTATATTATGATTAGTTAAGTCTGAAAACAAGGTGGGGTGTGATTATATTACAACTATGCTGGGAAATCTTAAGGGGGTCAAAAGTGGCTCCAAATGGTTCGTGTAACGGTGCTGCTCGCCAGTTCTGTTGGCTTGAACTTGGCTTGGCACGCTGCCGCATGTCTAAATCTTATTTCTAAGCGAGCGGATATTTTAACATTGGAAAAGTGAAAAATAAATTTGGAGTTATAACGATTTTAAAATAAAAATTTAAAAGAGCCATATCTCGAAAACCACTGACTACCAAAATGAAAGGTATCGATGATCTGTCAAAATATACATGTACGTTTTCTATTTTTAATGCAAAAGTAAGATCATGTGGTGCATGTGATCTGTGATTTTTTTATAACCGTGTTACCGGCCCCAGGGTACCCAGTGAAAGAAAAGCTTCCCTTAAGTATTTAGCGGACCGCATTTTGAGCTTACTTGTATTGTTTGTCGCATTAAGTTTTTCATTTAAAAGTCCCATCCCAGCCAAGGATACTGAAAAGTGTGCGCCACCTGACAGTATACTGACATAAGTTGATGGTATATTAGTCAATTTTCCTTGAACGCACATTATCTGGAATGGAGTATAAAAATGTATTTATATTTATTGAGGAACTTACTTAAACGGTTCTAACTGCGGCTCCGGCGACGGTTCCCTCTTGTATGGCAGACTGAATATATTAGTTCTACACTCGCTACGAGCAGCAGCTATTGATAAATCAGTTTCGCGCGAATATCTCATCAGTAGTGGATTCATGCTGTGTTCTAGACCTTTTAGCGTACCGTAAGTGGGAGGCGGCGGTTCGGCTGTCAGCGAGACATCGACATCTGAAAACATGTTTTTTTGCAATTATAGGTCGCGTCACGTAAAAGGACCGCTTCGCTGGTCGTCGGATTGTTGTTGGTGAATTATTTTTTTAACAAACAGAACAGGAAACAATTTCACCATATTTAAACCCTCGCAAATAAACCAAAATATTTCCGACTGCCAGCACTATTTTTGTTTTACGTGTAGCGACATAATAACTTAACTTAATAGCCCTAACTGGTGTGTAAACAGATCCCAGATCATCATAGATATCAAGGCTTCCTCGTTTCGAAAAACGGGACAGAGCAGGGTCACCAATATGATAATGGCAACACACAACACTCCAACGAGGGAGACTTGGTCTTCCGCTGGGTACCCTGGAACCGTAACACGGTTTCGGGAGCTGAACCCGTGAAGAAAGAAAAAAAAAAAAAAAAAAAAAAAAACAACACTCCAACGACTCACAAAAAAATGGAATAATAAAGCTAAAGAGTTTGTTTGTATGAACGCGCTAATCTCTGGAACTACCACTCCGAATTGAAAAAAAAAATTTGCATCTATTAAATATTTTCACTAACGTGATACAAGTTTCAGTATTGAGACAGTATCTATGGATGAGCCGCCACAATATTATATAGTTTAATTCTGTTAAAATTGTAGTATATTAGGATGTACTGTGATTTGGAGTACAATGGTAAAATACATAGTAGTAGAAATATTATTGTTATATATTAAGTGCGTTTTCCACGCGACGCACGACACAATACGACTTTCGGTTGCAAAACAATACAAACAACAAACGGCACACGGCTTGTCGTTCATTCGTTTTTCTACTACCGACGATTCTAGCAACGACATGCGACACCGCAGTGTAGGCGAGATAGTTTTCTGTCGTGTCGTGCGTAGTTGAAAAACGGCATAATTTTAAGTTGATTTTCCATACCTGTGTCTAAAGCCTCATCAGATTGGTTACCCCCCTGATTATTGAGGTCTTTTTTCAAAGCAATGGAAAATACTTGTATCCAATCATTCATATCTTCCTCATTGTCAGCAGAAAATGTGTATCCTTTGCCACCAGCCATACGGAGCTCGAAACAGAATTTTCCCCTTTTAGAATTCTGCAAAGAATAAACACACATTTTGAAGGACAATGGGCCTGTATCCGTATAAGAAATTAGTTATTGTTTTAGAAATTGATTTGACTCGAATTCCACTGAACGGCGTGCATAAACAAAAGGACAGATTTTCTTAGTTACAAATTCAAGGACTAAGTTGTCGTATTAAAAAACTGTTTGAGAAAGCTGTCATTCATGGAAGAGGCGCAAAATATATAATATGATGACATAATTGTGTAATTTGTGTATGACGTAAAATAAATAAATTCATACAAAACTGTTTGCAACGAATCAGGTAAGAAGCGGCGCTTCCGGTCAGTCTTTTGCAAACAGTGATATGTGATATAAAATTAGAGATATAAATAGAACCTTACCTTAACAACTTCAGAACAAAAGTCCATGACAACAGTGAGTTTTGTGTCAGTTTTCTTATCATCCTTATGCACTTCAAATATATAAGTGCCATCAGCTTCCCTGACGATTGAGCAGTAGCGTTTCTTAAACGTTTTTGAACCAAGATTGCTAAATATTCTATCTGAACCAATTTCTGGCCCTTTGAGCAAGTAGCCCTCCTTTGATGCAACATCAACTTTGCTGTTTTGTCCATCACTTTCATTTTCACTCTCAACATCTATGTCATACACTTCCTCTGGCAGCTTAAAATTAATACATCTGGAAAATTTTAATACATTATGTAATTGTTTCTGAACCTGGGGGTCCAAATAATGTTTTTAATCAATTAAAATCCTTAAATGTAAAGTATTTGACTGATTTGTTAAAGAGTTAGGTATAAAAGATTACATATAACTACACAGCTGTTCAATTATGTTTATTAGTAAGGCTGTAAGTGTATTAAATATATTAACATTAAGAAGATATGAGAAAGTTCTCTATCAAAATATGAAAATTGTCCTTGTCCCAAAATGTTTGTTTACTGCAAAAATATGCAGTCAGAAAGTATATTCATGCATTACAACATGATAACAATCATATTAACATGAGCAACAATGGTATCATACATTGAGAGGAAGTGACTCATACATGGCCAATACAAATTGTGATAATTTACATTATTATCCTTGATTCAACTATGATATGAAATTACATTAATTAGCTCCCAGATTTATTATACAGTTCTCATTATATCACTTTTTATTAATAGCCATTTTTTATGATATCAAATATTTCATATTAAAATTTTTCATAAAGCTTACCTCGGCAAATTTAAATATGTGCCAGAATAGTTATTATATTTGTAATGAATGAGGGTCCAACTTGAGGCATAGCTGAGCAAAGCTTGACGAGTGAGCAGGGGGCATGTGGATGCAGTTCTTACATCTGGCACAGATGTGGTGACTGTCCTCCATCTTCTAGGTAGCACCACACTCTTAAAAATAATAAAAAAAAATTTAATAAATACATAATAAGACTGCAAACTAACAAAAAATCCAATACACTGTAAAAAGTGGTAAAAATATGGCAGCACTAATATTCTATTTTCAGAAGCACTGATGAAGTTAGTATGTTTGGATCAAGGGATACAAGGGATTTTTTATTGATAACTGCAAAGGTGTATGCAGTATGTATACAATGTATAATAAGTGTAATAGTTATACTTACAGAAACATCATCAGCAGGGTAAATGAGAATTTCCCTTAGAGGATCATTCAATAATAAAGTTTTATTATCTTGAACATATTTTTCAAAGTCCAATGATGAGCTCTTGTTGGCTATTATGTTCTGTAAGTAATGGCATTAACTTAGTAGGTACATGTTACATAGCACATAAAATAACATTTAGCTCCAATACAATAGTTAGTCATTTAAGTATTCAATAGATATTTTATAAATATGATAATGATGTTTACTTTGAAGACAATCAATTTATTGTTGGATAGTCTCTGCATATTATAGAATTTGTAGGTACTAATAAGGGAAGTGTCCAGGAAGATTCTTAACTCCAAAGCTCACTTAGAGAAGGCAAGTATAATTTTATAATTTAAAAAATATTGGACTGTGCAAAGGTTTTTAATGATCAATAATGATTTTAAAATAATTTTAAACAGAATTTATTGTTAACATAAAGCATTGTATACCATTAGTAGCAAATGTAGCAAAATAGGTCAAAGCAATCAACTTTTTTAACTCTTCCAGCAATCCAAAAATAGAAAAACAAACACTAGTTTATTGCCTAAATGTTTGTTAATGACCATGAAACTACCTACCCCCTTACTTACTATAATTTGAATATCCCCTGTATCCGTTAGGGGAAGCAATAAAATATTTGAAAGGTGAGTATGTAGGTACTAAATTTTGAAGAATTATACTGTAATAATTCATAAAATGTAAGTATGTACATAGGTAATACCTCATATTCAGTTCCATTTCTTCTGGATTTAGAATTGATTGGCGGCATTCTTACTTTTACAAAATTAACTAAGAATAATATTAACTTTCTATTTTAATTATATTCTATGCTTATGTTTACATTGCGATAAATACACAACTTCATCGCAAAATAGAAACGCCGAATAGAAAATCTGAAGAATCCAAATGGAAATTGAGAACACAGATTGAGAAATCTGACACTTTTGACAGTTTAATTCGTCTTGACTGACTGACAATTTTGACACTGACAGTCGTTTTTTTTTTGATACAATTTGGTAGAATTCTTTCCGAGGAAAAGGCAAAGGTCTATGTAAAACCATACAGCCATGTCCTCATTGTTTGAGACCAATAGAGGCCATGTCTAGGACGGATTGCATAAAGATAATAGGTATTGGCCAAAGCCAAGTCTGTGATTATTTCTCGTATTATAGGCCGAGGCCAAGTCTGTGATTATTTCTCATATTATATAAGCCGAGGCCTCAGATTAAAGACTATCTGCTAGGTTAGCATAGTTTTGACGTGACTTCTTTCGTTTCGGCCGAATGACCTTGAAAAGGCCAAAACGTTTTATGTCCAACAAGGACCGGCCAGAGAAAGCCTGGGCCGAGAGGTCCGGCCCGACAATGTGCGTGCAAATTTGCTATGCCGGGCAAAGATAAGTACACAGAATTTGCCCGCACATTGTTGGTCCGGACATTCTCGGACCGGGTATGTCCTGCACAAGAATGCCGAGCAATTTGCTTGGCCGGACAAAGTCAAGTACATGGAATTTGCCCGCACATTGTTGGGCCGGACCTCTCGGCCCGGGCTTTCTCTGGCCGGTCCTTGTTGGACATAAACGTTTCGTTTTGAAGACAAATCCGTAGCATACATTGACACAAGCAACTTCCGATCGACTCTGACGTCACACGTCACACCTTATTATGTCAGTCAGTACAATATCAATTTAATGTATATAGCATTAAGATTCATTTTAAGAGAACAGTGAACACCAAACCAGTTTCTTAGCGGAAATAGTTTTGGTAGAATTTTGAACTTATTGCTAAAGGCATAGCGTTCACAGTTCTTTGCTTCGCGGCTGCCGCAGGGTGTACGCCGTGCAGAGTTGCCAACTCGGATTTTGAAAAAGACGTAGGATAGTATAATATATCCTATAGATATATTATATAAGTTTATATTATTAAAATAAACGTAGAATTTGTAAAAATTGCATATGAAAAGTTCGTAGATCAACGTATTTTTTATTTTAATTTTATTTACTTTAAGATTTTAAAGTTAACGGTAAAATCTAAGATCTAAGCAAAAACACGTGAACTGGCAACGCTGACAAACTTTCGTTCGACCGAAAACGAAAACGAAAGTGTCGCTGTCAAAATCCGCTAGGTTAGCATAGTTTTGACGTGACTTCTTTCGTTTCGGCCGAATGACCTTGAAAAGGCCAAAACGTTATGTCCAACAAAGGACCGGCCAGAGAAAGCCCGGGCCGAGAGGTCCGGCCCAACAATGTGCGTGCAAATTTGCTATGCCGGGCAAAGACAAGTACACAGAATTTGCCCGCACATTATTGGTACGGACATTCTCGGACCGGGCATGTCCTGCATAAGAATGCAGAGCAATTTGCTTGGCCGGACAAAGACAAGTACACAGAATTTGTCCGCACACTGTTGGGCCGGACTTCTCGGCCCGGGCAATCTTTGGCCGGTCCTTGTTGGACATAATGGGGACAAAACGATGGTATCATGGTACCATCGATGGTACCGTCAAATGTAAATATTATATTAAGAGTATAGTGTACCGCGTCCATGTCCATACAAACGGAGAAAACGTTTTACTACCCCTAAATATTATTTAATTTTAACGATTTTGTAATATGTTACTGACATAGTGAAAAACTACGTACGTATTTTTTCCTTTTATCAAAATTCGTGATAGGTCAAAAGTTATAAGTCCCTCTAATCTCGGTTTTTTTGGTTCATAACTTGCTCGTAATTAACCGTCTGTATTTGAAAAACCAAGCAAAAATTCAAAAAAAGCAAAACGTACGTACGTAGATTATAATCTGCTAAAACAAGGTTTCGTTATAGTTTAGCAGGTGTAAATCGTTTTCGCCCAAAACGCAATTTTCAACGAAGAACATACCTACAAACACTCACGAGCTGCAGTGCTCTCTGTCGCACTGATGCCCGGGAAAAGAGCGCGCTTGAGACAGAATATCTTCTTCTTCTTCTTTTTTTCCAATATGGCGGTTCCACCAATATTAATCGGTGATTTCGCCAATGTCAAGTAGTATAGCCGTTTACGGTGATTATAGCCAATAAATCGGTATGTATGATAATCCCGCCGACCGCGATATGTCTTATTAATCACTGATTAATCACAACCATCGCAGCGCGGGCGGGATTAAACTGGATTCCCCAACACGTCTCCGCGGGAGCGTGTGCTATCCACCAAGGCGTGTCGTGGAATCTCGAGACAGAATATGATTTTCTAAATACCTATTTCGCTGCGTACGCTGAGCTACACGATCCTCTTAATGGCTTGGATGGTAGACCTTTTATCCAACTCTTAATTTCATTGCAAATTAATTTTTAAATTTAATATAAAATTATGTTTATTTTGACTTCTATTTTAATTAATTAATTAATAAATCAATAAAATATTAAATTAATAAACAGGAAGTCAAAATAACGAAGATTTTTTTTATGTGACATCAAATTTATAGACAATTTTTTGTTTCTTTTTGTTTTACCACTTTCGTTCGACCGAAAATGAAAGTGTCGCTGTCAAATCTGTGCTAACCCAGCGGCGGGGTGTGCGGACAAATTCTGTGTACTTGTCTTTGTCCGGCCAAGCAAATTGCTCTGCATTCTTGTGCAGGACATGCCCGGTCCGAGAATGTCCGTACCAATAATGTGCGGGCAAATTCTGTGTACTTGTCTTTGCCCGCCATAGCAAATTTGCACGCACATTGTTGGGCCGGACCTCTCGGCCCGGGCTTTCTCTGGCCGGTCCTTGTTGGACATAACGTTTTGTCCTTTTCAAGGCCATTCGGCCGAAACGAAAGAAGTCACGTCAAAAATATGCTAACCTCCCGGTGCTAACCTAGCCGAGGCGTCGCCATTTCAATGAAAGGCAAAGGGGCTAGACCATACAGCCACTGACGGTCGTTTCTTGTTAAAATATTTCGTAGCTTGGAAGATAAATCTGTTAGCCAGCCTTGCCCGTGAGGGCTTTATGCGTTATATGAAGATTATTCTAAAAAACAAACATAATAATTAAAAAAATAAGTCGTCAAAATCGGTACATATTTCATCAAGATACTGATAATTGACATAAAAAGTCAGTTTTTTCAAAATGACTGAAAAACTAATGAACCAATTTTTACGACATAAAAATGGGACCAATCCGGAAGAATTATCTGTCGATTAAAAAAGAGATCATCAAAATCGGCTCATAAACGACGAAGTTATCCGCGAACACACATAAAAAATATATATATATAGGTATATAATAGTATATACGGTCGAATTGAGTAACGTATTTTTTTGAAGTCGTTAAATTTTGTCGAACAAACATTCTTTTGTCCACCTCTCAAAAAAAATTATTCAATAAATAAAAATTGGGGCTTGAAGTTGGCACCCCCAAATGCGAATTTCCAATTTATTTATCACGTCCGTTTATCCATCGTCAGTCCACATTTGTCTAGCAAAAATTTTTTTTCTCCACCCTTCAAAAAAAGTTATTTAAAAAAAATAAAGTTGAGATGGAAGTTGGCACCCCCAAATGTGAATTTTCATCTTTTTTTCATCAGGTTTGTTTGCACATCGTTAGTCCATGTTTGTCTACCAAAAAATTTTTTTGTCCACCCTTTGAAAAAAAAAAACCAGAAAACTTTGACGGAGGATGTCTAGCTTTCTAGGGTTGGAATTGCTTCTCTGAGGGGTAGGTTTGTTTGTCCACCTCAGAAACTCGTTTGTCCACCACATATTTATCATTTGTCCATCCTTAGAGATATAGTTATGGCTGAGATAAGTATATATGTCTGAGGATTTAAACTTTGTAGTGGGATCCCCAACTTCCTAGGGTTTTTGGTGGATAAACAAAAAAAAACGTGGACTAACGCTGAACAAACGAACCTGATGAAAAAAAAAACTAAAAAATCGCATTTGGGGGTGCCAATTTCACACAGCCGTTAAAATAGGTACCTACCAGCTTTCTTTCATTTCTGACAACACCCCTCATGGTTCCCAACCCTCGAAACTCTACACATTATTATTCTGATTTAACGTACTTACCATACGTCACATACGTGTATAAATTTTCAGTTTTTTATATTACATTATCAGCTGTTTTGAACCAAATTTGACATCTTTCGATGAGCGAGGGGAATCCGTGGAACTCTACTTTATAAGTAGGCAATATTACCTACTAGTATAAAATTATAAATAAATTACTCACATTTTGAAAACATAAACATTTATTTAGGTTTAACTACCATTTCTTTGATATTTAGATGTGTGTATAATATTATAAATTGTTATCAGTAAATAAAGGCTTTATTATTATGTTACTCTAAATTAACGGGCACAATGCCCGGTCCTTTGTAAAGCTTGCATGGGGACATAGGTCTAACAAACATGTAGAGGCCCTTTAGCAAGGAATATACTACTCTCTACCCCCTTTAGTGTTGTGACTAACACCCGTCAGGACCCATCTCTGAATGCATCAAATACAATGCGCTCACAGACAGGCTCCGTTAGGTGCAGCTAGGTTAGCATAGTTTTGACGTGACTTCTTTCGTTTCGGCCGAATGGCCTTGAAAAGGCCAAAACGTTTTATGTCCAACAAGGACCGGCCAGAGAAAGCCTGGGCCGAGAGGTCCGGCCCAACAATGTGCGTGCAAATTTGCTATGCCGGGCAAAGACAAGTACACAGAATTTGCCCGCACATTGTTGGGCCGGACATTCTCGGACCGGGTATGTCCTGCACAAGAATGCCGAGCAATTTGCTTGGCCGGACAAAGACAAGTACACGGAATTTGCCCGCACATTGTTGGGCCGGACCTCTCGGCCCGGGCTTTCTCTGGCCGGTCCTTGTTGGACATAAAACGTTTTGGCCTTTTCAAGGCCATTCGGCCGAAACGAAAGAAGTCACGTCAAAACTATGCTAACCTAGCCGGCCCCGTTAGGTGAGATAAAAATAAATTAAAAATTATTATTATTAACTAGGTACCATTTTATTCATTTTATTTTCATCATTTATTTCATTACCTATGTTAAGTAATAGATTTATGTACTTATAACTATTAGAATTAAAACACTGAATATTACACACGGTATTTTATTAAAAAAAATGAAAAAGAAAATTAAGAAATTTGCAATTGTACTCTTGAACATGTCAGAAATAGATAGAATGTGGACAGAACATAAATAAAGAACATTAAAGTTTGAAACAACCGTAATCTCCACGAAATAATAATTAATTTTATACCTGTACCCTAACTAATATTTATAAATATGAAAATATTACAAAATAAATAATTTTATTACGTTACTGACGTTACCTAACTCCCTTACTATTAAACGCTGCACAAAGCTATTGTTTGGTCTTTATCAATCATATTAAATGACTGGTTTAATAAAGGGATACAAAACTGCATAACTTTCTACAACGTTTATTAGAAGAGGTTTAGTATTAGTAGGTAGGTATAAAATAAATGGTACCTATAGGTATCTGATATTACCTACATAGATAGGTGCATTAGGTACATACCTACATCTATATGTAGGTATTTGTTTAAATTAAATGCCACTATAAAACTAATGTGCAGATAAATTATTACTTATTTTCTTTATCTTTTTTTATGTATATATTTTGTGTAAAATTGTTATTAGGTATTTAAACAATTAAAAATTATGTCATAATTTTTTGAACACAGCCTCATATTATATTATAGACCCACATTATAAAAAGTATATATTTTTTTATTTGTACTACAGTCACTTAATTGATAAAGATATTTACACTTATTTTAATAAGGCAATAATTACAAAATTAGTTATGTAAACTTAGTTTTCAGCTATATTTGGTTGTAAATATGGCAGGTCACAATATAATGTGAATATTATTTTCTTTCTTGAAATAACAGATTTTTTGTGAACTGAGTATTACTCACTTACTTGAATTTAATTTAATCGTGTCCTATCGAATGAAAATCTAATGATAAAACTTTGCACATAACCCCGGAATGTGAGTTGTGTAATTTGGAGGAATTGCACATGTGTTCGCACTACACCGTGATTATTACTTCGTCAAGTATATTCATCATCTTCTTCATCTTCGTCTTCACTTGATGGCACTTCAAGAACAGTCGCACATGGTTCAGGCAATGGTGCAAGATACTCTACTGGAGACATTGGTGCAGGAATTAAATATCCAGCAGAATCTTGAGGCGGCGGAGGCGGTCTTGGCAACCGAAGTGGTGTGGTTCCTGCAGCTTCGGTAGCGATTTCTAATTTTCTACAAATTTCGTCAAAAGATATTCGGTTTCGAGGATCCGATTGCCAGCAAGCTCGCATTAGCTCACAAGCAAATCGAGGACAATCTTCTGGAGGGACTAAAACGATGCCTTGCAATATAAGTTTAGTCGCCCCTTCGTTGTTGTGGCCATAAAATGGTTGCTTCCCTCGGCTGTAGATCTCCCACAGAAGGACACCATATGACCATACATCTGATTCGTGAGTGAAACGTGCGTAAACTATGCTCTCTGGTGACATCCAACGTACAGGCATTGGTCGTTCACCACCCATTTTGTAATAGTCGCAAGTGTAGACATCACGAGACATTCCGAAGTCTGCGATTTTCACTGCGAGATGCGTACCAACCAGACAGTTCCTGGCAGCGAGATCTCGATGGACAAATCTTCGTGAAGCAAGGTATTGCATACCACGGGCTACTTGCAGAGCTACGTGTAAAAGTGCGTTATCGTCTAACGAGGGTCCTACACGACCGCCGCCCCGGGATCCTCTCAGCACACCTGCCAGGTCTCCCCACTCCATATACTCGAACACCATCCATGGACTAGCTCCAATGTCTTCTGTAAAGTATAAAATAAGTTAAACATCGATAAGTTAAGTACATCTATTATTGAAAAGATAGGTAGGACTGTTTTCTATTTAGAATTGGGAACGAGATTATTTATTTTAGATTTATTTTCCTCCCTTGATAATTTTTTCCCCGTAAACTATTTTGCGTGATTTACACGTCTTTAATTTCTGACCAACGTTCGCTAAGTATAATTCAGGGGAAAATAGAGTGTTTTTTGGAAAAATGTTCCTTTCATCCTTCAAACTTCCATAGGAAATATTATAAAAAACACCTCATTTTGACCACATGATACATGATGATATGATAAGGCTACCGAATTTTATTTATTTATTTAATTTTTAAATGAATTAATAAGTGGCGAGCACCATTGCGGTCTTTGAGATCCAGTAAAAACTTTACAAAACCTATTCACCAACATAAACCCATATCCATAAGTAGGTTAAATAATGTATTTCGTGCGCTTGCCCTCAGACCTTGGTCTCTCATATTATCAGGCTTATACACATCACAAAAAGCCAATAAAGAATTAAATATACTTTACCTCTATAAACAACTCCAACCAAAGATAATATGTTGCTGTGTTTGAATGCAGACATGATTGTAACTTCACGTACGAAGTCCTTCTCAGCGCTCCGTCCTGCACTTTCTTTCAGCACTTTGATAGCTACTACTTGTTCTTCATTTCCAGTACGCAATAGACCTGATTTAATGAAAATAATGACAAAATTATAATCTCATCGAAGAAGTTGAAGGTCTGTTTATGCATGCTTTTAACTTGAGAACATGATCTATATATCTCTATCAAGAATAATGCTGCTACAGCGTCGATTATTTATAAGAACTATCAAAAATAAAACAGATAAATAGGTAAAATGTTTTGATACCTTTATGAACTTTCCCAAAACACCCTTCGCCGATTTCTTCTAGAAAAGTCAATCCGGTTCTATCTAGTAATGGTACATTTTCGTCACCAGAGTCAGTAGCTATAGATCCTCCGGTAGCTATCAGTGTTCCAGAACCCATCACTCCAGCACAAGCGGCGTATTGCGGATTAGTTATGTATCTTTCAGCTAGCAATGGTTCACCAGGTCTGACGCGCTGAAAATTATCATATTTAAATATAGATAAGTAATACATAATTTAACTGTTTTGTTAACAAAATACCTACCTGTCATTTTAGGATATTTAATTAATAATAGGTACATGATATTAATTATATATATTTACTTACAGGTTGTGTTTTTCCTTGTACAAGGCAGACTTTTCTTCGTATGTAGAATATTAGTAAGGAAATGAGTAATATAATTATTAAAGCTCCGCCAATTGTACTTGCAACTATAAAAGCACCGAATGTAGAACCCGCAGCGACCGGTCTTTGTGTATTTCCTATAAAAGCGCCGTTCGCAACATTGTCTCCTATTTCATGATTCATTACATCTCTTGATAATGATAACTGAAATTAAAATACATTCAAATAAACTTTTATTAATCTATACTTAATATTAGAAATCCGAAAGTAACTATGTCTGTCTGTCTGAACACTAGAAAATGACCCAGGTTACTTTTTTTTAAATTACCCCATAAGGGATACCCGCTTATAGAGGATGAAAGTTAGTATGGATTCCACGGGCGAAGCCGGGTGGAAAGCAAGTTTTAGAATTTATCTTCTATTTTCAACAAACAATTTTTCAGTACCTAATTTGAAAAATGAAATTATTCCTCTCGCATTCCTTAATTGTCGTGCCATAAAAAAATTAGAAAACTTCTATTTGATTGAGGGATCTCCTCATATTGGCACTTTGTTTTGATAATTTGATATTTATTTACCTGCGCCGAAGGAGGTGATGAGGTGTATTTGAGATCAATGTCTTCGAGACCCGCTGAAGTATTAACCATCCGTGGAGACATCACTATTACTTTAATCGCAGTTGACATCAATGGCACTGAAAAACATTGGCTATGTTTTACATGCGTGAAAATAGCGGTGGCCACACACGCGTGGTAAGGTCCACCGAAATCGACCACAGACTCGTCCAATTCTTGTAACGAACAGTCTACCTAGGCCCTAGATCATCTGGTAACCGGAATGGGAAATTTTCGGTGCGTAGCCGGACCAATGTGTGGCCTACTTTAGTAATATTATAAACGTAAAAGTTTGGATGTTGGATATTTTATATTTTAACGGCTGAACGGATTCGGATGAAACTTACAGGAAAATATTTAGTTTGTGCTTTGGATTAAAACATAGGCTACATTTTATCCCGAAAAACAGGACAACGTGAGTGCTTGATCTATAATTATATTTATTAGTTATTTACTATAAAGCGTCTACTAATATGAATAAACTTTAGGTGCCTATTTTTCTCAGACGCAAAATATATCGCAGCCACGGAATTATTTATATTATTCATCATATTTACACGCGGGTGAAGTCTCTGGCAAAAGCAAGTTGTAACGCCGTTCTAGGGTACCGTAATTTAATTTTACTCTTAGGATGTTAGTTACCTGTATTTCTCGTAGGACACCTAAAGTCAGCAGTGGGAGGCTCAGCATCGTGTGGACATAGACAATAGTAATGTTGGCGATCGTCTGTTTGTACGCAGGCAGCTTCATTACCACAAGATGTTTCGTTGCATTTTCCTTCGAACACTGAAATTATATTTTTTTATAGATAACAAATAATCTGTTTAACTCAAGATTTCAGGGCTTTCAAGTACCTACCTAAATAATTTTCGGTTCGTAAATTCAGAACAAAACAAAACAAATTAAATTGCTAAGCTTTGTCTTTCTATCATCACGCCTTTTATCCCAAGAGGGGTAGGCAGAAACAATCAAATGCCATTTGCTGAGATATTGACATACTTCTTTCGCTTTTTTTATTTTCATCATACATTTCATACATGCGCGGCGATTGTGTGTACTTTTAACATAGCCTTCTATAATTTTTTTATATGTTCAATAAAGGTAGATACACCTAGGTCCTCCTCTGCCAGCATTCCCTTTCACTTGAAGTGAAGTAAATAACTTCTGCCATATAAACCTTTTTAGTGAATTTTAAACCTTTTCATTCTTTCAAAATTCTTTATTTTGGATTTACAATATTTGGCATAGGCAGATAATAGAATGGATTTCGATAAGTACCTATGCCTGTTTGTGATCATTATGACTGTTATCTTTACAATGGTTACCCGTTATCGATTATTTTATTGAATAAATAAACTTCCGTGGAAACTTAATAATAAAATGGACTTACATACTGAAGCATTTTGAGGAACCAAAGTTCCTTCATCTTGATTTTGCTCTATCGCCACTCTTCCCACGATCTGGTTCGCATTGTCACGAAGACCCTGAAAATTATCATTGCATTTACATACTGTATAGTTTTGAGAGAAGCTAGAAGAACTTATTTTCGGAAATGTAATATTTATTACTAGCTGTGCCTTGCTGTTGCACCAGCGTTAATAGTTACTACTCCGCCCCTTTGGGTCGTAGCGTGCTGTTATATTAGCCTTCCTCAATAATTGGGCTATTTAATGCAAATCCGACTGATAGTTCCAGAGATTAGCGCGTTCAAACAAACAAACTCTGCAGCTTTATTATTAGTACCTATATAACATAATATTCGCCCATGATTTTTTAATAATCTCTGCTGAAGTACAGTCGTAACTTCGAAATCCTTTCAGATATCGAGTTAAATCAAACAGCAAGTGATGATCCCTGACAATTTCATATTTATTCAGCCGATTCTCAGCCTCTCTAAAGACATTCTCGCCGAAAATTCTCCAAATTATGATGTAGAGATGACGATTTCTGCTCACTCCAAGGGCCCAAGCAAACTAAAAGCGTGAGTTTATTATGCTGTGCTAATAATATGGAAAGGTAATTAAAAAAGTTTCTCCATAACATCTTCCTTCAGAGTTTCGATTAAGATGAATCTGATTCATGTAATTACAATTCTTTTAAGTAGAGTAATAAAACAAAAATAAGCCAGTGGGTAGCATTCCGTTATCTGTGGAACGTATAAGACGTTGCTCCGAAGTTATTTTGGCCACCTTATCGAGTTGAGAGGCGCGCTCCTGACCCGAGGTTACTATAAATCAATAATATCTAATAACTGAATTATTGATGTAATCATAACGTTGTATTGGCAGTTGGGCCAAACAGTCGGCCAATCTATGAGGCATAGAATGGATGGAAGCTTTTGTAATTGACAACCAGTTTGGCCTTGGATATCACATTTTTTTTCACAAAATCCTGGATACGCCCATGAGTTTGTTTGACCTAATGAAATTTAATAACCAAAGGACCTCGGTTTCAGAAAATTATAGCCTCCTCATGTGCCATGTAGAACTACTAATTGGAATTTCTAATGGTTCTTGGGACAAAAAAGAACAAAATATCTGTTATTATTAAAAGCCTTTTTAACTCTTTTCAGAGGCTTTTAGAAATAAACGCTTATTTTATTAACTGTTTTAAAATTATGTAAGGTAAGTACCTAATACTCATTTTCGCAAGTGTAACCTAGTGCTAATACTGTAAAACATTATTTGTATTTCAGGGAAATGATCTATCAAATTAACACAAACAAAATTAGGTCACGTCGCAGTATTAATGGCCTCACTTCGTGAGAAAATCCGAATCACTAATCTTAGTTTACATCTCCATATAGATCTACGTTAGTTGAATTATAAACAAACCGTGAAAGTCAAAGGATTAGTGAGGCACTCCGTTTGAGCCACTCCCACGTGCCTGTCGCGTGTTGATGGATTACACCTGGTTGATAGTGGAGTTGGCAATGTGGCTCGGGGCGCCATGAGAGCGAGGGCGAAACAATAGCCGAATTAAGCTGTTATTTGTACACCTTATTGCATTACGTAACACAAAACTCAATAGTCAATTCATAGTGCATTGTTACTTTAATTAAGTCATGTAAGCTACTACGAGTAAGTAAATGTTCGTCATTGAGGTCTGAGGGAGCCTTAAGAGTTAAAACAATACTTGTTATAACAGTTATAACAATACTTGTTAGAAGTTATAAAATTAATGGAAAATGGAGCTACGGCTCCTAGAAAGTAGCTATTACGAAAAACTTCTAGCCAGAAGTGGGATACGTGAGATTAGCTGGTTTTTCCCCATTTGAGGAAAAAATACCACACCAAAAATATTGATAATTATTTTTGGGTTCTATCTAGGTACTTAGGTAATAAAAATCAATGTATGTATGACAACATATCCAAACAAAGCGCGTTATCTGATACGGTTAACGATTACTGTAATGCGTATAATATAATCCTTGTCTATATTTAACATTTACATGCATGTCTCTATTTATGTAGTTCTTTCAACATTAGATTTCCTGAGATTTCCTAAAGAAATGTCAGATGAACACTCAACTAAATACAATTTTTAAAAGTGCTACGTCTTTTTGGGGTAAAAAATAATTTATGTCTAATCCAGAATACTCGCATATTAATCTTTACAAATCAATTAGTAAAATTAGAAGAACAATGAATTTACTTCTATATTTTTTCTATATTGCTATTTCGAAATTTGTGCACTGAAAAGCATGACGTCATGACATAATAAAATATTTAGTCGTAGAATTTAAAAACAAAGTAAATTAAACAAATATTACTTGATATTTGTAGGTTCTGATTAATTGTATCAAAATAGAGATTTAAATAATTGGCTAAGTTGCGAGTGCGACCCGCGCGCTCAGGGTTCTTTACTCTGTCAGAACTTTAAGACAGGATTTTCGTTTAGGTTTTCCTGTAAGCTATTAGAAAGGTCCTATATTCTCTATTTTTTTCAAAATTTTAGACTCAGTAGTTTCGGAGATAAGGGGGTATAATTTTCGTATATTTTCTTTAATATAATTTAAACTATGATTATTATTATTAATTTTCAAATTATAAAAAAAATATTTTTATTCCTTATAACGAGCCTTTTAGGAGGAATACTTTTTTGAATAAAATATAAATCATTAAATTCGGTACATGTATTGTACAATTTGCGGAGATATGGATAATTACTAAATTACCGGAAAATTGCTGAACTGATATATCTGTGAGATTATTCTCCAATTCTTTTAATAAAAAATAGTTAATCGATATCGGTTCATAAGTCATAGAGTATATCAAAAATACATAAATTTTACAAAAATCGTTTTTGTTTTAAATTCCTGAAAAGTAAATCTATACTTGGGTACCTGCGGTTTCGGGAGCTGTAAGGCAACCCGTCAAGAATAAAAAAAATAAAAAGCAGATTAATTCAAGAGGAAGGTTTACGAGTATTAACACGACGACCCATGGAACTCTAAAAACCGTTGACGCTATCGACCTTGCCTACGAAAGTTCTGTATGTTTATTCTACTAAATTGCATTGGATTCACAGCTAGCATGACTTTAATAATTCATTCAAAATAATAATCTTAAATTAACTGAATTGTTCCGGTCCGTTTAAAGTAAGATTACGAAAACTAACTGTTTGGCAATTCTTTTATTATGTCGGGCTTTACTTCTCTCCTCTATAGCCCTACTACCTTCTTCTGTGTTTCTAGCTTCATCTTGTATAAATAAAAATTAAATGCTGTTCGTTGGTAAGCGCATAACATCAGAATGGCTTGACCGATTTGGTTATTTTTTAAATGTTCGTAATAGTCTGAATCAGCTTTTTAGGGAAAGAGAAATTGGAAAATTCGGAAAAAATGCTTTTTTCGATGGGATTTTTGTATGAAGTCAATACCTTAATATGTAAATATGGGCTCCACAGGCGAAGACGGGTGGAAAGATATTAACACAACCATCGGTTTTAATAGGAAACGCAAAGAAGTAAGTATAGGTACTTAAGTAATTTCTAGACCACTGTGGAGAGTTGTTCGTTATTGAGATGTTGTGTATAAGATTATTAAAAAAAATTGTATAGTAATCGGTCCATCCGTTTATGAGCTACGATGCCATGACACACACATTTTATAGGCAAACAAAATCTAATGTAACGGCTCTCTCTTTCTCTTCTTCATACAAAAGGGAAACGTCATAAGCTTTTTATTATTTTTAATTAATTTATTTGTCTAAATGTCGTAACTGTAGCTCCGAGATGAGGAGGCAAGGGTAGTTATAGTGACCCGCCATGTGGATACACCTGGCGCTCAGCACAAACAGCTCGCGCCGATCATTAAAAGTGTTTATTTAAAAATCCGACCGCTTAACGCCGACAAACTTTCCGCTGGAACGAACCATCTGGCTGAGACAAGGGGAATTCGATAAAAGCATTATTATATTCTATTGTGAGTTTATGCGCAATAAGAAATATACCGATTTTTGGAATTAAAAGCTTGGACGCAATAGTATTGCAATAATGTAGTTCAATTTCGATAACAAACACTTGAGCGCAGGATGTTTAACACATATTGTTGGAATATAATGGTTCCAGGAAATTCCCCTGAAACATACGTGATTGTTTTTGTGTTTTGGCCGAAACATGCTCTACATGAATGCTGCTCTCGGTTTCGCCCGTATTATTTTTAAGCATATTCTAAGTCTAAATACCTGTTCAATTAAAATTTAATTAATATCCATTCAGCCGTTTCGGTTACTGATAGTATCTTTAATCTTAGTAACTTAATAAATCTTACAAATAATGAAGTAATTATAACAGTTATTAGAATTTTTGTTTCTCTGTCATTTTGCGCTTATGCTTCACCTCGATTTAGACACTTATTTTATTTTTCCTATCACATGTATATTTGATTTACTTTTGTAATCTTGGTTCTCTTTCGGATGAGCTTCTCATTCCTACATATCACAGGCTGTCTATTTTCCTACTGTGTCGGAACGTTAACAACGGGCTGAAGCCCCACTGTGTGCTTTTACAGAAAATAAAGTTTGTACGCTAACATCAACATGATATCAGCGAATGGGCATTAGTAAACGATAGCGTCTTCAAAATAATTTTAATTATGTACCTACCTACCTAAAACCATAGAATAAGTCGGGTTTGTTCGAACACTTATAACTCGAGAACGGCTTGACCGATTTTTATGACTTTTGTGTTTTTGGACGAAAAAAAAAATGGAAAAACATTTTCTCATACATTTTCTATTGAACGACTTTTTTGATTTCAGAACGGATTGATGATAGAAACAAAAGTTCGACTGTCAAATCGATTTGTTTTAATGCTTCAAGTTTTGATATCAATCGAGCAGCGGTAGTGGTAGTGGTGGGGGCTGGAGTACGGGTAGTGGTAGTAGTAGGGGTTGGAGTATGGGTAGGGGTAGTGCTAGGGGTTATAGTAGTGGGGTGGTAGTGGTAGGAGTAGGAGTAAATAGCAGGCAAGCCAACGTTTGGGCAGAACTTAGTAATAAAATAAAAGTGACTCCCGAAGTCATGGTGTAATATAAGTTCAATTTAAAACCAGCTAACGTTTCCTTTCAAAATAGAATCTGAAACAGAAAACGGCTATAATAGAAAGACAGACATATGGACAACGAGGTAACTCCATAAGTATTACGTAAAAAATACATGTAACTAACCTATCCCTAAAAATACTAAGTTTATACTTAATTCCTAAATAGATATTCTGTATTATTGCTATTATCCTACGACCGATTGGTCCTGAATATGTTTACACAGCAATAAAAAGGAGTCGAGAACGCACTCAAGTATGACATAAAAAATTTAAAAAGCTCTCAGTAGATCAAACAACAGAAGTAAATGGCAGCTCACAGACGGCTTGGTGTCGGATTACGCGGGTCACATATTGTAGAAAATAATAAACAACAGATCGGGGCGTTAAAAAGAACTCTTTTTATTGCACCAACGGACCGTAAAACCCTAATTTCAGACAAAGTATGCGTTTATTTTTAATAAATCTTCCGCAGTGCTCAAAGTATCTTTGATCTAGAGTAGGATTTTATGCGAAGTTATGATTGAGTTATTTAAATGTAAATAACGTTTACCTATCAATAAAACGTTGTTCGATTGCGGTGTTGCCCAAATGGGCTATTTTGGTTTATGATTCTTTAATAAATGGGCCGAGTGCCGTTGCTACAGATTATATTGATATGTCTTTATATGAAATAGTGTTGCATTGGTAAACCTACTCAGCTAGTTTTATGACATGCTACTTGTAACAAATAGCAATGAACAGGCATACAAAATATGGTCGCTGTAAGTTTCATAAAATTCATTCAGCCGTTTCGAAACTAAACAAACATCCAGCGCAAGAAAACAATCAGTTGTAAATGTAATTCATTTTGAAATTTCAGACAGACATTTATTTGTATATATAAGTAGTTACTTAAATACTTCGTCGAGAACAAATCTGCAGTTCTTCTAAAATAACAGATATATTTACGTCTCAGAAGTGACACATCTAGGTCCATTAAAGTGCAGCAACAGGTTTGCCACCTGTTCTGTTCAATATGGACAACTGGCAAAGAGTGGACACTGTTACCGCTGTCTCTGGCCACACCTAAATACATGCTATATTAGGCTGAATGGTTCCGAATGTCAATGCCCATTATATTACTGTTACTACTCCAACCACTGATAAAGAAACAGAATCAACCTACTAGCTAGCTACTGCGGCCCTTGATACAAATGGAAGAAAACACGTCCTCATTTAGCCGATAAAGCCAGTTCTGTTGAGGTATTTTGAGATCGAAAATCCTCTTAGTAAAGTTGTCGGATTATCAAACTCATTGGTACAAGGCCTCTGTGGGATTCGAGGTCGTCGCGTTGACGGGACGGTACGGGACATAAGGTATATTAGACCTAAAAAAAGGAGCGAGCCTTACAGTCAACTTACAGTAGTCGCATATGATGTGTAACATGTAACAGCATCGCGATTCAGCGGGGAAATGCAGCCAGTATTCTTACCACTATTCCACGCGGACCTGGTTTATTTTAGCTATTTTTAATATTTAGATTTGATTTAAGGTTTTTATATTAATATAGCAAGAAAACATCTCACCTCTCACCAACATTAACATGTTGAAAACATTAACACTTTATACACAACACTGTGGGGTAAGCGCACAGCTGATACGTTCTCCTTCTCTATTTCCCTTTCTCTTTCTCGTCACACACACGCACACACTGTTGGCTGACAGTACCAACCTCTTGGAAAATGGGTTGGTACCATCTGACGGCCAACTTTATCACCGCGCGCGCTCGTTAGTGAAATCAAATACCGCGCGCTTCCCCGGCTTCCTGTTACACACTTCCGTCCCTTTTCACGAAATCGCTCCCACAGATTGCAGGAAAGCGAGAGGAAAGATGTTACACATTAAAAAGCAGGAGGTAATATTTTTCAAACGATAGTGTTTGATTACATGTATTAGAAACAATTATATTTGCGTTGCCAATCGGTATAGTTACAAACGTTACGCATATAGCTCTGTGAGGTAACCCACCATCTAATTAGAGTTTCGCTATGCAAACTGCATACAATGTAGGTCGATTACAACTGGGACGCGGTTCCGAATGTACTGGATTACTGAACTAATCTGTTCTAGTATTGAGTACTGCCGCATTGACAAACTAGACATTAACATCTTACATACTTCCGAAACGAAATCTATATAAATAGAAATGTAATTCGTTGGTAAGCGCGTACTTGAGAACGGCTGGATCAAATTGGCTATTTTTTAAATGTTCGTCATAGTCTGAATGAGGTTTTTAGGGAAAAGAAATTGGAAAATCTGACCAGGAAATTGAAAAATTCGGGAAAAACTGAAATCTTTGTATGAATTCAAGTTAGTATGGGTCCACGGGCAAATTATTATTATCAACAAGTTTCAGACAAACAAGTATCTTTTGAGTGTGATTGAGTTCAGATGTCCTCGTATCAACAGCAAGATCAGGCAGGTATTTGGTTTACAATTATGTAAAACCAAATTGCATGCCAACATATTCATTAACCGTATACTTGCAATGTATACAATGAGAGATTTAGTGGGGTGGATATGTTTGGTAGCACTCTTCCTAAGTTTAAGAAAGGAGTGAGCTTAACCTGTGATAGTGTTTCTATTGTTTGTTGAGTTTGGTTTTGATTTCTTGATTCTCATGTATTTTATTCTGTGTTTTATTCTGTATTTTATAATTTGTTGTGTGCTTATTTGTGTAATTAATGTGTGGAAACCTTGTTGGTTAATATGTATAATTAATGTTGTGTCTGAAATTTGTTATTTGATATAACTGTTTGTTTCCCAAATATATATAAATAAATAAATAAAATAAAAGTAGGTGTAAGTCAGATAACTTTTAAACTATTACACTCTTATTAATAAACTCGAAGTAGCGACGTAGTAACTAAACTGTGTTTCGTCTCCGTCTATCATAATGAATTGCAGATTTGTTAGACGGAGACGAAATACAGTTTAGTTACTACGTCGCTACTTCGAGTTTATTAATAAGAGTGATAGCGTATAAGTAGTAAAGTTTTACGAAAACCACTCGGGTTCGATCCTCACAGCGGTCATGTATGAAATGTTACTGTATGAGTACGATTAGCCAGCAAACGTACTGGTACTAAGATGCCTAGATCTCAAAGTATCTCAACAGATGGCCACTTGTTTGACAACATACCTTCACGCCTGTTTCCCAAAAGTGTTGTCAGAGAGTATGGAGCGCCACTTCTCTCGATCTTTGCATCTCTTGCTTCATCCACATACATACATAGTTTAATACAAGCAGCGTCTATTTTTAGTACTATGCGTTAGCCTCAAAAAGGAATGAATCATCCATAGATTTTTTCTATTGTTTTAATTAATTTAAGCGCGGCACCATGATTAATATGCCTATTGTATTTATTTATTACAGAACATCGACTGAAATGTAAATCTGTACCCGATTGTCAGAACTCTTAATCGCAAAACTGTTAGCTTGTTTTTAAAACAAACATTGTATTTTATGGCGCCTCGATTATTCGTTTTTTATTGTGATCTTGAATCGAGTGGTAATAAAATATTTCTTTGGTTTTGAGAAAAATGCTAGTTCGCCCTTGAGCTCGCACTGTTTATTTGACTGTCTTCCACCACTTAACGCAGACGTCGATATTCGCTATTTTTGCAACGATACAGTAAAAGTGGTACATTCGCTATCACTATTTATATTTAAGACTAGCGTACAGGTTCTGGCTTTGTACGAGTTCATTTAAAGATAAAAAATATGAGTATATTTTTTATCTTACTAAATCATACGGGGGATTTAAGTATTTTATGTAGGTATAGGTAGGTACTAGGTATAGCAGGTACCTACTACATTTTTTTTTGTTAGAACCCTAGATATATTGTTCTATAAGGTGCCTATGATAGAATACGCAATGGTTTTATGGTTTCCATCAAATATTTTTGAATACTCTTGCTTGTCTGTCTGTCCGTTTGTCACAGTTTATTTTCTCCGAATCTACTGGACGGAAAGCTCCCAACTCTACTCCCAATAACGAACGTATAGCGTAAATAATCAAAATTCGACTTTGGACGATAAAATAAAAAGTAAAAAAAAAGTTTTTTATATATCAACTGAAAGGGCTCGTTATAAGAAATACAAATACATATTATTTATAATTTTTAAATGCATAGTTTAAATTATGAAATCTTAGCGTCCCCCCCCCCCCTTTTTCTATGAAACTACTGAGTCTAAATTTTTGGAAAAAATGGATTTCTTGGCAAATTTAGCCCACACCCCTATGTATATGGCTCATTATGTGCCTTTACGTAATATCAATGTTTAATATACTCCAAAAAAGGCAACGATCTTTTGATTCTACGTAAATAATTTCACGGCGATAACTTTATTCGGCCTGTAACTGTATTTTATTGAAAGTGGATGTCAGAGACAGACTTAATGTCCAATATTGAGGCAATTAAGTATAAATTGAAAACACTACTCTCGGTAAAGCGTGCAAAATCGGCGCAATTCGTAATTACCTGTGATGTTCCTCCACGCAATCGACACAAGAATCAGCCGCGCGACCATTTACGGATACCTCCACGTATGGAAACTACACGTTTTTTGCACAGCATTATGTGCTTGTTTTGTTCAATTTTGAATCCTATGTGTCAAGGATTAAGGATTGACAAAACGTGAATAGGAATCGAGGTGTTCCTTTTAAATTGTTGTCGTTTACTGTGGCGTCTTGCAAAGTTTTACAAAACGATTGCTCGAGCGCATCTGACACTAATTGCAGCGGTTTTCCTTTAATAGCTCTGTATTTTTCTAGTGTCGCCAAGTTTTCTCTTGGTTAAGTTAGAGTTAATACTCATATTACTTGTACGTGTTGGAGTGCTTTTCAAATAGCGCGTAATGTAAGGAGCTGTTTGCTAAGGAAATATTACAAATATAATAAGTAACGTACTTAGACTTGCAGAAGAAATATATGTGTAACCAAAATTGCTTTTTTTCATATAATTATGTACTACTAACTAATAAATTTAAATTTCGTTAACATAATTTAATAAATACCTGAATACTAATAATATGACTGCTATGTGCACATATGTAATTAATTACCTCATTAGAAACGCATACAAACAACAAAGACACATACCTCACCTTTATCCATTCATCATTACTATTAGAAGATACACAAGAATAATTTTATAACGTAACATACCAGAATGAATTTAAATACAAATGTATTTTGAATAAGATGTTCTCATATTCAATTATTACAATAAAATATCAATAGCTCGGGGTTTAAAGGTCTCTAGTACTTACCTTCAATAAATCACATTGACCTCGGGGTCAAAATAAGCCGATGCTTTGAAAAATTATCTTGTTAACGAGAAAACAGTCTTTTTTATTTATCTTTTTCTATATGAGATGTAGGTATACCATTCGAAAATATGTACTCAGATCTTTATCTATACATGATTGATTAAATCATTCATCTTAGCAGTTTGTACCAAAATTATCTAACTATTAATTTAGTTAACACAACTTAGTAAATAAAAAAGCAGGAAAGGGAAAGGATTCCGATTGATAAAAAACCAATTTCTCAATATATACTCGTACGTAATAAATTTACCTAATTATTTCTATTTATTTGTTTGTACATAAAATTCCATAGCAGACTTAAATTCGTATAAATAATTATTTTCTTGTATGTAACTTTTACAAGCCATTTAAACTGCACAAAAAATAAAGTTTTTTTTTAAACATTTCCTCACTAATAAACGCTGTAAAGAGTTACATAATGATTTATCTCCTTCTATCATATTTAATAACAGGTTTGTTAAAGGGAGACAGACATATCAATAGTGTATGTATCGTCAGTTACAGATAAGCAGATTTTTATTTAAGATTTGGTGTCTGAAATCCTGTAGAAAATTACAGTCTCGTAATTATATTATTGTAGAAGACAACCTGACAATAAGTATTTAAATATTGATTGATTTTTGCATGTTATCTCACTTTAAAACGATCTCAAATCCTGTTGTACAATGTAAATATTTGCCAAGAGAAAATCAATAATTTCGAAATTGACAAGACAATAAATCAATATGATTGAAAATGGCACAGAACTGTGATGCAGTCTGGTATCAACAACGAGCGTGTTTACTAAACGTTTATCAACTTTAACCAAGACAAGCGTCTAACAACCTACTCAGAATAAAGCATTTTGCACTAGAGACAGTGGTATATAGAGAATGCGTGGTATCTATCTTTTATCTCTTAGAACGTGACCTCACTATCTTGAACCGCCCGCCCTGTCAGAATCAACTCTTCTGTGGAATTTGAAGAGGAAACTATTGCTTTAGCATTAACGACTATTTGCTTGAGTATTTTTCAAATATAGGATGTATGGTTAATAGTTTTATTTCTTGTGTGTATTTATAATTCTAAATTTGAAGCGATAATAAATAGAAAAAACTAGTTCACCTCAATAATGGAAAACTTTCACAAAATTACAACTTTTAAAAATAGCGATTAAATAAAAACTGTAAATAATAGTTTTTCAGGAATTTTTATAAATTTTGAAAAAGTACAACTAATTATTTTTATATGAAATATATACTTACTAATTTCTCAGCATTTAGCAAAAGTGATAACTTAAAATACAATAAATTTCGAAAGGGTGTTTGTTTATAGCGAGAAAATATTACCAACATAAAACCCGCTACAAAATTGCGGAGAAGAATCTTTGGTATGGTCGAATACATATCTTAGGAAATAAACCATTAATTTAAGTCCATCCGTTGTATTTTATACGGTTACAAAGTCAATTCCAACAGTACTTTTCAATTATTAACGCTGACTGCTGAATAACTGAGATTTTTTATGCGCAAAGATGTTAAATGATAGCATCAACAATTTAAGGCTTGTTGTTTATAATGGGCTTGTACATTCAATTATATTAATATTTATTGCAGTGTAATAAATTCAACAGTCTAAATGTTAAAATATGTAATCTGTTAACAATAATCGAGTTTTGCTCAGGAAAGTCAATGCTTTATTGTATGTATGAGTACCTATAATTAAACGCTGATGTCATTAGTTAGATGTCACTAATCTTGAAATCGCCTGAAAATTAAAAGCCCTACATCCATAATTTGTATGGGGATGAACTATTCCCAATTTCACTGTAAATAATCCACCTGTGACACTGTAATTTAGCATATAGTTACATTCAATATATCTACGTGAAATAGCTGTTATATTTTATCCCAGAAACAAATCTATTTACCAGTAGGATCTATAAGATATATTTTTCATCACCCCCAAACAACCCCATCAAAATCGTTAAGAGCCGATTTCGATAACCAGTAATTTCGTCAAGTTCGTGGTAGTTTTTGAAGTGTAGGTTTTTTAGTAAGTAAGCAGAATTGTATATTTATAAATTTTAATAAAAGTAACCTTATTTATTAGAATAAGTTTTAATGTATGTCAATATCTTACATAAATAATAAATTTTAAATCAAGTAAGAAATCGAATGTTGTATAAGTATACACTCTTGTGTGTTTAAAATTTCCTCTTAAATTGCATAACGACTGATGAAAGCAGTTCACTTGTTCTCGCTAAATAAATTCTATCATGCTATCTAATAAACAAAACTAATATTTACCTCGCAACTAATGAAAGTAAAGTATAATTTGTTAAATGGAACATACATAAATTGTAGTTTTGATAATTGATGAGATTTTTAGGGTTCCGTACATCTCCGATGAAAACTCTTGTGTCTGTCTGTTGAATCTAATGGAAACTTGATACATATTATAAGTATAGAGTTTGATGATCAAATCACGGACGTAGGTAGGTATAGCGTCAATATTAGATTAAAACGTAAAAAAAATGTTTTTCTAGTGCATCATGTGACATATCAAATGAAAGAGCTCGTTATACGGAATACAAATATATTTCTTTTGTTGTTATAAATAAATAAAATAAAATAAATAAATAAATTGTTGTTGACCCCCCCCCCCCCCTCTTATGCCCGAAACTACCTAGTCTAAAATTTTGAAAAAAATAGGGAATATAAGGCTTTTTTATAGTTTACAGGAAAACCTAAACGAAAAAATTCTGACCGAAAAAATTGTACGGAACCCTTAGCGCGCTAGATTCTGGCCTTGGTCAATTATTTATAAAGTATGTTTAATTTATGAAGTTTTGGCCACTGATGTTTTGATTATAAAATATTTAATATGATTAATTATTTTTTTCACTTAGATATAGTTTACCAAAGGCGCCAAAATTTAGTCTAAAGAATTTGGGAGTTTCAGATTTTGCCAATCACGGAAATGTAAAATTTTCATGTAGTGTTTGAATGTTGGAAGTTGGAATAAGTATATGTTATGGTTGGAAAACAGTTTTCTTTTTGTTGCATAGCAGATAGCATGTGTAGGGCGAGGTAGGTAGGTTTTAGTTTGTCCTCTTTCATGTCAATATAGAGCAACGGATTGATGTGATATTTTGCACACCTGAGAAAGTTGGAGGCTTGTAGGGTTGGTGAGTGACATAAGCTACTTTTTATATTGGCAATATTCTTATTTGATTCTTCATGTATATTTGTATAGTAATCGAGGAAAATATTTAAAGAAATGTATTCTGTCGACGGCAAACTTCAATCGCATAAATTACGTCATATTGATTGTATTTGGTAATAATTGTACTACTTATTGTTAGGTCTTATCGGCTACAATAGGCTAAAGGTCGGAGCTGTCGGTAATTTATAAGTTGTAGTACAACTGCAAATAATAATTTTTTTATCGCGACCGTTAGAACCATAGACCATAGATGTAGTATGCTAGCGCTCTACTATATTGGTAAAAAAAATTATACAACAGTATGCGTGACAAATGTGTAATTCTGTAGATTTTTTACCCAGGCACTGCATTTTAATCACGTCTATTATACACCAAATTATATGTCTTTAAAACTAAAAAATAAGTGAAATCACTATACTGACGCTAGGCTGTTACAGTATTCAAAAAACGGGTTCGTCTATCTATCTCGCTTTAACATACGCGTATATATGTGCTTTCTTTTTTTTAACGACTTCAAAAAAAAAGACGTTACTCAATTCGACCGTATATATATTTTATTTTTTATGTGTGTTCGCGGATAACTTCGTCGTTTATGAACCGATTTTGATAATTTCTTTTTTAATCGACAGATAATTCTTCCGGATTGGTCCCATTTTTATGTCATAAAAATTGGTTCATTAGTTTTTCAGTAATTTTGAAAAAACTGACTTTATACAGTAAATTATCAGTATCTCGATGAAATATGTACCGATTTTAACGACTTATTTTTTTAAGGATATAATAATTTCTCGACATTATCTCATAGACATATGACGAAAATAAGTTCAGTAGTTTTTCAGAAATTCAGTAATTTGTCTCTGTTTACGGCTGAAAATTATGTATCAGAGAAAAGTCTTAGCAACGGTTGCTATTGACACGAAGTCAATTTTTGTATCGACGGTGGTCTAACGGCTAAAGGTATGGGGTGCAGTGTAGGATGCACTAGGTTCAAATCCTATCCAAAGAAGTATTTTTTTAATTTTTCTATAATAAATAATAATAAAGCAAAATCACTTAAAAGGGAAAAATAAAATTAACTTTAAAAAAAAAGTGTACCGACTTCAAAAATTTGCACTGAAAAGTAAGAAATAATAAATATTTCGTCGTAGAATTTAAAGACGGTTGGTGCCAAATTAAAAAAACAACTTACTTCCCAAATTCACTAATCTAGACAATTCATTAGGAACCTACGATCATCAGTACAAACATATATAATATTGAACAGATATTTATTTTCTTAGAAGTTTACATAATTTTGTATCCTAATTTGGCACCAACCGTCTTCAAATTCTACGACGAATTATTTATTATTTCTTACTTTTCAGTGCAAATTTTTGAAGTCGGTACACTTTTGTTTTAAAGTAAATTTTATGTATTGCCAATCTAGTAGAGCGCCCAAGCGACTATAATACTAAAGCTATGTTTAAAACTATTATAGCTACCAATAGATTACTAGTGTCCAATTTTTGGTTTTTATTTTTTACTTAATTTAATGAATCAAATCAAACGAAATTTACCATAGCGCAAGCAATTTATGTAATGTAATGTAATATACAATATCCACAAGGGTTAGAAATTGCACCTGCATCCGTACTTTAATAGATACTACCTACTCTATTTAATCAAACTGAACATTATTGATCGGACTATGTTAATCTTTGTACGCTGTTGTAAAAATTAAATCGGTTAATATTAATGCCTTTACGTTCTCCTGATGTATGGCGGAAATTGTAAGTCCATCAATATTGTTCTTGTAAAGGTCAGGACTTGGACAAAAAATTTTATAATAATATAAATATTATGTTATCTACCTGCATTGACACGATTATATTAATTTAAATATATTTTTACATATTGCGGAAGAAAACTCTTCGCCTATAATATTTTTTTCTTTTTCACGGGTTGCCTTGTGGCAGGGTGTCCAGTGGAAGACCAAGTCTTCCTCTTTTATCCGATGGTAATTGTGACGCTATACCTAACGAGTGGCCAGTATAATTTGTCTGTTTTGTAGGTAGGTACTTACATAAGTTTATAATTTTAAAAACCCATTGGTACATGGCCTGGGACTGTGGTCCGCCAAGTTAATACCAGACTTCTTAACCACTCGGCCACCGACACACCGCCTATTATAGGCGTTAAGTTTTCAAATTATGATATTTTGAGACCAAAAGCTTCTAAGTACAGTTTGATGCTAAATAGCTATAGGTACTTATAATTATCTTATTGTGAATCATAGGGCTCGTTAAATACATATACAGTATTATTAAAATTGTTATAAAAGCAATATTTACGACTATTTTGTTACAACAATGTCTAGCACTTTCACTTAGTATCTAGAATCGAAGATGACATAATTTAAAATTACAGAGTCGCTCTCTTGGTAAACCACAAACGATTATGGAAATGCGTTTACGGTTTAGGTAAATCCAAACATATTAACTATATTTGTTATGGAGTTGAATATCGTATCAAATGACGAATAAATGGTTATACACACATTTTGTTATTGCATCGGCAGTAAGTAAGTACCCTTTTCTTTATATGTTCACGGATACCTTGTGGCTCCCGGAACCGTGTTCCCAGCGTTGTCAGGGTACCCAGACAAGTATTCTTCATATAATACATTATTTATCTTGAAATTAAACAAAGAACAGCTGTAATCATTGAAAGCGTCTTGAAAATTCATTTAGTCGTGTGCTGTTTCGAAGGGCTTAGACATAAGTCAGAAAAAAATCGAAAAACGTTAATAGCATAATAGCAATATTTTTAAATAACAGACAAACACTTTATTTTTTTTATTTTTTTTACAATTTTATTTATTTGTACCTATAGATTGTCATTAACTTTAATTTCATTAACTAGGCAGACCACGGGTTTGATACCGGATACTGGCCATGTACCAATAGGTTATTTAATTGAAAACTTATGTAGGTACATAATCTGACAAACCACACTAAGGCTGGGTTTTTTGATCGCGAGTTAAATTTAACAAAAGTTAAAATAACTAGTAGTTACTTAACTAAGGTTAAGGCGTAAACTAGTAGTTAGCTACCGATAATGTTTTTCAATTCATAATTTAACTATGGTTAAATTTAACAATAGTTAATTATGTTGCCAGTGGATTGAACGTGGGGAAGTTAAATTTTGCATGGGAATAGTTTTTCCTATTGGTAACACTTCACTGACATTTGTTTTTTTTTATAACTGTCAGTGTCCTAAATGTCATATTTGCGTCAGTCTGACATCTGTCGCAACAGAAACGTCGTGCGCATGACATGATTTACGCTACATTCGCTATCAAAATTGTTTTATCCAAATATTATAAGCAAAAAACCGGCCAAGTGCGAGTTAGCCTCGCGCACGAAGGGTTCCGTACCATTATCTATAAAAACGGCAAAAAAAAAAAAACACGTTTGTTGTATGGGAGCCTTAAATACTTTCTTAAATATTAATATTATTTTAATTTAATTATTTATTTTTAAAGTGAATAATATAACTCAATATTCTGTAAATATTTCAAGCGTCTACCTGTTGCCGTTATTAATATTGAGCAAAAAAATCACATTTGTTGAATGGGGACCCCCTTAAATATTTGTTTTATTTTAATTTAATTATTTATTTTTAAAGTGAATATATAACTAAATATTCTGTGAATATTTCAAGCGTCTACCTGTTGCCGTGATCAATATCGAGCAAAAACAAGCAAAAAAATAATGTTTGTTCTATGGGAGCCCCCTTAAATATTTATTTTATTTTAGTATTTATTGTTATAGCAGCAACAGAAATACATCATTTGTGAAAATTTCAACTGTCTAACTATCACGGTTCATGAGATACAGTCTGGTGACAGACTGACAGACGGACAGCGGAGTCTTAGTAATAGGGTATCCGTTTTTACCCTGTGGGTACGGAATCCTAAAAAATGAATAATAAATAAATTCAATTTATATAGTTACCTAAATAATACAGTAAAATTAAAATTGCTATTAAAAAAACATAGACCGTAGATTAGCATACCTACCTACTACAACATGTGTCATTATTAAATTTGTTGTTTTGTTTTGTCAAAAAAATATAAAACCTAAAGAACACCCCGAGCGAAGCCGGGTTTACCGTCTTCATCTGATGAAGTTTTGGTATCACCAAAGTATCTCACAATATCCAAATTCAAAATATGACGTAAAATAGACACGTGTGTCGATCCAAACTTAACTATAGTTAAGAATAACTAGCCATGAGATGAGTAGTTAAATATTTCTAACTATTGTTAAGTTTTTAACTTTTAGTTAGCCTAACTAACAATCAAAATACTCATATCTGTCATTTTAAACTAATAGTTAGTTTAACTAGCGATATTTGACTATTAGTCAACTTAACTACTGATCAAAAAACCCAGCCTTAGAGGCTTTTCCATATAATAGAACTGGCCACTCGTTACGTATAGCCTCACAAATACCGTCGGCTACGAGGGAGACTTCGCCTTCCGCTGGGTATCCTGGGACCGTAACACGGTTTCAGGAGCTTTTTAAAGCAACCCGAGAAGAAATAAAAATATTTTGATAAACCGATGAAACCAAGAGGACACATTTAAATTTAAAATGTAAACCTAGTGTAGTTATAACCAGGTAAGTATAATTACTTTAATTCACTTTGGATGAGATTTATAAATTACAAGTTACAAATGATGAAATAAAATGACTTTGCGGTCAATTAAAATACCCAATTATGAATTCTGTGGCATTCGGGAGGCGATTTTCTCAAACATTGTTGCCTCAAAGAGGATGATAATTTAAAGTATTTTATAATAATCGCATTTAACCATACCCAACAACGGAAAACGCGCAACTTACGGCCGTTTATATGGCGTTTATTACAAACATGCACTTATGGTTTTGTAAGGAGGCCTATTAAAGTTATTGGGTAAGTGACTTAAATGTTGTTTTTAAGTGTATTTATTTAATTATATAAGGTAATCTAGCTTAGTAAAGACAAACATATTGTACAGGAATTTGCATTTATATATTTATAAATATATGGTATGTACTTGTTGGTAACTACCTTGCCTTACAACTCCGGGAAAGACAATATTTTGAAGAATTCTGCAGAGGTATTTTTAGATGGAATTTTGAGATAAATCTACAGTTACAGACGGTATGGAACCCTAAAAATTGAGTATATACAAATAAATTAAATTTTGTGTCTGTCTGTGATACCAAAATCTAAATAAAATCAGTGTATGTTTTTAATAGATACTGAAGGGTCCAAATGTTCGTCCTGAATAGACTCTGAACAGCAGTATGGATTTTGATGAAACTTTCAGGAAAATATTGGATATTTAGACTTAGAATATGTTTTTGGTTTAATATCTTTAAGGGTTGCGTAAATAAATAAATAAACGTTTGATATGAAAATAATCCATTTGCCAATAAATAATTATAATATCAATAAACCACCCAAAAACATGATACTAAATACATAATCAGGCATTTACAGAGAACAGTGCAACTGAATACAAAAGTCTACAGATAATATGAAGTGATCCAATCAAAGTGTAATTTTCAGACAACCCGGAGATTAATTTTCATGTATCAATTTCAAAGAACACTTAGGCCTGAATCACGTTTGCTGTCTTATGTTTGGCGTATTTTTTAAGAAGTTTTTGTAGCTCATATGTATTATAATTAATAACAACACAAAAACTTGCGGTGTGGCCAGAGACAACAGTCCACCTTTATAATTATTTAGTTTAAAATTATAATTAAATCTCCCATATTAAGTTCAGATACGTCTTTTTACTTTGACGAATTTGGACATCAATTACACTAGCTTTCCTTTTTTTATCTTTCTTCACGGGCTCCTGAAACCGTGTTACGGTCCCAGGGTACCCAGCTGAAGACCAAGTCTCCCGTTTTTAGCCGATATTAAATTACAAAATAAATTCTTGGAATTATATTTACCTACTAGCTTTCCGCCCAAAATAAAATATAGCCTATGTCACTCAGGGATATTGTAGCTTTCTATTATTGAAATATTTTTTAGAATCGGTTCAGTGGTTTGATATTTGATAGATTATATACCCCTTACGTCTAAACTTACAAACTTCACCTTAAGAAGTCGATCTAATTGGGAGCGCTTTTAAGTTGCAGATTATCGAAACAACCTGCATTTTTTGAACGCGGAACTTTTTACTTTGGTAGTTTGAAAAATATTCTTGTAAATAGTCCGATCACGGAAAGGGTATGAAAGTGTAAAGCTTTATTTGACACCCGTAATCAATATTACCCGCAGGTAGTACTCTACATTATCACGCTACGAAGTCAGTATAAATAAATAATATTTAGTATAAAAACCCTTCTATATCGGACTAAAATCGACTGACTGTTACATACTCACAGCAACTCAGAGATCGTTATGTACTTTAGAATTTTATTGGTACACAATAGTAGGAGATACAATCATAGCCAGTTACAATTCAGATTATCCTACATACAGACTACATATTATATTCACGCTACAAATATTTAGGAGTAGATGGAGGCTAACATTTTTTTCTCTCTTCACGGGTTGCCTTTAAACTTCGGAAACCGTATTACGTATCCAGGGTACCCAAAGAAATTACGGAGGCCTACCACCAACATTAAAACAGAGCTAATGCTAACAAACAACACAAAATGCTAAAAGAACAGACATTCGAAAGGTGGCAGAAAAGATGGGACGAAGCACAAAAAGGCATATGGACGAAATGTCTGATACCCAATATAAAAAAATGGGTATCAAGAAAACACGGTAACGTTACTTACCACTTATCTCAAGCCCTCTCTGGACACGGTTGTTTCAACGCTTACAGAAGAATAGGAAAAATACCAACTAGCAAGTGTTTCTACTGCGAAGAGGAAGACACACCTTGTTTCACTGCACCCAATTCGAAACATGTAGAGCGAAAACCGGGGTCCAGTTAACAAAGACCAATATGGTGGACGAAATGCTGAAAGACCAATGGGATTTAATAACAACATGTATGAAGACAATCCTGTCACATAAAGCAGATCAAGAAAGGGAAGACGAAAGAAATCCAAAATCCGCCAGGTAGCCGACTGAAGCATTCAAGCATAGTACCAGTCAATTATCAAATTGGCCGACATCAGAAGGAAGGGTTTTAGCCGGTTTGAGTCCGGCACTACCCATCATAAAACGGATTTCCCCTCCTCGAAGAAAAAAAGAAAAAAAAAAGTCTCCCTCTTTTAGCCGATGGTATTTGTGAGCCAGTGTTAGTGGCCAGTTCTGTTAAGGTATATTTAGATGGAAAAGCCTTTTTGGTTTGTCGGATTATGTACTTAAGTTTATATTATAAAATAACCCATTCTTACATAGCCAGGATCCGGGATCGAACCCGTGGTCTACTTAGTTAATAGCACCCGTCTTAACCACTCGGCCACCGACGCACCCTTTTTTTATATACTAATCTATATAATACTAATAATAATCTATATCTATATATCTAGACTAAGTAATAATAAATATGAAGTCGGTTTGTTTGTTTGAACGCGCTAATCTCTGGAACTACCAGTCGGATTTGAAAATAATATTTTTGTATTTGATAGCCCAATTCTTAAGGAAGGCTATATAACATCGCGCTACTACCTAAGTGCAGCCGCAGTGCACAGCTAGTCTACTTATGTATAAAACTGAAGTGTCTGTTTGTGATTTCATAATTAATACCAATAACAGAACTATTAAGGTAAAGCCTAAATATTTATCTTTAGACAAAAGACGAGACATGTTCGCCCCAATGTTCGTCCAGTACAGCCGAATCTTTCAGGGATCATAGTGGATAGGTACATAAATTTAAATAAACGTATGATCTTTGTTTCATTTTTTTTTTCAACTTTTTTATTAATATAAAAACCTTAAATCAAATCTCAAGATTAAAAATAACTAAATAAACCAGGTCCGCGTGGAATAGTGGCAAGAATACTGGCTGCATTTCCCCTCGATTCGTTGAGCGAGGAAGGAGCCAGCCCTCTTGTCACCAGAAGAGATGATCAGTCGAGGGGATACATCTTTAATAAATTTTTTGGCATTTGAACCCCACGGACCTAGAGTTTCTACACCAAACGGCACAAATTTGTAGTTTTTAATAATTGAACTATATTTGCGCCGTTTGTTAGATCTGCGATTTCCGCCGCAGCTCCTGCTTTGATTGCTGTTTCCCTGAGATGAGACGGGGCTAATGTGTCCACGCACGTAGCATCCCATACAAGGGCCCGACCTCGCTTCCAGGGAATCAGAGTCATTCCATCGGGTCTCTTGCCGTCTTCCCGGATTATTCCCGTTGGCTCTAGGAGAGCAGGGACGTCTATAGACGCAAGAGCCCTTTTGATGGTATCCTTTGTTTCATCTTGTAATAACTTATATATTTACTATGTTAATGGTATGTTTTTATGTTGGTTTGTTCTTCCTTCACGTTAAAACTTTTTTTGTACACAGATTTGGACCCGAAAGAAGAAAATATTTTATTCACTTTGCTTTTCTCAGGCGCCACTGGATCAAATTATTTGTTTTCTGTGTTCCATTTCCACATGGGTAAAATCGCGGAAGAAAGCTAGTGCCAATATAAAGTAATGTGGCCGATTGATCGGTAATTAATAGCGTCTCACAACTACTTATATACATAGCGCGCAATTGAAGGTTTTCTCGTTATGCTGCCCTGTAGGCGACCATCAAGCACCGCAATGTGACATTTTATTTAAAACTTTATTTTCTCGTAAAATATACTACTTACTGACTTGCTGTGTGTGTTTCTTTTCACTGTTATCTTAGTCTTAAGTTTAATTATATTTCTTTATAGTCCTGAACTTTAACCCATTTTTATCAGATATTTTTTGAACATGTTTACATATTACGTAGAATTGGAGACAGATAATTGTTTGTTATTGTGAAGACCTTATTCTATTTATGTAATAAAAACATTTATACTGCACACAAACACACTGACGTTTTCCAATCAATTAACTATATTTCTTTAGAAATTAAATAAGTACTAATATGAAAACATTGTGATAAATTTAATATGGGCTACACATAAATGTGAACATTGTTACCAGTGCCTCTAGCCACGGCCACGCAGTTTAATATAACTCTTTGACTGACTTAACTGAGCTTAGACAAATTAAATATGAAAAGGCATATTTTACTTTTCCATATTACCTTATTCTATAGCTTTTTACATTTATTTCGTTCCAAAAGAAAGTTATTTAATATTTACTTTTATAAAAAATACAATAACAAAAACAATGCTTTTATGAAAAATACGTAAATAAAAAAAATACAAAAATATAAAGAAATTGTATATAATTATAAATTTATCAGATTCATTAAAAATACAAAGTTATTTAGACTCACCCTATGCTTTCCTTTAGGCCTGTTTTTCAGTCGCATTTTCTCAAAATACTTATATTCAAAACAAAATCCATGAAAAAATACAAACAATCACTGTAAAGTCACTTGAAACGTTTTTAAAACTCATTGTTTTTTTTCAACACACTCATAAAAAAATCACACAATTTTTTTAAACACGAAATGTATTTGAACTATATTTTCAAAAGATACGTAAATGTACCCGCATTACGTCACATAACGGCCGTCTGTGTCGAGCGTCAAACTAAAGTACGAATGGCCATAACGATACGATGTTATCCCGCGCGTTTTGAACTCCCGCGCGTCCCTCCAAAGCTTCCTCTCCCCTCCTAGAAAAATTAACCCTACAATTTTTACCCTAAAATATGAACTTCCATTACCAGGAAGGTTTGGCCCGGTGGTTATAAAACTACACGAAGCAGATACTTGTAGACCCAGACGTTTGGGGATCAGAAAATAACGTATACCTACGTTTTTACACGGGCGTAGCCAGGGGGGGTTAGGGGTTCAACTCCCCCCCCCCTCCCCCCCGAAATGTTCATAATAAATAAAAAATGTATTCATCCCATTCCTCATTCCTTGAACATACATACAATTAAACTATTGATTGAATGAAAGGTTTACAAAGCATCGTCTATTACACCGTAGTATCGGCACTATTTCTATGGAGGTACTGGCTACGCCCGTCACCCGTGCGTTTTTATTAAAACTTAGAAAATATAGATTTCTTTTTCATTATTTACAAGTAGGTCTAATAATTTGTAAACACCTCGATAATTGCGAGTTGTCAACAAAAAATGTCATAGGTAGCAGGGTTTCCTAGTTTGGGGTCAAAGTAAATAATACGTGTTTTAAGAAAACCGACCAAGTGTGAGTCGGACTCGCACACGAAGGGTTCCGTACCACCGAAAAAAATTTAACACCATATATTTTTTTAAATAGTATAGTAAAAGTCTAATTCACACTTGGCCGGTTGTATGCACTATAGTAATACATAATGTACATATTATTTCCATTATTAAGATCGAGCAAAAAACGCCGAGTAAGAAACGTTTCTTGTATGGGGACCCTCTTAAATTTTTTACTTAATTTAATTTTTATTGTTTATTGCTATAGCGGCACTAGTAATTCATACCCTGTGAAAATTTCAAGTGTCTACCTATTACGGTTGTGACAGGCGGACAGACAGCGGAGCCAGTATAATATTCTGATTATTTTAATTTTAATATGATTGCTGATTAATTAATTAATCCATGTTATGTAGGGTGTCGATAAATAAATTGTGATTTTTATTGAGGTTCTCTTAATTTGTGAGATATGTACGTATACGTACATATAGGTATATGTAGATCAGAAATAAAATTATATTACGATTTGGGTCATAAATCCAAATGCTATGATCATTCTAAGTAAATTCTTGTATAATTTACCACATTTACATGAACCATGCTAAAAGCTAATTAATAGTTTATGTGTTTGCCATAAACGTCGGCGTGCATTGATATTGCATACAAATTGTATTCATAGTTGAGAAAATATGCATTATGATACAAATCATCTAATTACTGACAAGTACTTACTAATGCTTATTTTAAACTAGTATTTTATGGTGCTACTTTATGATAATTATGTAAAATTTCAAAGCTCAACAATTTTCTTTATTATACGAGGATTTATGTTCTTTTTTTATTAGGGTTCCGTACACAAAGGGTAAAAACGGAAACCCTATTAAATTAAATTTAAAAAAATTAAAAATTTCGGTCCGGCCGCCGTATGATCGAGATTGAGCACAGGCCACAAATTAGCAATGTAAATCATACAATCTAGATCACATGCAATTCACTCACCCACACAGACACACAAGATTCGATTAAACAAAGGCGTGTACTGGATGTGTGCGTATTAGTGACAGATCGTTCCGGACATCGAAATCAACCACAAATACAACGATTTGAAAACGGATGGTGGGCCGCGCGTTCAAAAATTGTTACGTAGTAATTATTATTTAATCTATGCTGATAGTTTCAGAGATTGGCGCGTTCAAACAAACAAACAAACTTTTCAGTTTTACATGAAATTTTTTATTTGTAATTTTATTTTATTTTTGTAATATAGTACCTATTTAAGATAACTTAATAACTTCCTATTAAATAAATAAAACATTAAAAAAAACTCTTATTATTATAGCTTTTATATTAGAGTTCAGAACATCTCCGATGAAAAAAACGGAAACCCTTACACATCAATAAGTATGTATATTATAAATTACAGTCATGTAATATGTGTGTAAGTAATAAATATTAAACTATGTTACTATTTTAAATAAATAAATAAATACCTATAAGACAATAGGAGAGTATGCTTACGAGTCATTCATAGAGCGAGTGTTGTCTTAGCGAAACCGCAGGTCCGCGCAACACAAAATAATTTTTTACACCATATTTTTAAAATAGCAGACGCTTGAAATTTATATTTTTAGAATGTGCATAAAATACACTTCAAGCAAGTATTTTTTTCATTATAGATGTTTGCACTATTAAAAAGTTATAAGAACTCAAAGAAAAAAAAACGCATGGACATTTTCATTTTTTTTTCATTTTTTTCATGAAATTACTATGAAAATGGTAAAATGTAATACCAGAAATGAATTCTACATCTTCGTTTTACACGAAAATGATACCAAACATGCCATGGTAGCTATACAAAAAGAATTAGAATTTTTTAAATGATGACAGGCGGCGCCCGACTTTGACCCTCCCCCACCCCTACCAGCAGCATATATCTCAATGAGTCTCGAGCTAGATCGGCTTAGAATGACTCAAGGAACATCTGTGCTAAATGGCTTGCTTTAATACCAAAATCAAAGGTCAAGTGCAATACTTCCTCCACTATAATATAATATATAATATAACTACTTTTGATTTTTAAGCATTAGCCACCCTTTGATAATGGCACAGTTCATGCGAATACTGATGATATACATTGATAGGTACTAGGTAGATAGTTATAAATAATATTTATTCAGCCGTTTTAAAGCCTATTTTGAACACACATCCAGACAGACAAAATGAAACAGCGGAATAAGTATACTTATTTCGTTTATTTATTAGAATTCTTCATAATTGTAATGACATACTGCCAATTATTTTAATTAGCTATATTTAAAATTCAACAAAAATATATACTTATTTATTTTACAATAATAAATACCTATATATAACTTAAAAACTAAACACAAAAAAAATATGGCATGAAAAATATTCATTCTAAATGTTCCCCTTGCGGCATTACCTCGCTGCAAGGCTATACTAATTAATTGATCTCCAATTTCTGTTGCCATTTAATGCTATTGAAGTACCTACAATTGAAAAACCACTGCGTACTTGTATGTGCTTTATAATATAAACTTAATTAATCACCAATAAAAAAGATAAATACCGTAAGAGCTCAATGATCGGAAACGCTGCGGTTTCGACATTGCCTCGGTAATTTAATAGCAACACTCTCACAAACCAACCTATCAAATTTCTTTTAAACTAAGTGCAGCAATACATCGACGTCAGCAATGTTTCTATTCCATTGTATGTACCTCAGAATCCAGAATCCGCATACATTCTTCAAACTGAGTTGTTGTATTTCTAGATAAAATAACAATATAAGAAAAAAATTGTTTATGTTATTATCCTATCTCTTTATAATAAGAAATTATCCCAAAATTCGTAAATCGTGGCGATAAGTATGACAGGTGCGGAAAATTGCGTATTTTTACACACATGGAGCTTTTATACTATAACCTACTCAGTTTTTTATGCGTATTCTGGTTTGTTTTACTTACATTTTTTTATCAAAATGTAATAAACACAAATTTTACGTAAGATAGTACCTACTGGATTTGGTGAAAAGAAGCTAGGTATATAGCTGAAAATGTTTACACAATATACAGGTTGCGAAGAGAATGCAATGTAAACTTACTGGCATACTTACTGCATAGGTAATATATGAATCAACCAAGTTAAAATTTTGATTGATATTTTCCTAAATAATTCCTGAATAATTGCAACGAAGTTAACTTCTTGTAAGACTCAATACTCGTGCCTATATTTACCTACAGTCCTCGACAAGCTTGCCACTGTTTAGTGAAATATGGTCATTTTAAGAAAATATGTCCCTGGCTACGCCACAACGTATAGAGGCCGTGAATGTTCGTAACAGAGACCTACCGATCAAATTTCTTTAGCACTAAGTGCAGCAATGTTTCAATATCGATGTATATAACGTCGTAAATTCTGTTAATCGTATTTCTATAACGGTTAACGTAAATGCCGTGACCACAACAAGCCATTACATCGGCTGTCAGGCGGTGATTGCAAACAAATTGTGATTTTGTCACTATTCTGCCACTATATATTTTGCTTAACTGAGATTAATGTCTTATCGAGTGTCAGTTTTGATAATCAAGGCGATTGTTCAACTAGTTGTAATAAACAATTCGTGCTACAACTTTCAATTTCAGCTAGGTGTAGGTATACGTTCGGATGGTAGGAAGGTGTTCGATAAGTTCAGCTGTGTTATACATAGGCAAAAACTACTGAATAGTTCAGATATATTTAAGGTATATGATTGAATTGATATGACAGTAAGACCGCAGGAAAATATTATTCTACCTGTAAGAAAAAGTTTATAATTTTGGATGTAGGGGGTAGGGATGTATTGATAGTATTTTTAATCTTTAGATTTGATTTAAGGTTTTTATATTAATAAAAGTCTTGGACGGAAAGCTAGTTATTCTACAGGAAATTTACTAAAGTGTATATTATAAAAAAAACCCTTCACATTATGTTGGGATCAGGTAAAAATTATTGAACGAATTCATTCATTCAAATAGGTGCCATCTAAAAGAAAAAATTCCAGGAGCGTTTTCAGGTGTTCTAGGCTTTTTCATTTTCATAAGGCTTCAGTAGTGATCACCGTTTTATTCTAGGTAGGTTAGTAAGTAATAAAGTTCATATAACAAAGGAGTTAAAGTATAAATGGCATACAACTTTTCTAAGCAAAACGCAATCTAGTCCAACTGCCTATACCATGGACGATTTGACATTGTGTGCCAAATACATTAAAGTTCTGTATGTAATACATATTTATAAAGTCCAAACATAAAATGGGCATTCTCCTTTATAAGAAAATTGGATTTACTTTAGTTTTATTACCAGAAGACTTCATAATGAGCCAAGATGGAAGTTCCAGGAATCCAGTCGACGGCACGTACAACATCAATATAAGGTTTGCTAGTGGTAGGTAATTAGATTCCGTACACTATTCCTTGTGAATGCTAAGCAGTTGACACTAATCCCGCACCTAATGCAACAGCCACATTGTATCTAAATACTTAATTAAAATGTTATCCTAGAAAGCAATGCAAAATTTTATATTCAAACTGAAAATTCGAAATAATTCAAGATTTTTTTTCTATGAAATAATTTTTCAAAGTTGTTTTTTGTTGCTCTATTGGTGCTCATATATCCATTCTTTTCCTCTAAATTATTTATTTTACAATTACCTATTCGTAATACACACACACACACACAAATAAACACGCGACATGCAGTATGTAGCAATAACAACCATTTCTTTTCAGTATTTGTGGGTACCTCTTTTTTGTGTAAGTAATGTTCTGTGGTCTAAATAGCCTTCATAAAATAAAAAAAACACAGAAATCAATATTGTTCAGAATTGATTTGTATTAGTCCATGGCAGTTGTTTATGGTCTTTCCACTCGATTGTTACAAATACTTTTATAGTCAATCGAAAATGTTAAAGAGCGATATATTTATTTAAACATGCACAAAAACCCACATGATTATACAAATTTTGTATATGTTCTACCACAGACACCCACTTAAACTTTGTAGAGACGCGTTGCATTCTTATACAATGTTATGCAATTCGCCTGTTGCATTATATGCACCTCCGATTACCTCCTAGTTCAAAATTGTCATAAATTTTGTGATGGGAATGTTTGATATTGAGAAATATGAATTTGTAAATTATATACGTGATTTATTCGTGACTTGCGAGTAATGACAGTAATTTTAGTTTGATTCTCATAAATTATGTTGCGTTATTTATTTGTCACTTCGGTGTCAACTATACGAGATAATATTTAGTATTTAGTATTTTTAGGGTTCCGTACCCAAAGGGTGATAAAGGAGACCCTATTACTAGGGTCACCTGTCTGTGTCACAGGGCTGTTTTGAACCGTAATAGGTAGACACTTGAAATTTTTACAAAGATATGACCGCTATAAAATCAAATAATATAAATAAAATTAAGTTAAAAATTAAAGGAAGTCCCTTGGGAGTCCCATACAAGAAACATTTTTCGGGGTTGTTGCTTAGAAGAGCGCGCTCGAATTCAATTTCTTTGAGAAAAATAGAATTTCGGAAGCAGCAGCTGTTTCACGTAGGTTGAATACCTACTTATTTTTTGACTCGAGTGATCATTGAATACTATTTCTACTCTCTACCATTGCGCTATCAATGCAAAAATCTAAAAATTTGTTAATATAAGGTCTTCAAATCCAATTTATGAATTGTGTAATCGTTTCCCCTCCATTAACATATATAGCTATCAATAAGTACCTACTTCTCTACAAATTTAAATAAGTTTAAATAATAGTTTTAGATGCATGGTTTCGCATTTTACGGTGATTTTCAAGCGTCTTAAACATGTCACAATAATATGCTTGTAATTAAACATAAATACTGCGTCGGGTTTAGAAAAGAAATTGCATAATACATCCTTCACACCTCTCTACCATAGGGAAACTGGGACTGGGAAGATGTCATAATGAAATGTTTTAGCAGAAAATGATGGAAGAAAAAAGGTATCCTATGTCATTCCCTAGGGTTCAGCTCTCTCCGTATCAAATTTCGTCAAAATCGGTGAATAATTTTATAATTACTAATAATGAATAAATAATTATGTTGTAAATAATAAAGTTATGCATATAATACTAGTTTTCAGAAGAGATGAGAGTTTCTTTTAAGAAACTACGTTTAATTGGAAAAGTATGTATGCGAGTACAAACGACCGAGTGTTGTCTATTTAGGTCATACAATCGTAATGGAAACCTATTATGATACGGCCAAAGTCCCTGAGAAGGACGTAATGCTATTGTATAGATCACCAAATACGAATGAGTTTACGATAAGATTTGGATCCGAGAAAAAATTTTTGTTACGACAACTTAGTGGTCTGTGATTCCACCCACGCAGCAACGGTTCCGGATTCTAATCCCAGATCTAGCAAATATACAGGTTGTATTTTTTGTAATTTTATCCACCAGACGACGTTGGGGTAGAATCAATTTATTTCCACATATTAAGTACATGTTTTTCATTAAACATCCTCGTTCTAAAATTCCCTGAATCGCTATTCTATTCTGGAAATGGCGTTAGGTATTCACTTCTGATTCTATATTTCAGAATGGAGATTATAGTCAGGTTTCTATAAAAAATGGATTTATGTTTTGTTGTCAACATTCAACAACCTTGCTCCTTTATAAGTTAAATCGAAAGAAAATTGTTGCTTAGCCTTTTTGGTTTGAATGAAGGTGGACTCCGAGACCAATTCGCTAACCAATGCGCTACGGATCTTATATATGCCCGTATTAATATATTATGGTCTTGATTTCGTACAAAAATCCTATAGAAATAAACGGTTTATCCCAAATTTTCCAATTTTTCGGGCAAATTTTTAAAATTTTTCTTTCTTTAAAAACCTGCTTCGGACTATGACGAACATTTAAAAAAATTGCCAATACGGTCTCTAGTCGTTAAGACATGCGCGTACCAACGAACAGCATTTAATTTTTATTTATAAGATTACCTATAGGTACTTCTAATATCTATAGTGCATGTCACGTACAAAACATATATATTTCCACGTTACAGATAATGGTAAATCTTTTTGGGTGTATGACGCAAACGGGAACACTCGATGACGCGTTTCAAATTCAAAGTTGACAAATTTGGATGGTCCTCGGAGATTGAGTGGCAATTTATCTAACAGGGATCGATTAATCTAGCTAAGGACCACACGCGTTGATAAAATAATTATTATATTAAAACTATAATAGACAACGAGTTTAAGTTTGAACGCAACAACTTTTACAATAGTTTGCCGGCAGATGAATGCGCTTTTTTATTCACGGAAAAAAAGTTTTTGCCGCTGAAGTTTTTATTAGAGCTATTGTATCTGTCTACCAGTATGTCCCTATATTTAAAACAATAAAATAATTATAGGTAAAAGTGTTTCTGTTTACGCCACAAGATATACATTCCTTAATAATGCGTGCATTGGAACCCTGGTATCTAAGGGCACATATGTCTGTATAATAAAACGAAAGATTCAAAATGTTTACATAGTTATCACAGCTTCATGCCTCGATGCGTGGTAGATATATTACAAATGGTCTGATAACATATCTGTGAGAGGACATTGTCTGACACTAAACGTGTATATTAATTAACATTCTTGGACCTCGTGCCATATACTGGTCATTGTGCACGGGTTTGCTCTCATTTTGCCAATTTTCTTAAACTAGAAATAGAAACTGTTGTAAACATTGATACCTATGTCAATGGTTGTAAATTAATTTTTAGTTCAGACTAGGCATGATTGGATCTGCTTTGTTTATAAGCCTCTCTGAATTTCCTTGAAGGTAACTCCCTACAAACAACTTCTTGTAAAGTTCTTAACAAAACCACAAAACAGAAATTTAATTTTACCGCGCGGTTTCAAAATCACTTCACTCATCCTGATTGAACTGAACGCGCTCGGAAAAGTTAAGTTTTTTGTCATTATTTTAATTTTAATAATAAAAAGTACCTAACATTTAGATATGTAATATTTATTTGCCCCGACAATAATCCCTAAAATCCCCAAGGTTTTGAAATTTTGCCCGGACATTTTAGTCTTTCCATCTGGCAACCATATACCTACTATATTTGCTTTGCTTGATACAATTACGACTACACTACACTCTGTGATTAAAAGTATTGAAACATTATAGCAAAGCTGCAAATGGTTGCATAAATATTCGTGTGTTAAACTTAAGAACAAGACGTATCAAATTACGGACAGAGTGGGGAAACTTTGGTTTAGATATCACTTGGGACATCCGGACATGGCTTGACTACAGTCTATATGCCAATATCCGTTATTCCTGAATGCGACAAAATAAAACATCCAGAACTGACTTTACACCTGTGAAAATAGGTAATAGCAATCGCACAATGTCGAGTGATATTATATCCCAAACAAAAAATAAGTGATCTAAGTCGATATGCTTATAGTTTCAAAGTTCATAAAAAAAGTAGTAGGTATACCTACGTAATACGTAGGTATTATTAATCATCAATTTATATGAAAACAGAATGGGACTATTTCGACTGAAAGAGAAAATCATCAATTTATACATAATTGGCAGCAGAGAAATGTGCAAGTAGGTAGGTACATATACCTATAAAATTACTAAGTTCCTTAAAAATTGCTGAATTTATTTTTAGACGGAGCTGATAAATTATCAAAATTTGTAGATACAAAGATTTTCAAAGTTCCTGTTAAACTACTAAACCAAATTTTCGTGAAAAAAAATCATTTTCTAAGCTATTCCAAAAGATATACAAATATATACAAAGACGAAAAATATTATCTTTAAATCTTACGTCCTGTTAGTTGCTTATGCGATCTCCGGTGGTCATTAATAGCATTATGGAAGCGGTTCCCTTCATTATTATGTGGTTGTAGCGGTGAATTAGCAAAAAATAATAATCTCAAAGAAACTATATAAGCGCCTAGCCGCCGCATCCTTCACGCGTACCGATAACATGAATCTACGAAACGAAGGGCGTTACAATTTGACAATACCATCATATTGAATCATTCAATTCGAATGACATTATTATTCGTTACAGAATGAACTAATTTTAAAATAATAAAAACATTAATTACAGAAAAACAATATTTTTATCTAACCACACCTATTGCTTTAGATTCAAAATTAGGATGGTATAGGTACCGGCAATTAACTAGAACATCTGTCACATACTGCGCAGTACAAAATCTTAAAATAAATAGGTATTTGTACTGCGCAGTAGATGACATATATTCAAGTTAATTGCCGGGAATTATACCTCATTGTTATAGTCACCTATACTGAAGGCAATGACGTCAAATACAAATAAAACACTCACATATAGGTAGATCAAAACTCGATCATGAGTCGAAGCAAAACCTATTTTTGAAGTGAAAACTTCTTTAGTGAAATTCGTGTACCTACTGGGCTTCCACGTATGCCTGGGAGGGGAATTCTTCATTCATTCAATTCATTTCTGGCCGGCAATTCCATGATTGCTAGATGGCGTTATTATACGTTATATATTTTTCACTTCCGTTGGCAGTCCCATGACTGCCTTTGCCTTTTTTAAAACAAGTTAATACGAAATTTGTTCCGCCAAGGGTTCGAATCCAAGACTGTCTTCATGTTTGGGATAACTATAATCAGTAGACTAAACTAAAACAAGTTGGCTACAAAATATCTAGGTAGGTTTCAGAGATTGGAAATCATTTTAGCGAGGTCAGAAGTAAGAAGGCACTGCCGACCGCAATAAAGCTAATATATTTTTATTTTTGATATCCGATACTCACAAAAAACGGCCACATAATCCTACGTCGCTAAATATAATTAATTTAGAATGTATCAATTTTTTATTAGCTCCATGTAGACATGAATGGCGCCTTGTGTGGAATGCTTCTTCTGAACAAACCATTCTATAGAGTGAGGCTGCTGACCCATGACGTCTTCTTGACCGAACTGAACTTAATACCTACAGGATTACCATGGCGATGATATTGTTGTTATGTATTTTTGTTATTACTTATGACACAAGTGGAAAATCTAACTATGCAGTTAGAATGGGTGATCTTTTTAACTATAACGAATAGAATTGAACTCATTTGAACCCAGAATATCTCCTGCGCAAGATTATTGCCTATTTCAATCAATAATCAAGTAATATACTATACCACCAATCTATGAAATAAGATATCGTTACAAAACATAGTTTTTGACACTTCACAGGTAGTCGTTTATGGTCATTGCTTGTAGGTAGAGTAAGCCTAATAACATGAGCCAGGTTAATTTATTTGCCGCGAATTATACTATGAAACCTTCCGACTTCAAAATACCTCAATGATGCTGGTCAGTCATCTGGGTAAAACCCCATACAACCAAAAGAAAGCGTACCATAGTTATTAGGCTTGGGACTAAATTGTTATAACTGTAACTTTATTTTATTTATTTTGGTTTGACGTTTAAATCCATGGATTCTACATCAATAAAGATTATTTGATTTGATTTGATTAAAAATACCACAGCCCACTTCAGTCGGCTGCGAAAGCTCTTAGCTTGAAAAACAACTGCAGCATTTCCGTAAAAAGGGGGCAGAAGCGTTATAGCTCAACCGCAATGGCAATAAACAATCATCCTTTGTTACTTCAAAGAGTTACCTAACTAAATACTTATTGAAGTGTACCATTTGGTTTTCAGACAGCTGGTCAATCTTATTACATGTGTATGCCTCGCTACATACGTAATACTTTCTTCTTGGAATGGTTTAAAGTGATTTTAGTAGCTGTATTGTGGTACATCCAAAAATAATCTACCTAGATATTATTACCAATGGCATCTTACTTCTAAGTCTTACATATCGTATCGCATTATAAGTAGAAAATATTGATATTAGATATATATTTGTTCCTTTCGCCGTCGAGACGATGGGCCCTTGGGCCGAGACGGCTAAAACTTTTACCCGCAGCCTTAGCCACTGGCCACTGGAGGGAGACCCTCTGAGCAAGGAGTACTTTCTAAAGAGGATCAGCGTGGCCATACAAAAAGGGAACGCGGCAAGCATACTCGGCACCCTGAGCACAACGTCTATGAGCACTAAACATATTATCCCAGTAGAAATTTCTACGATATTTACTCGCCATACAATACTACAACTTCCGCCATAACCATCTCAATTATCCAATTATAAAGAGGAGATTGCAAAGCGATCCTAACTATTTCATAAAAAATCATTCAGGCGTTTATGGCACATTCTGTACAAATACACAGGCAGACATAAAACACAGTCTTGGCCAGTTTTTTTTTCTTCACGGGGGGAGGCTATCTATGGCCTCTCCTTAGGCTTAGTACTCTATGCTTACAACTCCCGAAACCGTGTTAGGGTTCCAGGGTACCCCAGCAGCATCCGTCTTCCTCGTTTAGCCGATGTTATTTTTGAGGCTATACCTATAACGAGTGGCCAGTTCTGTTGAGGTATATTTTATTTTATTTTATTCTGGACAATAAACAACCATACAACAAACATTATAAGATACATATTTAAAAAAATAACAGTGATATGGTTAGTAACGTTATCCAAAAATATTGTTTTAGGTTTATACCTAAGTACAATAACTGAATAACGACGTGACACTGGCAGAAATGTACTTAGGTATCTTAGTAAATTTGCATAATATCTTGTTTTGAATGTATTATGCCTTTTTACTTAATGTTATTTTTTTATTGAATGGCAATTGTACAATAACTAAAGGCATAATACATTCAAAACAAGATATGCAAATTCTAAAAGATGGAAGTGTGGTTTGTCGGATTACGTACATAATTTTTTAATTCAAAAACCTATTGGTACATGGACGGGATCTGGGATCGAACCCGTGGTCTGCCTAGACGTCTTAACCACAGACTTTTTTAATATTTCTTAATTAAGAACGGCAGGCGGGTATTATCCATTTTCACGCATGCCATACAATGAATGATACAACATACAAGTTAATCAAGAATATAAGCTGCTTTTAATTAATATTAACCATAAGTAGGTACTTATGTACTTCATGTCATATGCATTATTTTAATATGACGGTACGATACGACCCATTTTAATGCATATAATACAAAAGAAAAAGTCTCGACCTCGATGTATAGTTATTTCACAACTCACTGGTTATTTCTATTATAAGATATTATATTATACATGTAAAATTAAAAATAATTACAATAAGTTTTTTATATGACAACTAAATTAACCTATTAATTTATTCATATCTATAATAATTTTATTTGTATCCGTAGTACTTTGACCGCTTATCTATATAAATTATAGTTTCTCTTGGCTTTAATATTACAAAATACACAGTCATACACATGTAACTTAACAACAAACTAATAAACACTACCATCACAGCAAACTCTCTCCACCAAAAATTCAAATTATTATCAACAGTCGCCCACAACGCCGTGAACAAAACTATCTCTAGAGTACATACAACCGCCCAAAAGACGTGCCACACGCGGACGTGGCGGAAACGAACTTTAAACTCCATTAGACAAAACAAGTAAATAAAAGCAAGAAATATATAAAATGCTCTACGGACTGTACTTGCTGGTGGGACAATCAAACACAATAGCATGACTTGATAATGTGAAAAGAGAACAATAATCGCAGCCACTGGATAAAGGGTAATAAAAACTGCAATCGACATCAATCTTGCAATAAAGAACGCGTACCATCCTAAGTAATGCATCAGGGCAGCAGACGCATCTTGTGGCTCTAAACCTCTCATATAGGCTCTGGGTATCCGTCGAGGGATATCTGGCTCGGCCTGGATCACTTCATCACAGTACTTTCTTCGTGGTGGCGCCGACAACCAACCAGGTATTGATTCAGCATTCTCTACCAACTTCTCAGCCCAAATACTTATTCGTCCCGGTGCAGGAGCTGGAGTTGCTGGCGGTGGGGGAACATGAACACTTTCAATCTTATATTGCGTGTTATTACGTTTAGAATTATCAACATACGATACAGGTTCCATGTATTCGTCGTCGCTGTCGAAGCGTTGAGCCGGTGATCCTGACCGTTCAGTATTATGTCGACTTCTTCTATCAGGAGCTACTCTGTCTATTATCGATATAGGTTTAACGTATTCATCATCACTGCCATCGGGAGAAAACTTTCTTTTCCTTTCTACAGGACTATTTATGGATGATTCATCAGACTCAGAATCTGAGAATCGAATAAGTTCGCTATATCTAGCATACATTAGTTCTTCTGTTTCTTGTTCTGTTAAAATATCGTTAATGGATGCATGATCTGGTATGAATGTGGAACTTTGTCCATGAGTTTCATTGTTTTCTTCATCTTCAACAGCCTCTTCTAGTCTTGAATCAATTTCATGCCAAGGATAATGTCGACCGCAAATTTTCTCTCTTTCAAATCTACGATATATGGTCGCTGTGCTTGCCATGCGTAGAGATGATACAATCACGCTTACGAACTGAAGCGACACTGAAATCAAAATAAGCATTTAATCTTCAGCATATTTCCTACAACCTAGGGTCTTTCAAATTCGTCTTAAAATAGTATCTCAAATTTACTAAAAATACTACATGTTCTGTCTTAACTATAAGTAGGTAGGTTACGTATAAGAAAACCAACGTTTACTTAGTTAATTGCAATTTTTCAGTTCTTACCTTTTTCAAATATGGGTTCATCAATACGAGCCATCATTTCAAGTAGGTTCAATATTATATGTGGCGCAGCGTGTAGGAAAGCTTGTAGAAACAAATATAATTCCATAGGAGATGGTTTTCTAGCTTTCTGTATGGCATCTTGAGCGCGGTCATCGTCATCAGCTCTTGCAGCAAACACTGATTCAATCCACCAAAATATTTGACGGCAATAACTGAAATTGTATGATTTTTTTATTTATAGGTTTATTTTGAAATTAATACTGTTTATATAAATAAATTACAAACTGTATAAAAATGTCGACAAATACCTAGACGCTACTTCGACTGTATCCTATAGTAATATTATCTTGGAAAATTCTAAACAAAAGAGTAGTTTTTAACCGACTTCCAAAAAAAGAAGGAGAAGGTTCTCAATTCGGACCGTTTTTTTTTTTTTTTTTATGTATGTATGTACATCGATTACTCCGCCTTTGATGGTTTCTTTTTTAATCGTCAGATAATTCTTCCGGATTGGTCCCATTTTTCTCTCATAAAAATTGGTTCATTCGTTTTTCAGAAATTTTGAAAAAACTGACTTTAAAAGTACATTTTTCTTGATATCTCGATAAAATAAGTACCGATTTTGACAACTTATTTTTTTTAAGACATTATAATTTCTCGACATTATCTCACAGACATATGACGAAAATCGGTTCTGTAGTTTTTCAGAAATTCAGTAATTAATTTCTGTTTACGGCTGAAAATTATGTATCAGAAAAAGCCTTAGCAACGGTTGCTATTGACACGAAGTTGTCAATTTTCGTGACGATAGTGTAGCGGTTAAATGTAATGGGGAGTCATAGGATGCACAAGCACATGGTTCAAATCACATCCACAGCGTTTTTTTTTTTTTATTTTTCATCAATATTTCTTAGTTGCGTTATTATTTGTCTCTCAAGGCAGCAAAATCACTTAAAAGGGTAAAATAAACCTTTTAAAAAAAAGTGCACCGACTTCAAAAATTTGCAGTGAAAAGTAAGAAATAATAAAAATTTCGTCGTAGAATTTGAAGACGGTTGGTGCCAAAATTAGAAATAACTTAGTTCCCAAATTCACTAATCTAGACAATTCATTAGGAACCTACGATCATCAGTACATACAAACATAGATAATATTGAACAGATCTTTATCTTCTTAGATATTTACTTAGTTTTGTATCCTAATTTGGCACCAACCGTCTTCAAATTCTACGACGAAATTTTTATTATTTCTTACTTTTCAGTGCAAATTTTTGAAGTCGGTGCACTTTTTTTTAAAAGGTTTATTAAATAAGTACATATACCTACAATAAGTTCTATCTAATATATTAAAATCAATATTTGTTTGTTTCTTGTTTGTCCGTATTCTATAGACTCAAAAACTACTGAATCAATTTGAAAAAATATTTTTGCATTTGATAGCCCATTCTTGGGGTAGTTTATAGGCTATTTAACATCACGCTACCGACCCAAGGGGATGAATTGTATTCCTAATACAACGCGTACGAAGTAGCGGGCAATCAACTAATCTGCTATACCCACAGATCTATCTCTGAGAGTTTCATAAAACAAAAAAACAGCATTACAGACAGACAAAAATAGATCTAATATCAGCTTAAAATAAAAAATCTAATATAAATAAATAACTTACCTTCCAATTGCTGCAATAGGAAATAGTAATAGGTTGAAAATCTGCAAAAGAACCCAACATATTTCATTCTTCTTTACTTCAACGGATGACGATTCAACTTCGAGTTGCAATCCAGAAGGAGGAGATGTCAACGTAAATATAAACGTTAGTATTGCTGGTATCACCATCAATATTATACTAAACACAGCCACACTGAAATTAAAACATTTCTAAAAGTACAATTTTGTTACTAAGCTATACTTAGCTTATTCGTTTGTGCTACTTATTCGGATCATATTCTGGACAAACGTCCAGACCACACAGATATAGACAGACTAAAATTCTCATGTAAATAGATAATTGCCTTTTAAAAATAATGCACTAAAAAGTGTGCTATCGGAAAGCAAATGCACAAGTCACTATAAAAAAAGACCCAAATCGCTTCAAGTGTGCCTATAAAATTTGGAGAGTTCTCGATTTCTCTAGGATTCCATCATCAGATCCTGACCTGATGACCATGGGACCACCTGGAAGTATACCCTTTCAAACAAAAAAAAATCCAAATCGGTCCAGGCGTCTTTAAGTAGTCGGGGGACATACATAAGTCGATTAAATAGTACCTAAACCCACTTGATATAAATTCTAACAAAAGGCGCGCGGAATTTAGAGGGTGTAGGATTTTTTTTTCATCTTTACGGGTTTAGCGGCCCCAGGGTACCCAGAGGAAGACCAAGTCTTCCTCTTTTAGCCGATGGTAAATTGTGAGCCAGTTCTGTTGAAGTATATTTAGATTAGATGGAAAAGGATACCTACTTACATATATATGCTGTTTCAAATAAATGGGCAAAACAAGAGCTCTTTAAAAATTTGTTACGTACCTACCCAATACCTACCTAACTAATAGAATTATACCCTACCTGTTACTCCCATTCCGAAAATGTTCGAATATAAGTGCTAGGTCAAAGCAGATCATCGTTAAATATACAAGCAGCCCACCACACGAAGGAAGCACACGATGTAGCAAAAGTGACTGCCATGCTGGTAACTTCCATCCCATTAAGTCTCCAGCCACGTTGTTGTCTAACACACAGGTCACCATTTTAATATCATGGCGAATGTGCATCAGTTGTTTAACTGAAAGTTATTATTTTATGATTGAGGATGTGTATAGGTCACGTCACATAAAAAGAGCGTTAGGTACCCTGGACCGTGTAACAAGGTAAAGATAAAAAAAAACGTTAGTGGACTTTCTTTCAATTTAAAACAGACAGAATAAAATGTCTGAGTTTTTTTTTTAAATATACTTGTTTTGAATTGCTGGTGCCAGATGCCCAGGCTTCGCCCGTATTATTTTACATATCAAATAGGTAGGTAGGTACTTTGTGAACTGAGAGTTTCATCAAAATCCATTCTGCCGTTTTGGAGTCTATTCTAGACAAACATGGGACAGACAGACAAACATTAAAAAATCTAAATTTAAATGTTTCAGTATTGTGTAAATAACATATTATAATAAGTATGCCACATTACAATGCCACATAGCGCTCTTTTTACGTGACGCAACCTATATCAAGCTAAAAAGTAAACTGACTCTTTCAAAGGACTTAACGCCTACATAATTTTAAGTTATCGTCTTGTAGAAGTAGGAATTTCTAATTCTATGGAATTTTAAGTAAGTACCTACCTAAATAATTTACCGATTTATTTTCCTCAGAACTCTCTAAATTAACGAAAGAGCAAATTCTAAGTTCAAGTTAACTAAGCAAACAGAAATAAAATGTGTAAGTATCAAAGTAGCGATGAATTCATGATTCATATCTAATGGGTAGGTAAGTAAAGTAAAGATTATATCCTAATCATTGACCCTAATATTAAATATAAATGCGAAAGTGTTTTCTTTGTACGGGGAAAATATCTCATTCATCCCCGAAAAATGAAAAGCCTTTGAAAAACGTGCGAAGCTGGGGTGGATTTGGTAAATGAAATAAGTAGGTATAGGTCATGGACGTAAAAAAGGAGAGGACGGATCGCCGCTAAGACAAAAGTGAAGCAACCAAGTTATGCCAGTTTCATTGTAAATACGAGTTTATACGAGCCTTACGCACACATTCTCATTCAGTTATGCTGATCAGCCGCCATTAAGAAAATAAAAAACAATGCCGTCTTGTGTAGTAAAATTATGCAAAAACAACTCCATTACTCGTAAAAAATCTCAAGGAATCACATTTCATAGGTAAGTTAGTAATTTACCATTTATTCAACAATTTAAAAATATATTAGAGATAAATAAAATCGGTAGCACACATGCACGCTTGGTGCTTCACTTTGCGATCCGTCCTCTACTTTTTTACGTCCATGGTATAGGTACTATAATTCCTAAGAAGTGAGACTGTTGAAAAAAAGGCATTACAAAGTAAGTATATAAGTATATAAATTTATTACAAACATGGTACAAACCTTATTAAAATATTACTTCGCTTTTGTATTAGTTTTTTGTAATTTTTCATCGTATTTCCTCCTACAAAACACGTGAAAAATAGTACCTAAGTCTGTATTCATCCACAAGCCCACATAAAGTGAAAGTTTAATTTTGGATATTTCGCAACACTCACAATAAATTTTAGCAACACAATATATTTTTTAAATTCAATGTCCTAAATGTATCTATGTAAAACAAATATGTGGAGTTAAAATACACCTAAACTCATATCTAAACTGATAAGATTGTGAGTCAGTTAGATAATGCAGGTAGCAAGGTATTTGTGGTAGACCGTGGCATAGTTTACTTTGTATATATTGATTCTTAGGTCACTAGCTATTATTACAATTGGCCATGCTACATATTTATAATATACTTTTTTTATAATTTGTTTTGAAAATATAGCCCATTTTAAGAAACTAATTTCGATATTTTTGTTTTTTATCCATTGCGTCTATTTTTAATATATTTTACAAATTTTACCCGCGAAAAGTAAAAGTGACGTCACAAGAATTTAGAACAGGATTATAATCTTGGCCACTACACATAAAAAGTGACAGTCAATCAAATTAACGTCAAGCAAACGTCAGTCAAGGTCGACTAACCTAAAAATTACTCTTGTTTATGTTTATATACTCGTGTTTATAATTATTTAAATTGAATAGTTTTTTACAATGGCAAGTAAATAGTGTTTCATCCCGTCATGTCCTAATAACAAAGAAAATAATTACACGTAAAATATAATTTATAAAGATGTCATTCAAAGATTGACGATTGCCCTTTTTTGTAGGCAAAGGTATTATTTTTTCATACTGCTTAAGATGACGTCATACATCGGTCAAATTAAGGTTATTGTTTGTTATTGAATATCTTAAAAAGTATAGACTTAATTTAAAATCTGATAAATAGAAATTGTACTGAAAGCTTATATCTCGAAACGGTTTCGAGATCTTCGTTTCTGTTCAAAAAGTTAGCATGGCCATTATAATGGAAATGCTGCGGCAGATTCTGGGCCTTCCGGCCGGCCCTATGGTCGTTGCCGTCTAGCTGGGCACGCACCGTGCTCATTCCTATTGAGACGGATAGCGATGAAGCTTTTGACGCTTGGCTGTTGGCATCCCACCCACAAGAATTCACAGGAGAGGGAAAGTCCGTTGCTGTTCGACTGGCCTTACCACACGCTGAAGCAAGGAATATACTACTCTCTACAGAGACGCTGAGGCATCCCCACAGTTTTGCTTGCAAGACTGAGCGTGTGGTTGGTAAAACTGTATACCGCGCAAACCTTGCGCAAACCCCACAGCGCAACTTGTGCTTTTGCGACTTGTTTGAAATTTTACTTGACAACCCCGGCTTGCGCAAACTTGGCTTGTGTGCGTGTGGTTGGGCGTTTAGTGTTCAAGCCACAGTCGAGGCTAGTCGTCGTTGAACGAAGTTGTCTGTCCGTCACTCAAAAATGGCAGATTTACGCAGTTGTAATCGCGAGTTCATGACGGAATTTATAAATTTGTACAAATCTGCCTGCACTGTGAAAAATTAAATCCAAGGAATATTCTGACCGGAATAAAAAAAGCGATGCCTACGAAGAATACCAAACTTAACAATTTTATTGACTATAGGCAATGACGTCAGTTTATATAGTATATCATTGACTATAGGCATTTTCATCCATCCGTAAATAATTCCGCCAATCGTTTGGATCATCGCTTAAATCTTTTATGATTTATATATGTGAATATTTTTTTCTATTCAACATACATTTCTTTGTCCACTTTAATCGTTTACGCTTTGACTTTTGGATTGTCTTTTTTTTCATTAGCAAACACTTGAAAACTACTAGCATAAGAAAGTTCTTCATTAGGAAACATTGTTTCCGAGCCAACGATTTCGATAAGAATGGGGCTTGCGCGTACTTACTTGTGCCGTGCGTGTGGTAGCACGACCGTGTTCAGTCTTATTTGACGAGAAAAGTTTGCGCAAGCCAACTGTGGGGATGTTTGTGCGTGTGGTAGGCCTAGGCGCCCTACCTTGTCCGTCTCCAACTTTTTCGGAGTTCGGGTAGATGTAAGGGATTAAGGTTTGGTGCATAACAAGGCAGGTTGCCTGCATACAACTAATCGGTAGGTACCGACTACCTGGCTTGTTGTGTACGCACCCGTAGACCCTACACAGATTTTATAGTAGTCTCAGACTAGAACCTATATTTGCGCCCCACCAAAGAGAGAGGGGCAGTAGGCAGGGGGGTGGTCCAATGGGTCCGGACCCCCACCCCCGAAATCCGTCACCGACACTTTTTTGAAATTGAGAAGCTGAGCTGATGAGGTCCAGTCAAGAGAGCTAATATTGCAGAAAAGATGCAATAAAAGGTAAAGTCATACTTTGTGTTTTATTTTTTCAAAATAATGGCTTGGCTTGGTTGGTGGTTGGACCCCCCCCCCCCCTAAATCCTAAATCCTAATTGAGTAACGGATTTTATTGATAATAAAATTAAAAGCTGTTGTAATTTTATAATAAAAAAATAATTCAGTAGAAACCCGTGGTGGCGTTTCATCGAGATAGGCCGTATGAAAATTTGAATTGCACATAGGTAATAATAGTTCTTTGGAGTGCCAGAAACCCCCTTCATTTACCCTTTAGAGGTTTATAGATAGGTTTTTATATTTATAAAACTACAAACAATATCAAAATGCATAAAAAATTAATACATTAGTCTATAGATTCCTTTGCCTATTAATATAGATTAAATTAAAATCATAACAAGACAAGACATTTTGTTTTTATTTTGAGGTCACTAAAGACGTAATTTCATTGATTTTGACTTAAGAATACTACAAAACTGAAGACATAATCTTATTCGTTTAACATGAAGAATTTAAATAAAGAAATTAATTTTTACTTTGATATGAAATAATGAAGACGGGGCTGCATGGATTTTTCTTTTGCCTATCCCAGAAAGGGATGAATTAAAAAAAAAATATTTTGAGGTTATGTTATGTTCTCATTTGGTTCTCATTCTCATTATTTGCTGTGATTATTTGTCAATAAATAAAATTATCCTCATTCAAGTTAAATTAGTAATAATTAATTAGTTTTTAAAATGTTTCGTAGAATTATATCCATGTCTTTGACTGAACATGTACATTTGAGACAAAACTTACAGTCAACAAGCAGACACATTGAGAGACATATGCACCAAAGTTCAATCCTACAACTTCCTAGAAAATCAAATAATATACCTAGTCCAGCTATAGCTGGAAAATATAAAGTAATAACTGATGAAAATTCTTTCATAATAGAAAACACAGCCGATGAAGTATACAATGAAAACGATACTCAAGAATATAGTGATGAATTTGATGGCATTAATATGAAAAGTAAGATCACATCACATTATTTCTTTTATGGTCCAAATGGTGGTTTTGTATAAGTATGAACTTCAATAAGTATGGACCAACTTACATCTGTTATACACTCTTTTCTATAATATTTTGTAGTTTAGTTAACATTTAATCATCCATTTTGCAGGAGGACTTACTGGAGTTTTTGATATAGAAGACCTTGTTCAATTATTAGAGAGGGAAAGTTCAAAAAACATATTTGTAGCCACAGTTCCTGAACACATAAACTATGTTGATTACATTGTTCTAGTTAGTGCTAGAAGTACTAGACATATCCTAGCATTGGCTGAGTTTATTAGAAAAGTTTATAAAAAGAAAAGCAGTAAAAATGATAGTATTCCCAAGATTGAGGGTAAAGATTCCACAGAATGGATGGCCTTGGACTTGGGTAATTTCATACAAAATTATTTTACCATTTGTTAATTACAGCATAAAATATATAATAATGCTGACTCTTGTATCCTAATGACAAGATATATTAAGTTGCATTCACACACTTTGGTATGCCTGCTCAGATTGCCAGTGCAGTTATACAAGTCCTGCGCAGGTTTATTGGAATGCATGGACTGTCAATGCAAACTCCATCACTCTTATTAATAAACTCGAAGTAGCGACGTAGTAACTAAACTGTATTTCGTCTCCGTCTAACAAATCTGCAATTCCAGTTTAGTTACTACGTCGCTACTTCGAGTTTATTAATAAGACTGTTTGTGTCAGTCTTAAAAAAAATTACCTGCATATAGAAAGTACATTCTACTTTTGAAATGTTCATACAAATGTATTGGACACCCCTTCCCCCCTGTCACTCAGGGGACTCAATCCTTCCAACATAACCTATTTATTATTATAATGGAGTTAGAACACTATTTGTCACTTTTCTGCAATTAGTCAATTTCAGTCAAATTGTCAGTTTGTCTAACTTGTTAATTGAATGTATCTGTCAGTTTACAGTTTCTGCAATTTGCTAGTCACATACAGCACATTATCTCCAAGTTTTTTTAAGATTATTTTATACATAGAACTAGAAATTGCCTGCAACTTTGTATAGATTATATTAGGCATACAATATTTACATTCCATTTAATAATACCCTAGGGGTTTATTTTCTAAAAGTCTACACCTAACAAATGTACCTTCCAATTTTTATATTTATATCTTAAGTGGTTAAGGCTGTGTGTTTATTGTCAGTCAATCAGCGACACAACGGTTTTATACATAACAGATAAGGATGTAAGGATTGTTGTTTGATATCTTGCAAGTCTGGCTAGACAAATTTGTTACTGCAACATATCCTATAGTTTGACAAAGTGTGGCATTGTAAAGTGGTAACTGGGAATTTGTAATTAATGTATTAATTTAATTTGCAGGTAATATAGCACTCCATATATTTTCTGAAAAGACAAGAAAGGTTTATGATCTTGAAACATTATGGGCAGTTGGGCGTGAATATGATGACCAAACTAATAAGAAAACCAGTGATGTTGTTAACATATTTGAAAACTATAGTGCATATTTAAAAGATTTGAAACCTTTAGCATAACTCTATTTTTTTTCTTGTTATAGGTAGGTATAATTAAGATATAATTTGTAATTAGTCAACTTAGAGGATAATATTAAAATATATGTTAGCGATTTCTTTGTTTATGTGGATATTATTTCCCTGTTCTAGGATCCAAAATAAAATAATTTAATATTCAGATTACAAAAATTTATTAGGAATACATAAATTACATAAAATAAGTCTGTCTAATTAAATTGTATTTATACAATTGCATAATAATATATAAAATAACAATTTGGCATAATTTAAAAACTAATTCAGATTTCTAAATGCATATAAATGTTACATTGTGTAAAATCATATAAAAGCGCAGCTGACTAACACATTCAAACCACAAACACCACAAGATCTCAATTCAGTCAAAACAGCAGTCCTTTGTAAGATCTAATTCCTAACCTACATAGCAAAGTTTGGAAGCAACCTATTTTGTATTAGAATTTTCTACAAGATAAATTAACAATAAAATAAAATTGGAAGCCTAAAATTATTAAGTGAATGTTGACTAAAATAAAATATTGGACCACATTTTAGTCTTTCAATTTGTTATTGATAAATGGTAATTGATGTGTTCATATTTTCCTGTTGGATATCAAAATCAATACTGTCTGCTTCTGATAGATTATATTATAAAACACAATATTATTAATTAATTATGGTAATAGCACGGTGCTGCTTCATACTTATCACATACAAATATTTAAACAGACACAGTTACCATTTATAATTTACACCTTAAGTAAGTAATTTGTGTCAGGTTAACCCAATAATTTGGTTCATGACTAAATTTATGACAATATGGCCACACTACGTCTCACTCCTGCCCCTGAATTGACATTATCCAAACTTGACCATTTTTTGAGACCATTCTTCACAACTTCTGCAGCAATCTTATCCTCCATAACCCGGGACATCGCCTCTAGTTTCTGAGCTCTCTCTTTGCTTAAAGGCTCACTGGGGAATGCAAGGTCATTAGCTTCTGCTAGGGTGCGCAAATCAAAATAATACTTAGCATAAACACTGGATGGTACATTAATATTAAACTGAAGCATTTCTAAAAATTGTCTCTCCAACTCATTCATGTCTTCAACGGTGATGTCTTTCAAAATCTGACAGTAATCAATATTCCACACAGCTTGATCATCCCATACTTTGCTCGCCAGCAGAATAGCACCAAGCACTATCCTCTTCCAATTAGAGGGTGCTATGTCCAACTCTGCACAAATCAAGAGTCTCTCAAGGTACACCAGGGTAATTATAGCACATTCTGCTGTTAACTGAGCAGCATTAAATAATGTTCGCACAAACTTATATATCTGCTTATGTTCAGGGTTATACTTGTCATAATCATCACTAAGGCCTTCTTTGCTTAATGGGTGCAGCTTCTCATCAAATATATCCAATCGTCTTTCAGACATTCTGTTTTTTATATGGTAAAATATTGCCAAAGCGACACATTTCACTGTATTCTTCAGATTTGGTTGGGACACTGTACTATCATCTAAATATATAGTAGAGCATGAACTGCTCTTCTTCAATTTATTGTCAGCAATTTGATGTTGACTCCGTTTTCTAGTCATACCATTTTCGATTGAAGCTTTTGATCTCTCCATGAAAATAGTACCAGCAATAGGATCCTGTGAGGGATCAATGTCACCATCGTCTAGTTCTCTTTCACTTATATGCTGGATATTATTTGAACTAACCTCACCTTCTGGAAGATAATCATCTAACTTCACAATGTCTTTTCTGATGGGAGATGGGCTGCGGTAGCAACAGCAACTGCTTTGATTTCCCATTGTTCTATTTGATCAAATATTTTATGTAAACCAACGCCGATGCATTCTAAATTACTATTTAAAAGTTGTCGGTGTTTGGGACATTGTAATAAACAGGAACTGCATTTTAACTGCAATAAAAAAATAATGAATTTGTTAACATTTGCACCACAATTTAGTAAAAGCAGTATCCTTTTGATAACTTCACATATATTAAACACAAGTGTACCTTATTGGATTGAGTTTTGTCTCATATTTTGATAAAGTATTTTGCAAAATAAAATAGAAGAACTAAATCCACAATCCGCTATTTTTATTTGACATGAGCAAACGTCATTTCGTATGAAGTGATGTGCTTCTCATGACTCAGTCTACGTTCTCATGTGATTTCGACGGATTTCGATAATACTCGTATTCAGTCAGTAAAATACTGTAAAAAACAAAATTATTGTGAATCTGTTATTGCAACTTAGAACAAACCAGTTGTATACGTCTGCACATAATAACTTAGGTATTATCAACTAGGTAAGTACATACATAATTTACACATAATTGGTACTTTAAGGTATCTTTAGGTTCTATAAAAATTTAACAATAAATAAATTAATTTGGCACTATAGTGATATTTTTATTTAATTATTTCTTTACTTGCTCTGAGATTATTTCCCATGACTAGGGTTGTCAAATCCAAAATCAGACTAAAAGCCAGTGAGTTATAGTACTAGAGCAGACGCTACCCATCACTCCTATGTTCCATTCAATTGCGGCGATCGCGCTGCACTTCTTTCAGTCGCTTGCTAGCTGTTGAGCAGTTATATGCTAGTGATTGTTTTTAATCGAAAAAATTTGAAAGTCATAAAATATGCCTTGGTGTGTGTTGAGATATTGCACTAATAATTCAAGGAATACGGCGAAGTGTAAAGGAATAACTTTCCACCGGTAAGTAACTAGGTATAATCATTTTAAAATTAAATACGAACATAAAATTTATAAGACGCCTGTTGTGTCATTAGACATAGACTAAAAACATTCAGAAGTGAAAATATGTAAAATTAGTTGACGTTCCCGTATATAGCGGAAAATAATACAATATATTTTTTACGCAGATATTATTGTTTGTGTAATGTGTTATCTACACTTCTACACTAATATTATAAAGAGAAAAATTTTTTATACGTCGATGCATTCAACTTTACCAAGTTTAATTCAATCAATAATAGTGCTACTCACAACACTTTAGATTAAACACTCTAAAGGGCCTCTACGTGTTGGACCTATGTCCCCATGCAAGCCTTACAAAGGACCGGGTATTATGCCAGTGAATTTAGAGAATGTATGAAACTAGCGGCTTGCCCCGACTAGGGGTAGGAGTAGGGGTAGGGGTTGGAGTAGAGGTAGGGGTAGTGGGAGTAGTAGTAGTACATAAGTTATGTTGTGTAGTGCGCGAGTTGCAAGCAACTCTCGAGGTTTCAGTGTGGGAACATACTGCTGCCCACACGAAAGAAGACATGCTACAAGTCAGCGATAAGCCCGCCACCTATCACGTCAAAACTATTCCGACTCGTACCACAACTACTCCCACTACCCCTACCCCTATTCCAACCTCCTACCCCTACCCCTACCCTACTCCTACCCCTAGCCCTACTCCTACCCCTACCACTACCTCTAGCACTACCAATACCTCTACTTCTACCTCTACCCCTACCCCTACCACTACCTCTACCCCTACCACTACCAAGGGGGTTTCGGTTTTTTGATAACTGACGCTTCTCCGGCCGCTGCCGCGGCATCGCTCGCTTCGCTCGCGAGTTTAAAATTTTTTTTATGGGAGACGGGGGGGGGGGGGGGTACGGGGAAAGTGGAAAGGGGTAGAAATCAAATCCCAGTCCATAGGAAAAAAAAAGAAAAATGTATGAAAATTTGTATGGGAGACGGGGGGGGGGGGGGTACGGGGAAAGTGGAAAGGGGTAGAAATCAAATCCCAGTCCATAGGAAAAAAAAAGAAAAAATGTATGAAAATTTGTATGGGAGTTTTTTTTTGTATGGAAGAATATTTTTTTTAATGGATTCACTAATAGAAACAGATCCTGAACATTATTAGTTTCGGCACTTTCCCCCTCTGATTTGTAGTTTCCGAGATAAAAAACAAAAAAAAATGTATGTGAGTTTTTTTTTGTATGGAAGAACATTTTTTTTAATGGATTCGCTAATAAGAACAGATCCTAAACATTATTAGTTTCGACACCTACCCCATCCGATTTATACTTCTCTAAATATAAAAAAAAATAAGGGGGGCGAAAAAGGGGGGTTTCGGATTTTTCTGGTACTCACCGGGAGTCCCTCTATACGATCCCACCAAAAGTTTCCCCCCATCACAACTCTTTCTGGGAGAACAATGATGTGAGTGAGTGAGTGAGTCAGTGGTAATCGAGCTTTATATAGTATAATATAAAGTATAAAGTGTAATAATAATATTTATATATATATAGTATTCATTTAGAAATATTTTTTTTAATCAGTCCAGTAGTTTTGATTTTATTCATTACAAACAAAAATACAAATCTTGTACAAATGAAGCTTGTTAGGTATGTCTTTTCTGTAAGCGTAGTTAGTCTATATTAAGCATGTTGTTGTAGTACGTTGAACGAAATGCGTAAGCGCCACGAAATACACGGCGGTTTCGACCTTTTGGTCGCGAGAAAACTACATCCTAGAAGCGCTCTAGCGCTGTGTGTTTATACCGTTTGGTTACTCGACTAGCGACTAACAAGCGCTTCAGCGAACTTAAGTTTTATTTTTTATAGAAATGAAGCATGCCTTTTGTCTATTATAGCTCCTCTAGTACCTATATCTCAATGCTAAAAGCCGGACTTTTTTTAAATAGAAAATAACACTGCTACGTATGTTCACAAATTTATTAACATAATAATAATTAAAAAACAATGCATAAAAAAACTGAATATTTTTTAAATAGTGAAATTCTAGACTCTCGCTATCAAATTTAGGTACCTAAAATACTGGCGCAATTACCGCGTTGTATGGCCAGGCTTATTTGCTGTCCGAAATAATAGCCAGCTCTTGGGTCACCGACTTTGAAGAACTATTTTTAAATCGTTTATGTGCGTCGGTTCTCCAAGGCCCCAGATTCTCATAAATATTTAAAGGCATAAATATTTATTCCTCACCGAAAATGTGTATTTTTATGTCTCTTGTTGTTTTCAGCAGAATTGGCCGCTGCAGTCTGACTTAGAAGATGTCGCACAGCAGTGGGATGGGGCAACTGTGTCAACACAGGTGGCATCTCATACCAAAGCACTAAATGCACAAGCGTCATTTCGTCAGGTCTCTAGCCATCATCTAGTGCTATACCTATCGGCTCCTAAATAGCTGGGACGTAGATTCTAACAAAAGCCCGACAAAAAATGTCGTTAATTTTGGCATGGTGAGAAAGAGTAGCTACGTTAGCATGAGAGCCCACGGTGACCCAGCTGATCAACCCATTCTCCACATTGGCAGCGATGATCTTCAGATATTCGGGCTCCAAGTCTCAGGCAGATGCCATAGATGCCACAGATATATAGCCATTTGGTTAAAGTGCAGTAATTTGTCGACGGAAGTGTATGTAGCCAGTATCTCGACTCCGGTTGACTAACTGAAATGAGACGGCTTTGTAACTACAAACACTAAAGATCGTGCCGTTAATATAATGCAGCTGCATTAAGGACAGTTGGTCAAGGTCATCTTGTATCTGTCAAAAATACGGAATTATTTTAAATTGGATTGGGCCATATTTTCATTATTAAGAGTTCTAATAGCCATAATTTCCTCCTCCTAAACTCACCTTTCCAGGATTAACTGCCATATTTTTGACAGATGCAAGATAACTGAGAGCCACTGACCCTTAATCCTGGAAAGGTGAGTTTATTTAAACAACATTAAGAGTAATTCTAAATAGTAGCCATAGTTTTCAAAACGCAAAAGCAGTGCTCGTTTTGAAAACTACGGCTATTTAGAACCCTAAATAAAAAAAAAATTAGCTAATCTAATTTAAAATAACAACTATCAACTGTGTGATAACGGTAAGAAAATGTTGTATAAATAAACTCACCTTTCCAGAATTAACTGATATTTTTCCATATTTTTGACAGACCGAGTGCAAAGGTCCTTAACGCATTGACTAAGTAAAAAAGTCTTGTGTACCCCTACCCCTACCCCTACTTCTACTCCTACCCCCTACCCCTACCCACTACCACTAATCAATAGTTTTCGCAGCGCACGCGATGTAAGGAATTTCTTAGGTAATTTTTTTACACCTTGGGTTACATTATTGGAGTTTTAGTAAGGATCCCTAATTTTTTTGAAAAAATAATATAGCCTAGTCACTCAGGGTGAATGTAGCTTTCCAGTGGTGAAATAATTTTTGAAATCGGCACAGTAGTTTTTGAGTTTATTCATTACAAACATACACACACACAAAAATACAAATCTTTGCCCTTTATAATATTAGTATAGATTCTTTCATTTTTGATTCTGGTCGAAATCAAATATTACGCTAAATTAAGAAGAGACTGGTACACAGTTCTAAAGAAACACGAATTTCATAGTAGACATTAATAATGTTTTTTTTCTGTCTTCACTGTTTGCTTTACAGCTGCCAAAACCGTGTATAGTCCCAGGGTACCCAGCGGAAGCCATGTCTTCCTGCTTTAGCCAATGGTATTTGTGAATCTATACCTAACGAGTGGCCGATTCTGATAAAGAATATTTGGATGGAGTGTGGTTGTTCGGATTATGTACATAAGTTTTTAATTAAAAAACCCATTAGTACATGGCCGGGATCCGGGATCGAACCCGTGGTCTGGTAATACCAGAAGTTATACATATTGAAATTATTTTTGGGTCCATTAACATACAGTTTATGTAATTTTTAAATTAGTCAACAATTTTTACTAATTATAAAATTAATATAGGTACATTTTTAAAATCTCTAAATTTTACGTAAAAAACAAAAGCCTACTAAAAGCCGGAGTACTACATGCAATTTTTTGGCTGGACAAATGTCTAAACACCGGACGTCTGGTAACCCTACCCATGATGTATTATGATTGTGCTGTGTTTATAAATATTTGAATTGAACACATCTGAATATTAGAAATCAGTAAAAAAAAAAATTTTCTGTTGTTAGATTATTTCAAAATTAGATTTAATTTAGGAATGTATTAAATTTGAAATCTGACTGATAAAATATTCTCAATCATTTTCCGGTTATGCTCACAGAGCTATGGGTATGGTACCTCCCTAATATAAATGGCGGCTATTCGCTTGCATTTGGTGTTATGAACGCTTTTTCCATGCTTTTCTGTATTTATTAGCGAAAGTTTACAAATTCTAGACTATATAAAACTTTATTAAGGTAACCTATCGCTTTACAAATATTATAAGCAAATTAATATCCCGTGAATATACAAACTAAGTGGGCAATTTTCAGATCAACATGCGTCGTAAAAGTGAACGCTCAGGCAAGAAAACTAAAGGTTCGCCCGAAAAGAAAATTGAGAAACCAAAGCGCACCAGAACATCTAGACGTAAGAAGCAATCTTCATCATCTGAACACGAATCGGACCATGAAACTAGCCCTGATCGAGTAGAACCGGCAGAGGACGTGGAAAAGAAGTCTCCCGTCAAGCCAGCAGTTGTGAAAGAAGAGAGTCCTGAAGAGAAACAGGACCAAGTTTGGCAAGTAAAAGCTGCAGAAGGATCAAGTGACTCTGGCGAAATACAGAAGCTAAAGATATGTCTTGCTAGACCCCCATCAACGCCAGAGAGAGTAGACAAGTCTCCGCGAAGTAAGAGGAAGCACAGTCGTACCACTAGCTCCAGTGATTCACTATCTGTTGAGGTTATTGACGAAAAAAAGAAAAAGCATCGATCAAAGAGATCAGCTAGGGAGTCTAAAGACGAAATGGAGAAGACACAAGACAGCCAAGGTGAAGAGCCAGAACAGGAAGAACAAGCAGCCCATGAAGACAAAGAGAAGGTTGGTGGTTATCAATCTGACGGGGCTGGTGACAATATTCCAATGTCTACAACATCTGAAGAAGTTAAAGATCAGTCAAGCCCGACAAAGAAACAAGTAGACAGTGATGATATTGTTGCAGATACAACTGTAGACTCATCTATTGAAGATGTTCAAGTGTCGCAAACAGAAATAAATGTTGTTTCAGGTAGCGAGGAACATAAGAAATCGGATAATTCAGCTGTCAGTGAAGTAAAGCCTCAAAGTACTGAAGATGAATCCACTAAGTCTAAAAGTGAAGTTATCACTTCTAATGATCAGCAACAAGAAGAAAAACAAGCTATTGAAAACAATGTTGAGTCGCAAGAAAAGGGAATTGAAGATATTAAGACAGACCAAAGTAATATTGCAGAAGTAAATGTAACTCAAAGTAATGTCACTACAGAAAAGTCTCAAAAATTAGTAGAAAAGCCTACTAATATTTTAAAAAATAAAACTGAGAACAACATTTTTGTAAATTCCACTAAAGAAAAAGAAATAGAAAATATTGACAGTAGTCATAATGAAGAAGTGGTCTCAAATACTAATGATGCTAATAAAGATTCAAAGAATCAGCAGGATAAAGAAAAAGAATGTAAGTTTGTAGTAGATTCAGCACATTCAAAGGAGGAGGCTGTACAAAATAACCAAGCATGTGTATTAGTTATTAATAGGAAAAGAAAATGGGGGAGTCGTTCTCACAAACTTACTACACAAAAATCAATAACAATTTCAACAGATGTACTAAAAGACATAATTCCAGATGTGAAACCTGTTGAATTTGATGAAGTTATGGAACAGAAAAAGTATGACAGAGAAATGGAAAGAGTGGAGAGGCCAATTTTGCCGAAAATTGTCATTGATAATACTGATCATGTTAACTTTAAGAAGAAATCTTATGAAAACAATGTAAACAGTCATGATGTTAAAGAATCATTGCCACTTTCCAATAGAAAAATATCAATTGTTAAAGAGGATGAGGACAATCTGTTAACCAAACCTCCGAGTCCTCCGCATCAAAAAAGTTCATGTATATTGTTTATTAATAATTTAGTGAGACCATTCACATTGCCACAGTTGAAAAACTTATTACAGAGAACAGGAAAGATTGTCGAAAATGGCTTCTGGATAGATAGAATAAAATCTAAATGCTATGTTATATATGAAACTGAGGAGTAAGTTATATTATTAGTTTATTTTCTTACTCAAGCTATCAAGTTAATTCATAAGACACTTTAATAACTATTGGATTTTGCTCTGATTTCTGACATTTAAAAAACCTTGTCCAAAATCTTCCATCCAATAATTTTATCCTATTGTGTTTTTTTCTAGTCAAGCATTTGAGACTCGTCATGCCCTTCATGGTGTTACTTGGCCGGTATCAAATCCCAAAACTTTACAAGTGGACTTTTCTACTCAAGATGCATTTGATCAAGCCAAGCATAACGAGGAGACCTCTGAAAATGTGGTCTCAGCTATACCAGGGACAGTGGAGGATTGGCTACGGGAGCAAGACATGAAAAGAGAAAAAGGGGAATTGGTAATACATTATTTATTTTTCTGGCTATCATCCTAATGATTTAAATGTTAGTTTTATTATTGAAATGATGCACTTATCATACATAATAAGAAGTAACTAGTTTTGGTTTGAATGGAATTGCAATTTACAGCATAGAAATATTTGTCTTAGATTTGTCTATTATCTATCTTTTATCATTATTATCACGCCTTTTATCCATGAAAACATACAGTCATGTCAAATTGAAGATTTTTAATATATTAGATTTTTACTTAAAATATTGGTTTTGTCGTTTAATACCCAGACATGCCATTTTTTAAATAAGCCAGATTTTTTTTTACGGGTTGTCTTACATCTCCCGAAACTGTGTTACACCTATGGTCCCAGGGTACCCAGCGGAAGACCAAGTCTATAAGGGCTATAAGACCCATGGTATTTGTGAGGCTATACCTAACAAGTGGCCAGTTTGGTTAATGGAAAAACCTCTAAGTGTGGTTTGTCAGATTATATACATAAGTTTTTAATTATTAAAAACCCATTGGTACATGCCTCCTTTATAATATAAAATAATGACCTGCACAAGTATACCTAAGATTCCAATAAAAAAATATGAAAAAAGGATTCCCAGGATTAAAAGTATCCTATATCACACTCCGGCTCTCGATCTATCTCTATTCTTGGGGAATGCATCACACCTCTCATTGTGTGTCTTGAACAAAAAGTTTTTGAAGTTTGTAAAATTAAATTCCTTGCATGTCATTTTACAGGAGAAGCCATGGGACAGGAAGAATCCTGTGAGGGAGTGGGATGTCGGCAAAGGTGACAAGGACAAGGAAAAGGAGCGGCCCCGACGCGACGAGCAGCGACCTGTGGATAGGAGGAGACACAGATCTACTGAGCGCAGCCCTGAACCAGGTCCCTAACATTTTATTTTATTAAGCACCCCTTGGCTATACTATTTGAGGAACACTGTTATCAGCCTCAGGGTACCCAGAGGAAGACAAGTATCTCATTTAGCCGATGATAATTTTGTGTAGGTTATAGTGATTACTAAAAAGGCCTAGTGTCTCCTGGAAATCCTAATTCTAACTGATAATATTACAAATGCGAAAGTGTTTGTTTGTTTGTCCTCCTTTCAAATCAAAACGGAGCAACGGATCGAACTACTTTTTATCACAGGAAAAGGAAAAAGGGGGGGGGGGGCGGTCGCTAATAATATATATAATAGTTACTTCTATTTGTGCTGCTACAGTTTTGACACCTGTTTTGTTTTTTTGCATCTCTGAGAGTGGCACAATGTGAAAAGCCACAACTTGCGCGCCATATTGGTCAAAAGTAGGTACGGATAATAATTACGTATTTTACTTTCACAGCGAAGAAATTCAAGAAGAAGGAAGACGAAGCACCCGCCAAGTTACTAGATGACTTGTTTAGGAAAACCAAAGCCACACCATGCATTTACTGGCTGCCTCTGTCAGCTGAAACGGTAATCCGTAATTAATTAAATTAGGTACTTGCATACATTTCATTACTTTACTTGTTTGTATACATATCTATAAGTTAGGTTAGGCTGGTTAGGTTACATATTTCTTTATAGAAAAAAGCGTGTGCACGCACATAAGAAGTTATACTTCTTTGGCGTTAAATATTTGATATTATTAAGATTTAATATTTATTACTAACTTCATGGTGTGTTGTATCGGCGCAAATACGATCTGCCGGGTGCCCCCTTAGACAATACAATGTACAACAGTATTATGTTCTCTCGGAACGCTAACACATAATATATATAGAAACTTATAACCGAATTATAATAAATATATGAAAAGCATGCAGCCTATAAGAAGCTCAATTTATACATTTTAACTGCTTAAATAATAATAAATCCGAAAAACAGCAACCGGGCATAACCTCGAAACATCAGCTGAACGACCAAAACCATCGCCATTTTTTTCAGCGTTATCTACAGGGTATGGTCAGACGCTTTGCGTTCACGAAAGACGCGAACTTTTCTCCAAGCAGGTTATGTACTTCAAAGAGTTTGTATACAATACGTATATAATCTGGTTTTATCAGAGTAATCGACAGTTACGTTAGGTCACGTTTTTGTATTTCAGTCGGTCCCATACATTTAAAGTTATTTATTCTATTCGATAAGTTGTACATTGTATAACCCCGCTGTTTCTCCTAACGCGCCATAAGAAGTATAACTTCAAAATGAGTAAGCTTTTTCGGGCTTCGCTTGGCTTGACTTGAACATGTGGAGTTAGCATATATAGGACCGCGACATCTTTCGTTTCGACCGAAAGGCCAAAACCGATATGTCCGTACAGGGCCAGCCAAGGCAAGCACGGCCCGATAATGTCCAATACTAAATTGCTGGTTCGGGCTAAGCCACTACACGGACTTTGCCCTCGACCCGTGCATGTGGCGGCTGTTCTTGTACGGAATCGTCGGTTTCGACTCAAACGGTCATTTTAAGAGAACAGTGATCACCAGTGAGAACTGGTTTCAGTTGTTTTAGAAAAAACAGTTTTCGGAAATAGTTTTGGTAGAATTTTGAACTTAAAGGCGTAGATTAAAAATTTAAAAAACTGCGGTCACCGTTCGTTCGTGGCAGGTGTGCACCGGTGATATAGACATTCCTTTCGTTTCGTTCAAGTGACAGATAAAACATCTATGCTACATTTTGTAACTCGGGCGGCCGAAACGACTGACCGAGCAAATCAAAAGATGTCGCGGTTCCAAAATATGCTAACCCCACAAAACGTATGAGTTCGTTTAATATTTTTTGTGCGCGATACAAGAACGAGTCACAAAGTTCTTCGTTCGTATGCAAATGTGTCCATGGTGTGTGGATGCTTCACACATACTTATAATAAATACATACCTAATTGTAACAGAATTTTTGGCTGTAAAACCTTTCAAAATTATTTTTGTAGCTGTGATCGGAATTTTTCTAATCGAAATAAGTATATGTATAAGTATTTAAATAGGTAGAGGGTAGATACGCATTAGAACCAAAGGTACATTGTCCTTTAAAATTGTCTCATATTTTTTACTAGTGTAGCTTAGAAATATTGAAGTGTAGATTCATTTGGTAAACTAAATTAATTAAATTTGAAAATACAACTTATTGTTTGTAGATTGCCGTGAAGGAAGAACAACGGCGGCAACATATGCTGGAACATGAGAGACGCTTACAGGAGATGCGCAGACATCGTCGACACTAGCACGGTCCGTCCACACACCACATCATACATCTAACACCCACATTCGCATACAACAACACACATACAAACACAACATTATTAATATATCTTTGGTCGCTCAGTCGACATATTCCTTTTCAGGTTGCTTTGATTCTCAAACTTTACTCCCATTATGTGTTTTTCTTTTACTTTTCATTGTATAAGACCAGTTAGTTTTTGAAAGTGCTCTGTCACTTTAGGGTAGAGGATGTCTTCGAGGCGAATTAGCATGAGATAGTTTGAAGGTTAAATTTATTTTATACAAAATGTTATAGATAGGCCACGCTTGGCTATGGAGGAAATCCTATATTTGTTCGGCGTCGGAGTAACGCGCCCGCTTGAGAGGGGATGTGACAGCTTACGAGTCTTGAGCGGAGAACCACTGATATACGCTCCTGTTACGAATTGATATTTATGTCTTTTTGGATGCAGAGATTGATATATTGTTCCCGAATTATTATACCATCAAGCTAAGACGTACATACAGTTGCAAAGAATACGTTGCTTCTGGGAGTCTCTTGATTATGACGACATTACAATGTGCAAGATATATTGAAAAATTACTTGAAGAAATGAATTAGCTGATCATGATCCATTATTTTATTGGATACTGCAAGATACTAATTTTAACTCAGTATTGCGACGCCAACAGTTACGACGTATATATGTCAACGGAAATCTATAAGAACATCACAAATAATCAAGATTCAGTTTGAACAAACGTCTTTTTATAATTTTAATGATTATTATGTTATTGGATATTATTGACAACATCGTAGAAGTGGATTGGAGTAATGTGGTTGCTGATGATCTGTCCTTGCAATTTATGTCAATAAAAACTTCCTTAGAAATCTTTTTCTTTTTTTTTGTACAATATATCCCTATTGTTTTTTTTTAATATTTGCTCTTTTTCACTTTCCTACATCCATGGACTTGCTATGCTTAATATCAGACTGTGACAAAATCACACACTCTTCAAAAAACACGTATGTTTGGTTAGGTACATGATAAAGAAGTGATGCTCCATCGTCATTATGGGAGAGAATCGTGAATGTTTGTAATGAAATTATCTAATAATACCTATAGGTTTAGAGATAATAATATAAATTTATGTCTCAAGGTATTTGTACTGAAATTAACGAAATTATTAAGTTATCACAAATTTCTTATCCTGCTGATAGTACAATGAAATATCTCATGATAACATTAAAAGATTAACCTTTATTACTATTGCTGCAAACTGTAGAATATAGGCCAGCTTCTGGCTATGTTGTGTTTAGATAATTTAAATCAAGTCTCAAAATGGTAAGTTTTACTGAGTATAATTTGTTATCGCTTTTAAGCCTCCACTAACTAATATATTCCATCGAAATCCGTTTATGTTACTAATAATAAATGTTTTGTTTTGACGTCAGGCGACGACGTAATTAGGTGACATTTTCCTCATACTTTTTTCCATACCATTATTTTATTATTGGCTGCACCTCGTGTTAGAAACAAATAAAGGTCTGCAATTTTTCACACCCTTAACCCTTAAATTGTATGTAACTTTTTACCGCCCTATATTTTACGATTATAATCTTGGATATTGGCTTTCAGGGCGTAGGCAGGGAGGGGTGGGCAGCCTCTCCCCTGGATCATAGCTGCACCCCCCGCTATTTATCCATGTAAATAGTGGTACGAACATTAAATTCTTGTCTTATGTATTATATCTATATTAGTATGTACATATTTATTAATATTTTATTATTTCACATAAACCACAAATTTTTGCACTCTTCTGAGCTAAATTCTGTTTCTGTATCAAGGTATCTGTAAATCTAAGCTTAGGCGCTATGTCCACGGCGATTCCGTCCTATGTGTACCTACTACGTATCGCCCTGTGGAGATTGGCCCATAGAGTTTGTATGGAATTTGGTGACACGGCGAGACTATCACCGCGATTCTCTCGTCCGCGGAGATGGCGCCTTTACATTTTTACTTGACGTTAACAATTTCTTATTTACACCTACAGAGTTGGTTACCAGTATTTTTAGCAGCTTTAATTAGTATCTCGGCAGCACAACAAACACCATTTTCATTGGAGGATATTTTTAGCGGAGGGTTCGGGCAACGTGGTTTTAACGGCGCATGGATCTCTAGTAAGTACTAATTATACATTATTATATTGGAACGAAGTACATCATTTGGTATTCAGACTTCTTTTTCACCTGCGTGGAAATAGAACAAATGAAAGAAATACTCCCATGACTGCAATTTTTTGCCTGAAAAGCGTAGGTAATCTTTACTAACATTTATATGAAATATTTTTAGTAGGCGCTTTATTGAATAGCAAAGTAGATCAAGCTCTCTTGTCTGTTTTCCGGTATAACAAGTAGCATATGTTTATAACAAGAAATCCTGCAAGTTTCATCCGAATCCGTTCAGATGTTAAGGCGTGATTGAGAAACAAACGCCCAATTCCGCATTCATAATATTATTGGACATACTTAGTCCATAAGCAGGTAGTCTTAAATTTGATATTATAAGCCAAGTGCGTGCCGAGAGTCGAGGAACGCAAAGACTTAGGTTCCCTACTATAAGTAGGTATAAGTCCGAAGCGGAGTAAGAAAGACGTGGCATTGGCATATGAAAGTCCTATGCTCTACTGCCTATATACTTACTCCACTAAAATACAGGCGTGGGTATAGGCAGGTATAAAGACAAGTCCAAAGAACTCTGTGACACTCAGTATAAATGTTCTGCATAACTAATTTTAGTTTAGATTTAGCCATAGTAAAAAGATCATGATAAAAAGGCAAGATTCGAACAAACTTATCGATTATACAAACAATCACTATTCTATTCCCTACATTGTATACCTACAATCCTGGTCTCTCTTGCTTGATTTTACAACTGAAAAATGTCTGGTTGTGTATTTACATAAACAGATTTAAGGGAATGGTCTATATATAAAATTTGTCAAGAGATGTCGCTGTTGTCTTTCCTAAAAATTCACTGATCATTTCAATAATAAAACTAATATTACTGTGATGGGGAGTACTCCGAACTCCGAAGGGTTACATGACATAGGCTTATTTCTCCTTCCTTATTTCGCCTTCACTCATAGACTTACCATTTTAGTTCTAAGTAGGTATATCTACCAGGCGGTTGTAGGTAGAGACTATAAATAAAAAAACGAAATGCAGGATATAACTAAATTAACTTTTATTGTTTTTCGAAGTACCTATTCTCTTTTATAATTTCAAACCAATTATTTATTAAAACAGTAATTCCAGTCTGAGTTGATATTGACAAAATGGCCGATTTGTAAGATTGTACTTGCAGTTGCTTCTTTCTGGGTCTTCAAACCGCTGACCACAAAACTTTCATTCTAGGCATTGATATTCTAGGGAATGTAAAGAGATCGTAAAGGACTGTAGGCTCATCAACTCAATGTTTTCATGCTTCAAAAAAACTTCGGTGTGGGAACTCGCATTATCATGATGTAAGATGATGCGACGTTTCGGGTTACCTTTACGGAGTTCGGCCATAATTACTGGCAAACAAACCGTGATATACCAATCAGCGGTATACCTAATATTCTGAGGCGAGTTTCAGAAACATTTTTTTTTCAGACACTGAATTTACATTCACCAATTATGATCCTGCTGATAGAGCTGTTTATTTGTATGACGCATCTCGAGATGAAATAGAACCTCTAGTCTCTAACGAACTAATGGTAATCACTTTACTTTATAAATAAAATAAAAACATAAAAAAAGTTACGTCTGTATAATGTGACCTATTGTACCTATACATATAACTAATTGTTTTAATTTTTCAGGAATCATTAAACACTAACAGACCAATTTTGTCAGCTGATCGACAGTATATTTTGGCTCCAAGTGAAACTCAGCAGGTATTTAATTTTTTCGCAAAATTATAGTCATCTTAACTGCGAAAGTGTATTTGTTTGCCCTTCGTACACTTCAGAACAGAGCAATGGATCGACGTCATTTTTTGCACAGAGATAATTGGATGGCCAGAGACTTATGTAGGTAAGCTACTTTTTGTGTCACATTTTAAATATTTCCACGGCCGAAGCTAGTATGTACTATTATATAAAAAGAGTGTGAGTTTGTTTGTAAAACTAGGTATTTACCTAGGTACTTATTCAAAAATGAAATAAAAATATAGGGTATCTGCTATTACCAATTATCTGTGGAGAGGAAGTGACAACAAACTTTACAGTTATCTATTAGACTGGAGACATCTAATTATAAAAAGAAACATCAATTTAGATTGATCCCATAGGTCATTCATGGTACCTACCGTTTGGCTTTAGAATTGTGCTGCTTTAATATCACAATATCCTACTCAATTTATATTCTAAAATAATATAATTATTGGTATACCTCATCATACGTTGGCCTCCAATTATTTTAATAATCCTATCTATTGAATAAATATTATCATGTTGATAACGTTGATAATATTCAGTGTACAATTTAATTGCTGATACACGTTTATTTTTTGCCTGCTTAAATTTATTTGTCAGTTTGTATAGGTATTGCTATGATGACAGAGCGAGAAGAATCTCTTTCTTGATTCATGCCTCAATCCTCGAATAGCTGATATGGCAACCCAAGAGTGACCAGCTCAGTTAAAAAACAAAAACGTGTTGGTAACCGTCACGGAATGCACGGGCCGAGACGTCCAACCCTACAATGGGCGGGCAAATTCTGTGTTAGACATTTTCGGACCGGGCATTCTTTGGCTAGTCCTGTATCGACATAAACGTTTTAGGCCTTTCGGTCGACACGAAAGATGTCACGTCAAATATATGCTCCTCTCTGTCATATTACGTTCTTGTTAGCAACAGTGATACGGAATAGGGGGGTAGAATATATATTATGTGAAATTACCCTTTAATTTTATTAGCCCTTCAACAATTGACGTCTTTTGGGACTGTATATATATACTACTAGCGGACCCGGCAGACGTTGTCCTGCCCAAACGTTGGCTTGCCTGCACTACCCTACCCCTACCCTACCCCTACCCTACCCCTACCCTACCCCTACCCCTACCCTACCCCTACCCCTACCCCTACCCCTACCCTACCCTACCCTACCCTACCCTACCCTACCCTACCCTACCCTACCCCACCCCTACACCTACCCCTACTCCTACCCCTACTCCTACTCCTACCCCTACCCCTACTACTACCCCTACTCCTACCCCTACTCCTACCCCTACCCCTACCCCTACCCCTACCCCTACCCCTACCCCTACCCCTACCCTACCCCTACCCCTACCCCTACCCTACCCTACCCTACCCTACCACTACACCTACCCCTACTCCTACCTCTACTCCTACCCCTACTCCTACCCCTACTCCTAGGCAAAATTAAGTTTCGCGAAGCCGACCAAACTGAAAATCAGTACTACTAATGATCTATTAAATTACTTAAATTACATTTTGTGACTATTCAATTTGGTCGCGTTCGCGATATTATCACTTTTGTTGAGTGTCGGAACGCGACATTAGATTCTCCAACACGCACGCGAATTTTAACTTTGTGCGGTGACATTAGGAACACATCTACATTGCATAGACAACAATGAGTGCTTTTAATTTAAAATGAACTTTATTGAATAGCAATAAGGTTCAAATTGACTCTGTTATTATGGGAAAAAGAAAAGGGCTGTTTTTAGGGGTTTTTCGGCAATTATTCGAATTGTCTCACCTTTTAAACCTTCCCTGGATATCTAGGAATATTTTAAGACTAAAATCAGCCAAATCGGTCAAGCCGTTTTCATGTTATGTCGTGACAACGGAAAACGGGTTTCATTTTTATATATATAGATAATAATAAAACTGAAGAGTTTTTTTTTTAATAAATATTTTTGCATTGATTCTTGACGAAGGTCATATGCTATTTAATATCACGCTACCATAGAGTACTAAGCCTATGGAGGGGCCATGGGCCATAGACGGGCTCCCCCTTTCGCCAATTTTTTGCCCTTTGACCAGTTAAACTGACCAGGTGCGCAGTAATAAGTTACCAGATTTCGTTGGTATCGTTTTGTGTCGCGATACAGAGCTCTAGGAAAATATTTAATTGTGATGTTTTAAATGGGAAAGGCTATCTAGGACGCCAAAATTGCGGACACATCCTCCCCCCCCCCCCCCCCCCCGCCCGCCGCCAAAAGTGGCAGATAAAATTGTTTGGTGATTTACACCCTACACGTCTCCTTTGGTATATACTCAAAGCACGCTACCTACCCTAAGGGGGTACGAAGTCGCGGGCAACTGCTAGAAAGTAATACATATAAATATATTTATTTCAGGTTTACCGATACTCCTATACAGCTAGATATGCCTTGTATAACATCGAACAAGAGTAAGTACTATACTTATACTTGCGAACCCGCCCCAGTTTCGCACGAGTACAAGAGGTGTTCATAAAACATTATATTTTCCCGGGGAATGAGACTTTCCGGCCTTCCTACTAGAAATCACGTCCATCCATTGCTCCGTTTTGACGTAAAAAAAGACAAACAATGCGAAACTAGACGTAGAACGTAGACCATGTGCTAGTCTTTATAAACTCGATAGGGTATTCGTTTGTCTTTATTTTCTTTTTTCACGATGCCAGGGTACCCAGCGGAAGACCAAGTCTCCCTCGTTAAGCCGATTTGTGAGGCTATATCTAACGAGTGGATAGTTCTTTTAGATATAAAAGCCTCTATATTTTAATTAAAAAACCCATTGGTAAATGGCCGGGATCCGGGATCGAACCCGGCCCACTCGGCCACCGACGCACTATTCTATACATATTAAAATTATGGAATCAATTTTACTATACCTGTTGTTAAAATACTTAAATTCAAAACAAACTCTCGTTTGTCCTTCTTTAACACCAAAACGAAGCAACATTTTTGCATAGAAATAATCGGTTTTTTATTGATAAGCAACTAGTGCAAAGTCAGGGCAGGTCTCTTAAGTTTAAATTAAATTCAGTAATAGAAAATCTTTTGTTACAGTTCTACAAGTGAGGTAGCCGGTCATGAAAGACTCGAGCTATGTGTTTTCGGAGGAGGTCATTCCTTGGCGTATGTTCAAGACAACGATCTTTACTATTTACCTGAAAATGCTGCAACTTCTATACGACTCACATTTGACGGAGAACCTGGTGTCATTTACAATGGTCATACTGATTGGGTTTATGAAGGTACTATATACCTACTGCTAGTCAAATAGGATTAGGATCAATTAGGATTTTTATGGATGCGGCAATTCTTTCTCAAGATATATATCTCGCCATCATTGATATATTTGTTATAGTTTCCTAATAATAAAATAATTCTTTACATATTAAAATTATGCAATCAATTTTACATACCTGTTGTTAAAATTACTAATTGTTATAGGCTATTTTATACTTAAATTCAAAACAAACTACTTAAAATCAGAACTACTTAAAAACTATCATCTCTATATATTATTTATCAAATAGCTCCCTTAAGGGCCCTATCCCCTTAATTTGTATGGCGATATTACTATTCCCAATTTCTCTGTAAATAATCCTATTCAAAAAAAATCCATTGAGAAAATAACAGCTATTTCACTTAGATATATTCAATAAGTATCTATATGCTAAATTACAGTGACACAGGTGAATTATTTATAGAGAAATTGAGAATAGTTTATCACAGAAAAATTATGGATATAGGAGCCTTAATACTGTATCAAAATTAATGTCTGATACGCCATTTTGAAGATTATTTTCCCGTCTAATGACGAAAAGTAATCAAATAAATGAAAATCAAATGTTTCTTTTAAAATTAGACTAATTTATGTATTTTGTAAAAGACGCCAGCTGTTGGAGATCACTTGAACTAACGCTGCGAAGTTTTCGCACGGGTCATCTAGTCTTCCAAGTTAATGTTAGATACGCCATTTTGAAGATTATTTTTCCTTCTGATGACGAAAAATTAACAAACAAATAAAAATGAAATGTTTTTTTTAAATTAGACAAATTTATTTATTTTGTAAATTGGATTGGAGATCAGTTGAACTATGAATATTGACACGGTGCGAAGTATTCGCATGGGCCATTTAGTTATAATAATTCCTGGTAGAATTGTAAGTTTTAATAATAATTTTACCCAAATCTTCGTCATCAAAACAAGCTATTTCTATTTAAATAAATACCTACCTAACTCTATGCAAAATACAGTCACTCACATGGACAAGTTAAATAAGGGTCTTTTCTGCTCATAAAATTTATAAAATACAAGCCTTAATTTATTTTTCAGAGGATGTGATGTACACTGGACAAGCTACTTGGTTCTCTCCTAGTGGTAACTACCTCGCATTTGCCAGCTTTAATGATGAACTAGTTGGCACCTACTCGTATTACTATTTCGATAGATCCGACCCAGCTGATGTCTACCCGAGAGTGGCTGATCTTAAATATCCTAAGGTAATGTTTTGATAAAAAAAAAAAATTTTCATGAAGAATCGTTCCAAGAAAGCTAAGCAACAATTTTCTTTAAAAATATTACTTGTAAATAGATGGGTTTCCACTTTTTGAAAATAACTTCACTTCACTCAAATAATAATGAAGCCTCTGATCTGTTGTTTTATCCATACAAACATTTTAAGTCCCGACGCAAAACAGGGGTGTTATAAGTTTAACGTGTGTATCTGTGTGTCTGTCTGTGGCATCGTAACTCCTAAACGGATGAACCGATTTTGATTTAGTTTCGTTTTGTTTGAAAGGTGACTTGATCAAGAGTGTTCTTAGCTATGATTCAAGAAAATCTGTTCAGCCGTTTGAAGATCATCAGCCCTTTTCTAGTTGTTGAAGGGATATGAGCAACTTCTACTGGTCTGATCGATTCGATTTAATCCTTTTATGATTACAACGTTTACATCCGTCGTGGGCTTAAAAAATAATTATATACATATTAAATACATTAGAAGCATAATTATTTTTATTTTTTTATGTTTTTAGGTTGGTACTACGAATCCAACAGTAAGATTGAGGATATTGAACTTGGTTGGTCTACAAGCCCAGCCTGACGGTAACTACCAGTGGATAGAACCTGCAGTTCCTGATGAGGTTAAAGATGAGGAAGGAGGGGATTATATACTTGGCGGTGTTACCTGGATATCTGACACAGAATTGGCAGCCAATTGGTTGAATAGGAGGCAAAATATTGCTGTACTTAGAATTTTCAATGTTGTTACGGGTCTGTGGCAAGTAAGTTGTTTCATTTACTTGCTACTAGTATATCTATTTATTAAGTTTTTTTTATTAAGCTTCCTATAGATATTTTACATTTTCATAAAAAATCACATTAAGTTACACAATAGACTTTTCACAATATTTCACTATATTTTACATTTATACATTTCACATAACTTCAATTCCATTTAGAACATCACTCAATTAAATTCAATCAAATTAAATAATACAAAACTAAATTGAATTAAATCAAATTAAATAAAGTCAAAATATATCGAACCAATTAAATTAAGTCAGATTAATAATAAAATCAAATCATTTAAATAAAAATCAAATTATGTAAGTCAAATCAAATTAAATTATTGTATCTATAGGTCATCCCATTGCTGAGTAAAGGCCTCCCCCATCTTCTTCCGTATGAACATCACCCATCGCTCGAGTCCTGGTTGCATTTGGTATTCGGTTGCTATTTGGTTCCTTCGGGTTAGAGTCCGAAAGACAGCAGTCTTTACTTATCAGACTGATGAGCTGACTTGGAATGATATATTCTTGATCTCTTTTATGGCATCGTTGGGGGGTTTTGGTCATTAGCCCCACGGTGACCAGCCGGCTTGGGGTTGTAAACATTTTTGTTCGTTGTTTGTATATATTTCGTTCTTGTCAATGTATTTGTTTATCACTGCTACACGTTAGTTGCTAGCTGCTTTGTTTATTTGTATTAACAGTTAGTTTTTCCGCTTTTGCATTATTTTGAAGGCATCTTTTCTAATATATGCTGTTCCGTTGGAGTCTTTAATGTGTTTTCCAGGTTCTTGCGGTGTATTAGGTGAAATTGGCAGGTTTCGTTTTCTAGAGTCAATTCTTTCCTTCACTATCAATTTATCCAACTTCAAGTAGGCAATTTTTCCGTTTCCCCTTTCCTTTATCTTTTCTAATATATGCTGTTCCGTTGGAGTCTTTAATGTGTTTTCCAGGTTCTTGCAGTGTATTAGGTGAAATTGGCAGGTTTCGTTTTCTAGAGTCAATTCTTTCCTTCACTATCAATTTATCCGACTTCAAGTAGGCAATTTTTCCGTTTCCCCTTTCCTTTATAAATCTGGTAGTAGTTGTTTCCTTTTATCCAAAATATCTTTCGAAAATATATATCTATAGTCACGCATTTTATCGCATGAGAAGTAGGCAGATAGATTTTATTATGTCTTTGTAGGTATTATTGCGTGCAAGTCTTCGAACATTCTCTCAATCAGCAAGTTTTGTTTAACAAAAGTACACCGAAGATCTCTGTCGGCATTATCTTTGCATTATATTTTTTTATATATATTTTATTTATTAATCTTTTTCTTAGATGGAAAGTACTTTAAACACTAGAGGAAAAAGAGGAATAGAAAAATTTAAATCTTAATATTTGATTATTTTCCTAGGATGAGAGACAAGATGAACCAAACGGTTGGGTCCCATTATATTTGCCAACATTCAGCAAAGACGGTCAATTCTATATGTCGTTGAGATGGTCTCTGGAACAATCGGATGGTGAGAAATGGCAACATCTGTACATGAGTTTAAGAACTGACAGCGAAATTGTGTCTCAGTCTGTGACACCGGGATTCTTTACTGTCGATAATTACTTGGGAATCGACGAAGACAGGCATCTTTTGTAAGTACCAATATGTTTTAAATACTAGCGGACCCGTCAGACGTTGTCCTGCCCAAACATTGGCTTGACCGATTTGTATGATATTTTTTTTGTGTATATTCGGTAGGTCTGAGAATAGGTCGTAAACTATTTTTCACCCTCCTACCCCCATCCCCCATTTTTTAATCGCGATTTTAGTATTTTTGTATGAACAATAGCCAAAGTTAGTGGTAGGGGTAGGGGTAGAGGTAGGAGGGTGAAAAATAGTTTACGACCTATTCTCAGACCTACCGAATATACACCTACACAAAAAAATCATACAAATCGGTCAAGCCGTTTTGGAGGAGTTTGCTTACAAATACTGTGACCTCGTTTTAAATATATAGATTTACTTACAGTTCGACATATTTTTGACATATGAACATTATGAAAGCTATTAAGGGTCGATACTACCTCACATTGCTTCGCATAAACGCTTGCTGTATCGACAATACTTAATAACGACGATAATAAAATAGAGGATATAATATATACTAAGCGTCATATGGACCAAAAACTCGATTTCTTGAAAGATTCTCGATAGAATCACGTAAGGACTTTACGCAAGAGTACACAATTTTGTATAATAACTAAACTTATGTTTAGGTACTTAGTTACTATATGATTTGGATTTTTAATACAATAAAAATAGGACCTACATTTTACGATTTTAAAACAATCCGCTCACTATTTAGGTAACCTGCACGACCGGCTGAGGCGAAGCAACTAAAATGAACTTTGTCTTTATCAACTATACCTACTATAAGATCAAACTAGTTTGCGCGCGCATTTGCTGACAATTAATCGACTCTTAAACTTCGCCCGTGGGGCCAGTACGAACTTTCAGCCCCTATTACACCCCCTTAGGCGGTTTCATCAAAGTCAGTTCAGTGGTTTAGCCGTGAAAGCGTAACAGACAGATAGACAAACTTACTTTCTCATTTACAATATTAGTATGGATAATATCTGTCTAAATGTTGTTTTCATGTCTATGTAAATTTCAAGCGATAAAGCATGTTGTTTAATACATAATTGTTTGAAATCCTATATAAGTGTAACATGGCTGAAATAATGACAGACAGACACTCCAACATTATTATATAGATTCTGTATAAAGCTATGTAACAGCTACCTAATTATTTATGATTATTGCAGCTTCTTCACACGTACCATAACAGGCCGCCCATGGCAAAGGGAAGTTCACTCGCTAGGTACAAGTAGAACATGCATCAGTTGTGCACTTCGGACACCAGAGGATGAAGAATGCACGTGGGCATCTGGTTCCCTCAGCCATGATGGAGCGTACATAGCTGTGACATGCCACCCGACTGATAACCCCAGTGTGATCTATATATACGATACAGTAGTTAGTATTTTATTTCTTTATTTTCTGATTTATTTTTATATTCTTAAAACTGAGTCAAGAGCCAATTGTCAAAAATAATTGATAATTATTTCAATAATTTTATCTTGTCTTTCTATAAAAACTAATTACATTACTATAGAGTTTCTCAACTTTTTTTACTGTCTCCTCACAATCCAAAATAAAGTTGGGATATGTAATTTCTTTGATTTTCAATTCAATGATTTTAATTGAATATAAATATTATTTGATATTCTTTAAAGATTTTTTATCTGTCCAACTTTGACTCACTCTGAGGTCGGGATCCCTAGGTTAAGAAACAATACATTACGGTATAGTTCATACGCCATATTATCAAATTGTTCTTACAAAGTACACAATATGTAAAAAAATATGTTGAATAAATATGTTTTGTATTAATAAACTTATTTTATGCTGATATTTTAAAATTCATACCGTTCACACCTTATTTTGGATATGTATTTTATGCCTCTAACTAGAGCCCGTGTGCTATGGACAATAAAATCTAGCATTCGTTTTAATACAAATAGTTTGCTCCTTCATATTGTACGTATCGACTGCTGCGTCACTAACCACTAAGCTGTTTAATATTTTTACAGAACAACCAAATCGTAAGAACATGGGAAGATAATAGTCATGTTAAGGAAGCATTAGCCACGAAAATTCGGCCAAAAAGCTTAATTGGAACTGTACCGTTGGACAACGGTGTTGAGGTACCATATAGATTGATCATGCCACCAAACCTTGATGAAGATGACACTGAAACTAAATATCCGGTGATATTCTACGTGTATTCTGGACCAAACACCAATGCTGTTCAAGAAACATTTACTGTTGGTAAGGGAAATATGAACTGTCATAGAATAGAGGGCGCTGCGGAACTTTATTAGCGTATTTCTTATGTTGACGTCATTTTAATATAAGCAGAAATATAAGCATAAGAAAATAAAAGTCTACATTAGATGGCTGAGTTGGTTTAAAAATCACATTGTTAGTTTCCTTTCCAGAATGGTAAAGTTAGAGGGATGGGGAAGGGGAACTCAATTACCTAAGTAGGTATGTCTTCATCTTTACGGATTGCCTTATGGCTCCCGGAACCGTGTTATCGGTCCCAGATTAGGTACCCAGCGGAAAACCAAGTGTTCCCTCTTTTAGCCGATGGTAATTATGAAGCTATAGGTACTTATATAACGAGTGGCCAGTTCAGTTTAGATAAGTGTGGTTTGTCGGATTATGCACATAAGTATGTATAGAAATGAAACGATAATCTTACATAATTCTTTTAGAAATCTTGCTTAAAAATAGATTAATGATTTTTTTTTCTTAATTCCAGGTTACCATTCATATTTGGCTACAACTCGCAACGTTATTTACTTGATGGCGGATGGTAGAGGATCAGGTAGACAGGGTCAAGATATGTTGTATGCACTTAATAATGCATTGGGAACTGTTGAAGTTGAAGATCATAGTGTTATTTTGAAGTAAGTACTTTTTCCAGTAGTCGCTATCATTAGATACTTGTATCATTTGAGAAGTTTTCTCTGGGTCTTTGCAACAAAATAGAGTTGATATTTATTTGAGTTATCTGGTGTAATCTTTAAACATAAAATAACAGACTAAGTGGACTGCTGGCATTAAAAAAGTTTCTAGTTATCTTAAATAATTGCAGTTGTAGGTGTACTACTGGGAATAAAAATTCTCAGTAAATATTAAAATTTGAACACAGGCTACATATTAGCGATGTAAATCATACAATCTAGATCACATGCAATTCACTTCACTTTAGGACCTTAGGCTGGCTTTCCAGAGCTGTGCGAGGTTAAAATGCATTAATACCAGTATATCATTTTCCTAGCCTCGCAATCCTGTTGGTGCATTTTTTCTTCGCTCACCGCCCGGTTGGAGGAGTATAAATCAATAGTATATTTATAATTTTAGACGTGTTTTGGAGCGACATGCCTTCATGGATGCGGACCGAGTAGGTATTTGGGGCCACAGTTATGGTGGATACGCAACACTGCTTACCCTCATTCACGATGACGAAAACCTCTTCAAATGTGGAGTCGCAACCGCTCCTGTCACTTCTTGGATCTATTACAGTGAGTATAGTGATGGCATTATGCAAACATGCACACGCCTGGATCTTATCGGAATAGGCAGAGACGAAGACCAGTGAATTTCACAAGTTGCAACTTAGATAATTTTTTTTAAAACGGGAAAGCTAAAATCCTCTAGGCGAAAGACATGTGTGGACTATTGATAGCCAATAACATAACGAGTGGCAAGCTCTTTCCAAACAGAGTTTACAAGCCAAAAAAGGTAGGCGATAGCCCAATTGGTAGGACTGCGGACTTGAAACCGGAGGTCCCGGGTTCGAGTCCTACTCGCTGACAAAAAGCTAAGCGCCAATTTTCTTTAAGAATATGTGCTTAAATAGACTCCTCGTGCTTCGGAGGGCCACGTCTGGTCACCAACCCGCCTGCCAAGCGTGGTGACTATGGCAATTCCTCTCAATGAGCACCACTACTAATAATGGTGCGCTAGAGGGAGTCTTAAATCACATAATTATATGTTGCGCTGAATTTAATTAATTTTTTTTTAAATCTTGTCTTTATTTTAGTACTTCATAATTATTCATTTTAGCTCTGGCACCTTTAAAGTATTTTAAGAGGCGAAACTTATTAGTAGATACAAATCGGTCTAACATTTTTGTACGCTGCTTAGACTGTTGGAGAAATATTTCATATTGATATTTTTAATTCCCAGATACAATGTATACCGAACGTTACATGGGTGTTCCGACAGAAGATGACAATTTGCAAGGTTACCAAGATGGCGATGTGACACTGCTGGCCGAAGGATTAAGGAATAAAACACTATTATTGATGCACGGTAACGCTGATGACAATGTACATTACCAAAATGCAGCCAAACTTATAACTGCTTTGAATGAACTTGATATAGATTATGAGCAAATGGTTTGTATATACTTATGGATTTAAAAAAGTAATAGACACCTATCAAGCTACTTGACGCACTACGCGCATTCAATTAGGACGCAAATGTAGCAAGCGTACAGTCGATCTGCGCGTTTTCTCATCACGTTTGCCCGTTCAATACGCACGCGGGTCGCGCTTACGTATATCTAAATGACTACGTATTATAAAACCACGAAATACAGAAACAAAGTCCCCCGCCGCGTCTCTATGTGACCTTTTCACGCAAAAACTGCTGAACGGATTTTGTTGCGGTTTTCACCATTGGATAAGTTGATTCACCGGGAAGGTTTACGTGTGTTAAACATGGACCTATCATGTTTAGGAGCTGAGCATTAACAGTATAAGTAAATCAAGTCGGGGAAAAAAATTGCCTAGTCCATCAGAGATATGACAAAATGATGTAGGAAAGGATTGTGTAGAATAAAATTATCTACAAAAAAGTCTGCAGTAGCATATATTTATCTCCAATAGTTATAAGCGTATTTACTTAGGTATTCAAATTGTTCTAAATAGACATTGTACCCGTGCGAAGTCGGGGGCGGGATCGCTAGTGTAGCATAAAAGGAATCAGTTCTATTCGTAGGTTTATATACATAATTCCTTTCTGAATAGGGAAGATGACAGGGTAAACAAAATATTATTCTATTAGATTATCAAAAAATATTGGACACGTATTTTTTCTTTTGTCAATCAAACAAAAAATTACAGAGATAAAGGCCATCAAAGTTTGTGAGTGGGGGCCGGTGCGGTGACGTCACTTCTAGGTCAAAAGTGTACTCAAATGTGACGTCACGCGGAATTTTAGCGGGCTATATCTTCATCATTTTTTGTTTATTTGACAAAAGAAAAATTACGTGTCCAATATTTTCTGATAATTAACTGACGGACTAATTAGAATTTTTTAGTCATCATGCCTATTCTTTAGTGATAATCTGTTTTAAAAAATAGTATGCCAAATATTGAAACCCCAACTCTTATTATTATTGAATATCATCGCACAATGCTGCTTCCAATATCTGGATGTGGAAGTGGATGCTATATAACCTAATTCAAAATGATATGTCTTCGTTTTTTCGTATTCGACAGTACTTCGAGCTGATCTGGCCAACGGGAATTTTTTTTCTAGTCTAGTCTAACCATCACTCTGACTACTGGGAAAAACTCAATAACATTGACTTAGGTTTTCCGCGGAGGGAGAGAATGATTTTCGGGAGCCATAAATTAGGCAAATATAAATTAATTTTTTTTTTCAGTCCTATCCAGATGAAGCTCATAGTTTAGTGAACGTTAACTTACATCGCTACAGGACTATGGATCAGTTCTGGTCGAAGTGTATTGATTTACCGGATGTTGAATAAAATAATTTCATTGGGCGGAAGTAGGCTAGTAAAGGTAATAACTTATCACCAAATGTGTGCAAACGTGATTTTTCAATAGCGCTGTATTTATTTTCATGACATTTCAAGATAAACATTAAATTATATCATTTTTGTAAGAAAATTAAAATAAACTATTTTATATTATATTTTTTATATTATTCTGTCACAACGGCTGGGCCTTAATCCCAACTATCCTAACTAAAGTAGACCACGCACTGGTCTATTATCTCACCGAAAATTTTCGGTCTGGCCGCCGTATGATCGAGATTTCACAAAGGCCACACATTATCAATGTAAATTAAATAATATCGAAGTCAACCACAAATACAACGACTTGAAAACGGATAGCGGACCACGCTTACAAGAATTGGACGAGTCTGGTCGATTTCGGTGGACCGTATGGCGGCGCGCCGGGGATTGGGCGAATGAGTGGGGGCACCTTTAGGACCGGAGTGTGACAATTCAGAAAATTATTTTGATAAATAACTTTTCTACCTGCTAATATACATAGTAAAAAAAAGTTTTGTCTCCCTCATATTATTATTATTATTATTCGCCTTTGGAACCCATATTAACTTTCAAAATTGAGTTCATACAAAAATATCATAGAAAAAAGCACTTTCAGTTTTTTTTTCGATTTTTCCAATTAATTTTCCCTAAAAGCCTTCAGACTATTACGAACATTTAAAAACAATCAACAGCTTCACCAAAAACTTACCAACGAACAGCATTTAATTTTTATTAATATACTTATAGATTGAATGACAGAAACTAAACATTGGAAACTTATTGATTTAGGTAATTTTAAGTTTTTACTAAAATATTGTCCAGTTATAAAGAACTTATAATATTCTATTGTTTGCTTGTCAGTATTTGGATATAACTGCTCACTCCACACCATTTTATTTTTATCAAGTAAGAAATTCATTATCTATATATCTATCTATCATCACGCCTTCTATCCCAAGACGTGTTGACAGAGACAATCGAATGGCATTTACTACGATCTTGACATACCTCGTTCGTTTCTTTAATATGCATCATACCTGCACGGCGATTGTGTTAAATAACTATCGATATGATCACTGAAAGTTTCATCATAATTCATTCAGCCGTTTCAATTGTCATTCGATTTTTAAAATCAATTCATTTTATTTCGTTGGTAGGTACTACAGATTTGCTTTGTACGCATTTTTTCCTACGACATATTGTGTCTTGGTTCTAGGAAATCTACGCTTATACGAGTAAGTAGTAAATCTTATAAGGTCAATAACATTAAGATCATAGTACACCGTACATAGTATCTGTTGTGAGAATGTTAACTACTTCCGTAGCGTACTACTTCTATAAAATAATATTTACTTACTTAAAAATCTTCACGAGGTTTCTGGTGAGAATTTTAAAACATTTTGCTATTTATATTAGTTGCTTATTCCAGATGCAAATAGTGCAACATATTTTCGTTAGCGATATTTCAGGATTATACCCTTGAATGGAATCGAGCGTGGGCTTGGTTATAATGAGTCATAGCGTCTTGATTAATTTGTATAAATTTTAAATTATGGACTTCAAAGATCGAAAGTACCTGCTACCTGATTTTGACTGGTTTGTACATAATGAACGAAGAAAAATTGACCAAATTTTAAAATTTTACATGACAGAAGAAAAATAAACATCGGCAGGGATGTATTTTCGATGAACACATAAAAAAATATTATTAATTGAGGGCAATATTAGAAGTATGTAGGTACTATACCTAACCTGCATGCAATCGTATGTATGAAAGGTGTGATGGATATAAAATATGCCAAGATCATAGCAAATGTCATTAGATAGATACTTAGAAAAGTAGATGTCGGCTTTAGTACTTACAATGTAGGTATTGACAGTTTACAACAGCGCGGGAGAGAGGAAGCTAGGCTACTTACGTGCGACAAAAGTGAAAGGATCAGCATTTTGTACTTGCATAATATATTATTAACTATCGTCGTCAGATGAGTACCTACCTACTCATGAGACGAGCAATTGATTCAGGTTTTAAAATATATTTTTAATTTAATTTTTGATATCTTTGTAGTTCAAATAGACCTGTGATAATACCTTCTAAATCTAAATCACGTCGAGCCGTTGCTCTGTATTGACGTGAGGACGTAAGGACAAACATTTAGACAAATAATTAGACAAACACACTTTCGCATTTATAATAATAACTATAATATTAGACCGAGATGGCAATAATGTAAAGTGAAATCACTATAAAAATGTCAAAACTGACAACTGGCGAAAAGTGGACACTGTTATCAGTATAAAGGCTGTGAATGTGTGTTTGTGTGGATCTAGTCAGTGAATCGTAGCTGAAGAGTTTGTTTGTTTAAACGCGCTAGTATCTGGAACTACCAGTCGGATTTGAAAAAATATTTTTGCATTTGATAGACCAATTCTTGAGAAAAGTTATAGGCTAACATCACGCTACGACCCAAAGGAAGAGCAGTAACCATAAACGTGGGTGCAACCACAAGGTACAGGTAATAAAGTAAACCTATTCTTAATTATAATTAAGTATTTTACGATATGTAATTGAAAACAAAATTAATTAGTTGGCAAAAGATTATAAATTAGAATCTCGGTAATGTAATATTAGCAAGTGTAAATGAGAAGTGTTAATAAAGTTTAAAACCGATGTAGGTCAACGGTCATATTGGAAAGGCTGTATGTAGGTGCAATATTAGGGTTTTCACATCACATACATATACAATTATCGCATTTCAATGTCCTTATTAGTATATTTTTAATTATGGTTCGGTGTATGTAATGTAGATTCAAATACATAATATTAATTGCATAAATGATACTTATATGGAACAAAAAAAAAGAATTTGTTTCTTGTGACAACCCTAAAGTTCTTAAATAACAGTATATAATATTTAGTCACGATAAAAGTTATATCACGACAAGTTTCTTGTGTAACGGTAACACGGTTTCTTTATCATGCGTAAAAAGTGTTTACATTTTTATAAAATGCATTAAATTTTCTTGATGTCAAAGTGAGATCACCAGCGTTAGGTAGGTACGTAAACAAACTGCATTGCATGTATTAAATTTAGCATCACGGCAGTTTTGGCAGACCATGTTTCATAAGGCAGGAACATAACAAGGGTTACTGAGTGGAGACCTAGATGGGCTATATGGAATGACGGAGGATAGAGAGAAATGACGCAATGCTGAGAAGACCTATGTCCAGAAGTTTACTGATACAGGCTGAAGAGGAAGAAGAATAAGAAGTGCTAAGGAATAAACATGACTACAGTACCTACCTATTTGGTTCTTCCAGGTATTCTTGATATACTTAGTATATATTTTCAAGTAAAAAATAAATACTACTGTTGTTGATACTTACATGATTGAAGGCTACCGCATGCAGGTACTAGTGATATGGTACCTATAGCTAAATACCTACATATAGGTCTGCTAATATAAATTATAATCTTGGAAATTTCAATTTGTCCCCATTTTCCAAATCAGACAAACTCTAAATGAGAAAAAAAATCTAGTGACCTAAGTAAATTTATTTGTCCTTAATAGGAAATTTACACTCAAACAAATACGTCGTTATATGATTGTAGTTGTTGGTGACGTCAAATTATCAGTTCAATCTAACAAATCTACCTAACTTTGGCAAAACAAAGTGTGTATACTATCGCTGTCGATTCTTTTACAATAGGCACTTAGCAGCAGGCGTATGTCCCATTTTTATGTAAAGGCTAAATGAGAAAACATCTCAAATGTATTAAAAAGTCAATGGCGAGCTTTACATGAACAACTAGAACAGGCGCGTTCAACTTCGATTAATATTTTATTATTCTTTTATTCTTCTTCACGGGTTGCCAGGGAACCCAAAAAAGGGACACTCGAAAGGTGGCAAAAAAGATGGGACGAAACACAGAAAGTCATATGGACGAAATCCCTGATACCCAATATAAAAAAATGGGTATCAAGAAAATACGGGAACGTTACGTTACGTTATCTCAAGCCCTCTCTGGACACGGTTGTTTCAACGCTTACAGAAAAAGAATAGGGAAAATACCAACTAGCAAGTGTTTTTACTGCGAAGGAGAAGACACAGTGGAACACACCTTGTTTCACTGCACCCAATTCGAGACATGTAGAGTGAAAACCGGGGTCCAGTTAACAAAGACCAATATGGTGGACGAAATGCTGAATAGTGTAGACCAATGGGATTTAATACCAACATTTATAAAAACAATCCTGTCACATAAAGCAGATCAAGAAAGGGAAGACTAATGAAATCCAAAATCCGCCAGGTAGCCGACTGAAGCATTCGAGCATAGTACCAGTCAACTACCAAATTGGCCGACATCAGGAGGAGGGGTTTTAGCCGGATTGAGTCCGGCACTACACATCATTAAGACGGGTGTTATATTGTTTTAATTTACTGTCGATATTCCACCGTTATTTTATCGCTAGTAGATACGTCATTCCTCGACCGTCACAGACGCAACAACCAACGTCACATAAAATGTGAAAAATACAAAATATAGAAGGACATAACGTAAAAAGAGCGCTCGCAGCTGGATTGCGTAGAGCACGATTTGTTCGTATGAATTACAACCTTGCCTAAGCCAACTATTTGGTAGCTTTGATGAGGGGCACTACGATCGAGATATTTGTAATTAAATTGGTAATTAAAATAAAACAAGATATTTTAAATGTATTCTTTGGCTCCTTGAACCCGAATTTGGCTCCTTGAAATTCTTGGCATTCTATGTGTTAATTAGGTACCTATATTAAATTGATTCTAGTCTTTTAATTGTCTTCAAATAGAAAATTCTTTGGCTCCTTGAAACCGAATTTGGCTCCTTGAAATTCTTGGCATTCTATGTGTTAATTAGGTATATTAAATAGATTCTATTCTTTTAATTGTCTTCAAATAGAGAAGAACGAGAAGATATGAGAGAATGAAGAGCGCTGAAGAGAAATGGAAAGTGATGGCTTCAAATTGTCACATCTATCTATCTCGATTTTCATGGCTTTCTCAGAAATACTTAACACTGGTTTGCTTAAAATCCATTTAAAAATAAAACAACCTTTCCAGTAAGGTCAGCGTTAAGAACCAGTCTTAAAGATTCCTTAAGATAATGGTATATACAGAATACAATAATCGTCTTGTCAGTCGAGCGGGACGGAAAGGTGCAGTCGGTGACCGACCGGCCTCGCGTAGCCTCGTGCGTCAATCCATTCTGTTTTGTGACAAAGTCTATTTGGACCACTTAACTTATTGTTGTGAAGAACTAAAAATTACGACATGGTAAGTACTCGTAAACATTATATTTCCCGTACTGTAGTAGTCACTTTTGTAAATTATACTCCATAGTGCATGTTTTCTTTTGTATATATTGTAATTTTAATAATTTATGTTCGTAGCGTATATTTCGAAACAGTTTTAACTGATATTCGATAGGTCCCAATTTGGCACGAAATGTAGAAGGAATCTAAACAGACTAAAATTTAAAAAATAACGGTTCCTTGTACCTACCTTCTTAAATAATGTAAATTAGCATATCCTTCTTATATGAAACATAATTATATAAATACTTATTAATTTATTGTTACGCCTTTTATCCGGGTAATTATAAGGGTAGGCAGAGACAATCGAATACGATTTGGTACTTCGCCTTTCCCATTCAGTATGCCTCCTAGTTCGTCGAATGTGAATGCTTCGTGCATTGCCCTCAATCCTCAAGTTAGAGTGTTCAATAAAATACATAGTTATTATAATATTTATAACAAAATATAGTAACTATACTAGGAGAACACCTGAAAGCAGAATATTTATCTAAATAATTTAGTAGGTATCACAATTAAATATAAAATAAATAAAATTGAGAGTTAGGTACATTCAAAAATAATTAGTAGCTAACTTGAAAATATAAATTGTTGTGACATGGAAAACAAAATACGTGTAAACCTTCCAAGAATTAACTAATTAGGAATATCTTGAACTAAAGGCAACAAGTTTTGCAAGTTAAACGCACATTAATATTTTTTGCTTAGGTAATTACCTTGTCCGTGGTTGTATATTTCGAATCTTATCAATGTCACACAATCCATATTAAAAAAAACTTTTGTCCGCGAAACAGAGGAAAGAAACAATATTTCCGTGGCTGTAAACGCTGTAAGGTCCGTTTTTATAGCCTTGTCTTATTTAGTAAACAAACTTTGCAGATCTTTTTTTAAATAACTCATTTAATTATATGAATTAACATTGAATTAACTAAAAATCATATTTTTAAACAGTTATTTAAAAAAATTATAATAAAAATACATGCAAAGTTTGTTTACAAAAAAGACAAGTCCAAAAAAAATGCACTTTAGGTAATATAAGTATTTCAAATCCGAATTATGTTATATCAACAGTAGGTACCTACCCTATAATATCTTTCATCCAAACTAGTTAATTAATTTCGAAATGATTGCGTAGTAGGTATCTAATAAGACATTAAATTGTTAAGCACTATATCTAAAACTGGTGGAAGGGAGTCGATAGGTGATTTATCTTAAATCATTTATACGTCGAGGTAGGTACGTTTTTTTTGTATATTACTTAGAGTTTTTTTGTCTGAACGCCCTAATCTCTGGAACTACCAGTCGGACATATAACATCACGCTACGACCCAAAGGAGCTGAACAGTAACCATAAAGGCGGGTGCAACCGCAAGGTACAGCTTAGTAAATAAATATAAGAAAAAGATTCATGAATTCACGGGGATCCCCTGATGAATCAGGCTAGGGGATCCTGGTAGCGTAGATACTTGCAATAATGAAACAGTAATTACAGTGACATACCTAATGTAGATTAAATTAAAATGCATTGCAAATCGTGACTCTAAAAACAGGAAAAGCATTCTGTATTAAATGATTAGTAATATTTTAAAAATACAACAATAAGATTATATATTCTACTCTTTATGAAGGTTATTTTGTGTTTAAATTATTTGTTAGGATATATCTAAGTGTTTATTTGAAATCTTTTGTGGATTTTGACATCATCTGCTATGAAAAACAAAAATTTCAGTCACGCTTTGTTTTGTATTTCAATTTTCTACATTCGTCACAAATATTATGCTAATTTTCAGTATCTTTATATATACGACTTGTTGGTTTGCTTATTGTAGGTACACGAAAGGTGCCTTTGTCTTATATTCTTGGACTTTTAGATTTTCTAGACAAAAAGCTATTTGTTAACCGACTTCAAAAAAAAGGAGGAGGTTCTCAATTCGTCGAAATCTTTTATTTTTAAAAATTTATATTCTCTGATTACTTGAAGACGCCTGGACCGATTTGCAAAATTTGTTTTTTGAAAAGGTATACTTTCCAGGTGGTCCCATGGTCATCAGGTCAGGATCTGATGAAGAGATCCTGGAGAAATCGAGAACTCTTCAAATTTTATAGGCACACTTGAAGCGATTTGGATTTTTTTATAGCGACTTGTGCATTTGCTTTCGGATAGCACACTTTTCAGTGCATAATTTTTGAAGTCGGTACACTTTTAAAAAAGGCAATTATTAGCACTTTACAAAGTTATTTATACAATGGTGAGTCTCCCTCTAACAAATCTGTCAATCAATATGATATCTATCTATCTATCATCACGCCTTTCATCCCAAGAGGGGTAGGCAGAGACAATCAATATGATAAAGAGAGATAAATAAAATAAAGTAACGTAATCAAATCGAGATCTCAATTTGCCAAATAATTGTTATAAAAATATTTATAAAATTCCTTCACTAGACATAGAATATGTTGGCAAATGATCGTGCCAAATTCTAGTAGAAAAAGTCGGTTACAATATTACCCTTCACAATCGCTAAATTTATATTAAATATTCCATGACATATGGGTAGGTATGTCTTGTTGCTTATCCCAATTACAAACACAACCGCGAATATACCCATGTTTGGATTTTTCCTCAGATCCGTCACTTACAGTATTGTATGTTAATTTATGTATGATTACATTATCTTAAAAGTACTAAGAAAACATAAGTACTTATACATTTATTAAATATAAACAATACAATAGGTCAACAAACTGATCGAGCCCATTACAATGTGAGAAAATTATACAATGTATTTATCTAGCATAGGTACTTACCTACAATCATTTGAATCGTTGTATGTTACCTCAAATTGAAGCATGGCTTGTACCTATTGGTAACAATGACCATATTTAGCAAGTTAAAGTTAAAATTGTCCATTGGATATTAAGCTCTAGAACAAATTACTTATTAGCTGTAGATTTATAAAATGTAGCAAATGTCTTATTTATGACCACAACTAAAACGTATTAGTGATGTTACATGCATATTAAATCAGTAGAGACATAAACCATACGATGTTATTGTTATTTACAATTCATCGAGGTAAAAAGTGGTAACACGGAATTGGCAAGGGCACTGTGCTAGTAATGCAAATGCTGCAGGTTCATTAGCAAGGTATAGTCATCTTTAACCGGTTAAACCTAGATGAATTCAGTATTTTCTTAACAATATTCATATTTAGAAACCACACATGCCTACACACATTAAAAAAGTGAAATAATTTCTTGAAGCATTAAATATTTTTTATAACTTCACAATAAAAATATACCTTTTTATCAGAATTAATAATAATTTAACGGTAGAATAATAATTTAAAATTACTATTAATATGCACCTAGAGCCTATTAAAAACCTACGAATATACTCACACAGATAAAAAGGACTTCGAAGTGCCAAGATCCTAAAATATCTATTAGTAACCTTTCTCGGTTATACATTTTGATTTATTTCAAAATTTTTACAACACATACCTTCAAACACCTTGTGATAGTTATAAAGATATTGGCTGTAGTCTATTTATAGTCACTGCCACATTTAAGTTCAAGGGCGTAATTTGTTAAACGTGTTAACTAACTTAAACATGCAGTTCTTGAATTCGTCACGTCATTGTCGGAAAATTGATTAGATACACTGCGCAAATCTTGTTACAATAATTTTAAAATATTTCACAAATAATTGCATAATTTTATGCATAGGAATGTATTCGTAAAATGCATGAGAGAGCTTTTATATTAGTCTGTTTTGTTTTAATTGTAAGACGATCGAATGAAAAATCATGACACCCGTTTCCATATTTTTTTTGTGTATTATTTCTACACAGACGGAATCACGTAATACTCTAGTGAACTACAAACCTACATTTTTTTAAGGGATGCCCATAATTTTCCAGATTTCCTATGCCCAGTGTAGTTGTGATATTATGGGGATCTGTGTAATTTTGATTTTGTACTTGACTCCTTGAAAAGTTATATACAGACCCGTATATCAATTTTAGATATGGCCTCCATTGCATTTAGTCCTTCGATCAACTTCAACTTCATTTTGGCATCTCCCTTTTTTTTATTTATTATTTTATTTTATTTATTATGCATTAGGCAGAGAAATTGATACTTTTCTATACTAATATTATAAAGAGGTAAAGTTTGTAAGTTTGGATGTAGGGAGTAATTGTATGTATCTCTGAAACTACGGATCCGATTCTAAAAATTATTTAATTAATAGGAAGCTACAATATCTCTGAGTGCTATACAATATTTATTTTGTTCAGAAATATCCACGGGCGAAGCCGGGGGTAGATAGCTAATCTATAATATTTGTAATAATAACTTGTATATTGCATGCTAGGTTGGCCTCTTGATACCTTAATTTTATTAAAACCATGCAGTTGATTAAACTTATTGTAGCTAATCTGAAACAATGGTTTTGATAACACTTGTTCAAATTATAATTATGTTTATATAGAAATAAAGTGACGTATTTTATTTGCAAATTTTCCACATTTTTATTTCATGAAGAGGGGAAATCCTATGTTTCCATAATTAGTTTAGTTTTGTCATTATTTTATTGTAAAGGTCTAATTCATATTTTCGTATTTTTCTTCTTTGGCTGCCTAATATACAAGTGAATTAAAAAAACTTCTATTTTACGTTATCTAATCTATAAACGTTCAATGCACTCAAACTGGCATTTTACTAATTTTACAAATTTTACTGTTTAAAGTTTCATCGAAATCACGTGAAAGCTCTGGGTGGGAACCATGTTACTGACATGGGCGGATTTAAAATTATTTTCCTGAAAATAATTGTTTTTTGGAGTTGAGTATTCGGTTCTGCTCTAAAAAACATTGAAACTAAATCCGAGCACCCCCCCAATGAAATACAGCCGTTTATTTAAGGCACCCAGCCATGGCGTTCTAAGTTCTTGAGGCTATCTAATGAGTGAGCACCTCTATTGAGATATTTTGAGATCGAATAGACATTTAAATTATGTAGGGGGATCGAGCCGAACCTATTATGATTTTACACATATAACACTCATCGAATATTAAAATACCGAATAAACCAATTAATATACCTACCGCTAAAATAAATATAAACCCGTTTCTTATAAATATTTTTGATCGAAGTATTTTTTATCAAACCAGTGTTTACAATAAATTACATACCTACCTACTTATGTAATTATTTATTTCGAGTCTCTAGATATAACATGTTAGGCATGTCGTAGACATTCTAGCCAAATAAGTTTTTAACCCCCAACGCAAAAAGAGTAGTGTTATAAGTTTAACGTGTGTACATGTGTGTCTGTCTGTGACATCGTAGCTCCAGCTTGTTTGAAAGGTGACTTGATCGAGAGTTATCTTAGCCATGATTCAAAAAAATCTGTTCAGCCGTTTGAAGATCATCAGCTCTTTTCTAGTCGTTGAAGGGATGTGAGCAACTTACTTGTCTGATCGATTCGAAATTTTGTATAGTAGAGTTACAACACATTACAATAACATGGTAACCTAGATCTGATGCTGCTGTATCATCTGAATACCCAACCCCTCACCAACTAGAAGGTTTTTAAATTTTAAATTTCATTGAGTAAGGGAGTTTTGGGTAAATAAATAACATACCTACTTAGTATTTATATAGTTCTTGCTAAGTAACTTGAGGTCTTTGACATTCGGTGCGCATAACTAAATTTAAAAATAAGAGGTTTTTGTATTGCACACCGAATTTAACACAACGAAAATAACACACAGAGATAAAAAATATACTATTTATTTATTAGTGTAGGTACCTATCTCTGTATATTAAAACCAAATTTTATCCTCACGAAGTCTGAAAGGAAGTCATAAATGTACTATATTCTATTCCAGTTTTCCAGTTTGTTGGCGATTGTGGCAGCCTTTGCAGTCACAGAATCGTCACCATTTCCACCGCTCGCTCAACGGAAAGCATTTTCACTAGAAGACTTAATACCTTTAAAACTTGACTTCTTCCCTGAACGTGTGTCAGCTCATTGGTTATCAGGTACGTAATTTGAACTTAGTAATATCATAGGGCAGATAGGTACATAAAGCAGGCCGTTGTCTGCATTCGGCAACACACAAACATTTGATGCAAAATCTAACTAGTGATCACGACCGCGCTCGGCTTCTAGCTTCAACAGAAAAGGAATCTGGTCACTGGTTACACGCCGGTACATTTTTGGATAACGAAAGTTTTAGAATCAGTATAGGCCTAAGCTTAGGGGCACCAGCATGTTGCGAACATAGATGTCCGTGTGGAAAGGAGGTTAGTCAATTTGGAAGTCGCGGACTTTTCTGCATAAAAAGTGCAGGCAGGCTTTCTCGCCACAGCTCCCTCAATGATATCATCAAAAGGGCTCTTGCGTCAATAAAAGTCCCTGCTCTCCTAGAGCCAACGGGAATAATCCGTGACGACGGCAAGAGACCCGATGGAATGATTCTGATTCCCTGGGAGCGAGGTCGAGCCCTTGTATGGGATGCTACGTGCGTGGACACAATATTAGCCCCGTCAGGGAAACTGTAATCAAAGCGGGAGCTGCGGCGGAAATCGCTGAGTCTAAATATATTTGTTTATACAATAATAACATTTTTTTTTTAATAATTTACTGATATAGACACAAAGATTTCCCATAATAATAGTTACCTAACCTATAAGATTTATGAATTTTTGAAATTAATATAATTTGGGTTTTTTAAATGTCAACAGAAACTGAGTATTTGCATGCAGATGGCCTATCAGGACTTCAGATACATAATGTTGTCAATGGCACTGACACAATATTCATAGAACAAAAAATTTTGGTAAGATTTATTTCGATTTCTTACAATTATAGAAAACTTTAGAGATATTCAAAGAAAGTTTTTAATGAACATAAACAATTGAGTATACCGCGGGTTCGATCCCGGATCCCAATACCAATACCAATCGTTTTTTTTTAATTAGAAACTTATGTACATAATCCGACAAACCACACTTAGAGGCTTTTCCATCTAAATATACCTCAACAGAACTGCCTATATCCTCACAAATACCATCGGTTAAAACAGGAAGACTTTGGTCTTCCGCTGGGTACCCTAGGAGCATGTAAGGCCCCGTGAAGCAAAAATTATTATGTTGAATAAAACTTTAAAAATTAAGTATATATGGTAGATTTTTAAATTCCTTCAGGACTATTTTCCTAGAAGCTGCTATATGCATGCATTATTAATATGTTCATTACTTATCTATATATACTAATATTATAAAGAGGTTTTGTGAGTTTGTGAGGTTGTAGGGGGTAATCTCTCGATCTACAGAACCGATTTTGAAAATTCTTTTACCAATAGAAAGCTACAATATCCCTGAATGACATAGGCTATATTTTATTTTATTCGAAAATATCCACGGACGAATCCGGGGCGGAAGGCTAGTTAGTAATATGTTTATTAAGTAGTTAGGAAGCTATATAATTAAACAACTGTTTAGTTATAAATATATTTTGTCTCCTCTATGTCAGAAGTGCGGATGACTGCTTTTGTAGTTTTTCAAAATATCATGTTTTATAATCTGTGTACCTAATGTGTTTAAATTGTGTTTGTTTGTTTATTTGCTCTTCTTCCATGTCAAAACGGAGCAACGGATCAACTTGATTTTTTGCATATTTTTTACTTTTTATCTCGAAAAATATATCATATCATTCCTTCGGGAAAATTCCAGAGTCTGTAATAAAATAGGTGTGTTTTTATATTCCAGGCAAATCTTAGTGTATATTCAATATTATCGTTCAGTTCGGATAGAAATTATGCTCTGTTATCAACTCATAGAAAAAAGGTAAGCGTATGGTTGACTATTCTCTTAATTACTTATTTATTTTACTATAAGGTTCTTGGTACTTAGGTAGTAAGCCGAAAGTTTGGATAACGAAATACTTTTACATACATTTTTCAACTGTTTCAAGTATTTTGCATAGCATTTAACGGAATGTTATTGATTACTAGCGGACCCGGCAGACGTTGTCCTGCCCAAACGTTGACTTGCCCGCACTACCCCTACCCCTACCCCTACCCCTAACCCTATAAAAAAAATAATTTAGGGGGATGAAAAATAGATGTTGTCCGATTCTCAACCATAACGGATATGCACACTAAAATTCACGAAAATCGGTCGAGCTGTTTCAGAGGAGTTCAATTACGTACACCGTGACACGAGAATTTTATATATAAGATAAAAATACTTATTTTTATGTACTTTTAAGTATGTGAGTATGTATTTTGAGTTAAAGTAGGACACCAAGCGAGGAATACATAACTGAATAAATTCCATTATTTACTGCATCATTAAAAATACATACCTACATGCTTACATTGCTTACCCACTTAAAAGTAGATAAAAAGAAGTATTATTATAATCAATAACATTCCGTTAAATGCTATGCAAAATATTCGAAACAGTTGAAAAATGTATATAAAAGTATCAGTCCATTAATTGATAAAGATTTATCAAAATCCATTGAGCAGTTTCAAAGAGACGGTCAGACAAACAGGCAGACAGATAAAAATTCTAAAAATCGTCATTTATGCTTCAGTAGATATCGTGTAATAAATAAATATTGTTAATATTACATATTTGCAATGATCTAGACTTATCGACCACAAACAACCGGTTTCGATACATACAAATCGATATGCATCGTTCGTTGCGAAGTATGCAAAATAAGTGAAACTGTAGAAACATTCTTCTCACTGCAGAGATATTTATATTATAATTATTAATTAGCCACTGATCAAAAATGAAACGCTAATAGATGAAAAAATAGTATAATAGATAGTTGATCACTCAAAATATAAACAATTTCTACTTAATTTACATAACTTTATTATAAATAATATGAATATAAACTCATTTAATTTAACGGTTAATTACTACTAATGTTTCAGTAATTATAATTTAATAAAAATATTCTTTTACGTACATTAAGTACATTTTCAAAGCAACAAAATATATATATTTCTTTTTCTTGGTTACTTTTTCCTGATTTAAATCTATATAAATAAAAATTAAATGCTGTTCGTTGGTAAGCGCATTACTTAAGAACGGCTTGACTATTTTTTTTATTAAAATCTTCGTATGTCTGAGTTAGGTTTTAAGAAAACAAAAATTTGAAAAGTTGCTCGGAAAATTGGAAATTTCTGGATAGCTGAAAAGGAATTCTATGGGATTTTTATATGAACTTCCTCTAAGTTAGTAGTATAGTATAGTAATAATTATATAATATTTACAGATATTTCCTTTTATGATCGTCAAAAACTTATTATTCTCTCTCGACATAAAAAATAGTTTTGATAACTTTGGCGCTTAGTGGTCACTATCACTATCGGGTTCAAAATGAACTCCCAAGTTGCTCCAAATATTTGTATGAACCAAATTGCAGATTTTTTTTTGTTGTAGGTATATTTTGTGTTTATTGTCGGGACTTATAACTCAGGATGTAGGTTGCGACATGTTTTTACAAAATTAAAAATAACACGAAAGTGTGAATTTTAAGTAGTATTAAGTAGGTAGTCGATAAAATAATACATATTAAATAAATCAATTTAAATTTTCAGGTTTATCGATATTCGTCTACGGCTGAATATTCAGTATATGATATACAGAACAAGTGAGCAATAATTTAATTTACTTAGTGATATTAGGATACAACGGCATCAGACCAAATGATGCTTTGTTTTTTAATTATATTTTAGTGAATTTCATAAAAATGTTAAAAGAAAGCAACAAATAATTAATTAAATTATCTCTGAATTCCAGTTCAGTTATCAAGTTAGCAAACGGTCAACTGCAAGCTGTTGTTTGGGGTAAAGACCGAGCTATCGCTTATGTACAAAAGAATAATGTATTTTATATACCTGATGTATTACACCCTGACAAAGTTGTACAACTAACTAAAGATGGCATTCCCAATGAGGTTTACAATGGGATCACTGATTGGATTTATGAAGGTATGTAAAGAAATTTCAGTTTGTTTTTCAATATACTTGGTAATAACTGCATTTATAAAATAAAAAACATGAAAGTAAAATACAAATGAAATGTATTTAAAAAATAAAAGTACATTATTGACCAATACATATTAGACAAAAGAGCTGAAGTTTATAAAGAAAGTAATTTCATATCATTTCTGAGTTGACAATTTTCGTATATCTTATATTCGGCTATTTGTAACATGCCATTTAATTTATACGGATCGTAGGTATTTATTATATGAAGATTGATAATAACAAAAGTTATGTTTTGTTCTTACAGAGGAAATTTTCAATGCGGCTGAAGCGCTATGGTTTTCTAAGGAAAGCTCATATCTTGCTGTTGCTTCATTTAATGACACAAATGTGGAGTCTGCAGTATTCCCATTTTACGGAAACCCATTAGAGTTAAATAATCAATATCCAGAATTTATTGAATTTAAATATCCAAAGGTTAGTATTGGCTGACACTCAATATTAACAGCGTTTAGATTGTGAAAAAGAAAATGTTTATTGTATTATGTACCTATGTATTTACAACTAATTTTTTGGTCACAAAATGGAATATAAATAGTGAATATACAATAGTTTGACTCCCCCGATCTTCTGGCACAGGTCAATTTCAGGGCAAACTTAAGAAGAACTCGTACACTTGACCTCTTCACAATAACTAGATCGAAATCAGAGCGCCTCTTAGCAGGATATGCAACCAGTATAATGTAAGTCTGGTCTCGGTTGACATATTTAATCGCAATTTGTATAAATTTAATAAGTGCGTATGTGACGTATTGGAGGGGTAGGTGAAAGCAATTACATTGCGCTCTTGATGAACCTATTCCTTTTTGCATGTGTTTAGTTAGAATTTAGATGATATTATTATTGTGACTCTTTTATTGGTTAAATTTTGTAAAAACTATTGTTAAGAGTAATTTAAAGGGGTAGGGAGTGCCCTCACTTTATGCTTATCTTGTGTATGGCTTGTTTTACCTACACCTTTTGTAAATTCTCCTTAATAAATAAATACATATCTATCTATACTAATAATAAAACTGAAGAGTTTGTTTGTTTGAACGCGCTAATCTCTGGAACTGCCGGTCGGATTTGGATTTTTTTTTTGCATTTGATAGCCTAATAGGGAAGATGACAGGGTAAACAAAATATTATTCTATTTAGTCCGACATTTAGATTATCAAAAAATATTGGACACGTATTTTTTCTTTTGTCAATCAAACAAAAAATTACAGAGATAAAGCCCGTCAAAGTTTGGGAGTGGGGGCCGGTGACGTCACTTCTAGGTCAAAATTGTACTCAAATGTGACGTCACGCTATATCTTCATCATTTTTTGTTTAATTGACAAAAGAACAAATACGTGTCCAATATTTTCTGATAATCTAACTGACGGACTAATTAGAATTTTTTAGTCATCATGCCTATTCTTGAGGAAGGTTATAAGGCGGCTATATAACATCACGCTACGATCCAAAGGAGCGGAGCAGTAACCATTAACACGGGTACAAGCGCAAGGCACAGTTAGTACTTAATATAATATTAAATAATTGTGTTTGTCAGGCAGGTCGCTCCAACCCGGTAGTTGGTCTACGTGTATATAACATGCAGGAACCTGAGAAGGAGCCCTGGGTTATTCCTCCACCAATCGAATTTGTCGGACCAGATCACATCTTAGGAAGAGTAAATTGGGCCAATGACAATAATTTGATTGTATTCTGGTTGAACAGACGTCAAAACCACAGTATATTAACAAACTGTAATATGCATGATCACGTTTGTGAAAATGTTCAAAGTATGTCTGAACCGAATGGTTGGATAGATATAAAAGACGCTATTTTTGATAAATCCGGTTCAAATATGATAATCACTCAACCTCTGGTCTACGTTGATGGTAAAAGATATGTACATGCCACTCGGTTTAATTTCAAAAGTAAAGAAACCGAAGACTTAAGCAATCAAAACTCTACTGTGATAGATATATTAGGTTGGAACGAGGATATAGAAACTGTGTTCTATCTAGTAGCTCCAAGCTCTGTACCTTGGTACCGACATGTCTGGGCTTCATCGAAGGGAAAATTGAAATGCATTTCTTGCAAAGAACCATCGTGTCACGTGGTTGGTACAAGTTTTTCACCTGGTGCACAATATGGGATATTCTCATGCAGTTCTTCTCTTCTTGCACCAAAAACATTTTTATACGATTCCCAGGTTAGTTCATTTTATGTTTTTATTTTTTTGTCTACTTCAGTATTTTAATTATTTTACCTATTGTTTTGATTCCTGCTGAATAACGACAATACGTCATAAAAATCAATTAAATTTTATAGATTTTTATAAGAATTTATCTACAAACTTACGATATATTTAGAGGTGATTTCTTAGAGAATGTTGATGTAGGTACCCTAAACTTATAATAAATATACGATGCGGACGGATAATTCAAGACAACTTCGTAGTTTAATAAAGTCAAGAGTACTCAAAGAGTGAGCCAAGTAGAGTAGTAACAAGTAGTAAACCAATTATTAAGGAGTGAATGTTTCAAATTTCACAATCACGGTTATCTAACAGCAAATAAGTATTTATTATTTTCCTAATCTATTTTCAGAATGATTCCTATAAATTGATTCAAGATAATTCGAAGCTTGATGCAAAATTAAGTGAATACAAAATGCCGACGGTCGTATACAAAATAATGACATTATCTGAAAATGTGACTGCACATATAAAGTTACTTCTTCCACCTGATATCCAACGTGACGAACGATATCCAATGATTGTCAAAGTGTATGGAGGACCAGGCACTAGCAGGGTCAAAGATAACTTTGAATTAGGTAAGGTTTTTAAAATATTTTTTTAATTGGTGTACCTAGTATCGATAAAATTATAATAATGGGAAGGCTCTGCAATCAAAAGATAATCTAGTTAGTTACCATTGCCTATAAAAATATCACTTCCCTATCCCTATTAATATAAATGCGAATGTAAGTTTGTTTGTTACGCTTTCACGCAAAAACTACTTAACCGATCATCATGAAATTTTGCACATATATTCTTGGAGGTATTAGAAGTAACATAGGATACTTTTTATTATCACGGCATGACGACGGGAACGGGGTGGGCAGTGTATGAAGTGTATATGTTTGCCATCATTTTGAAATTAGAAGTCGTGGGAAACAGCTATCAAATATAAAGTAAAGAATGTGTCAAATCAAAATCTTCTTAAAAAGGAACTCTTTATACAGCCAAAGAGATCGAATATTATTCATTTCGGTCAGCTACAATTAGATACGAATTATAGGGTATATTTTATTTTGTTCGTAAATGTCCACGGGCGAAGCCGGGGGCGGAATGCTAGTATTTTATATATTCTTCTTCAGATTGTGTCCGTCCACTGCTAGACGTAGGGCTTCTCAGCATTGTGCCCCTTCTCCCTATCCTCGGCAGTTCTTCCCAGGCTCCAATCTTCACGATGTCGTCACACCATCTCGCTGGTGGTTTGCCGACAGTAACCCTTGACGTCCATCTACCACCGTGTCTTCGAGCTACGTGTCCCGCCCATCTCCACTTCAGTGTCGCAACTCTAGTTCCAATGTCCATCACTCTTGTAGATAATATATTAATACACTCATGGACAAATTTAGAGGAACGCAAGTATAAAACAAAAAATCATAGATATTTGTGCTAAATAAGTTTATTAATTAGGATTTTGCTTATAATTCGTTAATTTAAAAATAAAACTTTGATAAAAGAATTTATTAAATGACAAAAATTAACCAAATTAAGAAAGATAAAAATTTTACAAGAAATAAAACTTTTTGTACTTCTGTACATTTTTGTAGTTTTATATGAATGGCTATAACTTTGACTATACTCAGTACTAAGTGTTGCCCCCTCTAGCTCTTCGAACTGCTTCCAGTCTCCTTGGCATACCCTTAATCAAATTATCAATAAAATCTTGAGGAATTGCGGTCCATTCTTCTTGTAATGCATTTTTAAGATCTCTCAAATTAGCTGGGGCAGGATTTCTTTTCTTAATTTGCCTCCCCAGCTTATCCCATACATGCTCTATAGGATTTAAGTCTGGCGAGCGCGCTGGCCACCCCATAGCATTGATTTCAACGTCTCGAAGGTATTCGATAACTATGGCCGCAGTATGAGGACGTGCATTATCATGCATAAAAACAAATCCATCTCCTATGAAAGGAGCAAATGGTACTACAATTTCTTCCAAAATCTCAGTTATATACCGTGCCGCTGTTAGTGACCCATTCTCAATAACATAGAGTTCCGTACGTGCCCCCATACAAATACCTCCCCATACCATAACTGACCCACCACCATATGCCTCTTTTCCAATGATGTTGCACTGAGCGTATCTCTCTCCCGGGCGTCTCCACACTTTAATCCTTCCATCATCTGGCTTCAGACAGAATCTAGACTCATCTGTGAATAAAACTTGAGTCCATGCTTCGTCATTCCAATTTTCATGATTGCGAGTAAAATTAACTCGTGCTACTCGATGGCATGTGGCAAGAAGGGGACCTCGGGCAGGTAAGTGTGAATTTATTCCGGCAGCTTTTAGTCTTCTTCTCACAGTTTTAGTGCTTACTGCAACTCCTCGAACTTCTTGGAGCCTCGTTCTTACCTCAGAAGAAGTTAAGGTCCGGTTTCTAAGTACACTGGTTACAATGAACCGGTCATCTCTGGCCACAGTCTTCCGTTTCCGTCCCTGTCCTGCGAGTCTCGTATACCGTCCGGTCTGTCGATACCTCTTAACAACTCTATGTATCACATATTTTGATACTCGTAATGTTTGGGCCACATGTTTGTAGGTGTACCCCATTTCTATTAAAGTTACTGCCTTAGCAACTTCAGTGTCGTTTAGTTCTGGCATTTTCAGTGTATTTGCAACAACAATTCACACTTAACACGATACAAGACAGACAAGGCAAAAATTTAAACAAAACCTAGATTTTAGTTCATATTCAAAAGTTTAGAAATTTGTTTCGCAGTATGAATGAACGCAGTATGGCGCAATAATTACATAAAAACAAATGAAATTCGAAAAAAAAAACATTCCACGACTTTATTTTTTTAAATTCATTTACCAATGTTTGTGGCTAGTACGCGCGCTAATTACAACAGGAGAAATCAAACCTTTTTTTTGCGTTCCTCTAAATTTGTCCATGAGTGTATATTAAAAAATATAGTTGACAGATGCGAGTAATCTTCAATGGCGGATACCAACTTGCGGCAAACTACTAAATCCAACGTCTGCAGATGTATGTTGTCGATTCGAAATTTAAAAATTTGTGGTAGATTCGGTAGATTGAAATCGATAAACACATGTAGATTGTTTTAGATCTCATTCGATATTTAAATTTGTTCAGGAATATAGATCCTAGAGGTTGTAACCAAAAAGGTTCTACTTACTTATTAAATAACTTTCATTTGAAATTCTTGGAATATGACTTGGTAATTTATGAAAGTTTATTTTGTATGTATAGACTACAGCACTTATCTGGTGTCAAATCGCAGTATCATCGTATGTTATATCGATGTACGAGGAACTGGAGTAATGGGAGTAGAAGCAATGCACGCTATTAATAATGCTGTTGGAAGCTTTGAAGTTATGGATACGTTAGCTGTTATACGGTAAGATATATTCTATTTACAAGCTTCTGTCCGCGGTTTTACCCGCGTGGAAATAGATCCAAAAAGAAATAAAAATAAATAATTGGTCCCTCCCCCGCCCGCTTTCGCGGTATAAAAGTAGTATAATATGTCATTCTCTGACTCCTAAAATGCAAAAAAATCATGTCGATCCCGTGAAAAACAAAAATAAATCTATCCCACGGGAACCATACATTTTCCGGGACAAAAAGACTGTTATTTATCTCTGTGCCAAATTTCATTCAGATCCGTTCAGCCGTTCTGGCGTGATTGAGTAACAAACATACATCCATACAAACTTTCGCATTTATAATATTAGTGGGATATTAAAAGTTACCTAATTTAAGCAAAATTGTGTAGAATGGAAAATTTCATTGCTGACTCTGAAATAATATCTATACATAACCTATGGATATTATTCCTAAAATAGTGCGATATCCTAATTGTTCGGGGCATATATAAATTGTATTGTGTATTAAAGAAAATAATATTTAAAAAATGAAAATTACTATTTGCAGAGCATTGGTGAAGAACTTCAAATTTATTGACGATGAGCGTATTGGAGTTTGGGGCTGGAGTTATGGCGGCTTCACGACCGGAATGATGCTTGCTATGGATAATATGAATACTCTAGCTTGTGGAGCGGCAGTTGCACCTGTTACTTCTTGGTTATATTACGGTAATATTATATTGAATATTTAGTTGTGATATGGGTACTTAAGAGGCCTGCGTCAATGGATTGCAGAGGTAATGTGTTCGGAACTAAATACCAGTTATTGATTGACCCCTTATTATTATAATTCATTAATAATTTAGACTTAAAGGTATCGTTTACCTGACTACTCTAGAAGGGTAATGCTTTATTACTTGTTTCAATAATTCTTATACCACAAACTTCTAACTAGTTTGCGATAAAAGTGAAAAATATTCTGCGTCTAGTTAATTAAAAACGAAACATTTCGTACGTATAAAATACAAAATGGGAACGTTAAAACGACCGCAACATACGAGAATGGCTGTTGCAGATTTCTTTACTCCCAAAATTTTGTAGCCGGAATTTTGTGAAATTCTCTCGTGGAATATTTTTTATTACTTTAGATCCGTTCTAGTTTTAAATATAATTCTGATATTTCTAAGCGAAATGTCCCTGCTCCAAGGTCCTGGGTTTGATCCATGCGTTTTTTATCGAACCATTGTTATAAGTACAAAAAGCAATGCAGACAATAAACTGCATTTTCTTAAATTATATTGGAATCATCCGAAAATCGAGGAATTCATGGATTAATATTTAATTAATTACAGATTCTATATACACGGAGAGGTACATGGATACACCAGCTAATAACCCACGTGGTTACCATCAAGCATCGTTAATCAATTTAGCGGAAAAATTACGTGGACGAAAATTACTACTAGTTCACGGCAGTGGAGACGACAATGTTCATTACCAGAATTCTTTGCTACTGGCGAAGAGATTGCAACATTTAGATATTCCATTCGAACAAATGGTAAGAAACTTTGCATGCAATATGAATCTGGTACACTCGAACAATTAGACCACGGGTCGATCCCGGATCCCGGCCATGCACCAATGGACATAATCCGACAAACCACACTTAGAGGCTTTTCCATCTAAAATATACATCAACAGAACTGGCCACTCGCTAGGTACAACCTCACAAATACCATCGCTTAAAAGAGAGGTACCCTGGGAACGTAACACAGTTTCGGGAGCTGTAAGGCAACCGTGAAGAAATAATTCTAGAGACTGTTATTGGTAGGCATAAAACAAAACATAACACAAACTAAGTATAACATACATGGACCGGACCGAATACTTCATTTTTTGATAATATTTAATCTAGGATTCCAATCTGAAACAACACATCTGTCGTTAAATTAATCCAGAATTGCTTCAATGGTCTAACGATTTTTTAAATAGAGACTTTTAAGCAAAACGTGGAAAACGTGAATGGGAATATAGGTACAGGTAGATATGAAAGAAATATCCTATGCATGCTTGATACTCTAGCATACAAGGGCTAACTATTTCTTCGCTCAGATATTTTTTTTTACATTTAGCAAGAAAATGCATCAATTGTTCTTGCCACCAGGATTATTAATGTTTTAATTGTTAATGTGATGTTAAAATTTTAATTATTTTTGCAGAGTTATACAGATGAGAATCATTCGCTTCAAGGTGTTAGCAGACATCTATATCATACGCTTGACCGTTTCTGGACTGATTGTTTTGAGTGAAAAATATAGGAGACGAGACTGCGCTTAGAAAATAAAGAGAAAAATCAAATGATTATTTCTCTATACTTACTTAGTCACTTTTGAGATCAAGTTATTTTTAGTGATTGTGATCTCAACACAATTTTGTGATTTTGTGGCCCCTTACTACCTAAAATAATTTTGAAATATACTCTAAAAATGAAATTATTGGACATTATTTATAAAATGTTAAATATATTAAATTGTTTCATTTCGCCACCTGCACTTTCGCACTTGTTTCCTATAAGTAATAGAAATTAGTATTATTTTACCTGTAGTTTTCTATTACTTACCTACTAGTTGGTTGGTTTGCAAACTTCGAAAATAGACCTGACACATTATAAATACGTATAAAACACGAATCGCTTTTTTAAGTTTTCAATTTAATTTTAATAAATAAAATATGAAACTTTGTAAGCATTGAAGTTTTAACCACTCGAACCCAGGATCGACGATTTATTCGGAATATGTAAAAATAAGAATTTGGAAAAATAAGAATGTGGAGTAAAACATGGACAATTTAGAATTTGGACCCTAACTCCGACATCGCTTTAAAATCGTTACAAATTCTTTCGTCTTTGTTCTGTTCTGAGCCTACAATAAATCAAATTAAAACGAAATCCTCTATGACATTTTTTGACACCTACATAAGATACAAAAAATGGTTTCGGGAAATATTATAAAATAAATTAACAAGTTTCAACTTAATTTGAGTACGAGAAATCATTAAAGAAAGCAAAATTAATTCTGGGCAGTAATTTACTCGTATAAACAATATCGATGAAGTTATTAAATTTTAGGTACATTCTACCAACAACTTTCAGAGAATGGGGACGTCGAAGGTATTATGAACTTAATTATATAAATTTCCATTTAGAACTTGTTTAAACATAATGTAAGAGATAGGTACTTTCAATATTTCGCGTTTCTGTATAATAATATAATATGTATATTTTCTGAGGAGTAGGTAGGTATATCCATCATGATGTGATGAAAATAAAAATACATTTCCACGGCACGATGTCGTATAGGTGTCGTATTGGTTCATCGAATTTGCTTTGTTTATTTAAAAGTCATATTATGTGCATTATTTTTAGATGCTGTCACAAAAAGGGTGGTATTTTTGATTGTGGCCCCGACTTAGTCGATCGTGGAATTTGTGCCAAGGATCCTTGCGATCCTGAGAAATGTTACCCGCAGCCACAAATTGTTATAATTGGCGCCGGAATGGCTGGCCTTTCAGCTGCCGCGAGACTAGTTCAAAAAGGAATCACCAACTTTATTATTTTGGAAGCATATGAGAGGTACTAAATTGATGAAGTAGTAGTAGTAAACAATTTATTTCTTTTAAGTTATGGGCATTATAAAATTTCATCTGAATCACAAATTTTACACCCAAGAAAAGGTTATTTATTAATTATATATTATGGGAAACAAAAACCTACTTAGTACCTACCATTTTGAATATATAACTAAAAACATAAGTGTTTTTGTAGGTACATTGACATTGTAACATGTAAATTAATTTCAGACCAGGAGGTAGAGTGCAATCTTGTTGGCTCGGCGACACCGTGGTTGAGTTAGGTGCTAATTGGAAACCTGATCTTACTGCGCCTCACCCGGTATATAATATGGCGGCAACTGAAGACCCACCGAGACCGGGCGCGCCAGCTAACGAACATCCCCACGGACTTTTGAACCGAGTGGTACCAGGAGAAATGGATTATCCCTTGACTATGGTCGCATATCAAAAATTTCGTCAAATTGAACAGGAAGCGGCACAAATTTTTTGTCTAGGAGGAACCAAGCAGCAAGGATCCTTGCTCAACTTCATAAGTCTTCGAATACAACAAGAGATTCACGATTTTCCTATGGATCAGCAGTATGACGCGGCACGCATAATGTTCGGTCTAGTTCACATGATTAATGCTCGATGCGGAACAGATATGTCAATGTTATGCAGCGATGACTTCGGCTGTTATATGAACTTGCCTGGAGGGGAAGTAAGAATACCACTCGGCTTGATCGGCGTGCTAGCACCTATGCTTTGCGAAATACCCGAAGGTGCAATACGCTATTGTCAACCAGTTAACTGCATATATTGGGGAACTTCACAAAAAAATGGGCATCGAGTTATAGTGTCTACGAATGATGGAAACGAATATCCAGCTGACTATGTCATAGTCACTGTATCATTGGGAGTGTTGTTATGCAATTCCGTCAAGATGTTCTGCCCAGCCCTGCCCGCATCTAAGATAGACGCAATGCGTTCTATGTGCTACGGTTCTTGCAATAAGGTGTTTATGGAATATTCTCGCCCATTTTGGTTCTGGCACAAGGGCTCCGTACATTTTAAATTTTGTAACAATGAATTGGCAGATCGTTGCGACTTTACTCGAGGGCTCATAGCTATCGAACCTGTACCCAATAGTAAACATGTTTTGTGCGCGTGGCTTGTAGGAGATTCAGCCGGTATAATGGAAGGTGAAAGCGATAGGGACGTTGTTGAATCTTTAACAGAAGTTATGCGATTGTATAGTGGAAATTACTGTCTACCATATCCCAAAACTGTCTTGCGATCGAACTGGACGTCAGATCCATACTTTTGCGGAGCATATTCTTTTGATTCCGAGTGTTCTACAGGGAACTCGCAGAGAGCTTTAGCATGCCCTCTACCTGGCCCAACGGAACCAATGCCACCGATGTTGCTGTTTGCTGGAGAAGCTACTGTACCTGGGCACTATGCGACGTTGGGTGGAGCTCGATTGAGTGGGATAAGAGAAGCTGAAAGAATTGTGCAACTAACATTACAATTTCAAGGTCCACCTTCCGTTTCTATGGATGGAAGAAAAGAAAGTGTTTGTGCGAAGGATCAGAAGAAAGATAAGAAGGAAAAGAAAGGAAAGAAAGCAAAGAAAGCTAAAGGTTAGCGTACATTGTTTTTAGTCAAAAATAAATTTATTTGAAATGTTTATTTGTGTTTATTTTAATTTATATTCATGACATTTTAAAGTCATATAATAACATTTTAGTGTTGCTTCGTGGCGTTGAGATGACAACTAACTTGTTGTGAACAAGTTTTGTTAGTGAAACTTCACAGTACGGCGTTAGTAGTTTTGAAACTAGTATATGACTCTCTTGTATCTAAAAGTTACAATGTTTTTTTTTCATGACAATAGACATTTAGTTGTGAAGTAATAGGTGAGACTGTGAATTACTGAACTCTGACCACGACGAGTTACGGGACCAAAATACATTCTATGTCTGTACGAAAACTTCAGTGTAACATACTTTTTATATCATATTCTGTCAAAAAGTTAGATGTCAAAAGTATTTAACCAATGGGAATAAAACTTAACAAATTTTTCCATTGGACATACTAGTATTACTACCAATCTGACCAACGGGAACGATCACGACCCTAACGAGTGGCCAGTTCTGTTGAGGTAATTTAGTTGGAAAGATTCTAAGTGTGGTTTGTCGGATTATGTAAGTACATAAGTTTAATTAAAATTTCCATTCATAAAATAAACTAAAATAATAACTACTTATAATATAAGAACTTGTACATTTAGTAAGGTTTAACATAATGTAGAACAAAGTAGAAATCTTGCGGTAAGACGGGCTGTAATTTGGGAAATGACCTTTACCCTATGGCCCTTGAGAGTGCCTCTATTTAACTATATACAAAGGTTATACGAGCATTGTATGTAAAATAAGCTCTTATTGCATGACCACTACAAATATTTGTAATAACCACTACATATAAGAATGTTATTGAACGAAAATTATTATTTTCTATTTTTTTTTAAATCGATAAATTGATGATAATAATAATGTCAAATATAGTATTTTAGGTAGAAAAGGCTTGTGCGTTGGTATGAAAATTACTTCTAAGCTAATTCTAAGCTCAGAAATAGGTCTGCATTGACCCTATTGTATGAAATCCTGAAACCATAAAAATGATTTTTTTCTCATGAAACTAGCGATACTTTTTATCTATAGCAATAATTTGTTTTAATGTAAGTTTTTGAAGGCCTCATTTAAATAAATTAGCTTAAATAAGTTAGTAGTTACATTTTTAATTTAATTTTTCTATTAAAAAATACACTGACATACGAATTATTCCGATTTCAGGAGCGGAAATTGTATACGAAGCTTATAATATAGATAGACTACAATACAGCGTCCTGCCGCGTCCTAAAACAGAATACATTCCAGAGATTAGTATCCGGTTGAATAAATTTTCATCCCTTTTCCTCGTCGTAGCTGTTATAATAGAATGTATGTATGGTTTTATCCTAATATGTTTATGTTATGGGCCCGTAGCTCACATTGTTGGGGAAATTCTGTTTACATATTTTGTTGGAAATATTTTCTGTTTGATTTTTATTTTTAAGGACCGTGAAAATTATCTCTACTATTAAAGTGTCTGTCTGTGATTTCAAAATGTATACTACAATTTACAATATATTTAATCTATCTATCTATCATCACGCCTTTTATCCCAAGGTTAATCAGAGACAATCGAATAAACAATATATTGAAACATACGAATAAATAACTATTCATAGATTTATTGTCTCTGAAATTGTTAAATGGACTTTGATGATTTTTTTTGTGATTGTAGGGGGTATATAAATTTCGTTAGCTACAATCTGCTCTTTGTTTCATCTTCATACCTTCAATGGCTTGACAAATAGAAGTGGATTCAAATTTATTTATATTTAAACTAACCGTATGTACATTTTGGATTGTCTCTCATTTCGGTCTCATTCTATTTAATTGCTTAAATAAAATAATAATGACCTACTAGGATACCCTTTGATTTTTGTAATGTCTTATCTAATCTTATAAAACTGTCGTGTCGCGCACAGTCAAGCCACTGAAGATATAAATATGAAAAAAAAAACGGTCCGAATAGAGAAACTTCTCCTTTTTTCTCGAAGTCGGTAAAAAATTGGAATGTATATTCCTTAGAGCCGTTGAGGTAAACTAAGAAAGGATTTTTATAAAATCAACCACTGAGGTGGTGAAAGGGGGTGTAAACGTTGTATTCGTAATATATTGCGTACGAAGTCGCGGGCAACTGCTACTCTTATACAAAACTATGTATGTAGTGTAGGTAGGAATCCTACCATATGGCAGTAGTTTGCTAGTATAGGCGAGTTAATCCACATAACTTCACCAAAGTAGGTTATTAAAGGGTACAATTTATGCGGAACACAGTAATATCTCACGAGATCAACGGCTTTGCGATCTCATCAATTCCAATACAATCAGCTAGCGTTGATCCTTTGCTATAGTAATGGTGAATTATAGCCGTGCTTGGACGGTTTTTCTTGGAATTTTTGTTCTAAAGTCGCCTTCACTCGTGGTTTTTTGTAAATTATTATCCAATATGTGCTTACTGTTATCCAGAGTCCAAACAATGGACTAAAAAATCAATTATATATTCTGAAACTGATTTCTGTAGCTATATAATATGTTAAGCAGCATAAAAGTAAGGGTACGAGTAAATTGAGCTTTTTTTGTATGACAAACATATGACTCTACCACCGCCTGGTATTGAACTAAAGCTGAGTCTATTACTGACTACCACCGCCTGGTATTGAACTAAAGCTGAGTCTATTACTGACTACCACCGCCTGGTATTGAACTAAAGCTGAGTCTATTACTGACTACCACCGCCTGGTATTGAACTAAAGCTGAGTCTATTACTGACTACCACCGCCTGGTATTGAACTAAAGCTGAGTCTATTACTGACTACCACCGCCTGGTATTGAACTAAAGCTGAGTCTATTACTGACTACCACCGCCTGGTATTGAACTAAAGCTGAGTCTATTACTGACTACCACCGCCTGGTATTGAACTAAAGCTGAGTCTATTACTGACTACCACCGCCTGGTATTGAACTAAAGCTGAGTCTATTACTGACTACCACCGCCTGGTATTGAACTAAAGCTGAGTCTATTACTGACTACCACCGCCTGGTATTGAACTAAAGCTGAGTCTATTACTGACTACCACCGCCTGGTATTGAACTAAAGCTGAGTCTATTACTGACTACCACCGCCTGGTATTGAACTAAAGCTGAGTCTATTACTGACTACCACCGCCTGGTATTGAACTAAAGCTGAGTCTATTACTGACTACCACCGCCTGGTATTGAACTAAAGCTGAGTCTATTACTGACTACCACCGCCTGGTATTGAACTAAAGCTGAGTCTATTACTGACTACCACCGCCTGGTATTGAACTAAAGCTGAGTCTATTACTGACTACCACCGCCTGGTATTGAACTAAAGCTGAGTCTATTACTGACTACCACCGCCTGGTATTGAACTAAAGCTGAGTCTATTACTGACTACCACCGCCTGGTATTGAACTAAAGCTGAGTCTATTACTGACTACCACCGCCTGGTATTGAACTAAAGCTGAGTCTATTACTGACTACCACCGCCTGGTATTGAACTAAAGCTGAGTCTATTACTGACTACCACCGCCTGGTATTGAACTAAAGCTGAGTCTATTACTGACTACCACCGCCTGGTATTGAACTAAAGCTGAGTCTATTACTGACTACCACCGCCTGGTATTGAACTAAAGCTGAATCTATTACTGACTACCACCGCCTGGTATTGAACTAAAGCTGAGTCTATTACTGACTACCACCGCCTGGTATTGAACTAAAGCTGAGTCTATTACTGACTACCACCGCCTGGTATTGAACTAAAGCTGAGTCTATTACTGACTACCACCGCCTGGTATTGAACTAAAGCTGAGTCTATTACTGACTACCACCGCCTGGTATTGAACTAAAGCTGAGTCTATTACTGACTACCACCGCCTGGTATTGAACTAAAGCTGAGTCTATTACTGACTACCACCGCCTGGTATTGAACTAAAGCTGAGTCTATTACTGACTACCACCGCCTGGTATTGAACTAAAGCTGAGTCTATTACTGACTACCACCGCCTGGTATTGAACTAAAGCTGAGTCTATTACTGACTACCACCGCCTGGTATTAAACTAAAGCTGAGTCTATTACTGACTACCACCGCCTGGTATTAAACTAAAGCTGAGTCTATTACTGACTACCACCGCCTGGTATTGAACTAAAGCTGAGTCTATTACTGACTACCACCGCCTGGTATTGAACTAAAGCTGAGTCTATTACTGACTACCACCGCCTGGTATTAAACTAAAGCTGAGTCTATTACTGACTACCACCGCCTGGTATTGAACTAAAGCTGAGTCTATTACTGACTACCACCGCCTGGTATTGAACTAAAGCTGAGTCTATTACTGACTACCACCGCCTGGTATTGAACTAAAGCTGAGTCTATTACTGACTACCACCGCCTGGTATTAAACTAAAGCTGAGTCTATTACTGACTACCACCGCCTGGTATTAAACTAAAGCTGAGTCTATTACTGACTACCACCGCCTGGTATTAAACTAAAGCTGAGTCTATTACTGACTACCACCGCCTGGTATTGAACTAAAGCTGAGTCTATTACTGACTACCACCGCCTGGTATTGAACTAAAGCTGAGTCTATTACTGACTACCACCGCCTGGTATTGAACTAAAGCTGAGTCTATTACTGACTACCACCGCCTGGTATTGAACTAAAGCTGAGTCTATTACTGACTACCACCGCCTGGTATTAAACTAAAGCTGAGTCTATTACTGACTACCACCGCCTGGTATTAAACTAAAGCTGAGTCTATTACTGACTACCACCGCCTGGTATTGAACTAAAGCTGAGTCTATTACTGACTACCACCGCCTGGTATTGAACTAAAGCTGAGTCTATTACTGACTACCACCGCCTGGTATTAAACTAAAGCTGAGTCTATTACTGACTACCACCGCCTGGTATTGAACTAAAGCTGAGTCTATTACTGACTACCACCGCCTGGTATTGAACTAAAGCTGAGTCTATTACTGACTACCACCGCCTGGTATTGAACTAAAGCTGAGTCTATTACTGACTACCACCGCCTGGTATTAAACTAAAGCTGAGTCTATTACTGACTACCACCGCCTGGTATTGAACTAAAGCTGAGTCTATTACTGACTACCACCGCCTGGTATTGAACTAAAGCTGAGTCTATTACTGACTACCACCGCCTGGTATTAAACTAAAGCTGAGTCTATTACTGACTACCACCGCCTGGTATTGAACTAAAGCTGAGTCTATTACTGACTACCACCGCCTGGTATTGAACTAAAGCTGAGTCTATTACTGACTACCACCGCCTGGTATTGAACTAAAGCTGAGTCTATTACTGACTACCACCGCCTGGTATTGAACTAAAGCTGAGTCTATTACTGACTACCACCGCCTGGTATTGAACTAAAGCTGAGTCTATTACTGACTACCACCGCCTGGTATTGAACTAAAGCTGAGTCTATTACTGACTACCACCGCCTGGTATTGAACTAAAGCTGAGTCTATTACTGACTACCACCGCCTGGTATTGAACTAAAGCTGAGTCTATTACTGACTACCACCGCCTGGTATTGAACTAAAGCTGAGTCTATTACTGACTACCACCGCCTGGTATTGAACTAAAGCTGAGTCTATTACTGACTACCACCGCCTGGTATTGAACTAAAGCTGAGTCTATTACTGACTACCACCGCCTGGTATTGAACTAAAGCTGAGTCTATTACTGACTACCACCGCCTGGTATTAAACTAAAGCTGAGTCTATTACTGACTACCACCGCCTGGTATTGAACTAAAGCTGAGTCTATTACTGACTACCACCGCCTGGTATTGAACTAAAGCTGAGTCTATTACTGACTACCACCGCCTGGTATTGAACTAAAGCTGAGTCTATTACTGACTACCACCGCCTGGTATTGAACTAAAGCTGAGTCTATTACTGACTACCACCGCCTGGTATTAAACTAAAGCTGAGTCTATTACTGACTACCACCGCCTGGTATTAAACTAAAGCTGAGTCTATTACTGACTACCACCGCCTGGTATTGAACTAAAGCTGAGTCTATTACTGACTACCACCGCCTGGTATTAAACTAAAGCTGAGTCTATTACTGACTACCACCGCCTGGTATTGAACTAAAGCTGAGTCTATTACTGACTACCACCGCCTGGTATTAAACTAAAGCTGAGTCTATTACTGACTACCACCGCCTGGTATTGAACTAAAGCTGAGTCTATTACTGACTACCACCGCCTGGTATTAAACTAAAGCTGAGTCTATTACTGACTACCACCGCCTGGTATTGAACTAAAGCTGAGTCTATTACTGACTACCACCGCCTGGTATTGAACTAAAGCTGAGTCTATTACTGACTACCACCGCCTGGTATTAAACTAAAGCTGAGTCTATTACTGACTACCACCGCCTGGTATTGAACTAAAGCTGAGTCTATTACTGACTACCACCGCCTGGTATTAAACTAAAGCTGAGTCTATTACTGACTACCACCGCCTGGTATTGAACTAAAGCTGAGTCTATTACTGACTACCACCGCCTGGTATTGAACTAAAGCTGAGTCTATTACTGACTACCACCGCCTGGTATTAAACTAAAGCTGAGTCTATTACTGACTACCACCGCCTGGTATTGAACTAAAGCTGAGTCTATTACTGACTACCACCGCCTGGTATTGAACTAAAGCTGAGTCTATTACTGACTACCACCGCCTGGTATTAAACTAAAGCTGAGTCTATTACTGACTACCACCGCCTGGTATTGAACTAAAGCTGAGTCTATTACTGAAGTCAACTACTGCAACGAGAGTCGCAATCGTCACATACTTAAATTTCGCTTTAAGAAGCTTTGTACATACTATTGATCTAAATATATTAAACTGTCGAGTCGCTGACTGACTGACAATCAAATCACTGATAATATAAATATGAAAATTGAAAGGTATATTCCTTAGGGAGTGTAGATGTGCACTAAGAAATGATTTTTCGAAAGTCAACCTCTAAGAGGGTGAAATGGGGTGTATATAATAAACGTTGTATATACAACTAATACAACGCATACGAAGTCGCGGGCAATTGCTAGTCTAAAAAAATGTACTCACACTTGAGCTTCCCATAGCTATAATAAAGTATGTATAAGTAAATGATAAAGACGGGTTACAGGTATTTTACTAATATGAAAATTACATGGTACCTACCGTTAAAAAGTGTGTTTATTTGTGTGTCCTTCTTTCGCGTCAAAACGAAGTGAGTTTTGCGCAGATAGAAATTATTTATTTTCTACGGGAAAATTATATGGAAGTCTTTGATTAATAAATCTGCATAATACCAAGGTGGATCACTAGTATTTCAATATTATTACTGATTCAATATAAAACACTAAAAATATTTCATTAATTACAGTGCTTTATATTATAATATCTTAATTAAATTATTTTGATAGTAATCTAAGCTCTGCTATGTAGATATAGATACAGAATAATGAGAAAATATTCTTCTTTTGACACGAGTAATAGATAATAACAAGAAAGTTAAAACGCGCGCAAGTTGCATCTATAATCCGCGTCGTGCGAAGCTCGTCCCGTGCGGTGTTTGTGTCAGTTTGAATAGAGCTTAATTTTGACACAGCATCTATTTGTATTATAACTACTTTGATAGTCGGCTTCCTGTGGGAAAGATAGTAATTCTGACAATTTATATAGAAGAATAATAAGTCTTCATAAGTACTACACTTGTATAAATAATCTCACTGAATCTTTATTCATTAAAAATTGAATCACTTTTCAAGCCAAGGTTTTTGTGATCCTATTTGCACTAGTCCCTGGCAAAATAAATTTTTGGTAACTTTAATGTTCTTCGCTCATTTTGAATTCAAGTGAGTAAATATATCTAGATATTAATTACAAAAAATAAGTGTTTCAATATTAATTATTCTACTAAAATAAGTAAATGTAGTCACATTTAGCAATACACGTGCTAAAATAAATCAGACTAAATTACGAATTATATGTTATTGTAATTTTATACTCTTACTTATTTTAGTAGAATAAATATTGAAACATTTATTTTTGTAAATAATTTCTAGATAATATATTTACTCACTTGAATTCAAAACGAGCGAAAAACATTAAAATCTAAAGACAGAGCTAGGAATATAATAGGGATAGCGGAAAATGAGTGGACAAGCTCTAAATATAAATGTTTATCGTACCGATATTGTCGTAGCTGGTACTCCACCAAAATATGATAGTCTAATTATGATAAGAACCACTGATGGATAGATGGATGGCAGATTTTTCATACAGTTTATGAGGTTAGATCTGCCAGATGTGTCCCGGTAGATGTCGCTACAGTCAGCACGGAATCATCGTGCAGCCTCCTGGAGCACGAGACACTAGAAGTGCGTATCGCGCAGGACGCCAGGACCCCCCCGCATAAATGCGTGTATCTGGATGCCGCGCAGCGACCGTAGCGCCCTCGTACACCGACGGACGGCCGGTGCGTAAACCGAGGCGAGGTGGGCGCGGCGTCCCGGGCGGCAGTCGCTCGACGCTCGCTCTACTGCGGCCACAATCCGCGCGCCGCGCCGCTCTCTCGCACTCGCAAACCCGCGGTAACCGCACCGCTCTTCTACACAAAAAACTAAATGAAATCAACCCTTAAATATTTTTTAAATCACATCCCGGCTCTCTATAACAACAATACTTAAGTTTCCCGCCGCGTTTCTTAGATAAAAATTAATTTATTATTCAGCACTGGAACGTTGCGGATTTTCATCTCCCTTTCCACGCCGAACAGGTAATGATAACATGTAACTGTTGAATTGACATCATGTCTTCTGAAACGTGTTTGTGTCTTTATTTTTATTTTTTGTTTAAAATAAACGACTATTTCATGATTTTGATTGAAGAATTGTGATTTTGATAAAGCAAGTTTGTAGTATACAGAAGATGTCGCCTCGAGTTAGATACTCAACTGGACTGTTGCCAAATGCCGACCGCGACACAAATCGGTAACGAAATATTTGAAAAATATTACCGCATCTATTAAGAAATATTTCAGTCAAAACCATTATTTTGTGCAGTAGAAGCATTATTTACGCAACGAGCTACAAGTATACAGTAGGTACACGAAATATATTACTTCTTCGTTTGAATGTGAATCTGCGTTGTTTGTTATCTTCCAATATCTGTCCCATTTTAAACATAATACCTTTCTTGTATTTTCCTATTTCAATGGAAAATCAATCATTTTTATTGTTGCTTCGTAAATAGTAATGTTATGGTGCAAAAAATAAGATGCTACAAATGCTGCTACGCTTCGTATCTTTTCCTACTAATTCGTAGCACTCGCATTTCTACGGTATGAATATGAAAATCATATGAAAGGTGCGTCACAGCTTCAATTATTCAATTATTTACACTTTATATCAACCACAGTATCTTTTACGTAAAAAACTTTTCACATTTTTTAACGCTGCCAATTTTTCTTTCTTTTCCCGAATGTAAAATTTAGCAAAAGTTCAATTTTTAAAAACTTGTTCTTGGAAGGGGTGGCAAATTAAATTAGCCAGCGATATGACTTTCATTTTTTTCTGAATAAGAATGATTAATTTTAGATACTTTAGTTTTGTTCTCAAACTTCGTTAACTATGGTATTATTATCCATAATATCCGTCCATACTTCCATACTAATATTATAAATGTGAAAGTTACTGTCTGTTCCGCTTTCACTGCTTTAAACCGATTTTGATGAAAATTGATACGCAGTAAGCTTGAACTTTTTACTACTTGTTACTTTTTTTAAATCCACTCTCTAAGCGGTTATAATAGAGGATGATAGTATGGGCTCAACGGGCGAAGCTCATCAGGGCGCAAAGCTAGTCTTTTACGTAATTATACAATACATTTAAAATATCAACAAGTTTCCGATTTATTCCGTTTGATACTTGTAGGGTACAATATGTTTATTAATTATACTTACAAGAAACTAGCTGATGCCCGCGACTTCGTCCGCTTTGAGTTAGAAACTTTGACATAATTTAAGTATGTATATGTAAGATATAATAGATTTTTTATCCCAGTGGTTATTAAAGATCGCCATCGTTATTTGAGTAACATGTACTTTGTAAGGTAGTATTTGTATGTTGATTTATCTGTTATTTATATTTAGTCTATAGTTATAAAATTCGATCACGTCGATCCGTTGCTCTATTCTGACGTGAAGGAAGAACAAACAAGCAAACAATCACACTTTCACATATAATATTAGTAGGTAGTAGGTATAGATTTTAGGCCCCCTTTTACACCCTAGAAAATCTTGAAATGCGTGTTTCATTATTTTGATTATTTATACTAAGTTTCAAGTTTAATTAAAGTCTGAATTTAGGAAATAGTCTAAAATAATTTTTAATTTCATACCATACGTCTAGGTAAAACTCCATTCAGTCTCTCAGTAAATCAAGATTTTCTCGTACAAATGTGTATATCCCCTTTTACCATCTTCCAACATAATAGTTATAAATTAAGCGGTTTCGGATCAATGATGATGAATCAGTCAGGGCATGTTATTTTATATAATTACTAGGGACAGACAGACTTACGACTTTGTTTTATAATATGTAGTGATGACGATAGATTATCCTTCGAACTTCTATGAGTTCATCTAAACACTAAACATTGACGGATACAGGCGGGGGCGAGCAAAACGATAGAAATTTATATAATTTATATAATTATTTCCAATGTTTTTTACAAATAATTCAAGCATGAATCTAAAACTCGCTATTTTTAGAGTCATATATATATTCAATACATAGATTTTCTTCTTTAACCAACTCTTGGCAAAATATTCAAATAAATCTTTAAAAATATTTTAATAAAGTAGGTACATACATTGTGTCAATTTTAATCAGATATTTTTTTCTAGAGTGGACGCAGTTTTGACAAACTTCCCGCTTAGTGAAAACTCTGAAATCGATCTAAGGCATATCCTGGCATCATTATTTTCATGAAAAACGGGATCCCAGAGGTTATTTCGTTATCCGGGATTTCGCACTTAGCATTTTGGACGCAATTTTGACCAACTTCCCGGTTAGTGGCAACCCTGAAATTGATTTTGGGCATATCCTGGCATCGTCCATTTCATGAGAAACCGGATCCCAGAGACTACTTCGAGGGGGCACAAACCCATACATCATCCTTCCTCTTTTGGTACATATAGATTAATGTATATATGCATAATAAAATAAAATAAATAAAGAATTAAAATTATTCAAAATAAAATTCAAAACTGGTACGTACGATGTGATGGATAAATAAGTAAAAGTATTTTTCATTTATAATTATATAGAAAATAATCTTTGAGTAATATAATATTAAAAGCTCTGCGAAAGTAATTAACAACTAATATTAGTACAGTCAAACAAAGGTCCCTGAAACTATAATTCGAGTGATGGCTTTCGTGCCAATTTCTCAGTTAGCCTTTTGCCTCCAGTGGTGCAATTTCCCGTTTCCACCTAATTGCTCTCGGAGTGTGAGGGTCGGTGGAATTACAATGCTTTGTTAGTGTGGTGTACTTCGACACTTGGACGGTTGTTGGCAACTTTATCGTCACAATTTACAGTACAAAGACATTTAAATTTAAAATTTAAAGTAGGATTTGGATGTTGCATCTCATTTTAAGACTGCGAAAATAACTTTTTGGTTAGCTTCAAATGCCATCTTGATTTATTTTCATCACTTTTTGTCACAGATTTTGCCGTTATAGCAGAATTTTCATTACAATTAAAATATTCACCAAATGACGCTAACTGTACAAGCAAAGTATGAAGTAAAAGCAAGTATAGGGTACGGAAGCACGTCCTGCGAGCTACCGTTTCTGGTATTCGAGAGCAATTTGAAGGGAGCCGGACGGAACTGTGAGGTCGTTTTATCCGAAGGGCCAAAACTTCCCCACCAATGGGAAGGAAGACTTTTGTGTTGCGAAAACAAATTTGTCAAAACGGTTTAATTGTGATAAACTGTAGTAAGCGGTCGGAAACTTAGGCTTTGTAATTAAAGTTGTGTTTATATTAGATTTTCAGTTTTGAAACTTTCCGAAAGCTCCGTGTTTTTCGCTGCGAAGAAATTGTTTTTGTGTTCAACTAATTTAACTGGAGTTTAAATAGAAAACATGTTTATATTGTAAATTTTATGTATTTTGTTTTATAAACGCTATTTGTACTTTGAGTTTAACGTTTATTATTATGGCTGCGATTCTAACTAAAATAAAAACATATTTATGTTTGTTTCCAAATAATACTAGGGTCACATAACGGTAACTATATTACTTCTATTAGTCAAGTGATAAGGACTTCAGCTACAAAAAACAAGATTTCGTATAAGTAGTAGGTATATTGTCTTCAGTATTTTTGTTTCAATTTGGTACTTCCTGCTGTCAAAGGAATACAACTAACTTTTGCCTATGGTTTTACGCGCGTGTTTATAGAATATCCCGTTACGCCTGAGAATACACAGTTTATTAAATTTCTATTAGCAAAATATTGTGCAGAATCGGTTCAGTAGTTCCAAAGAATACCTTCTACATAAAAACAAATAAACAAGTTTTACTTGTTTATAGTTAGTATTATTATTAACACAATAAGTATTAAATAATTTTTATCCTAATAAAACTACACTGATCTGCTTTTAAGATAATATGATCTGTACAATAGCTGAAAGGATCTGGATGAAAGAGGATCAATATTATAATAGCAAAAGAGGGGCGAGGATAATTTCTTTCCCCCAAACTTGGTTAGGCCGTAAATAACAGTCTCTCTTATAGTGCTTCTATCATGTTATCGAAAGTAGGTTACAAAATTGAAGTGCTTCAGATATTTAACATGATATTTTAATATTCTAAGTACATAATGTATTAAAACCGCAAAATGTAATTTTCTGATGGAGCATCAAGTGATTACTTTGGTTCGGCTGCATTACCCACTAAGCGGGCATGGTATATCTACACACAGAAGATTATTATGTGCTTTCATAAACCCCCTCTTGTTTACTCGATAACGTCGACGCCAGGGTGACATGGTAAACGTGACTAAGCGAAAACTCTCTTACTCAAATATATTTCCTTTGCAATCACATCGCTTCTTTTGCAGTATCATTCGTACAATAATAGCCCCTTACGTAAACCTCGTAGAGGAACATCCCGAGGAATTTTGATAAAATTTTTCCATTAATCTTTGGCGTGCAAAAAACGTAGCCGTTCCTGATTTATATATTTCAATATTAGCTTCGCAAGAAGTAGGTCAATTCTGAAGACCGCATGTAACAATGTTTTATAATGTTTGGCAGAGTTTTCTTATATTTCTTTCAGTTGATGGACCGCCAACTAGATCATTATTTACACTAGCTTTCGTCTGCAGGGATTTCAGCAATTTGAAACCTTATATTTTATTTTCTTAGTTATTTATTTCTAAGTAGTACTTGCAGTTGGTACCTACTTAGTTTTGTTATTACAACAATATTCATTAGCGTCATTTCTGGGATGGAATATTCATCCAATATCCAAACCAAGTTTTAATAAAATATACAGATGGAAACTAAATATAAGAGATACAAAAAAAAATTCTAAAGAAAAACAAATTCCGTTTTTGGTTAGAACTTTGGTAAGAACTCAGACAGGATTTCCGTTTAGGTTTTCCTATAAAATATATTCCCTATTTTTTTTTAAAAACTTATACTCACTAGTTTCGGAGAACGCTCAATTTTCGTATATTTTCTTTAATATTAAAGTATGTATTTGTAAATTTATTATGACGCATTAATTTTTGTTCATTCGATTTCCGATCATTATCAGTAGATCCTTTCTCCAGATCCATGATGGATCTAGTGAGATTTATTTTTCTCATTAGATCCTTATTTTACGCTATACGTCCATGATTGGGTCATCAAACATTACATATGTGCTAAATTTTTATGTGCACTAGATTCGGATAAGCTGTGACAGACGGACAGACAGACAGACACATAAGTGATCCTATAAGGGTTCCGTTTTTTCATCGGATGTACGAAACCCTTATAATAAAAACCTCCAGGTGAAGTCTTCCACATTTAGCCGATAATTTTTATTTGATTTTTGGGTATAATTTTTTATTAGCTTTTGATTATTAAGGTTTGGGAGAGTACCTAACAAAGAAGACAAATTCACTTATAGATTTTTTAAATATTACTTGACACAATGAACAGTATGAAAACTGAAGAAGTTTTTTTGCTTCAGTTACACGAAGACCTTTAAGCAACATGTGGATCTGGCGAAAGGATCTACTGAGAATGATCGAAAAAAAACACGTTCTATCAAAGGATTCTATATGTAAAATTGTGCATACGTCTGCCTGACCAACTGGTCCTGGGTATGAATCCCAAGTCGAGCAAAGTAATTTCCAAGTATTCCAGGCAATACGTGAGTCTGCATAATAATAAATTGAATTTGTAAGAGTTTGTTTATGGGTTTAACAGTTCATACATTTATACGGCTTCAGAAACCAGTCATGCACATGACCTTTCTGCAAATATTATTCAGTTTTTATATAACATTGCGTAGAACAATCATTATTAGGACAAAATAGAAACATAGTCAATAACACTCGGTAGGGCAATACTGCAATACTGATAGCAGTGTTAATTTATATTATATATATACATACATATTAAAGGCTTTGCCAAACAGAACGCGTATTTAGCGCGCGTCAGAGCGCTAGCTTGACGCCGCGCTATACCGCTGAATTGTGTTGTACCGTGACGGTAATATACTGTCAAACGGAGCGCCGACGCTAGCATTACGCAACGCTCTGTCGCGGCGTAAGGACGCTTTGACGCCGGGCGTTGTATTTTTTTACAACATTTTTTTAGCGTCCGACCATACGTGTGTAAAATGACTGAAAATTTAATAGAGTTAGTTCGAAAACACCCCTGTTTATATAATACAAAGGATATTTGTTATAAAAACGTGTCAAAAAAGGCAAAATTGTGGGAACAAATCAATGAAAATGAAATTGATGTCATGTACCCATTTTCTTTTTCTCTGTGATCGCGATAAAGCGTATAAAAATAATAATTCTTCCACATCTGAATCCCTCGACAAAACAATTTCGATCACTACTACATAAGTTACTATACGGAGCGTTGCGCTAATGTAGTCAAGTGTGACATCAAAGAGCGCGACGTTAAAAGACGACGCTATTAACGCGGCGCTGAGTACGCGTTATGTTATATATATACGGATGATAAGTACCTGACCTAAACTATCTAAAATGGTTGTCTTCAAAATTTTAAATTCATTTATAAAACAGCTTTCTAACTATTCATAATTTAAATTTTTAATCGATAGCGCCAATACTTTATGCCAAACTGTCATTTAAGAAAAAGTAGTGTTGAATTTTAACAAAATGGATAAAATTAAACAAACAGCTGTGACAAAGATTCTTCATATCAATGGTTTGAGGGCGCAGACATTTTTGAAGAGTTGAAGAATGCTTTAGGTGGAAGTACTTACTCTCTCATATACCATAGTAAAGAACTGGGTTGCAAACTTTTAAACGTGGCCAAGATGAACCCCGAGCCGGGCGGCCAATAAGCGTTACGACTCCGGAAATTATCTCTAAAGTGCATGTTGTGGTATTAGCAGATAGAAGATTGAAATTATCCGCAATAAGCATCTCTATAGAATAGGTACATCACATCTTAAGTGAAGAATTACACATGAAAAAGCTATCCGCTGGGTTCCGCGTTTGCATATATTACTCTCGATCAAAAAAGAATTCGAATGCAAAACTTTAAATACTGTTTGGATCGTTTTAAGATTAATAGTGCGGATTTTTTACGGCAATTTGTAACAACAGATGAAATGTGGGTTCACCACTATACACCAGAATCTAAAATTGAATCAAAACAATGGACAGAATCTGGATGTCCGGCTCCAAAGAAAGCTTAAGTTGTGAAATCGGCTGGGAAAGTGATTTTGGGATGCGAAGGGTCAAACTCCGTCAAACTATTACTGGTGACTCTGTAGAGTTGCAGGAATGTAAAAGTTAAACGCTGAAATAATCTTGAAAATACTCGTATATATTCGTTGAATTATGTTTACATTCAGTAACGTCAAAAACCTAGATGACGTGCAAAATATCAAATATAATATTATAAAGTAAACGTAGGAAAGTGTACCAGCCAGGTCTCCACAACTCAATGAATTCAGCAAAAAGACCAGGTTTGGCTCGAAAAAAACATATTTCACCACATCCAACTTATTCACCTGCATGGCCTAGCACCATCGGACTTCTACCTGTTCCCCAAGCTCTAAACTTTTTTAGGTGGGCAGAAATTAAGACGAATGACGACGTTACATATGCTGCAGACGACTATTTCGCAGGCCATGTAGAAAGTCAGTTTAAGGAGGGCATAATGTGTAGAGCTTAACGGAAACATCGTCAAAAAATAAAAAAAACCCTGAGTATTTATTTGCTAGGCCAGTTAGGTACTTATCATCCAGCCAAAAATCTAAATTTTCATAAGCCTTTTACAATTTTATGAACTGAAAACGCTGCAACAATAAATTCACCATTCAATCCTGAATAAAGCGCAGTCTCTCCGCGTATATTAAATAGACAACAAAATAATAAATACTTCGTAATGGATTTTTCTGGTCGGTAAAATTGCAATTTTCCGACGTTTTGTATGATTTGTATTCTATGTACAACATAATATTCATGAATTGAATACCATATTTTATTATATTTAGCTTCAGTGGAATTTCATAACATATCTTGTTATTGCCTACAGCTTCGCTCGCGTTATATCGAGACGAACAATCGATCTAAATTTCAATAGTGGCTAGGTAGAGTTTTATTTTTTCGTGATATTAAATAAACATAAACTGGTGTAAATGAACTAGGAATTTGCTTTGACGCCAAATTAGTTTACCTAACTTACTTACTATATCACTATAAGCAGCTAAAAACAATGTAGTTCTCAAAATATTGAAAAAGAAAATAACGTGTCTGTTTGTGAATAACTAAGCTATAATTTGATCTTTTGTCTGTTTGAAGAGATGTTTCGGCTAAATACATTTTAACAAAACTTTCGGCTATGTAGGTACCTAGTTTTTGGTAGTAGAAAGGGACCGTCTGTACCCGTCTGGGGAAGTAACCGCTCATGGTTGAAAATGCCGTCGAATTATACATACATAGTATCGCATTCCGGTTCAGATGATGGGTATCCAGTATATAACCGATATTTACATATCTTGAGTCGAACATCTGTACTCGTCCAACACAGTCCACTTACCTTGGCTCGTGCATATACCCCTTGTTATAAAGAAGGCATAGTGGAGATAAATATAGTATTATATGAACTCTTGTTTGTCACCTTCATTTATGACTCCTATAGCCACTATCTACCAAGTGGATGCATGGCGAGTCACATATCGTTCATACATACTACATTTTTTTTATAAAAATTAACATACCTAATAGCTTTTAGAAACAATGTGAAATCAAATTACAAATATCACAAACACTAAATAACCCTTTTCAATTATTTTTTCAGGTACCTATAATACCTACCCACAACAATAATCTACAAATCGTAGGGAGTGTGGATTTGCAATAAGTGCCTCTAATGTTTACCTACTTACAAAATGAAATAATCTGTAGGTTCATATAAAATTGAGTGTTTTATAAAATAAAAAAGTTACAGTGCCGCGAGTGACTTGTGAAAACTGTTGGCGGCGTTGTAATAGAACACATCGAACCTTACCAAATGCTTCAAAAATTTCATCATGATTTAAAGGTAAGTTGTTTGTATTTATGTACGTAGCTGTAGGTATATTTTATCACTGATTTTTCTATGACAAAATTAATTGCGTAGGAATTTCGTATCAAAGTCGTCAAATTCTTTGTGCTATACATCTAAATACCCGCCCCGCATTCGACTGTGTTCATATTCGTCATTACTCCATCCTTCAATAGACATGAATAAAATAGCATAAATTATTACAGTAGAAAATGTGCGTCGGCAGCCGAGTGGTTAAGACGTCTGGTATTTGGCAGTTCGATCCCGGATTCCAGCCATGAACCAATGGGTTTTTAATTAAAATCTTATGTATCTTCCTTATGTAATCTGACAAGCCACAGAGGTTTTTCCATCTAAATATACCTTAACAGAACTGGCCACTCGTTAGGTATAGCCTCACAAATACGAGGGAGACTTGGTCTTCCGCTGGGTACCCTGGAACCGTAAAACGGTTTCGGAAGCTGTAAGGCAACCCGTGAAGCAAGAAAAATAATAAAAATATATTTTCATTATTCACCATTCCCTTAGGTATACCTACTTATCCAATGAAAATTTAAACAAAATGAAAATTATTCAGCATTTTCTATTATGTTAGGGACAAATATCATGTTTCTCTTTGAAATATCATGTAGAGTTAGACATTGATCAATTAATGATAAACTGGTCACTACTAAGGGAGCAGAAAAAGCCTTTGGATGCCTTATTATTTTAGATCTTAATAGTGCCACGGTTGACTACGAAGCCCTAAAAACAATCATTAAAAAGCCAATCCAGGAAACCAAAACCGATAATACAAATCAATTCATAAACAACTGACATTATAGCTCTATAACAATGTATACAAAATTGTGTTTACATTGGCACGATATAAATAGTTCATACAATGTTTTCTTAAAATAAACGATACAATTTTATAATGGACAGTTATTTTTTACGTTGTCTCCTCGGAGCAGATGTTTCATTTGTCGATTTACAACGTACTTATGTTATCGAACATTAAATAGTGTAGAACATTAATTACAGTTGTAAAAGAGACTTCAAATAAACAATTTGTGTTGAAATGGAGTTATACTTGTGACTAACTTCAATTTTATTGTTTTGGTATAACGCCTTTAATTGCTTGCGGGGTAGGCAAGTATTAAAAGGCCCAACCAGTACTTTGGTAAAATAAAAAATATAGATATGTTACGTTCAAACATTTCATCACAAAACCCGGTCCGTCGCAGCTAGACCACACTAATTTAGTTTTTGTTCTCGAGTGTTTTTTGCCCTCGGAAACAAATAAGATGGCATTTTTTATTATATTAAACGTCTAAAAATTTATGATTTCACTCAGTGGCGTAAGTGTGCAACGACAGCATTGATGAATTCTACGAGACCGTGGACTCGTAAATTAGGTAAAAAAGAGTGATGGTCACATATTTATATTTTGTTTATTTTATCAAAGGGTCTAAAGTATATATTTTTAGACTTGTCTTTTTTGGTAAACAAACATGTCTTATGTTATTCTACTAATGAGAATTAGGTTAAAAATGTTAATTAATTTGTAAAATTGTTAATATAACGTCTTTTTAAACTTTTAAATGCAACCTGGCGGGAAAAAAACCTGACTTGATTTACTAATACCATTATAGTTCTCATATAAATGATAACAACGAAGACAGTCACACAACAGACAGACGTGTGCTGAAAACTTTCTTTATACTATGTAGTGATATCGTCCAAATCCGTTTAGCCCAATCAGTAATATAAGTATGATAGAGAGATGCCCTTTTCATAGTACAGGGTTGGCCTCCCTCCAATTTCTAGTGACATTTGGCGTGGCCTTCTCTAAGGTTAATTATACATATTAATTGTACTTCTTCATACAAATGTAGTTCCGGTTGGCACTCACTCAATATGACACGTTCGAAGGCCAGGTTCAGACTACTCTAATGTATGTTTTTGTCACTACATGTGATATTTAATACGGGTTCGAAAAAAAAAATGTTTTGGCCGCACGAATATTTTTTTAGCTGTTCTTTTATAGCGCGCTGAAACTTTAATATTACTGCCGAATCACGCATTGATGTTACATTTGAAAGAGATTGTAAAACAAATACATATAGTCTGACCGCAATTGACCGATTACTTATATTATAATATGATATTTTTTTTAGGAAGTGAGAGATAAACTATATTGAAATATTATTATATCTTTAATCTTCATATTATAGCAATGTCTGCATCCAACTGTAGTTTACGATGTGAGTTAACATTGTTGTGAGCTATAAATTCTTCGCCCGTAAATTGTACTGAAAAGTGTCTGTAATGAACTTTAAGATGGTTAATAAAGTATCTCTCTATCAATTTATATACAAATAAATAAATTAAGATATATGGCATATACCTACCTGTATAATTTTGATTGTATTAAATTATTTCCGTCCGTATTTTTCCCACTACGTATTTTTTCAGAATGATTGCAGAATCTTTATTTTTCATGTTATTTGCTGATCAAATTGGCATTAAGAATTTTTTTGTGGTATGTACTTATGTGGTATAAATTATACAGTTATTGCCCGTGGTACAGTTGGCTAGTTCAGTTGACCGGACAGCATACATAACGGTTCTTACAATTCCTTTCTGTATGTCTGAATGTTTGTACAAAATGAGCTTTGCTGAATAAATTTTTATTTTTGTTTTATCATGATATTCAAAGGGTTTCTGAAATAAATAATAAACATGTTTGTATATTGGCATATATTTTCACACCTTAAATGTAATAAAGATGCCTGAAATATATTGTTTAGGAAAGCGTATTTAAATTATATTATACAAATTTTGACAAGTGATACACATTGCCGCATTTCCGGTCGACAATATGCAAATGACGATTGTCGCATATACCTAGAATCAACCAAGATATCAAATACCGCAACGTACCTAGCCACTTGTTGGTAACCTCAATGCGAAATGAGGATGATAATATGATATTCGTAATTGGTGGCGGTTTTCTAAAAAATAGTACTGTATTTGTAAAATTATTCTGTTGCTTATTAGATGATATTGTAAAACATTTCCAGTACCTACCTAACAAAACAAGTGATTGAAAAACCTGACATATAACGGGAGAATGGATTTGGATTTAAGGTCGACACTACAGGTTGCTACAGGTGCTGCCATCAATTTTGGATCATTATAAAAATATGTGCGTTAGAGGTGCGTCGCAGACCACCGGTTCGATCCCGGATCCCGGCCATGTTTGGTACATGTTTATTTAACTAAAAACTTATGTACATAATCCGACAAACCACACTTAGAGGCTTTTTCATCTAAATATGCCTAAACAGACCTAGCCACTCGTTAATAGCCTCAAAAATACCATCGGTTACACGAGGAAGACTTGGTCTTCAGCTGGGCACCCTGGAACCGTAACACGGTTTCGGGAGCTGTAAGGCAACGCGTGAAGAAAGAAAAAAAATGCTAAGTATTTGTTATTGTTTCAAAAATATATTTTTCTCAAAATCTCCTTCACTGGGTTATTTCCACGAGGTTAGAGCCTAATTTGGTATGAAAAATAAAATGACTACACAGTCCCAGTAAGTCGCATCACAACCAAAGAGTATTTCCACCCTTTTCAGTAAGTAGCTACATCTAATTCCTTCATTAGGAAATTTAGTACACACGCATGAATCGACTAATTCTACGTTTTACCCTTTTAATGCATGCACAACGAGTGTGAAAATTACATCAGTGTGATATGGGTTCATAGTCCAACCAACGAATGACGAAGAGATATAAAAATATTTATGAAACTTATTCCTTTTTGTCTGTAAAAAAAGTCCGCGGTAGCATAATATCTAAGCTAATATATAAGTATTTATGTATAAGCGTATATAAGTAGATATTCTAATTGTTGTAAACCCATATTCTACGTACGTATTTTTTGTCTCTATTATATTTATTGATTTTCTAACATACTCAATCTACTATACTTATCTACTCTATTTTATCAAATATAGTAAAAGTATAAGGAGTAGGCAAATTATTGCAAGTTCCCATACAAAAAACCTATTGATCGGACTATCACATAATACTGAATGAACAAGTGTTTTTAATTTCAAACGTCTTTGCAAAGAAGGGTCGGAGTATTTTTAGAAAAATATATTCTATAAAAAACCGGATTTAGAATCTGAAGACATTTAAAGGGGTTTCTTATATTTATATAGGGAGTGATTTTGAAATGAAGAAAACTTGGTCGAGCGGATTTGTTGACTCAAATTGGACGTGATAATTTTCCTGTAAATATTTTTTTATTTTACGCCAGATCAGTTGTTTGTTTTGAAATTTGTAGCCATCTTGTAACGGTATAAAATAACCAAGGAACATAGAATCGGCTCTAGATCCTCATAGCACCGCTACATGCACCTTTTGGGCTAAAAAGTTATTTACCGTTATTTAAGTTATTGCAAAAACCAAATTTCTTTTGAAAATAATAGAGAACCAATTCTGATTAATAAGTAGTTCAGAATGAAAAATCAAGACAACTCAAACTAAACCTATTATAGTGCGTTTCTCGTTATTTCAAATGTATTGTACGTACCACTTTGTAATATGTATTTCCACATTAAATAACATCGGATGTCATAAAAAAGAAAGAACGGCACAGCACTATCTGCATTATTTACTACTACTAAAAATTTACATATGCCTAGATTAAAGAAAATATAGGCGTGTAAACTCATAATTCGTTTGTAGGTATGTGGGCTTACCTATACGATATACGACAATCTGACGCTGACAAGGCAGGAAATGGAAACCTATTTTCATTTCAGCTTGAAATTTGCTCATTTTTATAAAAGATTTGCTGCGTACCTGGTTTATACCCTGAATTCTTCGCCCGGATACAATTTAATCTATACTAATATTATAAAGAGGAAAAATTTAACTGTTTGTTTGTTTGTTTGCATTGAATAGGCTCTGAAACTACTGGACCGATTTGAAAAATTCTTTCACCGTTGGGAAGCTACACTATCCCCGGGTGACATATGCTACATGATATTTTCAAAAAAGAAAAAATGCGATTTTAGTATTTTTGTATGAACAATATCCAAAGTTTGTGGTAGGGGGTACAACGTTTGGGCAGGACAACGTCTGCCGGGTGTTTAGAATTTAAATTATAAGCGTAAAAACATACGTAAAACTCACAGTGTTCAACGCAATACTCATAATTATTGTAAGTTTATTTATTGTAATTTACAATTAAAGGGATTTTCAGAAAAATGAGGTAGAGGAAAGTAGGTTTTGAAATTGCACAGTCAAAATAACTTACGCACCGATTTTTCTCACATAGACCGATATTTTCTAGTATAGATATTCATTCGCCTCACGTTCAGAAGAAGGCTGTAGGTTCACATACTTAAATTGAATTTTTAAAGTTAGAAAATATTTTAGTATTTCCCACAGAAGATTTCCTTGAAAATGTACACCAATATAACTTGAAAATATATGCTTCAAAATTACGCCAGAACAGGTGTAGAGTCAGCAATCTCTACTTACACACCCTATTAGTGACCATTTTTAGTTAAATCCTAGGGGAACGTAAAATTTTCAGTACTTAAGCCCCATGGGCGGAAATTAATTGATGTCAATTAGCAAGTTACAGATGCGTAAGTTCTGATTTCGCAAATATCCGGGAATGGTGGGACAAAGATGATGCGGAAACGGGGAAGGTTAGGGGTGGGGTGGGTAATGGAGGGGGTGCGGCTATGACGTCAGATGTGACGTCAGCGACACTCTAGCGCTGCAAGCCACTGGAGTCATAATTCATCATCTATATGCATAAATATTTTTATACTCGCTACTGAATTTTGTAGGTTTAAGTTGGTGGCAATTATAGGGATAATCTTGTGGTTGGTTTCAATTTGGGATTTTATTCAAGATTAAATTTAAAATGGTCATTAACAAAGAGATACATTTTTTTTACGTGAAAACCTCTGTATCTGTTGCCATGCCACTGAATGAAACTGGCGCGATCACAGTGTCAGTTTTTCGATATATATCTATCATTACGCCTGTTATCCCAAGAGGGGTAAGCAGAGACAATCGAATGACATTTGCTAAGGCTGACATACCTCTTTCGCTTCATTTATATTCATCATACCTTTCATACATGCTCGGCGATTGTGTGTACTTTTAATACTGCCGTCGATTAATATTTTTTTTATATGTTCAATAAAAGTACACCTAGGTCGTCCTCTGCCAGCATTTCCTTTCACTTCAGCCATATAAACCTTCTTAATAAATATTTCATCCTTCATTCTTTCAACGTATCCAAACCAGCGTAAACTACTTTTAGTCACAACATCATCTTTCACTCCGCATTCTTCTCTAATGACATCGTTCCGGATGCGGTCAATACGTTTTATATCACACATTCTACGTTAAGACCGCATTTCCACTGCATTTATCTTACTTTCATGCTCCTTATTCCATACCCAAGTCTCGCTTCCACAAGTAAGCGATGGAACTAAAACAGCGTTATGTATATTAATTTTACTTTTAGTTGTGTATTTCTGCATGAATTGTTAAGTCCTCCAACTACCTTGCTTCCCGCTTTCACTCTTCTTTCAATCTCTTTGTATTTATAGTATATACTTATTCCTGAAATATCCAAACATATATATTGATGTGAACAAAAGAAGTTATTATTGAAATACAAACGTGCCTCTACACCTTTTACGATACGTGAGGTTGTTTTCTTACTAAAAAGGAAAAAAAACTTCCAAATTTCTTTCGTAAAATGTGACACGAAGACATAAAAAGTGCGGCTAAACTCCTGTAACGACGTCACCGGATATAAAAGGGAGGATGTCGACAGACGCAAGAAGGGGTGAAGAATACGGCTTTTTCAGTTTTTCATGACTTTTTCATATACTGCATATTTCAATGAATGAATAGCATCCATCTTTTAAACTCTGTTTTATTTAAAAGTGCGCAGTAAATTGCATTTCACTTTGTCACGTATTTCATGTTTTTTTTTTAATTTGTTTATGTTATACTAGCTTTTCGCCCGGCTTTGTCCTATAATAGGACAATATAATCCCATTAGGGGATGTATTGTCCTATAATAGGACAATATAATCCCATTAGGGGATGTATTTTAAAAAGTTACCTAATATTGTGTCCTTTCCTAGGGTGTTAAGAGGCTTTTCCACTTATATACCTCAACAGAGTTGGCCACTCGTTAGGTAGGTATAGCCTCAAAAAAATCTGGGTACCCTGGGGCCGGCAATGGTTCCCAGGAGCTGTATATAGGTAAGGCAATCCGTGAAGATTTCTTTTTTTTCTTAGGGTTGAAGATTTCTCTGTATCAAAATCAAAATCGGTAGAGTGGTTTAGCAGTGAAAACGTAACAGACAGACAGCCAGAGTTACTTTCGCATTTATAATATTATGTATGGATTTTTAGGGTTCCGTACCCAGGAGTAAAAACAGAAACCCTATTACTAAGGCTCCTCTGTCCGTCCATCCGTCTGTCTGTCTGTAACCAGGCTGTATCTCATGAAACGTGATAGTTAGACAGTTGAAATTTTCACAGATGATGTATTTCTGTTGCCGTTATAACAACAAATACTAAAAAACAGAATAACATAAATATTTAAGGGGGCTCCCATACAACAAACGTGTTTTTTTGCCGTTTTTATAGAGTCCGACTCGCACTTGGCCGGGTTTTTAAGTATATTTTTATACTCTGTTAACATATGGCGGTAGCGAAATTGCACTACTCTCTTTACTATAAGTATGGCGACTAAAAAGGTTTATACGGCTGAAGAAGGGCTGAATTGATGGAAAATGCTGGCAGAAGACGACCTAGGTGTACTTTTATTGTACATATAAAAATGTATCGATTGATGGAAATATTAAAAGTACACACAATCGCCGAGGTATTATTAATATAAAAGAAGCGAACGAGGTATGTTAGGATTGTAACAAATGGCATTCGATTACCTCTGCCTACCCCTCTTGGGATGAAAGGCGTGATGATAGATGGTATAGTATCTCGCAGTTCTCAATCGGAAACATTTTCTTAGTCATTTTACAGAAAGAAAAATATCCCATATCCATCCCCTAAAGATGGGCCAAAGCAATATTATAGCCCTCACTGAATACACTAGGAAGTATTTAAAAAGACATAATCCACAAGCTGAGCAATTTAAAACCTCCATTCAGAGGGGTATGTATTCAACAGAAAACAGACTCTTTACTTCCGTCGGGTTTGCGTGTCATAAGACTGGATTAACGAGGGAGAGAGACGCTGCAACGCTCGGAGTGAAACAATTTGTACTGAGCTGGTATTTAGAATGGAAACTAGAGCTAAATTTCATGTGACGGAGTCTTAACGACCATGAAAGAGATGCATTGTTATAATTAGCCTTAAATTTGTGTCTGTTTGTTCGTTTAATTATTAAACGTAAATCACATTAATTACTTCGATGGAAGTACGCTATAAAAAATTATCATCATGGGATATTTTGGATTTTTAGATTTCAAAATAGCCTTTGAGGAATGAGGTTTTTTTTTTCAAAAGATTTTCATACTGTCCCAATAAAACTCAATATACAATTTTAACGCAACGCATCATCATGAACTTTATGTCTCGCGAGTTGGTGTAAATAAATAAATAAATTGATACTACCAGCAGCCTTCAATATTTGTAGTTCAGATAGTGTTCCTATTTGTTTGCGCGGCGCGATAGGAACGTGGCCAAGGGCCGGACCGTTTCCAAGAACAGTGAGTGCTTCGATGACAACGCGAAATCCTACCATTTTCGATAGCAAATTTTGTTTTGTGGGCAAAAATCTAGACATTTAAAAAATATAACGATGCCTGTAATTTTATATCAATTTAATGGCTTCTTTATTTTCTTTTTATCATCATACTTATAAATATTTATCTATAGAGTATGAAAGAGTAAGAAAGAACAAGTAAAAGAAAATTCCTGAAACTGTAACTACTAATAAACATATTCTCACTTCATAAACGTACGAGTAATTTTATCTATATAATAAAAAATTAATGCCGTTTGTTGGTAAGTGCATCACTTGAGAACGACTAAACCAATTTAGTTACCTTTGTTTTATGTTCCTAATAGTCCGAATCAGGTTTTAGGGAAAGATAAATTGGAAGCAGGGGGCTTAGGCAATGTACAACTAAACGAATAGATGTATGAAACCGACTGTAATACAACCACGTGACCTAACGAAACTGTCCTTCATTCTGACGAAACTAAAGAGTTTATATACCTACTTATTGTATACAAACTCCTTGAAGTATAAATAAACTCCTACGTGCGGGCAAATTCTGTGTACTTGTCTTTGCCCGGCCCAGCAAATTTGCTCGGCATTCTAGTGTTGGACATTCTCGGACCGGGCATTCATTGGCTGGTCCTGTACTGACATAAAAAAATGGCAAATAAGGTTTTGGTCAATCAGCTGATTTTTTGAGATTATGCCCGGTTGTTGTTTTTCGGATTTTTTATTTTATAAGTAGTTAAAATGCATAAATTGAGCTTCATAATACTGCGCATACTTTTCATACAATTATTATAATTCAGTTATAAGTTTCTGGATATAATATTATGATTTAGCGTTGTATTGCGAAATAATATAATACTAGCGTTTGTACATTTTCGAACATTCGTCAAATCCTCGTCGCGTCGCAGTACGGTCCACCGAAACCGACCACAGACTCGTAAAATTCTTGTAACGAACGGTCCGCCTAAATCACCCGGACCAATGGCGCTGGGGTGGAAATCTAGTAAGAAATATTTTTATATTTGACTTAAATCGATCGTGGAAATTATTCCGCGGACACCTTGCGGAAACGCAACGCACTTGTAAGGTCACACAACTCACTTGTCACTGCAATATCTATTCGCCCGTGGAAATTTTTGTAATGTGACATATCACTTTCATGCCCTCCAAATATCTTTGTGCAACGTCGATTCGTTGTCTATTTCGCCGTTGAAGATTTTTCCAATTCCAAAATATCACAAATAAACCAACACCTACTAAGGAAATTATGCAGTAGATTACATTTGGCACATATCTAGTATGGGTACACGTACAGGTGTGATCACATATCAACAATCTAACCTCCGGGTGTATGTTGTTTGGCACGCGAGTCTGTCATTTACACTAACTGTGTAGTTTGCAAAATGATAGGAAGCTATGGTAGTTAATAGTTTATATTAACGTACTAGCAATTAACTATTGTGTAGTGTGCATATGGGTTTCAAAATTCCTAAAGGCGTACCTTTCACCTGTTATTTCGAATTTACCCACGAAACGGAACGCTAATGACTATGGGTATTATTTATTTTCGAGCCAGGGAACATACATTATTAGATCCTTTAAAAAGGTTCATATTTTGTATCGGGAGATTTGATGCCTTGGCGTTAAGACCGACTCGTATGCCGTGACTGAAAACGGCATGCCGTCATGCCCCCCTCTCCACCGCCACTCTCTACTTTCTTATGTGTGCGTGTAGTGTGTTTCACATGCCGGGCGTACCGTGACGACGGCCATTTTTACAGTTTACTTTGTTAAATAGTACTTATCAACTGAATTGAGAATGTTAAACTTATCATTTTTTGTTTGTATAGCTCAGACGATAATCCCGCCGACCGTGATATGTCTTATTAGTCGTCGATTAAACTCTCACGTCTTGGCGGGCGCGTGCGTTATTCACAAAGGCGTGACGTGGAATCCCTTTTTCGTATCACGGTTTTCCTCACTATATGTCGTTATCAAACACTTATATTAAGCGAATTCTGTCAGGCTTCCAAATTAATATTAACTCTAATCATTTATCGACATCTGGCAGCTCGCAAATTAATTGCCTGTCTGGGTAATACAAGCTGGTGCGATGAAAGCACCACATTAGACAGCAACAATCACAAGAAATACAAACTCATTTCATTGAATAAAAACATCTCAAGGGATATTTAATAATACGCACGCACTCTATTTAGGTGTCGCGGATGATCAGATTTGGATTAAATTCGGTACTGAAATAGATAAAAGGACGTCGCGGCGTCGCTAGAGTCAATAAAAACCTGCCAAGTGCGAACCGACTCACACTTTTTAGACATACGGATTTTATTAGAGTATGCATTATAGTTAGATGTTTGTATGTATTGCTATTATTAAGAACGATCAAAAAACGCCGAATAAAACACGTTTCATGTATAGGGAACCCCTTTCATTTTTATCTATATTTTATTTTTATTATTTGATGCTATAGCGGCCGTACACATACACACACTCTGTGAAAATTTCAAGTGTCTAGCTATTACGGTTCAAAAGACAAGCGGACGAACTTTATAACCCTAAAAATTAGCACCCTTTGATCCCTTGGCTTAGGATAAACCTATGACGTAGTAGGTATCATTATAAGCGTTCCGCCCCGGCTTCGCCTGTGGAAATTTATGAAATGTCACATCACATAAGAATGTATCCTAAAAGTAGCCTATATCACTCTCCGACCCTCCAACTAAGTATCACTGTGCAATCAAATCAATTGATCCGTTGCTCTGTTAGGACGTAAAAGAAGGGCTAACAAACAAACAAACACATTTTCGCATTTATAATATTATTCTGATTATTTTCTAGCTAAGAAAATTAATCTTTCAGTGTGTCTAGAAGTGCAACGAAATGCTTACCACCTGTCTTGATAAATATAGGCCACAGGCAGAATGAAGATATTGTCACCAGTGTTAGAACACAAGCTTCATATTTGATTCCGTGTTTTAAATGCATTTAAACATGCGAAATTTAACCTCTCGGGGGAATCACTCGTATATAAATATGTAAATAAGATAGGCAGCCTCAAACTTTTAATCCTCGCTGCACGTCTTCGCGTCCTCATACAAATCCTCAAGGGTCGCGTGTGGTAATTTTAATTAAGTATATTTGCTGGGACGAACCCGCCTCGCCGGGAATCATAATAAATGTTGGCAGTAAAAGTAACAAATGTGAACGAGCGAGGTAAAGGTTTAGCTACCTGTACCTTAGGATGATGTGCTACATATTCGTTCTTTCTTTCTCTAAACTAGGATTTTAATTTGGTGGTCTTGGATTTGATTCCTAAGCAGTAATGGCTTAAGTTGTTGAATAAGTACTTAGTAAAAAATCTTTCGCTTTCACAGTATTATATGACACGTGTTGTAGAAGTGCAAGGAAATAAAAGACTTTGAATCTATCTTTGTAAAATAAAGGAATTACCTATCTAGCAGCTTAGTCTGGAAACTCAGACTTGAAACTAAGTTGTATCAACACGGAAACAAATCTTTTTAATACTATCTAGCAAGCGATTTGAAGAATAATTTCGATTCGTTTTAGATAAATTGCTTCAAGTGTGCCTATAAAATTTGAAGAGTTCTCGATTTCTCCAGAATCCCATCATCAGACCCTGACCTGATGACCATGGGACCACCTGGAAAGTATACCCTTTCAAACAAAAAAAAATTATTAAATCGGTCTAGGCGTCTTCAAGTAATCGGGGAACATACATAAAAAAACATAAAAGATTCCGACGAATTGAGAACCTCCTCCTTGTTTTGAAGTTCGGTTAAAACCCATTGGTACATGGCCGGGAATTTGTATCTATACAAAAATATTTTAATTGATCTTCTATAACTCTACATATAGACAATAGGTATATGTAGGATAGATAGAGGACTTAAGATTTCCTTTGAAATTTCCTACTCTTTTGGGGCAAGTTCGCCGCGTTCGCTTCCGAAAGTCTACGAAAATTGAACGCAAATCCGATTTGTCCGCATTTGAAATGGAATTCTTAAAAATCCAAAGTAGCTCGAATTCTCGACGCTTTGTGTGAAAACATGATTCTTCTTTTTCATTTCTTGCAGTAAAAATGATAACTTTGAAACTTTTAGATAATTACTCGTAGGTAAATCAATTAAAAAACAATTTTTATTTATTTTCCTGGATTTTATTTTAATTTATTTCCTTAGTAGGAGTAAAGTTTGAGTTTATATTTGTCGAAGTTTAATATGTATTTGTTTTTAAGGTTCCACACCCAAAGGGTGCCAACGGAAGCCCATTTACTAAGCCTCCGCTGTCCGTCCGTCTGTCACAGGGCTATATCTTTTAACCCACAATAGGTAGACACTTTAAATTTTCACAGAGTGAGTATTACTATGGCCGCTATAATAAAATATAATAAAAAGAAAATAAAGTTAAATATTGAAGGGGGTCCCAGGACAAGAAACGTGTTTTTTCCAGCGTTTATTGCTCGATCTTAATAATGGCAATAATGGCAATCTAACTAGTATAACTTTACAACAAATAATAAAACCGGCCAATTGTGAGTCGGACTCGCGAAAATTCTTTTACAAAACTATTTTTTTAATGTAGTGTTAAATATTGTAGTGTTAAATATTGTACTATTGTACTTACACTTACTACGACTCGCACTTGACCGGTTTTTTTAGCTACTGTATATTTCATTTTAAAATCGATATACTTAATTAAAATTGAATCTCCATGTCAGTGTTTACGAGTTTATCTCTTTTAGTACGATGTGATAACGATGTGTGTCTGTTTAAAAAGGTTTTCGCTGTCATAATCTACATTTCTATCTTACATTTTTTAAATATTAAATTTAAAACAACTGGATTCGTATATATGAAGTTCTTTACCTGTAACTTTTACAGCACGAGATATAATCATATATTATTGTTTAACGCTTCAAACGAACGTATGCTAAATTACGATTTTCCCAAAACTTGAGCAGTAAATTTTGAAACTTGGCTTTACAACGGCGGAGTTATGAAATATCTGTTAATCTGTTATTCAAATTGTGGACTTGATGGTTATTGTTAGATTTCGGAGGCCATTTATAGACACGAACTTTATGAAGTCATCTTCAGGGCTTATCTTCACGAAGTAAACTTTGAGAATTTTTGAAGATTTTCAGAATAATTTAAAATTAGGTATATTTCTGTTGGCAGGTATCCAATTTAATTTATGTAGTACTTGCGACCCCACCCCGGCTTCGTCCGTGAAGTCCATATTAACTTTAATCCCATATTTCCCATAGAAGAAATCACTTTTCACAAATCAGTTCCAATTTTCCTGGCAACTTTTCCATTTTTTTTCCCCTAAATACCTTATTCAGACCGTTACGAACATTGTAAAAATAAGATTAACCATATTCGTAGTCGATAGCCTAATTGGTAGGACGGTGGACTTGAAACCGGGGGACCCGGGTTCGATTCCTACTCGTTGCCAAAATGCTAAGCACCAATTTTCTTAAAGAATATGTGATTAAATCGACTCATCGTGCTTCGGAGGGCACGTAAAAGCCGGTGTCCGGTCACCAACCCGACTGCCAAGCGTGGTGACTATGGCAATTCCTTTCAATGAGCACCACTAAAATGGTGCGCTATGAGGGAGACAATGATCCAGCAGTGGATCTTAAAAGGTTGATGATGATGATATCGGTCCAGCCGTTCTCAAGTGATGCGTTTACCAACGAACAGCATTTAACTTTTATTTATATAGATTATGCTCCGGTTTCGCCCGTATATTTTTTTTCAAACTAAAATAATAGCAACCCTGTTGCTTTAGTTACAAATATATAATGAATAAACTCAAAAACTACTGTGCCGATTTCAAAAAATCTTTCACCATTGGAAAGCTACATTCGCCCTGAGTGACATAGGCTATATTCTATTTTCAAAAAAATAAGGGATCCTTCCTAAAACTCCAATAATGTATATAATTCCCAAGGTGTAAAAAAATATCCTAAGAAATTATCGCGTGCGCTGCGAAAACTATTGATGATATAGAGGTAGTGGTAGTGGTAGAGAGTAGGGGTAGGGGGTAGGAGTAGGGGTAGGGTAGGGGTACAGGTACGGGTAGGGGTAGGGATAATGGTAGGGGTAGGGGTAGGGGGTATAGGGTATATTTTATTTTGTTCGTAAATATCCACGGGCGAAGCCGGGAGCGGAATGCTAGTCTGTAATAATCTATTAATTATAGCTTCATAACACTGAAAAAAAAATTTCAAATAGGTCCAGTAGTTTTCAAGTTTACTTCTTATCAACAAACAATCTTATTATGACGACAGTAAATGACTGACACGTGAAGCCAGCGGCGGCCCTAGCCCTTTATTAGGGTAGAGAGAGATTGTCTTTCGTCGCCTTTTGGTCGACACGTTTGAATCAATTATAATTTAGTTTATGATAATAAAATGCAATCATACTGGTTCATCGCCCGCCCCCGTTGCGCATCTCCGTGTACCAAAAAAAGCAATAATTAATTTACTTTTCGCTCGTGGTTAATGATCGGTTTTTGGCGCCTCTTCCCAAATGGCGCCTATAGAGGCCGCTCCTCTCGCTCTACCCTAGGGCCGCCACTGCATGAAGCAGACTATACCGGGTTCGAATCCCATTGCAGATCGAATAAAATATTTGTATGAAAAAATGCAGTATAGAGTCATTGATGTTATTTGTCGTTTTATTTGGCAGCATTGGCACAGAAATGTCATCTGTTTTGTTGTTTTCAAACTTACTATGCCTCCTCAAATGATTCCTAATTTCGTCCAGTTGATTAACTGCTTTAATGTTAATATTATAATGAGGTAAAGTTTGTAAGTCTGTGAGTTTGTAAGTTTGGATCTAGGGTTTAATCTCTGAAACTACTGATCCGATTCTGAAAATTCTTTCACTAAATCCACGGGACTATTATATTTCCTAACATTAGTGCTATAGGCAGGGTTCCCAACTTAGGGGTTGGGATTTTTTTAGGGGCATTATATTGTTAGGGGAATTTTTAGGGGCTTTTAGATTTACGAGTACAGGCCCTGGGATAGTCCAATCTAGCCAAGCAATTTGCAAAAATAAGTTGCGGAATAGGTTATGTATTGAAATGCTACAAAGTTTGATGATGGTCCGATGCACATTGCAACGAAATTAATCCATCCATTAAAATGTTAAGTTTATTTAATATCCAAATGTATGATTTTAAAAAGTCAGAACCAGAAGATAACGAAATTATGTTTGAATTATTAAATAATTTATAAATTAAAAATATTATATTTTTTAGGGAGATTTCAAAGAAATTGTGGCGATTTTAGGGGTTTTTACTTTAGTTTTCGGGGTAAATATTTTTGGGAGTTGGTAACACTGGCTATATGCTAAGATTACGATTTCTTACAGTAACTTAGCTTAATAATTTTGCAAAGAAATAAAAGGCTTTTTATTTTTATTTTACATATTTAATCATACTGCTAATTTCGGCAAAATAAATTTCCAAAATCAAGTGCCCATTCAACAGATTTATACAGCGAGCTTTTAGTGGAAAAGAGATAATTAGTTGACCCGTTGCGTGTCGTATATAATGGAAAGCTTGTGGACGCAACATCGCGCCCATGAGATTGCATCTAATAGTTTTACGAGCACTCATTATGGGTAAGTTAACATGCGATATTTGTGCGATGAATTTAAATTATTTAATTTAAGTTTTTAATACTAACGGTTGCTCTTTGCTTCGGCCGTGTAACTTGGTAACGGTTTATACATAAAATAAAAAGTAAATTAACCCTGAAGACATTATTAATGTCCATATTCGGTCCATATCCATATCCGCTGCACTTAATGAGATTTGAACTTTCAGATCTTTTTTTATTTTCAATGCGCCACAAACCAACGCGCTATTGATGGCTTTACTTAGAAAATAAAATGACGGAAATCACTTTTATTTTTTATATGCGACTATCCTTCCGCCCCCGGCTTCGCCCGTGGATATTTTCGAACATAATAAAATATAGCCTATGTCACTCAGGGATATCATAGCTTTCTATTGGTAAAATAATTTTCAAAATCGGTTCAGTAGATCCAGAGATTACCCCCTACAAACTCACAAACTTTACCTCTTTATAACATTAGTATAGATTTAAAAATAGGTTATCTATTTTCCACCTTTTGTTTATGGTCAGAGATTATTTCACTTCGTGTATCCTACCTATCAACTGAAAAGTTTGACTGGTTAAGTTACCGATAATTTCTAGAAAAAAATTCTTTAGGATTCTATCACATAAGTAATGATTATGTACTCTAACAAAATTTACTTCTATAAAGTGCCAAAGCTTGTTTTAAAAGGTACCTAAAATCGCTTTCAAAACTTATCACTTAGTGACTTATCATATATCTTCAGGAACTTTTGGTTCTTAGTACAAAACTAGAAAAAAGGTCTACCTACCTATCTACTAACTACATATTTACCTACATAGGTATGCCAATAAGGAAATATCTTTCAGATTATGTGATATTTAAATCTAACCGTACATTGTATAGTGGGTATTGTAAATGGTCTACAAACAATAATTCGTTTTCTATATGGATTAATTTTGCTTATAATAATAATGTAGGTAAGAACTCGTATTTGATCGGTTTATATGGTTTTTTTTTTTACCGAATATTCAAATACCTACAGTTTGTAATTTGAGTTTTGCAGTTTGTTCATTGAGGAAGGTGTCGATGCAAAATGTTTGTTTTAAAAATTCGGTAGGTTTCAAGGTATAAATGTTATTTAGTAGATATGTACCCTATGTTCATAAAAGAAATAAAAAAGTCGACCGTTAACGGATGAAAATTTGGTAAAAATTGATTTCATACAGTTTAATATTAAATTAGCTGGTCTATTCACTGTTCTGAGAGCACAACTAAATCCATGTATGTCTTCGAAAATACCAGAGTCCATAATCTATCTATCTATCTATCATCACGCCTTTCATCCCAAGAGGGGTAGGCAGAGACAATCGAATGCCATTTGTTACGATCCTGACATATCTCTTTTGCTTCTTTTATATTCATCTTACCTTTCATACATGCTCGGCGATAGTGTGTACTTTTAATATTTCCTTCGATCAACATATTTTTTATATGTTCAATAAAAGTACATCTAGGTCGTCCTCTGCTAGCATTTCCTTTCACTTCAGCCATATAAACCTTTTTAGTCAATCTTTCATCCTTCATTCTTTCAACGTGTCCAAACCAGCGTAAACTACTTTTCTTCATTTTTGTCACAACATCATCTTTTACTCCGCATTCTTATCTAATGACATCGTTCCGGATGCGGTCAATACGCTTTATATCACACATTCTACGTAAAGACCGCATTTCCACTGCATTTATTTTACTTTCATGCCTCTTATTCCATACCCAAGTCTCGCTTCCATAAGTAAGTGATGGAACTAAAACAGCATTATGTATGTTCATTTTACTTTTAGTTGTAAGTTGTGTATTTCTGCATACATTGTTTAGTCCACCAAATACCTTGCTTCCCGCTTTCACTCTCCTTTCAATTTCTTTGTCTATCTTTTCACTTCTTGTAACCATACTACCTAAATAAACAAATTCATTCACTTGCTCTAACTTACATCCTTTCACACAAATCTTACACTCCGTCCTTTCATCTTCCTTTTCAAATACTAATACTTTTGATTTCGAAATATTAATTTTCATGAATTTCTTCTCACATTCCTCATTCAAAATTGCAACTAGGTTTTGCAGCTCTTGCTCCGAAGATGCAATTAATACCGCATCATCGGCATATAAAAGACAGCAAAGTCTAGTAGGACCCATTTCTATCCCTAAGGAACATTGTTGTAATTTGGTCAAACAACTATCGAAATACAGATTGAATAGACAAGGTGACATTACACAGCCCTGTTTAACACCACAATGTATATTAAACGGGGTTGAGCACTGTCCACCCACTCTAACAACGGCAGTACAGCCATCATATAATGATTGTACTGCCCTTATGAGTTTTTTATTCACTCCGTATCTTGCTAGTGTTGACCATAATTCCGTTCTGCATAGGTTGTCATATGCTTTTTCTAGATCAATGTAAACTTTTTGATTTTTTGCCAAATGTTTTTCAACAATGTTTCTTAAGGTAAAAATTTGGTCAACACAACTCTTACCTTTCATAAATCCCGCTTGAGCATCCCACATCTTATTTTCTGTCACCTTTTGCACCTTTTCAATTATTATTCTTCCATACATTTTTCCAACCAAGCTGATAAGGCTGATGGCGCGATAATTATTGCAATCAAGCTGTGAACCCTTTCCTTTAAACACTGGAACTATTATGGCTTGACACCAGTCTCCTGGTACTCGTCCGTCGCTCCAGCATTTATTGAAGAGAGCACACAGTGTGTTACATATTATCGCTCCTCCATGTTTTATCATCTCGGAGGAAATCCTGTCTTTCCCTGCCGCTTTTCCGTTCTTCAATCTTCTGATGGCTGACACAACATCATCCTCCGTGATAATGTCATCGATAATTTCCGAGTCCTCATAGTCCTCACTATCAGCATCCGAAGGATGTGTTTGTTGTCCATCAGAGTTTCCATATAATCTTTCATAAAACTCTTTCATTCTTTCTAATACTTCTCCATTCAATGTCATTAACCGTCCATCCTCTGCCTTAATCATTTGTACATTAGAAGTCCTCAATACTCCTCGAGATTTTCTCACTAAATTCCAAAAAAATTTGACGTTCTCTTGGAAAAATCTTGAGAACTTCTTCTCTTCATTCATCTTTTGTTTCATCTTACTTTCTTTAATTATCTCTTTTACTCTCTTCTTGCATTCTCTATATTTATTCTTTATTCTCTCTTCAAGTTCTGTATTCTTTCCCGTTACTGCCAAAATATCTAAATATGCATTCTTCTTCATTTGTACAGCCACCCTTACTTCATTATTCCACCACGGATCCCCTCTCATACCACCAACCTTCACAACTCCACAAGTAGTTTGTGCTGCTTTGACAATTCCATGCTTAATCTTCTTCCACATTTCATCTATACTGTCATCCTGCTCATGATATATATATATGATATATAATATAGCACTGAGTCCATAAACGGATGACAAATGCAAATTTTCTCCGTGTCATATAGAAAGATTTATTGTACATTTTCATATCGCATCTGAAGTGCTTTATTTCAAGTATAAATTACAGGTGTCAAGGTATCTCGTTTACATCGGTAAATATTCAACGTCTCAGCACAAGATTAATGAAACATGCTTCCAGGTTGTCGGAACCATATTATATGGCCGGAAACATGGGGCTGCTGTGGTACCTTTCACTAATAAATAATTTACCCTACAAATTAAGAAACTTTTTCAGATAAGAGCAGATAATAATAGCACAATGGTTAAAATGTAGGACTCTAAACCAGAAGTACCTGGTTCAATTCTCATTCGAACCAAAATTTTTAGGTAAGTAAATTCTATTTAAGAATCCTTATCGCACTTCAGAAGCACTAAAGCAGTCAAGTGACAGCTATAGTGTACATTTCAGTAGTACTGGCTAAATGTGGACATATTTACTAGGTGTCCTTGACTGCTGTGTATTATTTACAGATATTCGAGTTTCTAACCCTCAAAAATTCAAGTTTTTGCGTAAGAAAAAGTAGGTAGGTACTTTCATAGTAAGTAAAATACATTCATTCATGCTATACCACATCGTATCGTGCGGTAAGGCGGCAGCGAAGCGTTCTGAACTGGTCTAGATCAGAAGACAACCCTGTTTCTTTATACACTGTCTAGATAATATCAAGGGCGTCACTTACTGTATTAAGTTTACTGTACGTAGTTTCATGGCAAGCTTGTCACTGCTCTTCATGAGCTGTCACTTCCTAAATAGAGAAAGAGTGCTGAATCTGAAGTCCGAATCGCGTGGAAGCCCTGCTCGACTCCAAATTCTTACTCCCACATGCATAAATAATATAGCACTTATTTGAGTGATAATCGAACCCGGGAATACATATTACAAATTCATTGCGTAGGGGAGAGGTGTGTCAATTTATAATATTTTAGTAATGTAGCTTAAGTTAGTTATCTGACATATAACACATAAAATAACTAAAACGATATTAATATTTGTAATAATTTCACTTAGTAGATCAAGTCGAATGGTAACACTAAAGGAGACACACACCTAATAATAAAAGTCTTGAATTAAAAACTAAATGAAACAAAGATTAAATAAAATAAATAAATAAAATATAAGTAAATCAAATAACATAGATTTTATTTATTCTATTAGAAACAATTCAAACTTTAAAAAAACTTAAGTGTGCCCATATAATACAATCAGAATATTATCTGCAAACAATCTAATAAATATCTTCATAAAAATACAGAATTATTAATAAATAAACTTACAGAAATATTTGTAGTCTCAGATATTCAGATATTATTCGTCCAACAGAATATAGCCAGGCAAGAGTAGTTGAATTGGTTCATCAAGTTGACTATTCAGGAGCAGTCGTTTAGGTTTGCGCACACATTTCTGGGTTATTTCCACTGAATCGAGTTTTGTTTCTGTCCAATTTAACTTTATTTGAGAGTCCGAAATAGTTTTTCATTTGAATTAGGTACAGCAAACTTGTTCGTATACAAAATCTATAGGTAGTAATTTTAAATTTACTAGCTCTCTGTCCCTTCTTTGTTTTTAAGGTTCCGTATGCAAAGGGTGACAACGAAAACTATAACTAAAGTTCCGCTGTGCGTCTGTCACAGGGCTGTACTTTTAAACCGTAATAGGTAGACACTTAAAATTTTCACATGGCCACTTTAACAACAAATAATAAAAATAAAGATAATGTTAAGAGTTAAAGGGGGCCCCATACAATGCTCGATCTTAATAATAGCAATACGTATAAACGTCTAATTAGTATAACTATAATGCGTACTCTTAAGTAAAAGAAAAAATAACAAAAACCGGCTAAATGTGAGTCGGACTCGCGCTAATTTGTTCCTGCGCCATACAGGGCCGTCAAACTTGGCCTGACTGACCATTAGAGTATTAATAAAAACTGAACTTAGTGCATACTATTAAGTATACGAAACCGCTTTTTTTTAATATGCAAAAAACCGTTTCAGTTATTTTTTAACCAACTTCGAATAAAAAGAAGGAGAAGGTTCTCAATTCGGAACGTATTTTTTTATATGAACATCGATTATTCCGCTTACTTCCCGCTTGATAATTATCAAGCGGGAAGTAAGCGGAATAATCGATGTTCAATCTGTCCCGTACCCTAATAAAATAGGATGATAAATAACCGATTATTAACGTGAATTAACCCATGATATTATATTTGTTTGAATATTTGAAATACTGATACCCTGAAAAGTACATACCTACTGAAGTTACAAGGGTATAAAATACGCAGAAACTCTTCCAGAAACAAGACTACATATTATAAACACACAAAAACACATCTTCACGGCTTTTTGTCCATTTTTTGCCAGTTGTTTTGTCTATAATATGAAACAGTACCTATTATAGGTGGCAAGCCATAATTGCTGCACTTAATGGACCTAGATGTGTCACTTCTTTAAGAGACGTAAGTAGGTTTTGTTACTTTTACTTTACATTCCGTCCGAAGCAGAAGTCGATTAACGCACATATTATTATCAGAATAAATAAAACCGTCGTGTCGCTGACTGACTGACAATCAACGCACATCGTAGACCACTGAAGATATAAATATGAAAATTGGAATGTGTGCACTAAGAAAGGATTTTTCGAGAATCAACCCTTAAGGGGGTGAAATGGGGTGTAAACGTTGTATTCCTAATGCGCATTACGAAGTCGCGGGAAACTGCTTTTTTTTATGAAAATTAGTTATTTTGTATTTTTACCACGAGCGAGATGAACTCGGCACTCCTCGGTTTCAAGTTCAACGTTCTATCAATTCCTTTTAATCCATACTAATATTATGTATGTATATCTGTCTGTTACGCTTTCACATCTAAACCACTGAACCGATTTTTATGGATGCGGAGAAAGCTTGAACCCTAGGAAAGGACAGAAAGCAATAGTTTTTCACCTTATTAAGAGAGAAGATATATATTAATTACAGCTGTGGACAGACTTATTTATAGAAGGCTAATGTAGATTTATTTAATTTGCTCAGAAATCGATATCCTGCAGTGCAAACGCGAACAACAAATAGTAGCTCATATCATTGGAACTAAATCCAGCCGTATTATTTCGGACAATAGTACGAGCTCAGTTTGATAGACAGTACAGTGTTTGGATATTTCACTAACATTGACAATAAGTGAACAGTAGCATTATCTACATCTGTCCAGTTTCAGCAGTTAAAACGAACTGCATATTATTGTATAAATATTGATATAGAACTAAAGCAGTTGGGAAAGCTTTGAGATATTAAAATAAAATATAATGATAATCGACGTACAGTATATTTACTGTATGAATTAATATTATAATTATGCGAAAGTGTGCATGCTTGTTTGTTTTTTCTAATTTGTTGTTTGTCTTTCTTTCACGTCAATACAGACGTGATTTTTGCACAAATATAATTTGAAGACCGGAGCACTCTCACATAGACTACTTTTTATCCCGGAAAAAAATCGGGATAAATTCTAGTCACATTTTATAATGGGTTTTAAGTGGGTATTTTATATTAATCTTTTCATTTATTCAATAAAGGTATCAACATAGCACACCGGTGCATGATAGAGATCTGCTTTCAGTTTCGAACTCTTCAGAGATTTATTTATACCTTACACATTTCAATAAAATTCATGGGTGAAACCAGGGTGGAATGATAGTAGATATAGAATTGGACTTGAATCCCAATTTCACATAATTTTTAACCTATCTTACATTTGCAGAACTAATAATCATATTTTTATACAGTTATTTAAAAAAATTACAATAAAAAGACATGCAAAATTTGTTTACAAAATAAGAAAAGTCAAAAAAATGCATTTTAGGCTTGGCTTTGTTTGGTATAACATGCCACAAGGCATAAAGGCCGTGTCAGTGCGGGTCAAAAAGAGTCTGCATAAGGGAAACCTAGTACCCTTATATAATTAAGTTCCGGTAAAACATCAGTTAGTGAACTTTGAAATGATACCCTTGAAAGTGGAGCGACGCGGCTTTTACTTCAGAGTAAGATAATTTCAAGTTGAGACTAAGGTCAAACTTTGTTCATCTTAACTTATGGGACACTGAAGTTATTTAAAAAACTATTTCAACTATTAGGTACAGAACATAGCTTTGGTCTAGTGGTTTGTTCTTAAAATCAATAATCCCGGGTTCAAGTCTCGACAAATATGTGTATGAAATATATAATTTGCTAACAAAATCATATTAACGAAACTTACATAATGGACAACATTTCATTTTTCGTAAGGTACCAAAATTCGAAAACCGTTTGGAGATTACATGCTAGAAAGCTTATTTTTCATTTATTTTTATTTTTATATCCTTTAATTTTCGAGTTATTTTGAAAATACTGAAATATTGAAAATTGAGGATTAATAGGTGCTCTAATCTGTGCTAACCCTCTAATTTAAAAATACTAATGTCTGTTGGCAGAGTTGTTAGTTATTGAACTCGGGTGTTGCCTTCTATTAATTTTACCCATTTTTATTCCATTTGAAGCTAAATTAATAATTATTCTTTAAATAATATTATAAAAATACTTCTTTTATATAATATTTTTTGGAAGTTTTGCTAGTTTCGAATGGGCTATCACAGGAAATATATTTACGAGTGAAACCGCGGACAAAAGCTAGTATTATTATATACATTATGAATAATGTTGTAGGCGATTTGAGTTCCGGCTACGGCAACACCTATTTGGAACACGGTATATTATACTCTTTGCATTTCTATAACGTTTACTCTGTGGCTTGACTGACACTATCAGTCACTTTCTTTGGGTGACAGTTTATATTTCTTAATTTTAGTCCTAGCTAAGGTTTTTAGTTTATAAGTCCTCAGAATTTATAAAAATTCATAATTAAATTAAAAATATAAAAACTCAACCAAAAATAAAATACAAAAATACGTGTAACTTATTTTTTAATATATTTTTAATTAAAGTAATAAAAATGGGTGATTAAAAAAATGAAATGTTGTCCATTGGCGGAAACATAATGTGCATACAAAATGCTCTACCCTATTTGAATTTGCAAAAATAAAACAAATCTTCAAGTAAAACCTGTATGTGCCCAACTATGTTGTTGTGCCAGGCTTATTCGATAAACAACAGACCGTCAAACAATAATTTTATACTACGATTTTTACAATAAATATCATTGTAAAAATCGTATGAATCATTAACCTCAAGGTGTAAAAGATACGTATATGTAACTCAGCCCCATGACTGACCTAAAAAGGCCTATTACAATGACAACGTTTGCAAATGGAAGCAAACAGGGTGTAACCGAAAGGTTAGGAGTCACTCGTAAAACACGCAAAGTGGTCTCATTATAAAATAGGTGAGTTTTACGACAGAAACGAGGCGCGAATCTCTACAGAGATTAGACACGCGACCACGCACTAACCCAACCGCAAACCGTAAAACGTGAATCCTGTTCTTCAAACGTGATAGACGAAGTGTAACTATAAATACTTGATGACGAGTTATTTGAAAGCTTCAGGCAAGATTATTTGATAAGAATGTGCCTAGTATATAGGTACCTATCTATATTAATAATTTCGTTTAGGGGTACGGTAGACTTGATTCAAACGCATACCAAATTGTTAAAAAAAATTTAATCAATTCTGGGTTAGGAACATATATCCGCAAAATTCGTATAATCCCGTAATTTCAATAAATTATTCCAAAATTCATTAATTCCGTCAGAAGCAATTTTCAATGTGACAGTAACGTTTGTTTGAGTCAAAGAAAAGAGTGGGCATTGGGTAACGTTTGTTTGAGCCATGAACTCCAAAGAAATTCATATAATTACCTAAATAATACAATAAAGAACACCCCGATCGAAACGGGGTTTGTATCTAGTTTATAATATTTTTCAAGATACGTGGCAATAAGATACCTACTCTACTCTTACTATTAAGGATTCAATGTTTTTTTTTGTGATTTACGTACCCTCTTATATTAAATATTATATTATCAGCTCGCCAATCGACGTATGAGGTGTATCTGTATATGTATTAAAAAGAACCCAAAATAAACAAGCTATTCAAAAACTAATCAATGTGTAACTTTGTAATTAACACAAAGATATAAGCTTTCAGATGTACAGTTTCTGAAAATAAGCTGCTGAGAATAGCTAACATAATTAGAAAATCCGAGCAATTATGAACCACAAGGAAGAGTAAGCTGATGTATTTATTCTCATAGGTAGTTAATTTAATCTAATAAATTAAATTAAATTTATTTAATTATTTCAACTAAGAATACTAAATTTATTGTTTCAAAGAATTATATATGTATACAGTTTTAATCTATTTAATTTAATTTAAAATTACTTGATAAAATGTATTTTTAGGGTTTTATTTCGTTGGCCGTTGCACAAAGCTGTGGTACTTACTTATTGACACATTGATTTAGGAAAAAGTGCTGAAGATGGTTTTACTTGCCTTACAAAGCACTATAAGACTGCAATGTTAAATATATAAAGCTATCTACTTGGCCTTTTTGGGTCGACCTGGTTCATCTGAAGGTAGGTATGTCTGTTATGTTTTCACGACTGTAGTTCTTTGATCTATCGGGATAGTAACCATAGAGTTATATATTTTATGACCGCTTTAAAATTCTGAAATAACACCGACTCATATTCAAGAAAACTAGGAATTCTAAAAACTTCGATGGAACATTTTTGTTATCGCCGACAAGCTTAAATTCGCCAATGAAATAATTTCCGTGTTCGAAAATTGTCCGTACGCACGCAACATTCGGACAAACCTGAAATAAGGGAGCGCAATAATCTCCCTTCTTTTCTTTTAACTTTAAAATTATACATTCTTAGATAAGCTTTTTGAGATTCGGTTCAAAATATGTTGATACAATTTGGTAAATTACTATTATTATCCTGAGAACTAGATTGCATACTATAAACACAAAACCTGTTTTAAAATTTACCCTAATTTATTTATTCATTAATTTAATAAGTATTTTTAGCTACGATTTTTTTTATTAATTTTATTCAAATTAGAACTTCAACCTAGAGAAACAGTGATCTAGTGTGGGTATTAGGAAAACTGCTGATACTCTGTTCCCGGAATCGTCTTCACTTTGAATCAGAAGATTACATAATCTACGAAAAGTTTGACGCAGCCTTCACAGTGTATTGATTCCACATCACTTTATCTCATTCTGAAGGGAAGCGAGCCAAAAACGTCGCATTTTGAGTAAAGTTCCAAGTTTACATTTTTATTTCAAGAAAATAAATATACTATTTCTGATGAAATTCATCATTAATTTATTCGGAAAAATAATGTCATATCAAATTATTAAAATATATTGTCATCTGGTAACAATATTGCATTCCACTTAATGTGGCAGTGCTTTATGGTCATCAATAGGACAATGAAGCTTGGAATCCAGTTTAATTATTGCATTATTTGTGGTACAGGATCCAGCCCACGGTCCTTCCAACCGTAATGGTTATATGGACCGAAACATGGGAGATGCCCGGCAGCTTTCTGCATACCGGTCACTTTTTGACTCCCTACAATGGCATGAACCAACAGTATTTGGAACAAAGCTGTCCTGTCATACCACTCAACCCAATTCTAGGGCTTGGCGACAAACAAAAACAGGGACATGATTTAATAAGCATTAATTTAGCTTAATTATCGATCAATACGCAATATGTTTTATTTGTTCACGTTTACTTTGATGGAAAACATGGAAATGAAAATATATTATAGAATATAAATACTAAATCAGTGTGAATGAGCGAGGTCGTTTCAATTTCAACCTATCTTACCAAATTGGAAATAGTAGTGAAAGTCAGGTTTTACTACCAAAATGACGCAGACGGAGTCTAGCGTAAACTCTAGTCTTAGCTTATTCCAAACTTAAAGCTAGCAAGGGGAATTTCGGTTCAAATCAAGACATAACTTACATCAAAATTTTATTATTAAAAAGCTAATATTGAAGTAAATCTTTAATAGATTATCTTAAATTGAAAACTAAACACCTCCAAGTATTCAAGAAAGATTGCATGAGCAAGTGAACTCTTAACAAGTTCAAACAAAATTACCACGAGACAGCGAAAGTCCATTAGGTTTTATGGGTTCTGCTCGAGAGGAGGAATAGGCGAGCTGAAACGTTCAAATTAATTAAATTCCCACTTTGAATTCTCACCTAACGCATAAAATTAAAAAATCCAATGTTTTCTATATCTAAATATAAACTGACATTTTAATTAAAAAATATATGCATGTCAATTCATATCCTACAAGTAGTCATATAAATTATAACCGCCACATGGAGGCATTTCGGCCAAACATACTATCGCAATGTCGCAATGTCATACAAATATGTCGCCAGACTATCGATGCCGCGATTTGTTGTGGTGAGCGGAGAACGACGGTGTTCGACAGAGGACCAAACAAACATTTTTAGGGTTCCGTACCCAAAGGGTGCCAACGGAAACTTTATTACTAAAACTCCGCTGTCTGTCTGTCCGTCCGTCTGTCTGTCAGTCCGTCCGTCTGTCTGTCACAGGGCTGTATCTTTTGAACCGTAATAGTCTTGAAATTTTCACAGAGTGCATACATACTTTTAAGTAAAATAATAAATAATAAAATCCGGCCAAGTGTGAGTCGGACTCGCGCAATTATTTTTACTAAACTATTTCTATTGTAGGGTGCGAGTACTTGGCCGGTTTTTACACTTGTTTCGTCATTGAGGTCAATGTACGAAGTTCCTCCTTTTCCTAGCGAGTGCTATAACAACGTATTAAGGTTGATTATCGAAAAAGTATAAATAAATTTCTTTGACTGTACCTAAATGTACCAAGCTTATCACAAAAACTACTTTGTGTTTTAGCGGCACGGTTTTCACTAACAGTGAGTACATTTATTTCTCGGGGAAGATTTTAGCGTGTTCGTTCTATTTTTCACACGATTACAACTGAATCGAGAATTAAAAAAATACTAAGTTGCAACTGTTGTGAGACTTGCGCGAAGAAGGTTCCGTCGAACCTGGGACCTTTGGCATCATAAGTATAAACGAACAACAAAATTATATTTAAAATATATTTATTTTAAATTACCAACATATTATTATTATCAATGACTTTCAAATTAACGCTACCACCCGTAGGAAGCTATTAGATACATTTATAGTCCGTTCAATTTACAGGCTGATAAAGCTTAATTAACGTAACGCTATCAACTGCTAAGTTTCACAGAAGTTTCACCTTTGTTGTGATCACTATATCTGATGACTATAGTAGGTAGATAACTTATATTGAGTCACTGCAAAATCAGTCACGATAGTCCTCGAATTAATGAAGTAATCAAGGGGTTGAATTGAATTTTAACTACAATAGAAAGCACTATAAAGGTATACGAGTATTATTGAAAGATGACACGCAAAAGTAATGCAGTAAAAATGTTACAGACTTAGTTAAAATTTTACGGATGACCCGTGCGAATAGTGGAGTCAATTTTGTTGTCATAGTGAAACTGGTCTTTTACAAAATAAATAAATTAGTCTAATTTTTAAAAAAATATTTTATTTTGATTTGTTTGTTTATTTTTCGTCATTAGAGGGAAAAAATAATCTTCAACTGGCGTATCAAACGTTAACTTTGATACGGTTTTAAGGGAGATATTTGACAAATAATATAATTATAGAAATAGTTTTGTTGTACAGTGATTTAAAATAATTCTCGTGCTTTAGATGGCATGAAAGCAATTTTAAGAAGTCCTGACCACAGTGGTCACCCCCTATTATAGGTACCTACCGTGATGGTACGTTAAATATATCGCTATGTTGCTTATATTAAAAAATCTTTTAAACATTCTTTGTGCAGTGAAAACAATTAATTGAAGATCGTTCACGCGATAAATTCAGAGACCACATATCCGTCGGTCCGCTATTCAAATTTCAGGATCCCTATTTGTATAAATGCAAATTTCGTGTATAATCACTTTTCTTCACAGTCGAGTCCAACTCTTGCAGGATATTTTATCAGGAAAGTTTCCTCGTAAAAATCTTGCTTTTTCGGGCTAAATCGTAAGCCAAAGTGAAGTTTTCAAGTGGATCCTTTTTCGGGCGAAACGTCTCGGCCGTGTCGAACTTTCAAACTTATGGGGGCGAATTTTAATAAACGAAAAGCTAATAAAGTATGGTCACAATTTTTACTTTACATAATTCTAACAAAATCACACTCCAGGAAATCAACGAGGATCTTAACATTACATGGATTAATGCTAAAATAATTCATGATGGTTTCTCGTTTAAAACGTGTGTATTAAAAAGAAACACTCATTTTGTTTCAGGTATGCTGCATCCAGTTAGTGCTTATAAAGGACAAGGTATTCTTAATACTATAGATAACCTATGGTTACTTGTATTTCAGTATTTTTATACCATATGACTTACTAATCCGTTCATCATAAGAAGGTATGGGTGACATTTTACAAAATATGTCAAGTTATGAGATGTATATAATGTAATGTTAACGGTCTAACAGCAACAACGCAACATTTTTTATTAAGTATGAACAACATAGATGAATTTTCGTTTAAAATTGTCAAAGCCAAATAGCAATGATAAATTAGAATTTCAAAGGAAAACCGTTTCAATTGCTTTCGAATGTCAACATGGTGTCTATGTTTTTTTATTCAAGAACCTTCCTATGGCCAATGTTCTTTCGTGGGACCAATAACTTTTGAAATTGATTTGATTATATATAGCTCTAGGTATATAAATGAATACATTAGTTTTTATTATCCATACATAGAAAGAGTATGGAATGAAATAACAGCATGGCGCCAACATAACTTACGACGTCGGTCGACCACTTCCTGTTACTTAGTTAATAGGATGCATTCACAGAATGAGACAATCTTTTCCTACGTTCTACACATAAACACTCGTTAGATAACCCACAGAAAATAAAAGGAGAGAGAACCTGAAAAATGTCATGATATTTACAGGAACACTTGTTTTTCGCGAATACCCTGGGGTTTCGCCGCAAGGTAGGATACCCTGTGCTAACAACAATTTGGTAGTGGTAGGGTTCATCGGTCCCCATATGGGAAAACTGGTGGTCGTTGAAAATACTGTCAAAGATGCTACAAAGAATTACATTTCGGTTCAGCGGCCCTATTCTCTATCAATGGTTTTATTGTGGTTGTCGACTCGATGCAGTTATCGAATCGACAATTGCTTGTTTTGGCATTCACTTGTCTATGCCGTTTTTCCTATGGTTTCTTTTTGATACGATTCGACGTAGGATTTCAAGACGGTTTCAATGTAGAACGACATGCCATCGACATTAGTGTTGATAGGTTTTAAAAACTATAGATAGAGAATAGGGCCGCAGACCATGAGTCCATTCTTATATAACCGATTTATATACCTAATCTGAGTCGAACACAATGTACTCTCCAAATACAATAACCACAATAAGCCAGCATGGTGAAGGTGACATACATATGGATGCACTCAGACAAATTATTAATAAATTTCCATTCTAAGAACTACACTAAGCACACTTTAGTAATAATGTTTAAATGTTATAGGAAACCGTATTCCACAATAGAGGTAAGTAGTAGAAATTACTAGGTCAAGCACATTAAGCTATAAAATAAACTCAACCCCTAAATAACGTATTTTCGTAATATTAGCGATTAATGACCTGTCGTAGGTCACGTTCAATAGACAGATCGCGTCATACAATGAACTTGCTAAGCTATTTGGTAGCCAATAGGGTAGTGAGTTAATTCTTTGCGTGAGTGACGTCAGTATTTATTTGTCCTAACTTAACCTATAAAAAGGCTATTTATATCACTCTATCAAAATCAGAAATAGACCGCCACAACTAGACTAAAGTTACTTTATTACTTTTATGCCTAAACCCTAACTTTAATCTGATTTATTCTTCAATACAAATTAATTAAATTAAAGTGTCTGTCTGTGATTTCAATATAGATTCTATACTAATAATAAAACTGAAGAGTTTGTTTGTTTGTTTGAACGCGCTAATCTCTGGAACTACCATGTCGGATTAGAAAAAATATTTTTGCATTTGTCAGCCCAAATTCTTAATGAATAACATCACGCTACGACCTAAAGGGGCGGAGCAGTAACCGCAAGGCACATCTAGTAGGTTATAAGTAAAATAGTAGGTTTTTGGAATGTCTGTGTGCCAGGATGATTCTCAGAATCGGCTGCGAATCATCTGAATTTATATGTTTAAGCGACAAATGAAAGGAAATGAAACTTTAAGATATTTACATTACTTATGCTCTTTATTTTAAAGGTTACGTAGATTAAAACTTTTATCAGTCAGTCTTCAGATTAACTATCAAAAACTGGTGTTTGTTCATAATAACTTTTTCGTACTCACCATTTTTTAATATTGGTTTATATATCGACACATACTGTTAGGTACGGACTGTACGATTGAGTTTAGATCAGGCCATAGAACGAAATGCCGCCCGCATCGACCGGTACATAGTTGTCAGAGAATTCCCCTGCCGAGGTTATATAGCCGAGAACAGTCCCCCTGGTGATCTGATACACGTGTTTTCCCGATATAGGAGGAATAATACTTGAGTTTACGCTTTGCTTTATCTGCATTGCATCTTAGACCGTCGCGCCATATTTTCTGTGTCCAGTCGTAGTATTGAGAGCTGTCCGAATGTATTTAGTGGTCGATACAGTTTGTTTTGTCTTTGTTAACTTTGCGCTTGCTTCACGCTTCATAACCGATCAGTGCATAAAAACATATCTTATAATGGCGTAAACTTTTAACCCATTACCTCCAAAATAAACGTGATACATATATTGAACTTTCAATATAAATACACTTCCATATTAATATTGAAATGTCTGTATGACAAAAGTTCGGAAATCTGGAAAATATAAACAAAAGCCAAAAGATTGATTTGTTCCCCTCGCAAAATTAACTCGGTAGTATCGTAAGGTACTTTTAGCACGGCTTATTATTATTTTTTAATATGCAACGCGATAGTGACTCAGCTAAATGTGCTAGATGTTCCCGGATTAATACCATAATGGCGGCAACGACAATCGATCACTTTGATCGACTTCTTCGTAACATTATAATGAACTCTTTGATAAATTTAGTTTACAGTAGGTAGCCAAATTTGTTTGTTTTTCATTAGTCTTTTAATAAAAAACAATGCTGTTTTCACTCCTGCAGCGTTCCAGCCCATATAAGTCAATTAGCCCCATCTCAAGTGTCTTAATGCTTATCAAGATTTAAACTCATATTATTATCTATACTAATATTAAAATGAGATTAAGTTTGTAAGTTTGGATGTAGGGGGTAATCTCTCAAACTTCTGAACCGATTCTAAAAATTATTTCACGAATAGAAAGCGATATCCCTGAGTAATGAAGGCTATATTTTGATTTGTCTTAAAAATAAAATGAGTCAAACTTTCATGAATATTTGTCCTTAAAATAAAATCTCATCAAAAAAGCCAAGAATTGCGACTATTAGCCTGCAAAAAGTAGTGAGATCTTATGTGGAGCTAAATTCTATCGTTTCATTCACATTTCACTCAATATACTTCATGTATCTTTAGTTGCAGAATATTGTATCACTTGACAATTGCGTGTTTCGTTCGTTTATACACTTGAATGTTAATCGTAATAGAACATTTAGCTTTATGTAAAATTTTAATTAGGGCAAATTTTAATTACCATCTTACTAGACACGTAAAATCGCAAGTGTTTAGAACAAATAGATTTAAGTTTTGCACGGGGTTGAAAGTGCTGTGTACAGTGTACTATGGTTCGATTAGCATAGCCACCAGTGCTTTGCCATTTTCGTTCATTTGCTACTTGGCTGACGTACCTATTTGGTACCAATAGTTTGGGGTGGTTTAGGGCCAAAGCAATATATTCTTGTATCAATATTTTACATGCTCTTTATTGTGAAATTTATGCAAATGCTAACTAGTTAATTTCCTCGTAATTTTTCTTTTATTTTTTTCATCCTTTTTTCAGTTAATTAATTAAAACCAAAATTATTTCAACTCCCCTTCTGGTTGATATACATTCATAAGTTCTGGAATACTATTATATTATATGGTTCTGGAAAGGGCTCGAAGCCCTCAAAGTTAGAAATGAAATTCCATTGTTGGTTTACATACGTTGTATATCAGAGTTTTTTAATGCCACCTCTGAATGTGAAGAGTCAAAAAATAAAGTTATCTGAATAAATATTAAAATAAAGAGCTTGAAAGTTGGGCGGGTAGCGAGTTAAAAATAATTCAGCCAATGATTACCTAGGTAAATGCAAATTCAGTTTGATTTATGTCGCTGTTAGTTGTATTTTTTCATCAAGAGTAAATTAACACCCTTTGTAGATCGCGTGTTCCGTTGGATTCGTAACACGGAAATGGCCACGATCTCAGAAGTCAGGGCCGGGGCGAGGTCTTTTTTACCCAAATTATGTGATTTTATTTATGAAATGCTTCTAATTTTTAGGTGAAATGAAATATTTAGTTGTTATACGTTTATTTTATCTTAAACTAACTAATACTTACATGTTGAATTAAAATTGTACAAATCAAATTAAATTCCTACATAAACAGTCGTCGAGGACATGGTTAATTAACTTCATAATATTTACTGGAATGTTTGTTGTAAAAATTAATTTCAGGCCCCGGTTTAATTAACAGACAAGTAAGGCTCTAACCCTACCTCCGTAATTTATCGTTTTCGTAGAACGGTAACGATAACGGAGAGCGGACTCGAATTAGAATTGCTAAAGATCCAAATGTAGGGCCGCCCTTCGATAAAGTAACAAACATACGTACATTATACATAGTATATACTTGTCTATACAAAACATATGTCGGATGGGAGAAATACAGGCATAAATAGATCTGTTTTATTCTGAATAAGTTGGCTTTGTATATTAGAATAGAAGGGAATAATATTGTACAACGTAACATATTTTACATGTTCCTTTTTTCCTTATTATCTTTTCAATTGTCTTGTTGACACAATATTTTGAAAATGTACTATTTTCCTAACTACATATGCATGATGCAAGTGCGAGGTGACTGTTTTACAAACAGAATAAAAAGAGAAGAGATTCATTGGAGACTACTGTTCGTGCATTTTGGATGATTAAGTCTACCAAAGCGCAGGAGCATATTCTTTTGTAGACTTCCTATAGTGGTGAAATTTATTACTGCGATGTTCACAAAATATATTATCTATCTAGATAGAATGAGGTCACGATCTTTTTTAGAGTATACTCTAACGAAAGAACAGCGGTTTAAACATTAAGGAGAGAGATGTCCCTAGAGCAAATGACAAGACGACGCGGCGACGATCAAGTTAATGCAGTTATGGTGTAATAGTTGAATCTATGAACGCTATATAAACGTTGTAGTCAGAAAAATGTAAACACTTTTCTTAAGTTAGCAATAAATCTTGTTTACTATGTCACAAGGGCTTCCCATAAAGGGTCATATTTCCATCAGATTGTAATCTTTGAAGCCTTGAAAGGATAGGTTAGATATCGTCTAGACACGCGATGTCCGGGTCAAAATGGACATTTACAGGGACACGCCAATGAAAAAAGTACAATATCCGGAAAAAAACTGTTGTGACTCACTGAAATCTGACCCCGAAAAAGTTAATCAAGTATATTAAAGATAAGCTTCAAAAAGTCATGATCATGAAGGCTCAGTGCATATTGTAGGTAAAGTCAGTTTTTCTAGACTTGTCTATTTTACTAAACAATCTTTGCATGTCTTTTTAAAATAAATCTGTCATTTAAAATTCTTACAAGTATAGAATAACGGACTTTTAGACGAACATTAAATAAACATGATGCTAAAAACTACAATAAAAAACAAGCGAGCTTTACAGTAGTCGCATATTATTATGATGTATAACATCTTATATCTCACCTTAGTAATAAGCAACATTAACATTATATCCTGAAAACATTAACACTTTATACACAACACTGTAGGTTAAGGGCACAGCTGATGCGTTCTCCATTTCCCTTTCTCTTTCTCGTCACACACACGCACACACTGTTGGCTGACAGTACCAACCTCTCGGAAAATGGGTTGCTACCATCTGACGGCTAACTCTACCACTGCGCGCGGGCTACCCCGGATTCTACACACTTCCGTTCCTTTTTACGAAATCATTCCCACAGATTACAGGAAAGCGACAGGAAAGATGTTACACATGAATAAAATATTGGTTAAGTAATAAAAACTCAATTAATAAATTCTGTTGAATTTAGTTCGTATAAAATGAGACCATTGCTAATAATTTATATTCATCAACAAAAATAAAATAAATTGAAATGAACTAGAGGTGTTTGTTTTACGATATTGGGTTTTTAGTAAACTGTATAATTGTTTTATTGTATTGAGGGTAAAGATTCATTGTTTTTTTGGTTATAATTTATAAAATCTGACCTATAGTTTAAACTATTATGACGATTTATTGAAATTTCTCTACAATGATATTTATTCTTGTGGCCATATACTTTTTGAAAATAAATTGAATATCATTGCATCACTAGGAAGAGTAGGTACGTAAGCTGAAAACTATGTATATCCTTGTTATATTTTATTGATTTTTGTTTAATTATGAGAAAATAACCATTAAATAAATTTTAATAACCATTATGTAAGTATTTATTTTAAATTGGAACGTGCCTCTCCGTCGCCTAGCTCTTTCTAATTACGACTACGTGTCGACCGTCCTCATTTGTCCCTCAGTACGAACAATCATACTTCTCCTTTATTCCCAGCTTCGTTGGAAAACAACTCAAGGAAGGTCAATTCTGCAACTACAAGTGTTGTTTGAGTACTTAGCTTGCCATTTCATAAAAAACTTGTGTATTTCTACATAAATTTGTGTTCATTAAACGTAAAGTTACTGAATTAGGCCCTGTGTTTAAAGGAAACGAGAGAATGGAAGCGATATCAACCTATACAATTCCGGACTGCAATTATTGCTTTTGTGAGGAACTACGATTGTGCATGTTTTAGATTTGAATAGAGATCCGACGACGAGACGGACGATTTGAACGTAGATTTTTAATACTCTTCGTTTTATCTTTGTAAATTGAGCCCCTGAAAGCCCAGATTTATATTGTTTTTACAAAATACGACATCTTGCAGAATTATTTTTGTGATTTAACATTTTTTTTATTTAATTTTCATATCGTAATGAAAATAAAAATTCGTACCGATATATCATGATAATTATATACACTAGTTAGGTATAGTCTCACAAATACCATCGGCTAAAAGAGGGAGACTTGGTCTTCCGCTGGGTACCCTGGGACCGTAACACAATTACAATTAGTTCTCTGTTTTGTTCTATTGATGTCTGTGAAACAAAGCAAAGGAATTTTCAATAAGTACATGCTTCACCTTTTCATCTAGTCTATTAAAAACACTTATGAAGCCGCTAGCAATCGCTTCACCAAATGTAGCAATTACAATATAACAGTTGTAGTTGTGTAGACGATTGATTGATGAGAGGAGTTTGATAGATATCCATCGCATTGGTCGGGAGGCCGTTTGCTGGTCCTTCATAAATCACTGGCCAGACTACCTAAATAACATAACACACGTGATTATTGTTATAAGAAATATTGCCAACGACTTCGCCTGTAAATTCGCAAGCATAAATCACTGATATATTTTTGATGTGTAACATCTTTTCTCTCGCTTTTCTGTAATCTGTGGGAGTGATTTCGTGAAAAGGGACGGAAGTGTGTAACAGGAAGCCGGGGAAGCGCGCGCTATTTGATTTGACAAATGAGCGCGCGCGGTGATAGAGTTGGCCGTCAGATGGTACCAACCAATTTTCCAAGAGGTTGGTACTGTCAGCCAACAGTGTGAGTGACGAGAAATAGAAAGGGAATTAGAGAAGGAGAACGCGTCAGCTGTGCGCTTAATCTACAGTTGTGTATAAAGTGTTATGTTTTCAAGATATAATGTCAATTTTGCTTATTACCAAGGTGAGATGTCAGATGTTACACATCATATAAAAAGAGTATTTCAGTCACATATTATTCTATTATTTTGTCATTTGTGGAAAGCGAGTTAATATGTAATATTTTTATTAAACAGTACCAGAAACCAGGTTAAGATAAAAGCATTATAGACATTTTTATATTCAGATCACGTATTAAAGTGCATCCAGTCTGCCCCAAGTGTTCTAAGTCAATTTAATTCTAACTCGGTCGGTTCGATGCCAGGCTAGATCTTGGCTCAATAGTGTTCTTGCTTTACATACTTTGGTAACAAATCACACGCGACATTGGAATTTTCATTCCTTCAAATAAAACTTTTAGAAAAGCGTAGGTTTATTGTTAATATAAAGCTTTTATTTAATACTAGCGACCCACCCAATGCTCACCTGATCCCAATTATTGGTGAATATGATTGGTGAATGCTCCGCTCCCAAAAGACGCAGCGTGATGTTTTATAAACATAAACCTTCCTAGTGAATAGGGAAGATGACAGGGTAAACAAAATATTATTATATTTAGTCCGACATTTAGATTATCAAAAAATATTGGACACGTATTTTTTCTTTTGTCAATCAAACAAAAAATTACCGTTTGAGATAATTGAGATAAAGCCCGTCAAAGTTTGGGAGTGGGGGCCGGTGACGTCACTTCTAGGTCAAAATGTACAACTCAAATGTGACGTCACGCGGAATTTTAGCGGGCTATATCTTCATCAAAAGAAAAAATACGTGTCCAATATTTTCTGATAATCTAACTCACGGACTAATTAGAATTTTTTAGTCATCATGCCTATTAGTCTATCTATTACTGAAAACCGTATAAGCATCGGTCCAGTAGTTTTGAGTTCATTAATCTCAGATATTCTTTAATTTTATACTACATTAAATTGAGATTATACTATATTAAAATATAAATTTGTAAATTAATATATAAATATAAACTTTTCGCGTGTGAAAAAGATACAGAGTAGTCTTTAGTATGTAGGTATAGCTTACAAGTATATAAGCTTCCCCATGGACTGAAAATTAAATAAAATTAAACTGATTTTGCAAAAGTATGATTCAACCTCACAAATCAACAAAGTTAATTTTGATACGCCATTTTGAAGATTATTTTTCCCTCTAATGACAAAAAATAAACAATAAATCAAAATTAAATGTTTCTTTTAAAATTAGACTAATTTATTTATTTTGTTAAACACGCCATCTGTTGGATATAAGTTGAACTAACGGTGCGAAGTATTATCATTTAGTAATATCTTATTGAGTATTGAGTCGTGATTTCTAGATCTTTACTATATCAAAGTTTTTGTATAGAGGTATATCGCCATCTTCAAATATAAAGTATAAAAAATGTATTGATCGATGGAACTATTAAAAGTACACACAATCGTCGAGCATGTATGAAAGGTATGATAAATATAAAAGAAGCGAAAGAGGTATCTCAGGATCGTAACAAATGGCATTCGATTGTCTCTGCCTTCCCCTCTTGGGATAAAAGGCGTGAATCAGATAGAATATATAGATAGTAAAATAAACAAAACAAAATTCCTACATCAATGTATTATCAACACAAATGAGATTAAGAAGTAAGGGTCCAGTCCAGAGCGAAGTTCGACACGAAATGTAAATTCTCTGATTAAAGTTGAAAACCCTTTCCACGAAGAGACTTAGTTGGGAGAGCGAATAGATATTTTTATTTCATTTCTACGGACATTACTAAAGGATGGTCCAATGAACACTAATGAAGCTGGGTTGAGGGGTATTCAAGCGATTGAAAAAAGGGAATATTGGCGTAGTGTGGTCGCGGAAAGAGCTCTTGTAACTTGTAACCCTCGTTTATTCCGATGCAGCTACTCGATGTATGTAAATATAAATGCGGTTTTCATTTCATACTGGCTGTATGGTTCTTATTTGATATTAGATGCTGCTTACAATTTCCCTGCTTATGTAATGCGTAAGTATAGGTATGCTAAATAGCAAATATAAATATTTTGTATTGTCCTGAACATTATTGGACACACAGAAGACAAGGTTAACATAATTGGAACGAAGTTCCTTATCGCATGTTACACTCTAGAGACTTGACGAATGAGACCTGGCCGAAAAAAAGTGTAAGACTTCGACCGTCACGACACGTATGTAGTGCAGCCGTACAATGCAGTTATATGTGTGTTTGTCTGTCTACAAGCATATGTCTATGTATGTTTATAATTAGTTTATATTACAGTCATAATAAGTGATTATTATCAAATGTTTCTTTGTATAATGTTATTAACATTCCTTCATTTATCTGTATATAATGTTTCTTGTCGGTATCAAATATCTCCCTTAATACTGTATCAAAATTAATGTTTGATACGCCATTTTGAAGATTATTTTTCCCTCTAATGACGAACAACAAACATATGAAAATTAAATGTTTCTTTTAAAATTAGACTAATTTATTTATTTCGTTAAAGACCCTATCACTCTTATTAATAAACACGAATTAGCGACGTATTAACTAAACTGTATTTCGTCACCCTCTAACAAATCTGCAATTCATTATGATAGACGGAGACGAAATACAATTTAGTTAATACGTCGCTAATTCGAGTTTAGTAATAAGAGTGTACATGTTTAAGATCAGTTGAACTAACGTCGCGAAGTATTTGCACGGGTCATCTGGTTTTTATTTTTCATTTAACTATAACTCTCAAACGTTGTTAATTTATTTCATTGTGCCTGTTATTTAATACATAATAATATATCGAAAGGAACTACGTTGCCCCACGACACCTCCCTTTGTTTTACGTAAACATCATGTTTCAGATATTAATTTTGAAATATCAAACAGACTGACTAATTTTATACATATTGCATTTTAGTCGAGATACAACAATTAAATTGATGATGGTATTTGATTTGATAAAACTGAGTCGGAAGAGACAGCGTATCAGTTTCATTTTCACAAAGATAGATCTGTGAAAAAGTAATTTTTACAGGGGTCCCTATTACAAAGCTATATTTAAATTTACATACACCATTCTTATTGTTCTCCAAATATAAATCAGCGAACTCACTGAGCAATAAAACGTGAATGGAAACATTATTAAAATTCATAAAGCTTCCGAATAAGCTTTAAGTGAAGTGAAAAAGCTCGTCGATATAAACGACAGGAAGCGTATAGGCAGTGAACTGTAACTCTGATAATCGTCTTCTTGGTACTTAGGCGGGCAATAACAATATATCGAGATCTGGCCATTTTTTATTATTACAATTTTAGTACCTATTTAATTTTAATATAATTTTACGAGTATCTAGAAATGATTTAGGTGTATAATTTTTTTATCTATAATTTAAACAGAGTCAAAAAGAGAACAAGAAGATAAAATACTTTTCTCTTTCAACAAGAAGAGACTTCTTGATTTAAATTTATTTGACAGTGTTTAAGTTGTTTGTTTGGCTATTGATGTTTTTAAATTGAAAGTTTACATTTATTGAATTATTGTTATTATTTGCTACATATTAGTCTGAATTTCAATTAGATAATGGTTATTGACATTTGTTTGATTTTATTGATGTGTGTCAAGTAGGTATTGTTTTTTTTTCTTTTCTCTATTCTATTTAAATAATAATTGTAATCATAATATTTGTGCGCCCATATGGGTTTTTGTTCATTTATCTGTAAAGTGCTTAACAAATAAAGATATTTTATTTGATTTGATTGAATGAGTAGGTATCTAGTGCGTCCCTAAGATTCCCGGAGCTATGGATACAAAATTAACGAAATAACAGACAAATATAAATTTTTGAAGTGAGAACTTCTTGAGAGATTTTTGGTAGGGGAAAATCTTATGGGTTCGCGTCACCGACATGCTATGGTATCTTAGAACAAAGCCCGTGGAACAGCTAGAACAGCGTCATCTATCCACTGAACGACGGGCCTGGACCCTATTATCAATGACAGATACATTTATATGTGAAATGCTCGCTAGATGGCGTTATTATACGTTATACAATAATATATAACATTGTATTCGACCCTTGCTCCGAAGCGCAGAGGGTCTACCTCGTATCAGTAGCCACTAGACCAAACCAGTCCTCTATTTTATTCCTCATTTCTCCTGAGTTCTTGAATTTTATTAACTATGATGTGACTGATATTTATCAGAGGCTCGAATAGCTCTGCCATTCACCTCGTCTCTATAATTTTTAGATTCATTATATTCCTCTGTGGCACTATTCTCTAACTATATGTCAATGTTAATCCACTCAACAATGAACACACACATAATTCTCAATGCTTGCAACTCTACTGCATTTATTCGAAACCAAAAGTGATATATTCCATACATACTCGTAGAGTAAAACCGACCTTCGCGCGCGCGTGGGACCGTCAAAGCAACTTTTATGTAGCAAACATTCTCTCACATCACGATCGAAATCACAAAATAATATTTACTTATTATTATTCCTCGTTGTTCTAACTAATAAGTATATTTTTCAAATAACTATTCGCACGGGTTAAAAAAATATTTAATTATTTTCATATAAGTAATCGATTGTATTGTAAATAGAAAGACACTTTTTTGTACCGTACTTCAAATAAGGGTTATTTTGTTGACAAATAAAATGTAATGTAAATATTGAATCCAAATTGGAAAGCAAACTATTTACCAAATTTGCGGTAGGTACAATGTAATTATTCAAAATAAATGTTGATTGAGCAAAGTTGTGCACGAATTGCGGTAAAGTGTGTCTGCCATTCAAATGTCTGCATTGCAACCATCATAATATGAATTATTGCAGATAAAAGTTTATTTCAAACGAACTAATGAAACTGTTCTCAAAGTCACGCAAACATTAAATTATAGATTAACGATAACAAACTGTCAAAACGTATATTAGTCGTGAATTTGTCACTCTTATCTCGGGTTACAATTACAAAATCAATCATTTTGATTTAGCTTTTACTACAGTAAAATTAGATCCCTACCTAGATACATGCTTTCACAAAAAATTGCGCGTGCAGCACCGTATAGGTACGTGATGGAACTGAAACTTCTTAAAAAAGGAAGCGGATAGCCTAATCAGTGTATTAGATATACAATGCTCTCTTTCTCCTTCACTCTATGTTATATCTTTCCTCTCTCTCATGTAACGACAAGAGCCTAAACGTGACGCGTCCTTGAAATTTCACTTCAACAAGAACAAAAATAATCACGTAGAATAGATTGAACAAGGCAAGAAAGTGGCTGAATACCAATAAGCGCACAATTAATTACTATTGCCTGTTTCGAATGGAATAAATAGAACAAAAAAATGTTAACACGCTGAGAGGGACGAAAGTATTTTCATGTAAATTTTCTACCCGCATATTTGTTAATGGCCGCAACGTCATACTTTTCTTGAAGGAAATATGTGTACTTTCCGTGTATAAAACTTCTTTACCACCAAGGATATGTACCAGAATATCTGCCTAGGATTACTGTACGTACAATAAGCTCATACAGCCTTTCCAATGAAGTGATTATTGAGTAATAAAAAGCCAAACTTTCAATTTTTAATATTGAGTAGGTAAGTACAGAATGACTTTACCAACAAAGGTAACGGCCGTACTACAAAAACATAACATAACCGTACTATGAACTTAGCAATATCACGAATTCTCTTTGATGCAATATTTCCTTTGCTACAGATTCTTTAATCCATGATACAAGATCAAAAGTAGAGGTATGTAGCTCATCCGATATTCATAATCTCATCGTATCTAACAGAGTAAATGGTTAATCCCATTTTCTTTTTTGTTGCTGATCCTATTGTCGACATTTAAAAAAAAACAAAAACTACCTAGACCAAAACAAGAAACTGACCACGGAATCCATATTTCTAGCATGTTGGGTTGATTTGATAGATGTCTGATACATGAAACCATGTTGTTCTTTTACGCTATTATATATATAGGTTATAATACATAATTTATATAATATTTATTATTAATATTATAGAAATATTAGACTTGACAGATTGAGGCCATGAAATGAAAAGCAAAGATGAAAGTAGCCTTCTTATTATTCATCTCTATAACCATAAAAACGTCCATGATATAGAATGATGCATGTAGAAACTAATTCACACAGTCTTTGCATGCAAAAATAAAATACATTATCTTTTCGCAACATTTACTTCTCCATATAAAGTTAAATTCAAAACCAGACCCCTGTCTAAAGTGTCTAAAGGTCGGGTGCCGTAAGTCGAGATCACTCCAAAATGGAATTGGATGGCGAAATAATAGTGTTTCGAAGTTTCACCAAGTGATTTGTTGGGAAGTGCAGCTCAGCTACGTCGAAGCCAGGATTTCGAAATTCGTTATCTTTTAGTTGAGAAGTCCCCCCTACCAGTTTTTATCTTCGTGATTTATGACGCTTATCTCCATTTTGTTGCTCGGGAACAGATAAAACAATGAGTATCCATAAAACCGTTTGGGGGTAAATCAATTAGTCCGCTTTTCGTTTGAATTACTTCTTTATTTTGGAAGAGGCTTTTTACTATGTACTTATAGATTACTATAATAGCGACTCCGCCCCCGGCTACGCAATATGGGTCTACAACAATTTACAATATAATTACGCTTATAACTACTAATATATTAGAGATAGATATATGCTACTGCAGAGATCATTTTATTCTACACAATTCTTTCCTATATCATTTTGTTATATCTCCGACGGAGTAGACAGCAAACGCTATGAAAAACGTTGGGGCTAACTTTTTCTCCGACTTGATTCATTTATACTGTTATTGCTTAGCTCTAAACATGATAACTCCATGTTTAATACTCGTAAACCTTCCCGGTGAATTAACCTGTCTAATCGTGAAAACGACAATAAAATCCATTCAGTATTTATGCACTGAAATGTAGCAATGGAAATAAATATTAATAAAATTATTTAATGTATTGTGTGTATAGTTAAAAACTGATCGTATTTACGCTATCGAAGTTAAAAAATGGTACAGCGTTTTTGGTACGAATTAGGATTGAGCCCGGGACCTCCACATTCAAGTCCAACCAACGTTCTAATTACTTACGCAAACACACTGTTTCCCACTGAAAGGAAATAATGAAAGAAATTTACTTGTAACATTACGGTCGTTGAAACCACTTTAGAGTATTATGCATTATCGTGCATACAATAATGGTTAGCTAATAATGAAATTTGTTAAACGAGGAAGGCATTCACGGCACGTCCCCGTGCAGGCGGCGGCGAAATTGCTCCCTAATTAAATTACAGCTACGAACAGACGTACGGTGAGTGGTCGAATTGGCAAGCGGGAGAAAATTCATTAATTTGTTTACTTTCATGCATTTGGTTGTATTAATACAAGCCGTTTTAATTATTTTATAGAAAATATCTCTAGTTATGACTTTTTGATAACAGTGTGTATGATTCAAGTACCTATTTAATTATTTTTTAACTATAGAGCGAAATTGAATTCCAATTAGTAAACATTTCAACTTTTAACGCGGATTCTGAAAAAATTACAATATGTTTAGCAGAACTATACCAAATAATATACAAAGGTATAATACTGACTTCAACGAGGGTAAAATGGAGAAGTTAAATTCAAAGCATTAATCATAGCGAGTAGAAATTTGAAATATTTTCTGCAAGTAAATTTTTCATTTCTTACTCGAGGAAAATCGCCTATTGTTCGCAGAGAACTGTATAAAACCCTCTGCTTCTCCCACAGAGTGTATCTAAGTGATGTTCAGGAACAATACTGCTGGATGATACGAACATATCTAACAATAGACGTACTGTTTAAGGTACGATTTAAATGTCTGCAATAGTAATGAAGTGCAAGGGAAATTTATGTTTGGATCTAGAGTTAATTACGTAGTAAGAGTACCTTAACCCTACGATTCGCAATGTGAGTTATCAATATAATCTTGTCGGTAAAAATAGTATTACTTATATGTGAACGCAGTCACTGTTCTTGAAAGTTTTATATATTTTTTTATTAAATTATCTATATAAATAAAAATGAAATGCTGTTGGTAAGTGCATCACTTGAGAGAGGCTGGACAGATTTGACCTTTTTTAATGAATGTAATAGTTTGAATAAGGTTTTTAGGGAAAGGAAAATTGGAAAACTTGTCCGGAAATTTAGAAATATCTGGAAAAATGGAAAGTACTATATTCTATGGAAGTTTTGTATGAACTCAAGACCATAATTATTAAGGGATGAAAGTTAAAATGTGATCCACGCGCGAAGCGGGGCGAAAAGCTAGAACTTACTATTTTTGAGCATGTATTTATATCATTAGTTTATCCATAATCCATAACTAATATCATAAATGCGAAAGTAACTCTGTCAGTCTGTTACGTTTTCACGGCTAAACCACTGAACCGATTTTGATTAAAGGTACTGAGAAACTTGAACCCTAGGAAAGGACATTAGTTCCTTTTGTTTAAATGCACCCCCTAAGGGGGTATATTATGGGGGTAAGGAAAGCTAGTTATTAAATAAATAAGGAAAAAACAAGTTGTGTGTAACCTATTTTAAACCACAGTGAGGCTTTGAAAATTGGCGCCTATTTCCCCATTTTTAACAGCTCCGTTATATGCTAAACGAACATACCATATATCTCTATTATCAAAGTTTTATCTCGTAGTATATAAAGTCACAGCAATTTCACGACAAGTTCTGCTTAAGTTTTGTGATAAAGTTAGCGTTGGAAATCGAGGTGAGTGCGATATTGAGAGCATTATCATAATAACACCTGACTTTTGCTTTGTTCAAAATTATTCCGCACTGGCAATTACAAAACAATATTAAAGGCACGCCCAGGTAACGTTAGATTATGATCCAAATAATGAAATCGAGAAAGATAATAGGTAGTAATAATTGTATGAATCAGAGTATTATTAAACAGTAACATTTGAATAAATTTTAGTTACCAAATTGAGGTCGCGTAGGCCTCAGGAGGCCGTATCTTTGATCGAAAAGTCATTCCTATTGCAGAACTTGCTCTTCCTCTTGCCAGTATCATTCTATTGAATGGTGCAATCGAAAATATGTTCTTCTAATGGAGTTGCAGTAAGCAGCAAGGCAAAACATTTATTTTATATAATCGTTTTTTTCTTCACGGGTTTCCTTAAGGCTCCTGAAACCATGTTATCGGTCCCAGGGTATATACCCAACCCCTTTTAGCCTATGGTATTTGTGAGGTTATACCTAACGAGTGGCCAGTTCTGTTGAGGTAAATTTAGATGGAGAAGCTTCTAAATGTGGTTTGTCGGATTGTAAATTTATTTCAATACTTTAGGATGCTGGAAATTTTATAATCCGCTGCAACCGAGTTTTTAGGGAACTAGACGGCGGGCGCAGGCTCGGTTTTTAACAAATGGCTTCATTCCAATATCGGACGTGAAACTTATTGGTTTATTCGTTTGGAGTTTTACTTTTATTTCGTTTTTGTCAGCTCTCTTAATTCTACTAAATGTTAATCGAGAGTTTGGTTAGGCAATTGCTTGTTTAGTCAAATTTTTATTTTTAGTATAATTTTACATAGATTACGATGTTTCAAGCGGTATCGATATTGGTATGATATCAAGCCATAATAAACACCAAACGTGCTTTTAAGTTTCACGATTCTTCCTTCGATCTATAGTACCGTTTCCCAATGTGGTCTGTATAGACCCCCAGAAAAAGTACTACGGGGGTCTACAGAAAATTTAAAAAATCTAGCAAGGGGGTCTATGGCGTAAAAACCTCTGATCTATAGCTTCATCAACTCCATGAGATACTTCCATATGTCGTATAGGTATTTATCTCTAGTTTTACCTTTCTAATTGTAATAAAATTCTCAAAAATTCCCTGTCAGGTTGTCTATATAAACAAAAAATGGCAGCGAAAACCGACAAATCTCAATGTTAGCTTAAAACTATTCAACTTTATTATCGTGGCTTCTGTACCTATTTGTGGGACTCAGAATATAATATTATTTTATTTCCTAGCACTTTCATAAGCCTGTCTATATATGCAACGATATCTCTCATGTCGGTTTGATACATCGCTGATAATTTTGGCAGCGCTTTCAATATTTCTCATTAATGCGTTCATAGAGAAGGTTAAAATATATCCTGCATACAGCAAAATGAATGGAAACACTGTATGAATCGGGGGAAATTAAGACTCTGTGCCTGCCTACCATATGGGAATCTGGCGAAGCCACTGTTAAAATCTATCGAATCTGCAAGCCAAGAACAAACGATGAATAAGGAATATATTGCGATATCGGCCTATATCCTCGTACTTCTAGTAGGTACTGCGTATATTTTTTCGTCGCTGGAGCGTCGTATCCACAACCGCTCGATTGGGCGGAATAATTGGCTAGATGATTTTACGAGGGGCTTTAAGGTCACAAAATCATTGAGATGACGTCAACAAGAAGGTCTTCTCATTATACGCCAAATAAAACAAAATGTCTGTCTGTAATTTCGAAAATAGTTGTTATTTATACATATATTGGATGCAAAAGGGCAAGTGTTTAAATTCAATAAATAATTCTAATAGATTTTGAATCATTTCAATAGTGTATTTATTATTATCTTCTATACTAGTATACCTAACTAATATTAAAAAATAGAAAGTTATTTGTGTTTGTTTGTCACGGCGACGTGATTTTTTGCACAGAGATAGTTGGGGGTCGGATAATGACAATATGGGGAACATAATATCTCATTCGTACGGGAACATTTTTATACACACCTTCACGGCCTTGATACCTTACGGTGTGGCCAGAGACACCAGAAACAGTGTCCACTTTTTGCCAGTTGTCCATATTGAACAGAACATTCTTATTGGTAGGTCTATATATCTATCTATAATCACGCATTTTATCCCAAGAGGGTTAGACAGAAACAATCGAATGCCATTTGTTACGGTCCTGACATACCTCTTTCACTTCTTTTATATTCATACATGCTCGGCGATGTACTTTAAATATTGCCAGCAATCAATATGTTCAATAAAGTACACCTAGATCGTCCTCTGCCAGCATTTCCTTTCACTTAAGCCATATAAACCTTTTTAGTCAATCATTCATCTTTCATTCTTTCAACGTATCCAAACCAGCGTAAACTACTTTTTCATATTTTAGTCACAACATCATCTTTCACTCCGCATTCTTCTTTAATGACATCGTTCCGGATGCGGTCAATACGCTTTATATCACACATTCTACATAAAGACCTTTTGATACATACATAATGAGACTCGCATAGATCGTAGTCGAAAACACAAGAAAGTTCTTCTACAAAATCTTTTACTAATATTACATGTTATGGCGCATTATGTTACTTCTCTTAATTTATTTAGTTAGTATCTACTTTATTTGCAAACACTTAAATGGAAAAAAGCTCTCAGCCGTAGATAACCATTATCTAAATACCAAAAGAGTTATTTCACGGACGATCGAGCTACATAAAGCTCTGAGCAACATTCCATTACACGCTCGGATAATTGTTTTCTACGTTTGTGCATCGCTTCATACAAAAAAAATGTGTAACTTGAAATTATTAAAACTAAGTAATTTTGATCAGAAATCTTTCGACTATTCCGTGGCACGTGTGGTTTCCATTGGTTTTTTAATAAGCTAAGAGGCAGGGGACTAAACGCAATCGCCTCGGCTTAGGGACCATTTTAAGAAAGTAGTTATAAGAAATTAAAGACCATCCCTAAGGTCTAAAATTGTCTAGATTCTTGTTTATAAATATTTATAGCCATCGATATTAATTTAGCCGGTTTGGGGTCTATTCTGGAGAACCATTCAAACATATTTACAATAATTTCTTATAAAGTCAGTTTTTTTCAAAATATCTGAAAAACTAGTGAACCAATTTTTATGAGAAAAAAATAGAAACAATCCAAAAGAATTATCTGTTTCACTCAACATTAGTAAAAATCATAACATTTATTTGAATAAACGCTATTAGTATAAAAATATAATATAATCGTGTGAAAAGATTTTTAAAAAGCAAAAACTCCTCAGCAAACGTGAAAACATTACAAAGCCTGCACGTGTTTATATTTCAGCATTTAGTTTGTATACTTAGTTGAAAGCAAGTGTTTTGTTTAGAAAGTTGGCGGACAGGATGTCATGCGATGAAATAAAATTGTCGCTTCGCCACAAGTGTCGTTGTTATTTGCGCGGTTTGAGTTTTCCTAACACTCGTTTCATGGCATTTTGGTCTAGTTTAAAACAACTTATGTCGTTCCTAGCTGATTATTTTCTCTCATCAATTTTATGTGTAAAAGCGAAACTTGGGTTTGAAATAACAAGCATGATAAAAATGTAATATAAAGTAGGAAGTAGGAAAGATGATATTGTGAGCTCGGACTCGTGCACGAAGGGTTCATACTTTTATCACATTTTTTTACCATTATCTATAAAAACGGCAAAAAAAATACATCATCTGTGAAAATTTCAACTGTCTAACTACTGTCAGACAGACGGACGGACAGCGGAGTCTTGTAATAGGGTTTCCGTTTTAGACACCTGAAAGGACGAAACATTGACTAAAAGTATTTATGACTGCATAAGTGCCAGGTAATGTTGGCAGTATTGTACCAAATAACTTTCTACTACTCTATCTACCCCTCCTTGCATAACAAGCGTCATGGTAGAGATTTTTTCTTCATTGTTTTTAGTCACTAATGCATTTTCAACCCACATTGTTCTCTTGTACATGCGTAGTGCATTAGAGTAGAGTTTACAAAGCGAGGCTGCTTCAATACGTGGAGGTTCCCGTAAGGTTTATCTCCTTTGTTCACAATACTCGTATGTCTAGACTACGACAATGTCAGCTGTCCCCCGAGAATAAATATCACGTTACGATCCTCAGTGTGAACAAACCTTGTTTTGAAAAATTGTAAAGGTTATTTATTTTGTTAGACTTGTGAGGTAAGAAACATTTTGAATATTTAGAAATTATCAATTCGCCCGGGCGTCAGTGGTCGAGTGGGTAAAACGTCGGCTCACAATGAGAAGTCGCGGGTTCGATCCCCACATCAAATGTGTTTTATAGTAAAAAATCTATGTATATTATCCGACAAACCGTACAAAGAGGCTTTTCCACCCACATACCTCAAACAGTGCTGGCTACTCATTAGGTATAGCCTCAAAAAATCTTCGGCTAAGTGAAGAAGACTTCAACTTCCGCTGGGTACCCTGGGGCCAGCAACGGTTCTCGGGAGCTGAAAAGCTTTTTTTCAATTTGCCCGTGGTTTTTTTTTAAATATGACATAAAAATTTATCCTGAAGGAAGGACAAACACACTTTCGCATTTATAGTAAGTATTAGTTGCGATTTTTAGAATTCCGAAACATACGAAAGTGACAAAAAACGGAAGCCGTGAGACTTTGTTATCTCTCTATCTGTATGTATGTTGCAACCGTTTTTCTCAGTAACTACTTGTTTCATAATGGACTTTGCAAATACTATTAAAAACGATCATGGCTGTCTTTCGGCTCTATTGATATCACCCTTTAGTCTAACCAGACATTTTTTTGTTTCTTCACGGGTTGCTTTACATTTGCCTTACAATTCCAGGGTACCCAGCGGAAGACCAAGTCTCCCTCGTTTAGCCGATAGTATTTGTGAGGCTATACCTAACGAGTGGCTAGTTCTGTTGAGGTATATTGAGTTGAGTGTGGCTTCTCGGATTATGTACATAGTTTTCAATTAAAAAACCCATTGGTACATGGCCGGGATCCGGAATCGATAGGTGTCTGCCTAGTTAATACCTACAGACGTCTTAACCACTCGGCCACCGACGCACCACCAGACATCTACTTAGGATATCTTAGAATTTGTGTGATGATTGAAGGTAAGATAAGGTAAGTGAAGTAAGTAAATAAGGTAAGTAAAGCGAAAACTTGCCACTGTTGAAATAAAATAAGAAAATAATAATTTTCCTCAATGAATCCTAACAAGTATTAACTTTACTTTTACGATTTTTCTTGCTTGACCTACGAAGTTGAACCTTTTACTTATGCGCAATTTTCTACCTCGGGTTGGAAATAAATTCTTTCCGGGTTTTAAGGTGGCCCAAACGTTGACACCCTTGTCTCTAGATTTGTAACAGTCACTCAATGGTTATTAAACAGAATCGAATGTCGTTCGAGTTCAGGAACCTCGCTTTGTTTTGAATTCGATTTACTGAAAATAGGATTTTCATTATTAACAACGAATTTCAACTACTTAATGATATTATCCTACTCCATTCAAATTTGGAGTGTCACTACCTCGTATCATCACTACATAGTCTGTCTGTGTTTGCCCTTTTCACGGAAAAACTATACTGAATTAATTTTGATGCGGTTTTCACTATAGATAAGTTGATACACGAGGAAGGATTACGAGAGATTAGGAGAGAGAGAGGAGGTGAGATTAGTTTAGGAACTAAGCATTGACTGCTAAATGATCTACAGTAAAAACTACAGTAGCTTTACTTGGTACTTGGTGATCGGCTCGTTTTCCGCAACTCGACGTCCAAAGGCGCCTATTTTATATATATATATATATATCTATCGCTAATAAGCGTATTTGTGTAGGTATTACAATTTTTCTAAACCGATATTGTATCCGTGCGAAGCCGGGGGCGGGTTAGCTAGTATACTATAATTTCTATTTTAAATACTGTATGTTAAAAAAGCCAATTATCTTCACAAAGTAACATCTTTAATCTGGTACTCAATCGAAAATTGGATCGACTACAATTTTTATACTATTGCCGATTTTGCATCATACTATCGTAGTAATTAAATCCTAGAATAAATTGAGCTCCAACATAAAATACGACTCGAGACTATAAACCACTTTTACTTTATGATCAGACCAAATAGTCCTTTTGAGATAAAACTGAACAATCGTTATATTCTAATAAATTCATTCAGTAGAACAAAAGTGTTTGACAATATATGTTTGAATACTGAAATTGTTGAGGTGATTTTCACATTCTCATATTTACTAAATTACTGTAATTTGTGATTAAAACTTAGATGTAGATATTCGACTCACGGTGCGAACATGCCCTGAAAATAAATAAATAAATAAAAAGTTTACTTACTGTTGATTAATCTGTAATTACATAATAAAAAAAGCGGCCAAGTGCCAGTCGGACTCGCACAAGAAGGGTTCCGTATACTCAATAGTATGCACTAAGGTCAGACCAAATTTGACGCTCAGCAAGAACAAATTAGCGCGAGCCCGACTCGCACTTGGCCGGTTTGTATGTAATGCCATTAATAAGATCGAGCAAAAACACTTTGAAACACGTTTCTTATATGGGGAGGACCACCTTTAATTTTTTATTTAATTTTATTTTTATTATTTGTTTTTATAGGGGCCATGTACGTACGTACACACTCTATGAAAATTTCAAGTGTCTGCTTATTACGGTTCAAAAGATACCCAGTGACAGGCGGACGGACGGACAGACAGGGTTTCCGTTGTCACCCTTTGAGTACGGAATCCTAAAAAGGGAAATAGTGTAGATTGTGGTAAGTTTCAGGTAAATCAAACATACTTCATTTTGTATACTTTCAAAATTTCAAATTTATGAGTAACTCCAGCGGTTTCATCTCGGCTATGAAGACATTTTTTTATCTTTTTTTTTCTTTCTTCACGGGTTTCCTTACAGCTCCCTCGTTTAGCCGATGGTATTTGTGAGGCTATACCTAATGAGTGGCCAGTTCTCTTGAGGTATATTTAGATGGAAAATCCTCTGTGTGGTTTGTCGGATTATGCACATAAGTTTTTAATGAAAAACCCCATTGGTATATGGCTAGAATCCGGATCAAACCCGTGGTCTGCCTAGTTAATACCAGACGTCTTAACCACGCGGCCACCGACGCACATGTTAAAATTAAATGTATGAAGAAAAACTGATTAGTTGATTCAAAATACGTGTTAAAAATGGCAACATATATATCCCCATACCACCCATACAGTGCAGTACCATTATTTGCCCAATCCAGTTTAATTAGAACATAATTGAACTAACGAGATCGCTACATACAGTGTATACTGTTCCCCAGTCTCCGATGATCAACGAGGATTGAGTTAAGCTGTTATCTGGTAGAGCACTAACTAACTCGATACTAAGAAATCCCAGCCCCTAACTAGTGATATTGCTCTTTGACAAATCAATTTACATAGAGAGCGTACGATACCATGTTCTCATCAGGAATAACAGGATGTATTTGTGCTGTTACTGAATGATTTAATTTGTTGGAAAACAAGGATTTGTGTCCTTTTGATACTGATGGTTGATATACATGGTGTTCGATTGTGAATTATAAGTCTTCATATTTTGTAATTGGCTAGAATTCCTTATCTTATTTCATACTAACATGTAACACTCCACATTTTGAAGGTCTACGCAACCATAAAATATAAATAGAAAGGATAGGACTTAGTGTCTGAAATTTTATAGCAATATGAATAAAAAACCGCAGATAAGTAGCCAAAATTTCGAATGGATGTTATGTTTATTGGTGACTTTTGCCCGCAGTTTCACCGACGTGGAAATAAAACCATGAATAAAACCAAAAATGCCCCTCCCCCAACCTTTTATTATTGGGATAAAATGTAGACAAACTAAATATTCTCCAAGTTTTATTAAAACCGTTTTAGTGGTTGAACAACATACATCCAAACTTTCGCACTTATAATATTAGTAGGATATCGTTCGTTCATATTACAGGGAATCCTAGTAAGGAGCAAAAGCAAAATATTATGGTGTTGGCATTACATTTAGGTATTCTGTTTACAGATTTATAAATGTGCATCGGCTAACTTACTTTCTTTAAATTGTCTTTCACTAGTATGGATATCAATATTCATTAAGAAAATCTCGGAAAGCGTCATAGTAGTAAACGAGGAATAGGGGAGCAGTGCCTTACCTACCACCCAGTAGATTACCATAACCTCAGAGATCAATGGATTTAAAATCAAATATTATACAAAGGGTATTCGGAAACTGGAGCGTTATTGAATTGAAAATTAAAAATCTTTGTCAAAGATAGGTTGCGATGCCCACAAATATTTAAATATACGGTGGATATTTTTGAACAAAATAAAATATAGCCTATAGCACTCAGGGATAATGTAGCTTCATATTAGTGAAGGAATTTCCATAAACGGATCTGTAATTTCAGAGTTAATGCCCCCTAAATTTATTATATTATTAGTATTATAGTATAAATTAGTATATAGTATAAATTAGTAAAGATTAATATGAATCTGAGGCTAAACTAACACAAAAATTGTACTAAAAGAAAAATCCGCAGTTTATATAATATACAAGAGAACTTTTTTACTCGTTCGTCGCTTAAAAAGTTCGAAATGCATTTCTGTACAACGCTGGCATCTCTAACAGGAAGCTCGTACAGTTTTGCGTTTATTTTTTACCTGGCTGCATCTAGCGACCTGTACTGACTTTCTAAAAATGAATAATGATACCAAGTAAGAAAATTGTTTTGAATTTCTCGTAAATTTTGTAACTTTATACTTTATCTAAATATATTTATTTTCTTCAGTAATTTCTTTTCTATAGAATCAAAAAATAGAATTGGCACTTAAATACACGTTTTATTTAAGTCTTGTAATTATTTTTTTATCGTTAAATTTCGAAGAATTGGAGGTTATTAATAATTAATCTCTAAATGAAATATAACAAAACATTCTACGTTTCTGTTTAAATCCACATTATAATAGATAGATAAATACTTAAATTAAGGTGTAAAAGATGATGTTGTGACTAAAATGAAGAAAAGTAGTTTACGCTGGTTTGGACACGTTGAAAGAATGAAGGATGAAAGATTGACTAAAAAGGTTTATATGGCTGAAGTGAAAGGAAATGCTGGCAGAGGACGACCTAGATGTACTTTTATTGAACATATAAAAAATATGTTGATCGATGGAAATATTAAAAGTACACACAATCGCCGAGCATGTATGAAAGGTATGATGAATATAAAAGAAGCAAAAGAGATATGTCAGGATCGTAGCAAATGGCATTCGATTGTCTCTGCCTACCCCTCTTGGGAAGAAAGGCGTGATGATAGATAGATAGATAGATGTTCCTGGCGACAATCAAAAACTCATCTAAAGTAAAACCAAAATGATCTCCTTATTTACATACCTCGGCCGGGAGATAGAGTTTCGTTTTAATAAGCGTTCCCTTAGTCGTTGTACGGAGCTCTTATATTCACTGTGCCGCGGTGGAAGAACGAGAAATCCCTAGCGCTCTCTAAGATTTATTGAGCTACGTGGACCTTGCCGCCCGCACTGAGGACAGAATGAGCACGTAGCTGTATTGTTTTAAATAAGGTTAAGTAGTTATATACTATTCCGGTATTGTGGTATTTATTTAATATCACTTTATCTAAAATCACAATGAAGGATGAAAGATTGACTAAAAAGGTTTATATGGCTGAAGTGAAAAGAAATGCTGGCAGATAACGACCTAGGTGTACTTTTATTGAACATATACAAAAATTATTAATCGATTTAAATATTAAAAGTACACACAATCGCCGAGCATGTATGAAAGGCATAATGAATATAAAAGAAGCAAAAGAGGTATGTCAGGATCGTAACAAATGGTAGGTATTCGATTATCTCTGCTAACCCCTATTGGAATAAAAAGCGTGACGATGATAGATAGACTTTCATGCTCTTATTTGGGGTCGGTATTTAAAAAATCTGCTTTATTAATCTATTTTAGTGCTAGGATATAAAAATCTTCAAATCAAAATTTCGAATGAAATTTCGTTTTACACTCTTGCGATGGTTGAAACCGAATAGCCGATTAAATAACTAATTAAAATGCATGGATGCAATCAAGTGGTACTTACTTATCTACTTTAGATTGAAATTGCGTCTAGGTGAATTAGAATAACGGAAGTCAAGAGTATGCTAGAGTCCGTCCCAGTTGCTAGACCGATGACTATGCATGCAGTCGAAGTCCTATAAAATTGGCTCGACACCGATAATGATACGAAGACAATAAAAATCATGATCACCTATTGATTGCATTGTAAAATCTTTCTATCTGTTCAAGATTCTAAGACCAAATATTGAGTTTAGATGACATGTGTGAATTAGTTTTCCTTTACATGGGCTAAAAAAGGTACAAAAGATTAAGACATTAATATCCTTTAAGTTGTATGTAACTGTGTGAGACTTATGACTATGCGTTCAATATTCAGAATTCTTTAAGCCTTCAAAGTTTCATCGTCGTGAGAGCGGGCAGCAAGCCAACACAAATTAAATTATTGCCCTTACCGCTGTCAACTTACACTTTCGAGGCCGAACAAGAAAAGTTGAAGCTAAAACTTCGTTTATGCTAATAATGTTGAAGTATTCCTTGCGACACCTTCAAATTAAATACAAAAAATATGTGCAAAAGGAAACAAAGTGTTTTCTTTCAGCGATAGGCTTGCCATTTCAGTACAGGAGGCTATATATTATGAGATAGACAGCTCCGATTTAAACACATCTCATTTGTAGATTGTACAGTTATCAGCACATACAATTATATGACTTTGTTTGTTTGAACGTCGAGCAATTTGCTGCAAGGATAATTACAATTACCTACCTAAATTGAAAGTTACAATTTTAGGTTTGTTTGACAGCTTTTATACGGATAATGCTACATTTAACAGACTATAGGCCGCCGTTGATTATGTATTATATACATGATTTTATTTTATTTAATCTGACTTTATTTAATTTGATTTGATTTAATTCAATTTAATTTTGTACTATTTTAATTTATAATGAAGTCTGATATGAAGTGCAGCTTGAGTGAATATTTTTAAGTATGTATTGTGAAAAGTCTATTGTGTAACTTAATATGTTTATTTATGAACATGCAATACCTACTATCTATAGGAGGCTTAATAAATAAATAAACATGGCCGCGTTGGTGCTATTTTGTATTAAATGAAAAAATCATGTCGCTACAAGATACAATTTCTTAAGAATACTGCAGCGGCGACAGACTGTCGTGCCAAATACTTGGCGTTTGTTTAGTCATACTTATTAAATTGTATGTAACATCATGTTTTATATTGTACAATGTTACTTTATCATCAACACTGTCTTGACTTTTGCGATACTGCATTCTTCTACTTTGAATATTCTAGGATGTATGAGGTACCTATTTCATAAGAAAAAGATACAGTATCAATCAAAGATTTAAAAAATACGGGGCCTAACTACCACAATAATTTATAAACCCATTCAAAAGTAAGGCAGTTCAATATCAGACCTGCGTAATTATTTGATATAACATTTCAGTTCTTATAATGCCAATTATAAGGAATTGTAGTACGCCCCCAGAAAATATTTTACTTCATCATTAGCAACTCGTTCTGGCCTTGGACTTGTGTAGTTTATATAAATAAATAGATTTAAAATAGAGCTATCATAATATTCATAAAATAACTACTATTTTCTTCAGAAAATCAACATATATTTAGAAAAAAAGTCACTTTAAAATTAACCCGAATCTACATATAAACATACTATATATGTCTCAATACAAGTAATTAACAACAGCTTTTAATCCGGGACACTTCATTAAATCGTCCCGGAAATGGGCCAGAGGTCTTAAAAAGTGGACTTCGGACCACAATGTAGCGCTGCGATAAAGCGATTAAACGCTCAACGGGCAGCCTGCACAAAGATGAACGACCGATACGTATAGTAGTCAACCTGAAAGCTCTCCAGCGCAATTAACTCTCTAGTTGGTTATTCCCATTTTCTAACCCAGCTATATAAAAAGTTGGGTCAGCGTTGTTTTTGGTAGGTTTACTATTATTTTAGTAGTTTTTGAAAAGTCTAGTAGATTATTTATTGGTTTTAAGAAAAGTGGATTTTAGACATATTATTATATTTTTACACTTTTGTAACTAAACGGGCGGAAAACGTCACCAAATTATCACTTTTCACATTTTAAGATTCTGGTAGATTTTCGTAGCAGGGGTGGATACTGTGGATAGGTAAGTTGTAAATTAGAAATCGTATGGTCTTAGATATTTTTCATGAGTGATATACATAATTTATCAAGATTTTCTTTATATAGTGCAATGGTTAGAACAGAGATCCCGGGTTCATTACTTAATCGAGCGAATCATATTTTTGAGGCTATTTGACACTTCAATTTTAGAAGTGACTGACGGCTCTAGTCAGACTTAACAACATCTGTTTAATGTGGACATTGTTACTAGTGTGAAGCAGTGAAAAGCAATTCAATCCAGTCTCGAGTTGATTTTATGTATACGATCACTAAAGTATCTCAGAGGCCAAACGCATCCTATTTATATCATGCAATTATATTTAACTACATACAATAATCCAAATTTACAATATCATCAACAATTACTCGTGAAATACTTGTTAACTGTGGAATATTTGGCAATAATCCAAAAACGCGAGATCTGTAGATATTTCTCATGGCTTAATTCCCTATCTGGATCACACCTGGGGCGAAAATTAACATGAAAACGCTGCATATTACAGTCACAAACTAATTTCAATTTTAACATCTCTATTTTTACTTTTACTACTTTAAAATTGTGCTCGAGAATTGTTTTAGGCGAGGAGATTTTTTGTGAGATTTGTATGGAGAATAATTCCCGCGGGCTATTTTGGTGGACGAATGAAATAGGTAGTTAGTTAACTATATATTGTTTATATTAATAATTTCGTAGACTTGATTCAAACGCATAATCAATTCTGGCTAAGAAACATATATCCCCAAAATTCGTATAATTTCAATAAATAAGTCTAAAGAAGCAATTTTCAACGTGACAGTAACCTTTGTTTGAGTCATGTGGTTTTAGTCAAAGAAAAGAGTGGGCATTGGGTAACATTTGTTTGAGCCATGAACTTTATAACTCAGGACAACTCCAAAGTCTTATATAATTATCCAATTCATATATATACCTAAATAATACAGTAAAATTAAAATTGAAAAAAAAACATAGACCATAGTATTATAGATTAGCATACCTACTACTTTGACCTACTACGAAAAGTGTCATTAAACACTTTGTTGTTTTGTTTTGTCAAAAAAAAAACGTACAGAACACCCCGAGCGAAGCCGGGTTTGTGTCTAGTTGTTTATAATTTTAAAAGAAATTATCCCAAAATTTATTATTTACACATAACAATATTAAAAACCTTAAAATTAAATATAAACATCAAATAAAAGTCTAAAATTAAATTCTAAAAAAAATCCTCAAGAGAGTCCTGCGGCATAGTACTATTTGCCTGGGTTAGCAGTAGTATCAAATATATTTAAAGTAAAAAATGATGATTTAGTAAACTTAGATATTTTTGTTTTTTTTTTAATTAATCAAAAGTATAGTCGATTAAGTGTTTATAATATAAACAAATATAATACAAACTTAGAATTTTTTTTTCGTAAATTTGAATTGTCTTTTACTTATGTTATAAGGCAAATTTTTCTTCCGGAGTTAGATTCTTTTTTTAGAATTACTATAAAGTTTTTGTAGATTATGTTCGACAAAGTGTTTAATTAATTGACTTTTTTAAGTTCATCATAATTAAAGATTATTATTTGAACGTCGTATCTAGAACACATTTGATATTTCGACTCGTATGACCTTAACAATGGCTTTTATTTTTCAGTTTTGTTGTTTTATAAAGAGCTCAGTATCGATTTAAAAAGATCCAGGTGTTATGTAGCCTCTCACAAATACACGTGCGTTAGGCTCGTACTCGCTACCACCCCGAAGTGCTACGAGTGCTACGACCTTAAAACAATGTATTTCAAAATTTATATTTCCTATATTTTTAAATGTTACAAGAGGTATACTCAAAGATGTTTTTAGGGTTCCGTACCGAAAAAATGACAAGTCTGTCTAGTTATGTTAGTACAAAGTGGCTTGATACTTGGCAAAAAATTTAATAAGAAAAGTTTAAGTAATCTACGAGAGATGGAAATGGATATAAGAAGAAGAGTGAACGATGGAAATAAAATAAATGGTACACTGAACGCTGTTATGCGAAACAAACATATCACTAAAGTTGCTAGGGAAAATGTACATAACAGCATTGTAATTCCAAGAGAATCTTGGGTATGCCAGAAGAGGCTTGCTAGTAAGATTAATGCTGTTGAGATGAGATCGTTAAGGCTCCTATATCCTCTCTCCTCTTGATGATGTGAATGATGATGTTGTGACTAAAATGAAGAAAAGTAGTTTACGCTGGTTTGAACACGTTGAAAGAATAAAGGATGAAATATTCACTAAAAGGTTTATATGGCTAAAGTAAAAGGAAAAGGAAGTAAAAGCACGCTGGCAGAGGACTACCTAGGTGTACTTTTATTGAACATATAAAAAAAATCGATGTCAATATTAAAAGTACACACAATCGCCGAGCATGTCTGAAAGGTATGATGAATATAAAAGAAGCGAAAGAGTTATGTCAGGATCGTAACAAATGGTATTCGATTGTCTCTGCCTTAAATTATTAAAATAAACATTTTATTTTGATTTGTTTGTTTATTTTTCTTCATTAGAGGGAAAATAATATTTAAAATGGCGCACCAAACATTAACTTTGGTACAGTATATTAAGGACGATATTTGATACCGACGAAAAACACCTTTGAGTAATAATATATATAGAGATACTAGCCTTATTTACATTTAGGTTGTTGGAGTAAAATTTTAACAGGATTTGTAATTGAAATACAAAATCTGCAAATCAATTAATTAAATGTTTCAGTGATCTAGTATCATGTATTTACAAAATACTCTTTGTTTTAAAACATGATTTAGTTTTTTATTTATCTGCGAATTTGGGGCTTATTTCTAGTCATAAGCGAACGAATTTAACAAAATGATAAATGAGAAGATTTCGAACAATCCGACTATTTAAAATTGCGCTACTTTAAACCGATTTCAGGGCATTAACGACACTGGTTTAATCGCTTTTATTGGATCGTAAAAAATATTCTTTCCCTTCGAAATACGGCTCCAGTATTAATATTAAATTAGTTTGGCTGACTGCCAATACGCACTTTATTGTAGATACAAATTCGTACTACATCTAAACGTGAAGAGAGAACAATTTTCTCTCCAAAGCGTCCCAAAAGATCTATAAACTTGGAATAATATTACAAAATATGTTATGAGATGACATTGTTGCGATGTTTATGGTGATAGGTGTCGTACTCAAGGAAGACTCAATTCACGACACACAGCTGCAATGAGTTATACTTATTCATTTTAGTATTTATTAGTTGAAAGAATGAAGGATGAAAGATTGACTAAAAAGGTTTATATGGTTGAAGTGAAAGGAAATGCTGGCAGGTGACGACCTAGGTGTACTTTTATTGAAAATATAACTATTAAAAATACACGCAATTGCCGAGCATGTATGAAAGGTATGATGAATATAAAAGAAGCGAAAGAGGTACGTCAGGATCGTAACAAATGGCATTCGATTGTCTCTCGGGATAAAAGGCGTGATGATAGACAGATAGATAATTTTAGTATTTACTTTATATTAAGACTTTTCATTTGATACTTACACAATTTTGATACAATTCTATTCAGCAGTTCAGCGTGTTTAATTAACGTTCAAACTTGCGCCTCTACCTGCACATCACTAAGCACACATATCATAAAAAAAAGTCCCCTGCCGCGTCTATCGGTCTGTGCCTTTTTCACGCAAAAAGTACTGAATTAATTTTATTGTTGTTTTCACGATTAGATAGGTTGAGTCACGTGGAAGGTTTAGAGGACATCCATTAATTACGTGAGCTCAAAATGGGGGGGGGGGGAGGGGTCCAGTAAAATCTCATCATATCTCACTTAAACAGAGGGGGGTATAATAGAAAATCTCACGTCAACTTTAAAGGAATATACATTGCTATATTTTTTTTTTCTTCACTTGAAATGTCCCATTTTACCCGCTCAAACGTCTCATGATTAAAAACATTTATTATAAGAGTAAGAAAAAAAGTAAAAAAAGAAACATTTAGAGTTTTTAAAAGAAAAAAAAAGGTATAGACAATACCGATTTTATAAAAATCGTAAGTCTACGATAAAAATAAATGTAGTTTTTTTCGAACAACTGTAGCAGAAATCTCACTTATGGGGGAGGGGGGGTCCCACTAAATCTCACTCAATCTCACCAAGGGGGAGGGGGGAGTCTAAATTTAACGAAAAATTGCTCACGTAATTAATGAATGCCCCCTTACGAGTTTGACATGGACCTAACGTCTTTAGGAGCTGAACAGTAACAGTACGTAGGGCATATTGAAAGTTTCTGGAACTGTTCACTTACAATAAAAAATAAAAGAAGCATGTATGGAATTCGAAAATGGAACTCTCTGGAAACATGTTAATTTCTAATTTTTTTAATCTGTTATTTGTTTTTTTTTCATTTCGCTAGAAAATGGTGTGTCGCTATTACAATGAATGTTCGTGGTTCGGAAAACTTAAGACGTAGACGTGATCATTTTCATGACGATGTACGTGAAGGACGACCGGCGACTGCGGCTACAGAATCCAATATTGATACCGTACGACAACTGATTGAATCTGAAAAAAAAATTGCTTGTCAGCAAATTCGTACTGTATTAGGCAATGAAATGAGCCAAGTGCAAAACATGTGCATTTTAAGGTTCGGAAGTAGAAGTTTTGCACTCGATGGATACCACATCATCTAACAGAATACCAGAAACAACTGCGTGTCGAGTGGTGCTGTAAAATGATAAAAAAAGTTTATGAAGGACAGACATTGGTTGTTTATAATAATAAAAGAATGGGTCTTTCCTTTTGAAGACTTGCTGACGAAAGTTAAGAAAAGTTGGTAAGAAAATAACCATTTTTTTCAACAAATCGGGACATTACACAATAGTGTCGCTTGAAAACCGCGACAGTGACCGCAGATTGGTACATCAACACTTGCTTGCCCAGAGTCTTAGAAAAAGTTTGCGAAAAGCGTCCTCGAAGCAATGTCGTCCTTCACTACGATAACCCGTCCTCACATTCCGCTAAGGTAACGGAAGCGTATTTGAAGGCTTCAAATGTAAACTGACGCATCCGCCATACAGCCCAGACCTCGCACCTTGCGACTTCTTTTGATTTCCAAAAATTAAAGACAAACTTAGAGGCACACGCTTTACGAACCCTGAATCGGCGGTGAATGCGTTCCACAAAGCCATTGAAGAGGTCCCTAAGAAAGACTGGTCCTACTGCTTTTTGAAATGGTTCCAGCGAATTCAAAAAATTATAAATTGTGAGGGCATATACTTTGAAAAACAATAAATGTATCATAAGTCTAATATCTGGTCTTATTTACCAGAATCCAGAAACTTTCAGTATGACCTAAGTATTAGTGAATCAAGTCGGAAAAAGTTAGGGCGTACGCGTTTCGGAGGTATTCAAATTGTTATAAACCGATATTGTACCCGTGCGAAACCGGGGGTGGTTCTCTATATATTATATGCAAAATAAAACAATCGTGTTATTAATCAGACATAGAATTCATTTTTTCATTGCAAGCATCAAGTAAAAACTACTGGCCCAATTTAGTTCGAGTTTCATCAAAATATTGGGTTCAGCTAATGTTACATTCAGTTTCTATCCTAAGATAATTATACAAACATAACGGTAAATATATCGGTACATAGGTACAAATTTTATTGATTGCATGTACGAAGTCATAGGCATGACTAGTTTGTAACATATTTCGTTTCCGTGCGAAATCGGGTCGGCAAAATGTACACATATTTTAAGAGTTTTAAAGTTCGTAGAAATAAAATAGTCTATCAAATACGGTAGTGGTTGTAAATGGCTAATTTATAGCGTGCTAGAACGGGCGTCCCGGCTTTACATCTGCATTGCAGCTAAGTCAATGTAGAGGCAACTAAACGATACTTCAGCCAGGAACGTAATCTCACAATAAAACAACCCGTAACCTGGTAGAGACACGAAACACGGGTAGCAGATAAAATACTTTGAGGTTTTGTTTTAGACAAGTTGTTAGTAGTTTTGACAAGACGAGTGTTATTGCATTTTTGTATTCAATTTACGTGATATTTTTTTTAAATAATGCTAGTTTCGTATGAAACGATGTATGGATGTGGATGAAGCAAGATAAGTATGCATTTAGATTGAGAGAAGTGGGTCTGCTCTGCATCCTCTTTGGCTACCCCTTTGGGAAAAGTGCGTATGTAAAAAAGTTAGGTTGTAATTTTTTTTTTATTCTGTTGTAATTCTGATGACTATACTGAAATGAGTGACCAAACCAAACCAAAAAATGTCCACATTAAGCGAGTTACCTATTATCTCAACAGGCAAGCATGTCGAAGGTCTTAATTTTTTTCTATATTATAATTCTGGTATATTCCGAAATATTTTGACAAATCAACGGATAGCACAGACAAATTTTGAACTCACAACGCTCAGGAATAGACTATTAAAAACATCTGCCATATTTTCCTGCATAAAACTCACTTTTAAAACGGACCCTCCATTTTAAATTGAAGAAATAAAAACCACAAATTGCAGAATGCCAGAGTCCAAACAACTCCTTTCATACGGACAATTCTCATTTCCTCGGCGGAATTATTTTAAAGAGACCAACATTTCGCAGGAGATAAAAATCAGGCTACGGGCTACGTTTTCAAGAGAGGCCCGCTTCACAAACTACAATTAAACATTTTCCTACTTAAGAAAGAAAAAGAAAATTTGTGTCAGCAAAGTAGATAGGTACTTCTACATGCCAAATGCGCATAATAGACTAGTCTTTTTGACAGACTGGGCAAAGTGCCCAATTACTAATGAAGAAATTGTGTTTAAATGTTATTATTCTTAGTAATAAATAATGTTGAAATTATTATTCATATAACTTAGCTGTAGCAAAGTTCCCGCCTCTTGGTTTTAATACATACTAGCGACCCGCCTCGGTTTGGCTCGTGATATTTTAATATCACATCACCCGTTGATACAATTCGCTAAATAAGAAACGTAGCGTGATGTACAACATCCTAGTATATTAGTGAAAACCGTTTCAAAATCGGTCCAGTAGTTTTTGAGTCTATTAATACCAACATCCATAAATATTTACGAGTAGACTTGTATATATCCTTTGTGTTTGTTTGTTTTTCAAACTTGTATACTCAAAATATTTTGTATAGGAAAAAATATAACTGCATACGTTATAATCTCCTCATCCTAACTTAGACTTTAAGTTTTTTTTTCTTTTATACCTCTGCTACAAAATACGAGAATGTAAGAGTTATTCCTAGTATTCCTACATCGTTGCGTTGCGAACACATTTCATAAGACCTTTATAGACTCAGAAACCCATTTTCATTTTAAAACTCCTGTTAATGTAGGAAATGGTTTGATCATAAAATATTTAATGCATGAGCGTCATATCACTCTGCCGGAGCGCATTTTCAATAAGTTTTAGAGAGTCGTAAAATGGAATTCAATGTATCCATGCACGCATTACGCGTTTGGTTGGCTGGCGTCCAATTACAATATGTACAAACTTAATGGTATCGATACAAACAGATTTATCACTTACAAATTCACAAATTAATTTTCTGTTCACACAATCCGATAATAAATTACTTTTTCTCTTATCACACGAAACCGATATTGACTCCATATATACATATATCTGGTTCAGTGGCTTTAACAACAGCAAGGTCAGGATGGGTGATCGCTTGAGGTGGTCACACATTCGTCCAATCCCCGGCGCGTCGCCGTCGGTCCACCGAAACCGACCACATATCGTCCAAGTCTTGTAACGAACGGTCCGCCTAGATCATCAGGCGACCGGAATGGAAAATTTTCGGTGCGCTGCCGGACCAATGTATGGCCTACTTAAGAGAACTTGCGCACAAATGAAGGGATTAAATTGAAATTTATTAATTAGAAATCCGGTGTGCAATTATTATACCTATGAGACAAACTTATATTTTGTGGTACAAATGGTAGATACAATAATAATATGCATAATATGTACCTACGCCAAATTTTAAGATTTAATTAATTTTTTTTTTCTTCACGGGTAGCTTTACAGCTCCCGAAACCGTGTTATGGTCTCAGGGTACCCAGCGGAAGACCAAGTCTCCCTATTTTAGCCTATAGTATTTGTGAGGCTAATACCTAACGAAAAGTCTCTAAATGTACATGGTTTGTCGGATTACTCGTATGTTATGTCTTAACCACTCGGCCACCGCGCAAGGAGTGTTGGATACTGACACTGAGTGATTTGGGAATGAAACGGTAGATTTCGATGTCACTACTTAGCTTTATGCTGGCTTAGCTTTAGTTTTTACATTTTAAATATTTTCATTGAGTTTCATTTGCTCAATACCACCGTCTTATTCCTCGGGAGCTGTAAGAATTCCGTGATAGTTATGTTATTAACAATTAATTAATATTGTCCGTTGCGTGTGCGCAGTGATGTGTGAGGCGCGACGCGGGCGGTAAGGCGGCGCGGTGGCGGTGACGGCGTGCCGGGCGCGGTGGGCGTCACATGCACGCCACCGGCCACACGGACCGCTCGGGCGGCGGCGGCTCGTGGCGTCTGCCGCCCGACGAAACGCTGCAAGTCGCCGACCCCAAGGCGGCCAAGGAGGAGGTCAGTATGGTATAACTTGAGTGAGTAACACAGACAGAGTGACGACGACTAAGAAATAAAACACTTTAAGAAACTCTTCGCAGCTACTTCGTCGCGGCGGTCTGCGCTGACCCTTACAACCTTTATGGCTCATATTTCCAGGATAAAAGTAGCCTATGTGACTCTCCAACTACACTGTGCAAAAAATTCACGTCGACCGTTGCTCAGTTTTGGAGTGAAAGAAGGACAAACAAACACACAGACACACTTTCGCATTTATAATAGTAGTTAGGAATTAAGGATGTAGACGTTTAGCCACTTGCCTATATTAAACTTGATATAGCAAGCCGGATTTACTTGCCTTCCGAAGCCCAGGATCTCGATTAACTTCTCGACTCTCAGATCGTAATGTATTATACAACTATTCCTCGAGAATCAATCTAATTATTCCCGTAAACAGTAACAAAATCGATCAAGTAGTTTTTGAGTATTTTCAGTATTTATTATTATCAGGTATATTTCGGAATTCGTTGATAGCACTATATAAGACTATAATAGATACAATTCCTATGGTCAGTTAGTATAAATATACTAATTAATCCTTTTTGATTTGGCAAAATTTTCCCATAACCTTTTGCACTTATTTCTTTGGCCTCGCCTTAACACGTTACGCGGGGTCAGCTTTCCCAATCATGCGGCGCCATTTGCTTCGCTCTTTTGCGTACTCTTCCGTGAGGCCCATCTTCCTCATGTCCTTATGGACCCTCGTCAGCCAAGTGGTTTGGGGGTCTTCCTCTCCCCCTCTGGCTTGTAGCCATGGTCAGGCACTTTTTCACGACATGATCGTCCCATATCCTATTGCACGTTGATAAATTTTTCATATATTTTGTTCTCTCGAATTAATTCTGTATTTCATACTGACATTTTCATAAGCGCCGAGTTTGGTAATGTCTCTAATCTAAAACCGCCACTTAATTTGAAACGTATCATATCTGGGATCCAACAGAATTGGTTAAGCTTAAAATGAAGCCTCCTTTTTCAAGAAAAACTATTTCAGACGCTTCAAGCCTGTGGTTTAGACAGCTGTAACATAATGCCGGACAAGTTCAATCCAGTGATGAGGGTGCAAAATATCCTGTTTGATACATGAAAGAATTTACATAATGTCCTGCTGTCGAACTCGACGCCTTTATTCATAAATCAAATTCCAATTTCTTAGCCTTTTCATGAACATTGTAGCTAGAGGTTGTTCTATGGAGTTTTTCGAGTCATCGACACTACGAGCACTTATTCTCTCTCGTTCGCCAAGAATTAACATATGTGCCCTTTACATTTATTTGCCGTATCATTTAGCTTGTATGCTATTTTTTGTATACGAGAAATTTAGTTTAGTTTAAGGTGAAATAGTCTAAATTTTGTGACTAGGGTTTGACCATCACTCAGAAATTAAGTTAACCTGCGATACTAGGACGCGTTGTTTATTTAGAAGGGTTTGAAGTATATGATAATTTTCCTATCAGCTAAACTTACTACTACTTACTCAGGGTCTCCATAAAAAAATATCGTAGCTTTCTATTAGTGAAAGAATTTTTAGAATCGGTTCAGTAGTGTTTGACTTTATTCATTACAAACACAAATACAGAAAAAAACAAATTTTATCTCTTCATAAAATTAAAATAGATAAATAGGTATATATTAAAATTTACAGTTCCACACCAAACATTGAAATTGAATTCAACATTCTCTGTAAACAAATATAACTTTTTTTTTCAATCGAAAAGAGGGAAAGTATTTTTTATTTTATTTATAATTTTGAAATATATTTTTGCAGGACCTATACCCAGGAGACAGCCACAACTGGAGGAGTATAGTATTTTCTTTGATGGTCATCAGTTTTGTTATAGCGGGGATTGTGACAGCGATTTATTTATTAGGGTGAGTACTTTTGGCTTTATATATTTATTAATTAAATATAGTTATACAATAAAACAAAAACTAAAATATCTACAATAATAATTAAATAATAAAGGTATTAAAAACTATCTATACCATAAAGAGGAAAGATTTGTATTTTTGTGTGTTTGTGTGTATGTTTGTATGTTTGTAATGAATAAATTCAAAAACCACTGCCGATTTCAAAAATTCTTTCACCATTGGAAAGCTACATTCACCCTGAGTGACATAGGCTATATTATATTTAAAAAAATCCTTACTAAATCTCCAATAATGTAACCCAAGGTGTAAAAAAATTACCTAAGAAATTCCTTACATCGCGTGCGCTGCGAAAACTATTGATGATATCTTAGAACAAAATAATGTACTACGACTTTGCAGAACACATCATTATCTACAAAAAGTGTCGCGATAGCATATGTCTAACTATTGTAATTAAGTCACAATAAGTGTTCTTTTATTTTAAAAATTTAATTAATTTAATATATTTTATTTTGTTCGTAAATGTCTACGGGCGAAGCCGGGGGCGGAATGCTAGTATATTATAAAAAGAATACCTCTTCAAGAAACCCTCCCTGCATGGACATGGTTCCCAAAACACTGGCTGCGTTACCTAGCGTATTAGAGCCAGCCTTTAGCACGACTAAACGTGTACATCTTTCATGATTCTTTTCATTTCGGCAGACAGTATTTCTTTTTGGATAATTTATGAATCAGTTTAATAATTGTGTTAAAATTTTAAATATACCTAAATTATGCACCTACTCTTAATTTGGTACTCTGAGCAAATAATTATCAAGGCCAACCGTAATCCTTGCGCAGCACATGGAAGCTATTATACATTTTCAGTGTAAGTATGGGTTATATTGCGAAGTGAAGTTTATCAAGATTCTTGACCTAACTTTGGTGTGGAGTGGTTGATTTTGAATGAAATGCTAACTAAATTTGAATCCACAAAAGATCTCACTACTTTTTACGGGCCGAAAGTCGCGAAGATTGCCTTAAATTTTGCGTTTATTTAATTATTCCACGAACTCAGCATATTTAACAGTTTTGCCACGAAATGTTTTTAATGTTATTTATTTTCTAAGAACTTGAATATCTCTATGTCATACATCACACATCAGTGTGTCTATGATAAAAACAATCTAGCTCAATGGTCTATTCTATGCCTATATTATAATGTCATATTAACATTTTCAGTTATGTGGACGAGTTGCTATATTGGTCTGGTCGACGAATGCGCCTAGAAGAGTTCCTCCGAGGAGAACTAACAGGAGACCGGTTACCGCCAACATGGGTCAGTGCACACCAACTGGTGTACCAGGCGGACGACGGCGGATTGTTAGCTCTGGATACCCTCAACAACACATTGACCGTCCTCGTCACCAATCATACGTTGGTATGTCATAATTCAATAGAGCAATTAAGAATCAACATAAATAAATAGCAATATTTAGCAATAAATAAACTCTTTCGCACGTTTGTTCTGATAGACATATCGCTAGTGATAAAGTACAGTCCAACCAAGATTTTATTGAGCCAAAATTAGTGTATGCGGCGCGGTTTACTATATGTGACTCTATTATCTTGTTTGGGTTGTATTTTATCACTATATCGCTTGTATACCAAGTTAAGTTATTTGCAACTCGATCGTGCGTGAACTAAGTTTTATTATTCTGACAACTGCTAAATACACTGCATTACTAAGGCGGTGCTTTTCTATAACACTAAGAAATACCAATTGACCTAACCTACGGCCTAGCCAATGTAATTTTTAATTATTATTTTTGCGCAATAAATAACGAGATCACACTCTAGTGCTCTAGGGTATTAAATAATGTGTGTTCCAGGCGTGGGTCGATTTCGGTAAAATAAAAGCTACTATCAAAATAGTCAAATCTCTGACCATCCTATCCTAACTGGTTCAATGTAGGTAATTCAAACAAATAAACAAAATATTATTGCATATATTTTCAACAAATATTCACCAACAAAACACTACTAAACAGGTACCTCGGGTACCTATCGTACATTCCACTGTAGAAACTCCTAAGTATATTAGAATACTATACATAGTATAACTACACTACATATTGTTAAAAATACACTGTAGTCGTTAATGACAAAAAAAATTGAACAATTTTGTTTCAGAGATTCTATTTATAGACACATTATATATTTTTTAATGGAAATCGCTTCTTCACCGCAACTTATTCCCGGGGTGGTGAACAAAAAGCTATCATAATTAACTTGACTGGGGCAGAGCATTCATTCATCTGGCGCGGTGTGGGCGAGGTGCTCGGACGGCCAAGTTTCTCTTTAGAGCAAGTTTAGTACAAAACTTTGTTAGCCTCCCTTATCTGAAATTTTGTATTTTGATGAAAAAATAAATCTATGGTCATTTAATGGGCGTGTAAAAGTATTTGCAAGGGACTTAGGGTAAAATGTTTCTGAAATAATTAATTATTGCGGGGTAAAATAAAATAAATTTTATTCTAGACAAACTGGAATATTTAACCTTTATAAATACATATTACAATGAGTATTAATAACTACAACGAGTTGCCAAATAAACCCGTCACAATCGTATTGCGTTATAAAATACTGTTATTTTATCACTTTATCGACACAACTTTACTAAATAATTGTCAAAAATTTTGAAAAGTAGTTTACGCTGGTTCGGACACATTGAAAGAATGAAGGATGAAAGATTGACTAAAAATGTGTATATGGCTGAAGTGAAAGGGAATGCTGGCAGAGGACGATTCGACCTAGGTGTACTTTTATTGAACATATAAAAAAAATATTGATCGATGGTAATATTAAAAGTACACACAATCGCCGAGCATGTATAAAAGGTATGATGAATATAAAAGAAGCGAAAGAGGTATGTCAGGATCGTAGCAAATGGTATTTGATTATCTCTGCCTACCCTTCTTGGGATAAAAGGCGTGATGATAGATAGATATATATATTATCGACACATAGACCCGACTAATTTTGAATAGTCAACTAGTTCTAGCATAGTAAAGACAATATATTTGAATATGCTCTTAATATTTTTTGAAAATTTCAGAGGCAGTTAAACGTCCGCGGCTACCAATGCTCCCCAGATCTACGTTATGTGCTATTTCAACACAATATCAAGGAGGTATGTATGAACACGGTTAAACTTTTAATTGGATTTTCTAAAATAAACAGGGAGAGTCGTTACGAAGTTCGCCGTTCAATTTCTCGATAATGTTCTTTTAAGTAATGAGGGTGGTCCCTTATATCAAATATCGGATTCCTTTACGTCGTCCATATAGTTTAAAATTCGACATTGTGGATTCTTTATTCTTTCATTACGGGTGCCTTACAGTTTCCTGCAGGGTACCTCCAGCTGAAGCCATTGTATAAGCAGGCTATGATATTTTTGATAGTAGCTAATAAATAGCCAGCCCAGGCCTCTTAGCACAGTTTGTAAATTTCCACTGTGGCTGTAAAGGTACCCACTCATTCGTCCAATCGCCGGCGCGCCCCCATCGACGGTCCACTGAAATCGACTCGTCCAATTCTTGTAACGAACGGCCCACCATCCGTTTTCAAATAGTTGTATCTGTCGTTGATTTCGATGGCTGGAACGATCTGTCACACACATCCACACGCCTTTGTTTAATCGAATCTTGTGTGTCTGTGTGAGTGAGTAAATTGCATATGATCTAGATCGTATAATTTACATCGCCTATGTTCATTCTCATTCATACGGCTGGCCGGATCGAAAATTTTCGGTGAGATACCGGACCAGTGCGTCCGGATCAATGAAAATTGTATCGTACATAGCGTACATAACATGAACATAATTTTGCTATAATTCTACCTTTGTCATTACGGATTTTTTTAGCTAAATTTATGCGTAACATTTCTTAGACTATGCATTGGCAATTCAGGAGCCACATAAAACTGCTGTCTTATTTCACCTCTATTTAGTTAATTTACTTTCCTCAATAAAGTACTACCGACTCGGTGCCATATCCCAGTTTGACGATTTCTTAACTTTTTTATTATTCCAGGTTTATCATCGTACGTTCACTGCGCACTACACCGTTTATGACGTCACAAATGAGTGAGTTCCTTTTGATATTTTACACCGCAGCTCATAAACGTTTTTATATCCTCGCCTTGTTCTCTAGTGCTAGTGGTTGCTGTTCAGTACAAAAGACTAAATGTCAAATATTAAATAAAATATTTTAACTATATAAGTTTGGCTAAATTTAATTTAATTAATTAAACATCGACAGTAATGAGATAATCCTTGGAACTACAGCAGCATTCTTCATGCAATATAGTTTTTGAATTTCTGAAATTTAATAGACAGCTGACAATCAACGCATAGCTTAAACCACTGAAGATATAAATATGAAAATTGGATATTGGGGGTGTAGAGGTGCGCTAAGATTACCTAAGGGGTTGAAGTTGGGTGTAAGCGTTTATATGGAAAATCGTATTCCCTGAGTTTATCAACTTGAAACTTAGCACAAATACTCTCAAAAGTCCTAACTTTTTAAAACAACCCTTATGAAGGGGTGCAACAGGATGTAGAGTTTCTATGGGAGAAAATGTTGTTTCGATCTTCTGCTTGTTGTCTCTACTTGAAACTTAGTTAGAGGGTGTAGCGGCTTGACCGCACAGGTAGTTAATTAGGTCACAGGGGCGCGGGGCAAGTTAACGGACACTCCCGCGCCGGACTTCAGTTATGTTCTAGTGGGCGACGCGACCGGACGCGCCCCGGCCCGGCTAGCGTAACTCACAAATTAGGTCGCTCGTTGGTACTGTCCTAGCAAGCAGGTGCTTAAGTTATCAATATAGAATTAGTAAGACAGTACCATCTTTTATTGGAGAGTGACCCAAACAGAGACCTGCCACGATACACATGAGGTCAGAAAGTGTTCCAAGCATAGCACCAACCTCATACGTACAAGGGCATAAAGGGTGACCTAAACAAGAATTTAAAAAAATAAGCCTTAAGGAGGCGTTCAACGCGGGACGGGGGACGGGAATCTAGGTACCAAATTTACACATTTAGAACTTGTGACTCACGGGGCAACTACGGGGGTAAAAAATTAAGTCACTATTCCTAATATAAATTTAAGCGTCCGAGGTCGCGGGCTTCTACTAGTTTAGTATAAAACCGTACTCTGTTCGAGCTAAGAAAATCTAATAAAAGGCTTTTAATATTTCAATGTATTATACTTAATAATTACTAAGTACTACAGTATTTTTAAAACAAAACTTATTACTTACATAAATTAGATTTATTAAGTTGTGGAAGTCCAACATGAAAATCCCAATTCGAATAATACTCGTATATTTTTGTGAAAATCGGTGCTTCATTCATTTAAAGTCCGACGTACGAAGCAAGTTCGAGTGAATTTAAAATGTCTGCACGATCTCAATTCGTTTCCTTTATAAATTTATCAGCTGTGAGATAAATCGTGAGATACCTACCGTTTACAATTATTTACATTAAATAAATCGTCATAAGTGTATTTTCAAAAACCTATAGTTACTTTTTGTCATGTTTCACCAAGCAGCTGTATTATACATAGAAATCAGAAAACATACTATAAATAGGGCTCTTCAATATATTGGCAAATTATTTTTATTGTATAATTAAAATTCCTCAAAGCAGCTTTTCAATAAAAAATATTACAAGTAGATGCTTGTAAGTTTTATTTTATTTTAGTATTAGTAATATTTTTAGTACCTATTCTGATGACATGTGGTTAAATATTTTCATAGCTAGTAATATAGAAGTCCCGTATAAATAAATATAGGTATTGCTGTTCGTTACAGTCTCAATAAGGTATTCAGGGAAAGAAATATTGAAAAAGCTGCCCCGAAAATTGGAAAATTCGGGAAAAACTGAAAGTGCTTTTGTCTATGGGAATTTTGTATGAACTCAAGACCCATAATAGAGATGAAAGTTTATATGGGCTCCACGGGCGAAGCCGGAGCAGAAAGCTACTATAGAATAAAATGTAGTCGCTTAATAAAATAGCAAGTTGACAGATTGATAGCTATCGCGCTTTCAACAAAGTTAGATTTATAGTTTTTATTTTGAAACATTTTCGCACAAACTAACATCGTAGCCTAGACATTAATGGGCGCTTGCAAATTATAATAATTTGTGTTTATTTCATTCAAGTCGCTACCAAGTGGTGTGTCGTGACTCACGAACACTCACGATACAAGGTACAATCTGAACACGACAACTTACAACTAATATTTGCTTCGGAAAATTATATTAAATATTTGTTAATTACGCCGCCAAGCTTTCGTGTACATTTTTGATAGTGATTTTCAAAACAAACCAAAACAATAATATTTACATAAAATCTACAGGTTCTACCTACATGAAAAGAGGGGTGCATATTGTAAATTATTTTAATTTTTAATTGGTTCGATATTACGGATAAAATATGTTATGTGAACCGCCATACCATTTGTAGTTATAGTTAGGCAATGTATGAAAATATTTTAGGGGCAACTTTCCATAGAACTGTTCTTTAGTAGGCTATATCTCTCATGTGGGTTATTGTCAAAAGGGCTTAAATTAACAAAATTTGACGAGCGTTCTTCTTTGATTTTTTGCATGATGATATTATACCTACATACTTTTCAAAAAAATCAAACAATATTTGTAACGTATTGTTCCCATGTTTGTAGATTGTAGATGATACAAATTGTAGTGATACATTTTCTCTCAAATAAAGTTGTTTGCTATATCAAATTTGAAATTTCCTTTTAGAAAATTCCCTGCGCTCGCGTGAAGTGTAGAAATCGATTTATACAACAAACGCCAAGATAAGTCATCTGAACATATTTCTCTTGCAATTTTGCCGGAGGTGTTTTTACCGTCAGCCGTTCTAAGTGAAAATAAATCATTCTTTCTTCAATTTTTCTATAATGAAAACAGTTTTTAAAATGTTTATTTTTTTACTGCTTATAGAAAACCTAGGAAGTTACAATATTTCTTACATTATTTAATACAAAGACCTTTAACTGAAAACGAAAACTTCACGCTTTTCTGTCATAGATACCGGCACAGAGTAGGCAAGTATCAAACGTTCTCATCGATTCCTAGTTAAAAATCATTAAGGTCATACAATTTTTATTTATTATTAGATTATTAGCATTACGCCTCGGCTTCGTCCGTTAAATTTTAATATCACTGCTCACCCACCTGACCACGTTAAAACAACTATATACCTACCTATTAGCAATTTTCCTTTTCTACGAACCTCTACAAGCTTTCGAATTGAAACAATAAACAGATGTTAACTCTGAGTATTGATGATGCCTGAAAGTTTCATCAAAATCAATTAAGCCGTTTCGGAGCATATTGGGACAGACATGCATAAGTTCTAAAAACCGACATTTATTCTTCAGTGCTACTTACAGACATACACTTCAGTTATGGTATTATAATGATTTATTCGCTGTCGATTTTATTGAAAAACTAATCCATTATCACACATTTTGTTATAAAAAAAATTTAACATTTTTTCAGCCACCACATGGCCGTGGTGGGAGCTGGAGGTGCAATAGAGTGGCAGAACGCAGCGTGGCTGGGGGACGGAGGTGCTCTCTTGTTGGCAGAAGATGGAGAGTTAGTTGCGCGACCTGGTCCGCCGTCTGCGCGGGCGCCGTTTTTGAAACTCACAACCGGTGCTATACCCGGCCGGGTTTACAATGGCGTCTCCGATTGGTTATACCAAGGTGTGTATAAATAACTTTAAAATATACTCTTTGATATAATATCATACCTATCACACATATAGGTATACAGAGATGGTTTTCTCCATTACTTTCCCTCCTTTGTTTGGGGCCGTGAAAGCATTTTTTTTATATTTTCCGGGAACAGTGTTGCCCGCTTATACTCAATAAAATACAAGTGTTCCTCGTTTAGTTGATATAGAGTTTTGTTGAGGTATTTTGATATCTGTCATCCAGTATCGTGTGGTTTCGTATTAGAAAGGTTCATAATATTACATTTACTGTTGTCCCTTTTATAGAACTAATTAAGCCAGTAACTTTCTAATTATGGAGTAGAATTTCATCAACTTCTCATCAATTGACCTGTTTAAACATAATAGAAATGCTTTTAAAACCTTTTTGAAAAAACAAATAATGCAATATTAATATTTGTAAGCATTGATATTCCTACAAAACGAATTTGAGAAATGGGCCAAGCTAAGAAAGAGACAAACACGCGTGAGACACCCGTGAGAGCGAGCACGAGCTACTACGGTTGTGGGATCAGGTAGGGTATTATGACTCAGTTCGAGAGTCCCACTCGCAGTGCGTTAGTCACGTATCTTTTCTTTTTTATATCAATGTTTGTAAGTAATTATCAATGGACAACATTTCATTTTTTTAATCACCCATTTTTATTACTTTAATTAAAAATATATTAAAAAATAAGTTACACGTATTTTTGTATTTTATTTTTGGTTGAGTTTTTATATTTTTAATTTAATTATGAATTTTTATAAATTCCGAGGACTTATAAACTAAAAACCTTAGCTAGGACTAAAATTAAGAAATATAAACTGTCACCCAAAGAAAGTGACTGATAGTGTCAGTCAAGCCACAGAGTATACGTTATAGAAATGCAAAGAGTATAATATACCGTGTTCCAAATAGCCGGAACTCAAATCGCCTACAACATTATTCACAATGTATATAATAATACTAGCTTTTGTCCGCGGTTTCACTCGTAAATATATTTCCTGTGATAGCCCATTCGAAACTAGCAAAACTTCCAAAAAATATTATATATAAGAAGTTTTTTTATAATTATATTTAAAGAATAATGATTAATTTAGCTTCAAATGGAATAAAAATGGGTAAAATTAATAGAAGGCAACACCTGAGTTTAATAACTAACAACTCGGCCAACAGACATTAGTATTTTTAAATTAGAGGGTTAGCACAGATTAGGGCACCTGTTAATCCTTAATTTTCAATATTTCAGTATTTTTAAAATAACTCGAAAATTAAAGGATATAAAAAATAAAAAAAATGAAAAATAAGCTTTCTAGCATGTAATCTCCAAACGGTTTTCGAATTTTGGTACCTTACGAAAAATGAAATGTTGTCCATTGTGATGTTTGTAAAGTACACACACACACGCTCATATAACCCCCCCCCCCCCCCCACATACACCCCCACACACACACTATTAAATTTTTGAATGTATAACAATGGTTCTTCTATATGTATTGGTTATAATTAGGGAAATCTGTAGTCAGCCTTTTTTAAGACTAATATATTATATAAGTAAACGTATTGTATGTGCTGTTTATTTTCTTTCTAAATTTTTTTTTTAAAATAGCACAATTATCGCAAATTGACAAAATTAAATTTTCTCATTCCAGAGGAGATAACAAAAAAGCCGTCTGCAACTTGGAGTACATCAGATGGCACAATGGTCATGTTTGCAAGATACGACGACAGTTCTGTCTCGGAGTTAAGGTTCCCCTGGCTTGCGAGCGGAATGGGTGGTGCAGGCGCTGCGAGATCTGGCCTCTTATTAAATACCATCAACAATACTATACCCAACATATTCCCCGATCAAATGACTTTAAGATATCCCACTGTAAGTTTTAATCGTATTCTTTATCTTAATAATAACTCGTAGATAAAAAAGCGTCTTTACGGCCTTAGTCATAGACACCGTTAACAATATTCACATTCAGATTATACATCTTAAATATTTAGAAATAATTTTTGGCTTTACATGCTATCCGACGCAAGAGAAATTGATTAAATCATTTCTTTGACTCAAATATAGACGAATTTCTCGCATTGAAATGACTTTTGTGCCACTTTTATAACTTTGTTTAAAAATGTATGGATTTTTTTTTGTTACAGCCTGGCAGTCCAATTCCAAAAGTGTCGTTATGGATAATAACAGTTCAGAACACAACAACGCCATCGCGATGGCAAGTGGAACCTCCAATATCTATGAACGGAATGTAAGTTTTAATTCTCTATAAATAAAATTACTATACAGTATTACTATTATTATTATTACTATCCAGTCAGCAATATTATGTCCTCTTAAAATTTCATCAAATACCTATTGCAGAAAATGTGCATGGTTTGGGAGGATAACCTAGCCTTGATGAATAAGCATGTATTTATACACACATTATTAATCTTATTAATCTTAATATTATTAATCTTTTACCGAATCGAATAGCGAAAGATAGAAATAATTGAAATCCGGCAAACCGTCTCAAAATACCTCTAAAGAACTGGCCACTTTTTTATGGGCTTAATTAGGAAGACCTGTTTTTCGCTGGGTACCCTGAGGCCCGTAAAGTTATAAAAGTATCAAAGTGAAGTTAACATTTGAACTGTATCTTTTTCAGGGAATATTACCTCATATCAGCACAATGGGTGGGCAAAGAAAACAAACAAATCGGCGTCGTCTGGATGAATCGAGCGCAAAATCTATCTGTTTATAGTAGTTGCTACTCGCCTAATTGGACATGTACAGAGGTAAGTGCAGCTTTGTGAAATATAATATATGGAACTTATTATCTTTTTGCGCTCCGTAGTAGCCAAATGGTAGCATCTGACACCCCTAGTAAACCTGATTTAAACAGTTAGGTGATAGTCCTATAGGTCCTACGTATACATCTTATAACTCCGTCATCCTTCCATCGGTGCTGATGAAATATAACGTCTTTTTAGGAGTTGCAATTCGAACTGAAAATTATTACCTATTTTGTTTTATTGAGATGATCTAGAATTCAGAGCAAACTGTCACTGAAAAAAAAAATTTCTTTCCCCAGACACATTCCGAGAAAGCGACAGATGAACCGTGGCTAGAAGTTCATCCGCAGCCAGTCTATTCTGTGGATGGGAGTTCATTTCTTCTACTTGCCGGCGTCCAAGAGGGAGGCGGACAGTATTTCACACACATCAAACACGTTGACGTACTAAGACAGAGATTGGCAGTGCTTTCCCACGGGAAGGTAGAAGTCGCAGAAATTCTGACATGGGACCAGGAAAATCACCTAGTATATTATCTAGGTATGGTCTACGACACTTCGATATTTACATTATTTTGAAATCTAGTATTCCAAAGAAACATGTATGGCCATTATAAAAACAATAAGTGCTAAGAAGTTTGCTAAGAAGTGGCAAGTTGTCTATGTCAATAAGAACAGGTGACAAGCCCGTCTCTGTACTAATGGGACAAAAATATCTTTTATTTTTAGAAGAATCGGTTTTACGTTCCCTCTAAAGCACGTAAAGTCGATTAAAGAAAATTGGTACCTATCTATTTAGCTTTTTTTTTCTTGAGAGAGTATTTTTTTGTTGGTAATTTGTTTGTTTTGTTTTGTGTCCAGATAATTTTATTGGTTTAAATTTAATGGAAACGAATATTTTTAAGGTGGTTTACTCAAAAGTAATATAACAAAACTACATCCTGATGCTGTAAAACGAGCAAATCAAATTAAGTATTTCTGAAATTCGTGTGAAGATGTGTTTTCCCCTTTTTCTCCCCATTTGTTTTCCTTTCCTTGTCATTTTGGTTTCTTTTGGTTTGTAAAAAAGCGGAAGTACAACCGATTTATCTCGAACTTTCCAACTTCACAATTCACAAATTTTAACAAATACATTAGTTGTGTGGTTATGTGTATTATCCCCTCGTAGATTTCATTTATCATTAAAGGCGATTTCAAAATGTTAATACCTTTTATAGTGTATTCCCATATTCTGTATGAATCTAATCTACAAAGTTTAGAATTGGATATAAATTGTTCAAGGAATTATATGATGTTATTAGTTATGTTTAATCATAGTCTCGTGTTATAGTCACTAATGAAAGGCGGTCTCGCCCAGATCCATTAAAAAATATTTTTTATTTTACAAATAAAATAAAATTAAAAAGCACAATGTAAATATAAGATTATCATTGATGTGTATATTATATATCGATTGCAGCATTTTTTAGTAATCTTTACAATCAAAATTCTTTTAAAATTATAGGTAGTGGTGAAAGGCCAGGTCAACGTCACGTTTATGTAGTACGGGATCCTGGATACAGCGGTGGAAGTAACTCAGTTCGTGCCAGAGCCGAAAGGGAAGAACCACGTTGCCTAACCTGTGAACCAGCCGTTTGGCCAGCAAGACTGCATTACGCTAACTGTTCCTTTTGGAAAGCTTCATTTGCTCCACCTAAACCTGGTCGAGGAGTTACCCATTATGTGTTAGAATGCGGCGGGCCTGGGCCACCTCTTGCAGGGTTGCATGATGCCAGCACACATAAATTAGAAAGAATATTGTATGATACTAGACCTTATAAGTAAGTATTGAGTGCAACAGATTTTATTTATATTGTTAAACCACTGTGTTAAACTCATCAGGATAGACGGAGGGTCGTGTTAAAATAAAAAACTTTCAAGTGCAGTGTAATTAATTTGGCGATATCAATGCATATTTTGGCCCTAAACATTGTCCTATTCAGCGCCCGTAGCGCCTTCTGTAGATCATATGAAAACAGAACTGCCGAACACTGTCATTGAAAGACGTGACCCAGAGAAATACAATGAAATTCTACCACACTTCTCTCCTCCTCCTAAACATTTCCATTCAGATCAAACAATATTCATGAAGCACTCTTGAAAATAGGTTGAACGCGTTGGGATATTCTCAGGATAATAAGTCGGGGCATAATATTTTTTTTAATATTTCAGATCAGTAAGATTAAGAGAACTAGCACTGCCTACTAGACGAGCATTCGATGTGCAATTAGGTAGTGGTTCACGAGCTCGTGTACAGTTATTTTTGCCACCGTCTTGGAGAGAAGAATTACGAGATGCTGCCTTCCCTGTACTTGTCCATGTGTAAGTTTATGTTTTTTTTTATTGTTTTAAGGACTAACTTGTATAAAAATTTCTGTTTGGAGACTGTCTGAATATACTAATTTCACACGTCATTAAAATAATTGAAATAATTACCTATGCGATATTCTATATAACCAATGTCGCAATTTTTCATTACAATTTACCTGAACTCTATGGCCTAATTTAAGTAATCCCATACATTTTTTTTTAATCCAGGGACGGTCGTCCAGGAGGTCAACAAGTAACTGACGAGTTTATAGTGGACTGGGGCACATACATGTCCTCTCGTAACGATGTAGTTTACGTCAAACTTGACGTGGCAGGATCTAGGGGTTTGCCTAGAATGTTACTACGGGGGCGCTTGGGGGGAGTTGAAGTGGCTGATCAATTGGCTGTAATTAGGTAAAATGTTTTTTTGATGATCAGCTATTAATTTGATTAAGGCCCGTTGATCAATGTCATCTTATAACTGTCAAAAATATGGCAAATCTCAGTTAATCCTGGAAAGGTGAATTTTTTTTTTTTTAGTTTTCAAAACGCAAAAGGAATGCTCGTTTTGGAAACTACGGCTACTTAGAAGCCTAAATAATAAAAATATCGCTCAATCCAATTTAAAATAATAACTATCAATTGTGTGGTAAGGAAATGTTGTATTAATAAACTCAACTTTCCAGGATTAACTGAGATTCGCCATATTTTTGACAGATACAAGATGACTGAGAGCAACGGTCCGAAACGTCAGTAAAAATAGTATACAATATAAAGGTAAAACAGGCGGTTTGCGAGAGTTTCTAGCTCCGAATTATTATTTAAAATTGATCCAATAACAAAAAAGGTATGACCAGATCTATCCAAAGGGTCGATTGAGAACGAAGGCTATATTCCTATCACAGGAAAGCATTTTGAAACCCCTGAAGGCAGTATCCTAGTATAACTCCTTAAACACTAATATTAAACATATGTTTAAAAAAATAAGTACTTCGGAGTTCAGAGGGCAAATATTTTAAAGTCTTCTTCTGAAAATAATGGATAGAAATTTAAGAATTGAAAGAACCAATTCCTGTATGGACAACTGACTCAATATCGACATGTTACTATTAAGCCAGACTACTCCATGATGTCTCTCCTTTCAACCTTGTTAGAATGGAGTAATATTGGTCTACATTCAGCAAGTTATGCATAGGTTGGAAAAATTAACTTAACTTTTTAATTCAAAGGTATCTATTAGACACGTTCAAATTTCTGGATGTAACTCGCGTCGCTGTGTGGGGCTGGGGCTACGGAGGTTATGTCACGACGATGCTGCTCGGGTCGCAGCAATCTACACTAAAGTGCGGCATCGCTGTCTCACCTATTACAGACTGGTTATATTATAGTAAGTTAATAAGCCTTCATATAAGTGGTGTTTTAAAACTTCTACTTATGGCAGTTAAGAGTCAATAGCTGTAACTTTAAATATCTATAAAGTGCACGGGTACCTTATCTTCTTATATAAAAATCACTCGAGAACGGCTGGACTGATTTGAATAATTCTTTTTTTGTTTTGTTCGTTATAATACAGGGGTGGTTAGAAGAAAAAAAAAGTTAGAAAAACCCTAAAGTTCAGCTGAAAAATCGAAAAATTATTTTGTATGGGAAGCGCTACTTAATCTCGCTAAAAGTAGTTGTAATGTTAGTGGTAGGGGTAGGAGTAGAGGCAGGGGTAATGCCAGTAGTAGGGCAGTGGTAGTGGTAGGGGCAGTGGTAGTGGTAGGGGTAGTGATAGTGGTAGGGGATTGAGTAGGGGTAGGGGTAGTGGGAGTGGTAGGGGGTAGTGGGAGTGGTAGGGGTACTGGGAGTGGTAGGGGTACTGGGAGTGGTAGTGGTAGTGATAGTGGTAGTTGTTTTACACGGACGAAGGAAAGTAAATAGCAGGCAAGCCAACACAACGTTTGGGCAAGACAACATCTACGGGAACCGCTAGTACAATATAGGTATATCTCTTAAATTGTAATGCCTTATACAAGGCCGTACCCATTCTTAATCACCACTAGTTTACGATCGCTTTTGTATTGTTTTATATTACAATAATAATTTTCATAACTATCTATATATTGAAGGAATGTTTCAATAAGCCTGGGTGTTCTTAGACTGTTTTGGATGCTTTGTTATATTGGCCACACCTGGTCATTCCAGTAGGATAATTCCCGTTGGTCAAATTGGTCAGAAGTCTGTTTCGTCACGTCAAGTCAGAGATCCATTAAATGAATAATCCATCCACATTCCAGACTTAGCCATTTATTTCTAGAAGAAATGCGACCGCTGATTTTGTTTCGGCCTTGCCAAATGTAGGTGATTAATGTAGGTATAAATAATTATATTTGCAGATGCAGCTTTTACGGAAAGAATTCTAGGGCAACCTTCAGTAAACTACAAAGCTTATGTAGAGGCAGACGCGACACAACGAGCTCACCATGTGCCTCCGCATGCGTTATATTTGCTACATGGACTTGCAGACATGTCAGTGCCGTATACTCATGCGCTGGCTTTAGCGAGGGCACTCACTGAGGCCGGCGTGTTATTTAGACATCAAGTAAGTTATTTTTTGCTAGCCTTTTTTGATAAACTAGCTTCTTATTTGGGTTGCCCAGGGAAGTAGGAAGAGACAATTACTACGATTTTCTTCTTGGCAGTTGAGAGTGATTTTATTAACAAATAAAAAAACCAATCTAGTTTTCCAATGGTAAATTCTTGAATAAATTCTATTAATTATTTCAGACTTATGCCGACGAGGGGCACGAGTTGAAAGGTGTCATAGAACATGTGTACAAGTCTATGGAGGACTACCTACGTGAATGTCTCTCTCTCGACCCGGAAGATACCAAACTTCCGCCGCCCGATAGATAAAACCGCCGGAATGAAAACTATAGATACAAAAACGTGATCAGCAATAACTTCCTTCAAGCTCTACAAAATATGTACTTAGTCGTTGTATTATGTTTCTGTAAATAATTAAAATGAGATAGTGCTTTAAAAATAATGTGTTCCCCTCGAACTTTGATTTAAGTATTTGCCTTTATGTGTAGGTCGAGGATGTTAGATGTGTGGTTTATGTCTGGGGGTCGTTTATACATTATAGAACAATAAATAATTTAGACGAGGTATCCCTAAGGTTATCGAGAGCTCTTGTACTTCTACAACACTATCAAAAAATCCGATTAGCGTTGTTAATTTTTTAAAATTAGGGACCTGTTTCATCGTAAATCGTAAATGATGAAATAGACTTAACTGGGATGACTTTAGGGCTTAGACTATGGCGTTATTCTTCTTGTAAAACTACTTTTCACTCTTGAGCAGAGCATTGCTTATTGGCTATCTACAGGATGCTAAAGTACTGACTGTTAGACAATGTTGAAAATTTACCTAGATAGTAACAAATTATAGTGAACGAGCCACGAGGCATCTGCACTCGTTATGTTGTTGTGATTGTACGCATAGGACTTCGAGCTTGACCTGTTTAAGCTTCTATTAGAATACTATTTTCTACAGCATCTAAGCTTTTCTACTAATCTTTACCTACTCTTATGAATAATATCTATGTAGGAAAAATTTTTAAACTGATCGGATTATACTATTACATTAATTGTTAATAATTTTAAATCTCAAAAAGTAACAAAACTAAAGAGCTTACCAGTTAGGGAAAGATTTGAGCTTTATACATACCGGTTTCCTTTCAATTTAACTAACTTACAAATGTTAAAACTGTTAATACAATAAAATACCTCATATTATTATATGTAATTAGTCAATATTGTTAACTCCATAATTATAAATGAAGTGCCCTTTATTGTTAATGCCCTTAGTCCGTTTAACTGCTAGATACGTAAGCGTAGTTTCGTTATTTCGTTTTATATGATCGCAAGCAATATCTACAAATATCAAAATATTTGAGTTATCTAGTTATTTGTGGTGTAGACCTAGAGCTCTGTTAAAACTCCATCGTTACAGTTCAGAGCAGCTGTTAAACCCCTAGGTAATACAATTTTCGTCTTTACGAATACTAGGTCAATATTTATAGATAATTTTAAATAGTACGTAAGTAAGCTTGTACAAAATAGAGTAAATGAGCTAGAGAATTTGCCTTTCTGATAGATTTGAGTAATATATAGGCATTCACAATGTTCGTTTGTACATTTATTATACCATTGTTATTAATTTAACCGTAAATGTGACATAGGTTGTTGTAGATACGAAGCTCGCCGAGTACTTAGTAATACAATATCTAATTACATAGACGCATATCGTACATTCCATGTTTGTAAAGACTGCCAATTTGGTCTAAATTTTACAATCAATGTATTATTAAAATTAAATATGGTACGTGGAAGATATTTGATTTCAATTGCAATGATGGTCTTAAGGATGCTGTGATTCTTCTATTGCATAATTTTATTGATATTAAAATAATATTATTATTGTATAACGTCTTCATCTAATATTACTTAAGGCCTAGTCAAATCGAATCCGTTGTAATTATTAAATTATTAGAAATATTTTAGATAATTTGATATTCTTCCATTACAAATTACAAAGATTTTTATTGATTATTCAATATAATGTATTGTAAAGACCTACTGTCCACGGCCTATACCTACTTTGGATCAAATATTTTACTCCATTGTTCGCAATACGATGGCACGCATTTTGACAAAATAACGTATTTTTAGTTGTAGACAGTAATAGAAATAATAATATAAATGGACAGTAGGTATAATTTAGACAATATGAAGCTGATACGTGCTAATTTTATCAATCGATCATACGAATATTTTATAATTAGATAAAAAAATATGAGAGAGTTCGAAAACCGGGTGCTTTAAAGTTTTACATCTGTTGTAGGTATCGTTATTTTATCTAACTTTTTTTGATAGAGATCTCGCCATTGTGCCTGAGTACAAACATGGTTGTGTCTAAGCCAATACGATTTCAAAATATAACATAGAATAATTATAGAGCTGTAGTTTAGAAACGTTAATTATAGAAAAACCGTTTCAAACTTTAAAATTATGGCTAAAAATTGTGATAAATTTTATAAGTAAATATCCAATATATATTATCTACCCAGTTAGGCACAAATGGTGAGTATCTATATATAGTTATTCTTCTGTAAAATATATTTTTAGAAAATCGGTGATTTGTGAATCTCTAATTAATTTAATTTTTTGCAGAAAAATAACACCAAACTAATTTATACGTAGAGTTTTTATTATAGTTGAGTAGATTTAAATTACCTACTGTTAAAATATAAAGGCACGTGTTAAGAATTACTGTTAATTTTTTCTTCTTGGTCCTCCTTGCTCTGTCAGCCCCAACTTTCTTAAATATTATTACGGGTCAGTCTTCCAGAGAAACAAGGGTTTGAACATCACTAGACGTGTTTCATGTGACAAAACTTAGAGTAACTATGTGATGACTATGTCAATTATTTCGTTATTTATTGATATCTCAATTTAGTATTTTATTTTTACTCAATAATGAACATAGTTTTATATAAGTTTAATTATTTTAATTTAGAATTATAATGTCTTAGTATTCCAAAGTCTATGTCTTCACTGTGTATTTTAATATTTCAAGTCTAAATGTGAATCAGTATTGCTGTGTTCTTAGGTCCCTTTGCCTTGATGCAGTCTTGTACTCGATGATAAGAATTATTATTTTTCAATTGTTGAATATTTCTAAAAATATACTTGTTACATCGTTTTTTAGAAGTGAGTACCTATAAGTTTAAACATTTTTATATTGATTGTTCATCGAGTACAGGATGGTAGTGTATGCCTTTGTAAACTTTAGATCGCCGATAGAGCGCAGAAGAGTCCTGTAGAAGTTAGATTGCGAACTACACGCTATCTTAGTTGGATTTAGCAAGTAATAGATATTATTGACATTGTTATAGTTGATTATTTGACTACAAACATTTAGACAGCAAGTATATACGTGTGGTAATTTACAATATACAATAATTTATATAACCTAGGTATGTATACTAACTGCGATAGCGTGTAGTCAACTCGATGGCGTATCCCTAGATGATAATAAAAAACTAAATCCAAGTTATAATTGTTAATCAGTGTTAAAAATCTTATCATCTCGATTAAGAGTTACAGTGTTGTAAAGATTGATATATTTCATTTGTAAATTTATTATAATTCTGTTATTATTGTAAAGTTTCTTTTAATAAATAAAAATTTTAAAATTTACATACTCGTTCAAAGAAGTGTTTTATTTGCCAATAATTTACTCTTCGGGTACATTAGTCCGCAACTCGTGGTAGGGTGACTTATTCAATTTTTGACTCCATTTGTCGATACTTCTGAAATATTTCTCAAGTTGTTCATGTTTTAGTGTAAGGTCAGCCGGTGTGATATTACTATCGCATGTGTTTCCACTGTAAGCGCCCTCCGAGAGACAATCAGTACGTGACACGTTTCTTATCATTTCATACTGAGAGAAATTGAGTGAAATTGCTGAGGAGATTTTGTCAAATTTTTTTCCGTAGCGGGAATGGGTCGTCACCATGCTCCCGCTATCTATGAACATGTCCATACTGTTCGATATGTTATCAGACCTACACTCCAAAGAATCCTTCGACACAAACTTACTCTTCTTTAATCTACATAAAGCCAGATCCAGAGATTGGACAGCATCGTTCAAATTGATACTCTTACGTTTGTATGGCTCGTTATGGCAGGACCTCGCTTTTACCATGCCCTTTTTGTCTATAGTGACATCCATTATGATGATGTATGTGTAATTTACACAACAATTGTAGTCAGAAAATAAATAATTTTAAAATTATGGCAAAAGTAAATACATTTATAGGAAAAGTCAAATTATTTTCCTGTCAATCATTATTTAAATTGCTGTGTGGCGCCATCTCGTAAATCTTTACAGTACTTTTCCAATAATACAAAGTAAAGTATCACCACCCCTCAATAGATGGCGCTAGTACAGGATAACAACCCTGAAATACTTACTGTCGTTGGCATATAGATGGCACTAGCAGTCTTTATATTAAGTTAGAATCTGTTCAACTATGAAATATAATTTCGAAAATACGGATCGAAAATACGGGCCATTTGTACCACGAAACACGTTCATCCCGCAAACAGGCACGAAGATACGGATTTGTACGTATCGTGACGTAAAACCGTACCATGAAATCCGTTCTTTCGATGTTACGGGAATTTGACAGCTAGGTTTCAGTGAAATTGCCGCGGATTTTACGACAGCCGATAAAGGTAACTTTTTACATTCGTATATAAGAATTTTATAGTTATGAGCGCTTTAATGAACATAAAAGTTGATTCGTTTATGATTTTGATTGTATTTTAATACAATAAATGTGTCAAAAGTGAAATTTATTGATGTTTACTAATATAAACATTGTAATAAACATACATTATCTTATCTATCTACCGGATTCATGTACAAAAGCCCGCTGGCGGCACATGGTCGAGCGATGTTTAATACATGAAAACCTTACCTGTGAAACAATCTATCTAACAGTGAAAATCAAAACAAAATCCGTTTAGTAGTTTCAAAGAAAATCGTACATAGACAGACGGAAAGCTTGTATTTACCTAAACTACAATACCAGGCGGCCGACACTAAAGAGTTTATAATATTATTAATCATTGGCGGATTGTTACTTTTATGAATGTAGCGGCAGATATAGGTTGTCGATTTTAAAATTAATATTTTTTTTCTTAATAATTTGTGATAGATTTCAACAAGATCAAAATTAAATATAAATGCGTTTCAGTTTTGATAATGCCATCGTGTTTATTACAAGATTAGGTACATTATATACGCCTTATTTAAAAAGTTCTTACCTAATTTGTTAGGTATTAAATAACAAATGTACTATTTAAATTATTCGCATTGTACTGGTTCATTTTTACCTACCTAATAAAAGACCTATATTTCCGATCGGATCTAGGGTTCTGTTGGAATCACTTATTTATGATGTAAGTTCATGGTTATTTACTGTATATTGCGGACGAGTGACGGACGGATTCGAAATTACGTAATTTTTTTCATTGTTAGCCCACTGATATTGAGTTTCATTTGCTTTGCGTTCAACAATAATATATGTATACCAATCTTACCTAGGTACTCGTACTTTTATTTTCTCTATAAATTACTATGAAACAGCTGAATACATTTTTATGAAACTTTGAGTGGGTGGGTAGTAAGTAGGACTTATCAAGCAAAGGCACAGCATACTTTACAGAAAGAAAAACGTGACATACTTAAACATTCAAATTAAATATTAATATGATCCTCCTATCCTAAGAAATCTGCCTGAATTATCTTCGACGGTAAATAAGCATCACACAGAGCTGCGGCGGTGGGAGCGACTGCCTCTATTTCAGACTTCATGCCGCTTGACAACATCGAATTAAGTTCGTCAGCTATTGCTTTACCTAAAGTTCATGAAAAATACTTTTAACTTGATCTAAACCTTAACAAAGTATTAGATCAAAAGTTAAACAAAATTAAATCAATTGACCTTTTTTTAAAGTAGCATATTTCATAACTTTTTTCAAATTTCATTAAAATCGGTTTAGTTACTTAAACGTGAAAGCGTAACAGACAGACAGACAGAGTTACTTTCACATTTATAATATTAGTATTGATATAGAGATGTTAGGTACCTAACCTACTTGATTCCACATTTAGGTCTAAGTTTACTTAATATGTTATTCTTAAAAGATTACCTTGATCCGTATTCAAATAAGGTCTTTTGAGCATAGATATTATTTTTAAACGATCTTTTTCAGATTGTTTGAGTCGCGCAGGCATTGGAGCTAAAGTAACAATATCCTTAAACCGGGTACCCAATAGTAGTAAAGAAGTACATGCCAAACACGAAGATAAATGTGACTGAGCCTGAAAAAGACAAATTAAACTAAAAAATGATTTTTTTTCAATGAATGAACGTGACTGGAAAATATGTCTGCCGCCGAGGAGATTATTCAGGCTTCGCTAGCATTATGCCTTATACCCAAAAGGTACGTAAACAAAATGATCTGTCTAGAATATTACGTAACTACATACATCAGAATTTGTATGAAATTTCTATTTCTAAGTACTTACAGAAAAAACGATGGAGTTTGTTCCACCTTTTTATGAATATATTACGTTGTGGAAAGGGAGAACTTCTAACTCCCTAAGCCCATTTAAAAATTAAGAACCAATGTAATAATAGTGAGGTCTGTTATTCACATACCAAGGATCCATATTTGTATGTCAGAAATATATCATAACCGTGTGGATCTGCGTCAACTAAAGCCAATGCACGCAACTGAAATTCCTTACACAGCTTCACTAACATTAGGCGTGTACATACATCTGGATAACCTTTACCCTGAAATTAAAAAAAAATCTTAGATAACGTTTCTAAAGATATTTAAAGCTTATATTCAAAACTTACGGTAATAATAATAACGGGTCCTAAACGTAGCAATGCTCCTTCATCGAGCAACTTTTGAAATATTGCGTCTTTTTCCACGACCAAAATATATTTTGCATTTGATCTCATATTTTTGATTCCCATTACATCCTGCGGTATGAGCGTACCTAAAGTTATCGAAATCAAATAAACTTAATTAAAAAGGACTGTAGTAAAATATGTACCTACTTAATATGAGAAGTGATTGGACAAATAATAATTCTACCATATGGTTCGTACTTACTAAAAGCTAAGATTATAATAAATTTGTTAGATGAAGCCTCAAAAATATTATAATGGGATAAAAGGAAGGCTTGGCTTTAAAATATGTATTTAAACATTACATTTAAAATTTTGAACTCCTGCTATTATCACTATACTATCGTTGTATGTCATTATGTTGTTATGTCGTTTTTCTCATGAATTTTGAAATATCACTTACCACCAGAAACAGAGCAGTCCACTGTTTTCCCATCACTAGTTTCAATGGTCAGTGGACCAGCAACCAAGCCTTTAGCTGTGGCATTTATACTCAACTCCCAAGGCGGAGTCTCCAATAGGCAACAAACATCACGAACAGCTACGTCCAGATTTGATTGATTGCGAAATCTAACCACATTTTGGTAAAATAGCTCCCTTAAGAAATATAGGTAATTATTGTAAATTAGACACGACAAAAAGACGAGCACCATTTATTTTGTATCTATCTATCTATCTATCATCACGCCTTTTATTCCAAGTGTGGTAGGCAGAGACAATCAAATGTTATTTGCTACGGTCCTGACATACCTCTTTCGCTTCTTTTATATTCATCATACCTTTCATACATGCTCGGCGATTGTGTGTACTTACTTTTAATATTGCCATCGATCAATATATTTTTTTATATGTTCAATAAAAGCACACCTAGGTCGTCTTCTGCCAGCATTTCCTTTCACTTCAACCATATAAACCTTTTTAGTCAATCCTTCATCCTTCATTCTTTCAACGTGTCCAAACCAACGTATAGTTCCACAAACATATCTGGCCCGGTGACAGCGTCGCTGTTGTCGCATGTTTTGCCAATAAAAATGATTTTTCAATGTAAAGTGGGTATATAATATGGCCATTGCCATATTCATTTTAGGTAGAAAGAACAATACGTAGAAGAAACATGAACATTTTACTTATTTACTTATTATTGTATCATTAGTTCCAATTTTGGCCACTGGGTCCAATGACAGGGTCAGATAAGTTTGTGGAACTATATATGTACTATTTTTTTATTTTGTAAAAGTTATAATTGTTTTAAAATGGATAATAACAATTAAAAAGTTCTGAAAGGGGGTGGGGGTGGTAATGTATACGTTTTTAGGGGTTTGTACTAGTTTTTTGCGGTTTGCGGCTAAACTATGCATCCTATCAAAAAAAGTTATATGTAAAAGTTGTAGATAATAAAAAGATCTATAACTTTTCTTATATGCATTATTGCCCATAACCTCAACATTATCGAGAAAAATGCAAAAAACCGTTTTTTTTATTTTTTATTTTTAACTATTGCAAAAAAGTTTTGTTTTTTATGAAAATCAGTGAAAATGTTGTTTTTGTATTTCAAACAAGCCCAAATTTTTTCAAAGCAAAATATTAATTTTTCAATGTTTTATAAAGAAAATTTTAAAAAATTAGGTTATTTTCAATCGAAAAATTTGGTTAGCAAATTTTTGATAAATGACCTTTTCCAGTGCTCATTTTCTTCATTGAAATCTCAGCTTTGATATAGAATATATAGTATTGCTTGTATGTAAAAAAATTGTTAAAAAGGCGAAAAACCGAAAAAACTACTTTTTAAAATAAATGCGTTACTTCTTATAAAATACTCTGTTGTACAAGTTATTTACCTGTACTTAACTATTCTCGGCTTTCAAAATCCTGAAAACATTGTTCAACTCGCAATTAAATAGGTAAAAATTATAAAAACACCAATGCTGTGGATTGAGAAAATTGTTTAATTACTTTTTGTTATTCGTAAGTATTTACAAATTATCACGTTAAAGTTTTTACTTGATTATGGAATTAAAAAATTTAAAGTACAATAATTTTATGAAAAACTTGGTTTTTTCGTGAGAACTTCTTTATCTCCAGAATCAATCAAGCTTACTATTTCTTCTCGTTCATTTTCTTATCATTACTTTCTTGAAGTTCTTCTTGATTGTCCACTTCGGTATCATCATTTTTATCTATATTTGATCGATCGTCGTCATCGATAGTATCCTCGATATTCCAAATTTTGTCGTAAGATGATTTTTTGGCATTACAACACTTATCAGAACCGTGAGAAGAAATAGAAAGTAGTTTTTTTTTAAAAGTAGTTTTTTCGGTTTTTGCCTTTTTAACGATTGTTTTACATACAAGCAATACTATAATTTAATTCTATATGAAAGCTGAGATTTCAACGAAGAAAATGAGCACTGGAAAAGGTCATTTATCGAAAATTTGCTAACCAAATTTGTCGATTGAAAATAAGGTCATTTTTTTAAATTTTCTTTATAAAACATTGAAAAATAAAAAATTTGGGCTTGTTTGAAATACAAAAACAACATTATCACTGATTTTCATAAAAAAAAAAATTTTTTTGCAATAGTTAAAAATTAAAAACCAAAAAAACGGTTTTTTGCATTTTTCTCGATAATGTTGAGGTTATGGGCAATAAGTTATATTAAAAAAGTTATAGATCTCTTTATTATCTACATCTTTTACATTTAACTTTTTTCGATAGGATGCATAGTTTAGCCGCAAACCGCAAAAAACGAGTACCAACCCCTAAAAACGACATTACCACCCCCACCCCCCTTCCAGAACTTTTTTCGAGTCTGGACTATTTTTCCTTCGTTATTTGCATCTTCAACTAAATTTTCCTACCACTCGTAGGTATACTGCTAAGAATTTTTCATGTCTCAAATCGGATTGGCCCTGGCCACTATGCACATTATTGACCTTTATCGAAATAAAATGTAAAATTATACCTTCTAGTAACTGTCAAGTTCTTGGTCAAAAGTTCGTGAATTTTAGTTAATACAAATACGATCGAGCTAAACCGCGTTCTATCTTCATTATTCGAGTAAGAGACTGTAGTTTTCTTTGCAAGTGCTGTTGACTTCAACGTCACCCTAAAAAGTGTTGTTCATTAAGTTTTAAAAAATAATTTTGTGTTTAAAGCTCTTTTACTGAATTCTACCTGTCTAAATCATAAATACAGTTGCTCCATAATTTTTGATTTCGAAGATATAGTTTGGGCGTATTTCCTTTCTCTGCAGTTTCATTAATATCTTTCAAAATTGTTTCAATTTTTTTAATTTTTTCTTTCTTTTTTTCGAGAACTTCATCAATATGCCTGTTCGTCGTCATATCATTATTACCTAAAAAATAAATGTGGGAAATAATCATTTTATTAATACATATTAGACTTTCTTTTGTAAACATTACCTACCATTGTTTAATTGTTTGTGTATACATTGGTCAATAAGTATTTTTCTAACTTCATGAAAGTCAAGTTTTCTATCCGGTATGTTTCCACCGCCCTCTTCCAGACAATCCGAGGTTTGCATACTATTGTACAGCTTGTCAATTGCTAAGACAAGTTCAGTGCTTTGTTTAAACTGGCTCACGCTAGCATTTCTTGAACCATGTTCTATAATATTAGGCAAAGCCATTTCTGGTGAAAACTCCATGTTTACCTACAAACACCGTGCCTTTATAATGCGATCTCTATTTAAGTATACCAACCGGTGGCAAAAGCTGTTGATGATCCTTACCTACGTAGGAGATGCTTATCTCACCGCAAACAATAACAGCCGTATACAAGGAGCGTCGTAAAAAGACCACGAACACAATGGCAGAACTCCTCGAGCGAGAGTTTTTACTACGAAAGGCGAACAAGTAAACAGGACGAAATCATCGTCGGTGGCACATCCGACTCGCGTGTACTGAAAAAAATACACAATAGATTTAATCGAGAGATAGTTTGGGCAGGCGTCTCGAGGAGCAGATGACACGCCGTGACGAGCCCACAAAGGGCGTGAAATGACGTCATAATAGCCTCGAATTATCGCCCCCTCTTGTCTCAGGCAAATATTTAACAGGACTACTTTTTGTCCTTCTTGGGAGATGATAAATAATGGGGCGAACAAACGACGCACCGTTACCTACCGTGCGGTCTACGGTGACATATATTATTGCTACGATGCGACTGATGCGAGTTAAGTATGTCTTATTACGGGACCGTGTCATAAATTATTTTGATTCAGCGACCGCAATGTTTAATAACTTAACTGTAATTTATAACATTACATTGATTTTATATTACAATGTAACATACTTATATTTTTCTTATTGCATTTTATTTCTTTGCAAATTATGTTGTCTATCTTCTATTAAGATTCGGATATGTGTTATTTATATTTTTTGATGTATTTGTTAATGGCTAAATTAATTACCTAAATGACTTACATAATAGTGTTCCTGGAACTATACGGATTTTTTCCTAGATGAAAATTAAGCACATAAAGTATCAAATGTTGAATATAAAAATGTTTAGTAAGCCCAGAGGATATTTTGGTTAAACAAGTAGTACCCACAAACCAGCACTTAACTACAAATTATTAATATTGCACATAATTTAAATAGAGGTGTGAGAAAGTAATGGTTACAAAGTGTTCCCGAAGCCCTAGACAGGCTCCCTGAGGTGTGCGATATGATCAGCGGGTGACAGCCCGCACAAACACCGTACAAATTGCTCGATCGCTCCTCAAAATTGATTGTCGCAATTATTTCGGCGAACCCTTTCGCGACTTTGAGAGGTGAGAACTCACTTATCTGGTTCCTCGATCACTTGACGCGTTGGATTCTCCCTGCAGGCGGCTGTTGGTTATTTGGCATTATTTTTTGTCACGATCTACGACACTGATATCAGTCAGATAAGCTTGAATGCTATTTCGTATTATGATTAACGGCTTTAAGGTTGCAAGGGTGTTTTACTTGGAATCGTAAAATGTGGGATAAGGGTTGAGAAGAGTTATGTTCAACTTTATGATATTTTTTGCGTAACGAACGAAATATGTTTTAAATGATTATGTCATTGGGAAAGTCTAGTTTAGACATGGATGCAATTTTTTCCGCACTGACCGCACATTGTTCCCACAAAACTATAACCACTCGAGTAGCCAACCGTGCGAGATGTAGAGATTGTCGAGTATTATAAAATAGGAGTTGTAACAGTTTATGCGCGGTTTTATGTGTGGAGTGCAAAGTAGCGTCGCAGGGTGCCACAGCCCACAATGGACCACCATAGTGTTATCTCGATGGACGATACATTACCGCCTAATTGACTTCTCAAAATGTCGCTGTAATACTTTATTTGTATTTAAAGTTATTGTACAAATTCAACTACCTTCTCTGGTTCTTTTGATTAGGCTAGCTTATAGGAACAAACAGAAAATGTTCTAAGACAAAGTAATTATTTTTTACTAATTCCGATAAGTTTCAGTTTAATAATAAGTTAAACATATTATATCGACTATCAGTCTGTCTGGTATGATTGCACTAATATTGAGAAGCACTAAATGAATTTTGATGGAGTTTTCACTGTTAAGGTGGCCACACATTAGTCCAATCCCCGGCGCATCGCCGTACGTTCCACCGAAACCGACCACAGACTCGTCCAATTCTTGTAACGAACCGTCCGCCTAGATCATCCGGCGGCCGGAATGTGAAATTTTCAGTGCGATGCCGGACGAATGAGTGGCCTACTTTATGATCTGCATTTCTCGAGAAAGGTTTATGTGTATTACCTAAATATAGCCCATCTCTATAGGAGTTGAGTGAATCAAGTCGGAGAAAAATATTTGCCACTACGGCGTTTTCATTGAATATTCTGCCTAATCCGTTAGAGGTAACAATAAAAGCATTAATAATATAATACAAGTTCAATTATGGATTAAAAACGATACAAGTGAGCTAAGTTGGTCATTACAGTCGAAACTGGATGCGGCCGAAGAGGGCGTCATGCGATGTTTTGATGTTGCGATGAAAAAATATAATAAACTGTATATTTTTGTAATTATAACATAAATTAAAGTTAAATCAATAATTTCATGAAATAAAATGTTTACTTATCATATCTTTAACTATCAATTTATTTATTCACAAAAATGTTTACTTAAAATTGTTATATATATACAAAAACTCTTTGCTGAAATTTAAAAAAATATGTAAAGTGAAAAGCTTACGTAGGTAAGTAGCCGTTTTATATGCTACTTTGTGTATCAAAAAACAGTGAAATAACAGTCACTTTACAAACAAGTGTGTTGAAAAATATCTAAATAAATAAAATAAAATTTCCTTATTAATAAATAAGCACGACATTCTCTCTCACAAAGTAAACCCACATTCCCACACCCTACAAGAATCGTAACAATGTCTTACAATGCAGAGTGGCTACTTATCAAGATTGTTTCATTGTAATGGAAACAATATTCCGTTTATAATAGTATTGCAATGTTATTGAGTATGTATTCCCGCAATTTTTAATACGGGCTCTTGCGATGTGCCGCCCTGCCTAACGTTTCTCTTGACAGACGGACAATTCAAACATTGCCTACGTTATAATTTTTGGAAAAACTGACCCCAAAACGGCTGAATTAATTTTGATGAAAGATATATTGCTCTTGATCATAAATAAATATTGATGGGATGTGGTGAGCAGTTATATCATGATAATACGAGTGAAACCGTGGAGCAGCCTCTAGTTTTAACACACAACGCGCAATCGGCGATTATTATTTGACAAAATAATGGCGAGCTTTCAGCTTGTTACCCAAATACTCGAGAATCCATCAGCTTTAATATTATCAATATTAAAAACAAAACTTTAATAAATTCTCTTCCCTCTAAACTTGTGCTAGACGCCCCGCCGTGCCCTCCATATTGTCAGAACAATTTAGTTCCCACCCCAGTGTTCTCAACATTTACATGTTCACAAAGCGACTGTCACATATTAAACGATATAATTACGAAGTGTACTAGATTTATTGCCGAAAAACAAAGAGGTTTGGAGTGCGCTTCAAACTCTTTGGTGATATAACCCTTTTGTTTTGATAAAAGAGCCGTAACTAAGTCCACGTTGCTCATTTATGGGGTAATTAATGCCTGTTCCCATAATCCCCTACAATTAAAATATTTTTTTATTTTGTACTTTTTTTAAAAAAGTGATCAATTGACCTTTGTAATTTAAATTTAAGTCACCCTAATGATAATAACTTAGTTTTTTTTTATCTATTGAATATTTAAAAAATTTTTTTTTTTTTTAAATTCTTCACGGGTTGCCTTACAGCTCCCGGGAACCGTTGCCGGCCCCAGGGTACCCAGTGGAAGACAAAGTGATTTTTGAGGCTATACCTACGAGTGGCCAGTTCTGTTGAGATTAAAAAAAACATTTTAGTAAGTACCTACCTACTTATCTACCTACGTAAATATGTACGGAATCCTTAAATTAATTTAGTAAAATCTATGATTTTGTAATAAAATAGATGCTAAATATTGGCTAAATAGTTAAAGACAGTAAGTAGGTATAATTATGAAAATATAACCAATGTTATTGTAATGACATAAGATCAATGATGGACCATTAAATTTACTTGTAAATGACGCTAAAGAAACTCGTTTGTGCAATCTTTTTTTAAACAAGTTTAGCGAGGAAATAAGTCAGTTGCTAATGACCGCTATCGCATGTGTGAACTGCAGATTTAATTTATGATCAATCGACACCTAGGGTTATACCAGTTATTGCTTTAACTAAATAAAATAATAACAACAATAAATGGATTGTCTCTGCCAACCCCTCTTGGGATAAAAGGCGTGATGATAGATAGATAATAATAGTAACTCCTTAAAAAAATTAAACCACAGAACATAACTACCTAACTAAACAGAATGAGAAAGCCTAGGTATGCTTCTAATAAAGTACTATATGTACTTAGTAACGAAATTCCGAAAGAGTTTTTAGGAAAGCAATTTTATAAGACCATATTTAGCAGAGGTAATTCAAATATCATAGAAAGTCTTATGTTAGAGAACTAGAATGTTTTCCTTCATTCTGCATTGAAGTATAGTAAACACCTTTGAGTAATAATATAAGTAAAAGTCTGTCTGTAATAGCCATTTGCACGATACCGCAACATAAATGACGGTTTTTAGTATTTTTGTCGTATGTTTGTCAAGAATTGGCTTCGAAACTGCTCAATGGATTTTGATGAAAATTTCTTATTTTTTTTCATTTCGATATCTTGAAGGGTTCTGTACAAAAGTAAAAATATATATTGTCCGTATGTGGCTGTGTTATTAACGGGATCGGGTGAAAAGTGACACCAAAAATAGTGAAGCCGTGGCAGTTAACTAATATAATTACCTCTTCAAAAATAAGTAAATTATATGTTTATTTAGAAATTATTAATGTATCAACCCTGATAGTTTTGCCTGGTAATAGCTTTACAGTCAGATCACGACAGACAGGTGTTCACGCAGGCGCCAGTTCACGCTTTGCATTGCTTAAGAACTCCATAATTTATTCTATGAACTCTGAAGTGGCTACTGTTTTCATTGTAATTTAATTAATGAGACCACTTTCTTTTTTAAACTTAGTTTTGCCTGCGTGAATTTCATATTTTCAAGCAAATTATCTCATGTAGGTACCAAACATTCAAAATATGACTACGAACAATCCTTTGCTTTGCTCGGATACTACTTATTCATTGGGAAAACATGTACAAGTTTAAGTTAAAAAAAACTAAAAAACACAGTGAAGTATATATATTTACGTTAAATTTCGTAGGCAATTTAAATCTAAAACAATATTGTTTACTACATATTTCCTTATATCTCTAAGTTTTCTAACGAATTCGGTAGCATTTTCCAAGAGAGCGCGCTACCTCTTTTCGGGACTTGATTCACTAATATCGTTTGCGCGGCTTTTATAAGTAACTAGCTTTGCCCACGGTTTCACCCGCGTGAAAATATAATATACCATAACGCATGAGGAGATAAAATAGCAATGTTCGGTTACGTTGCTATTCCGTCAGTATATTTGATTCACTAATATCGTTTGCGCGGCTTTTATAAGTAACTAGCTTTGCCCACGGTTTCACCCGCGTGAAAATATAATATACCATAACGCATGAGGAGATAAAATAGCAATGTTCGGTTACGTTGCTATTCCGTCAGTATATCCGTTCAGTAGTTTCGGTCTATTTAATCGCAACAAAATCGAGTAAGTAGGTAAACAATTTAAAATGAATTGATCTGTGGATTTTATTCTGGTACCTGTACCTACATATATCTTATTTCTCAATGGTGTTTTTTTTGTCGGTACGCCATATCTCTCTAATACTAAATCAAAGTTAATGTTTGATACGCCATTTTGAAGATTATTAAATTTTTCACTCTAATGTCGAAAAATAAAAACACCTAAAATTAGACAAATTTATGTATTTTGTAAAAGACGCCATCTGTTGGAAATTAGTGGAACTAACGCTACGAACTTTTCGCACGAGTCATCTAGTATGAAAATATTTCTGATAAGTCCATAGTGATTCTGTGCAAGTAGGTAGGTAACTGATATTTTTACATAACCATCTTCCATATTTAATCTATCAACACAACTGCAGTCTTTTCTATTTATCGAATATAAATGTGTAAATTAAATCCAATATGTATGAGAGGGGAATTTAATAGTGTAATGCAATGATTGTGTCGTGTACGCGGACCGCATTAGGAAAGTCGCGTCGGCAGGTGGCAGGCAGCTGCGTTCTCAGGACTTAGAAATTAAATCTAGAAGTATCCCACTAATTTACGATGTACGCACTATCTACCGATAGGACACGTGCGTGATGTTATGTAAGCTATAAACTTCCTCGTTACTTAATAGTTTTGCAAATAAAAAACTTGTCACTTATGTAAATTAATAATATTTAAGATTATGTTAGGTAATAACAAGGGTAGGTAATAACATGGGTTAATAAATTCATAAATTTAATAATTAAAGAAAAATGAAAATATAATCAGATGCAAAACTTACAGAATTATCCCATATTATTTCGTATTTGCAGTAGCATTAAATAAAACTCGATGCACATAAAGTTACAACCAAAATATCTACAAAAGTCCACTTACCTTTTTAATTTTATTAAAATTTTTATTATTCTTTCTTTCTTCTTCTTCTTCTTTTTTTTCAATATGGCGGTTCCACCAATATTAATCGGTGATTTCGCCAATGTCAAGTAGTATAGCCGTTTACGGTGATTATAGCCAATAAATCGGTATGTATGATAATCCCGCCGACCGCGATATGTCTTATTAATCACTGATTAATCACAACCATCGCAGCGCGGGCGGGATTAAACTGGATTCCCCAACACGTCTCCGCGGGAGCGTGTGCTATCCACCAAGGCGTGTCGTGGAATCATTAAAATTTTTAAAACATTATAAAAAAAAATTGGCGGGCGATAATTGACATAAGTTATGTCACATAACCACATTTTTTAGTTCCTTTTTTTGTTTCTCATTCTCCATTTTCATGGAAGGCAATTTTTAGTTCCTTTTATTCAATTCGGAAAAGGCAAAGGCAAACCGCCGTACAGCCAAGTCTTATTTTATTTCTCTTTTTAACGCCGTAACCAAGTCTTCTAATAATATAATTAGAGCGAAGGCAAATGAGATAACCACAAAATAACAGAGATAATGATATCTTCACTCATAACTTAATTATAGGGCAAAGGAATTATAGTTATAAATGCAGCTTAAAAAATAACTTTGTTTTTATATTTATTACCTATTAATGTTACTAATGAATAGTGCCATGAATAGTGAATTTAGTGAATTTAGTTAAATCATCTAAGATGAAAAATCCACAGAATTACACATACACCTATTTACACGCACACTGATGTAGTAATTTTTTGGTCTTATTCTAATTACGACATTACCAATCTAGTAGAGCGCCCGCCGTATACATCTATGGCCTAAACTGTGTATTAGATATACGAACCCGCAATCCCGCGGGATCCCGCTCCACTTATTAACCTGCGGGATCCCGCACCTCCAAAATGCGAATCCGCGGATCCCGTAAGTTTAAAAATTGGCGTTGCCGTTCCGCACAGAGCGGCGGCGGGCGGCTCATACAGTTGCACATAGACTCGTACCGTTGCAAATTGCAATTTCTAAAACACACCTATAGTTGGCACATCTGCAATCTGCTCTCACGTTAAAGGAAGAATTAGAGAAACAGTTTCAACAAGAAAAATAAATATTAAAAAAAAAACAGACAACTAGCGAAAGGATTATGAAAAAATTTTTGAAAAATAAATGACGCCATTTGAGTCCGACGAAATCAGAGGACTGAGATAAGTTTGATTACTACTTGTATGTACTTGATTATTTTTAATTGTGATTTGTTATTTGTTTAACTATGATTGTTAAATAATATAGGTATATGACATGTCTAATAAAAGTTGATTCTTTAAACAAAAACTTGTAGTTTCAATTCGATTTTATAACATTATTTGAAAGGTGCGCGGGATTGAATGAGCTGCAATCCCTATATACAATGTATCTACGATATAGCTCTCTTTCTCCTTCTCTCTACGTTATATCTTTCTTCTCTCTCATTTAACGAAATGTGCCAAAATATGACGTGTCCTTGAAATTTCACTCTCAATTCTCGTCCAATAAATTACCGAAAAAAGCTCAACTAATTGTTGAGAGTTATACCTATAGTTATTACTAGTGATGTCACAGTATAGCACGACTAGAGCATAGCATGTCACAAGTCAACCCCCGCGTGTGGAGATGATAATATCTCAAACATCTGTCGCTACCACGCGCCACCGGGACCACCAATATCGATCACCTTTACTTATCTACCTTTAACTAGGATTGTTTTCTGTTTTTGTCGAAAATAATGCATTGATAAATTAGTTTTACTTTTACATTTTGACCTTAATATATTAATCTCGGCTCTTGACGTTTATTTTAGTGACACAAAGTTGTTTCATTACCTGCAGTAAGAATTATACGATCAAACAGCATTCACTATATCTACTAATAGATCATCACATTCAGGCCCGTAACCAGGATTTTTTTTCGGGGGGGGCTGTGATCCTTCTGCTAAAACTACCTAGTCTTTGTTTGCGTTTTTGCTACAGATGACCGGAAGGGGGGTGGGGGTGCGAAAATGTGTGTTTTTAGGGGTGAAACGCGGTTTTTCACGATTTCTGGGAAAAGTCGACCTCCTATCGAAAAAAGTTAAATGTAAAAGTTGTTGGAACTTAAAAAATCTACATATTTTATTCGGGCGATTTTTTGACATAACCTAAAAAAATGGAGTAAAATCGCTAAAAACCGGAATTTTCATTTTTTATTTTTATCATTCACAAAAATCATCCGATTTTGATGAAATTTGGTGAAAATGTACATTTTTATGTTTTAAATAAGTTGCAATTTTTTCAAGCCATTAAATAATTTTATTTTTTTCTACGAATTTAATTGAAAAAAAGGCCCAATTTTTAAATCAAAAAAGTTGACGAACAACCTTTTGATTTTTTTAATTTTCAGGACGGCTTTTTATTCGTTGAGACCTCTACTTTAAGATTGTCTAAAAAAGTTATATGGTTACAATGGAAAAATATCGATAAAAATCAAATTTTATAATATCGATTTTTCCCTAAATTCAACCAAGAAATCGAGGAAAAAATGAATAAATAAAAAAAATTTATACATTATATTACATAACATTAAACATCAAGTTTTGCATGACTTTCAGAACATCAGTATGTACAAAGAAAGATAAAGAATAAGTAAAGTTTAAGGAAAAATCGATATTATAAAATTGGATTTTTATCGATGTTTTTCCATTGTAACCATATAACTTTTTTACATCATCTTAAAGTAGAGGTCTCAACGAATAAAAAGTCATCCTGAAAATTTAAAAAATCAAAATTCTGTTCTGATTTATAACGATTTTCTCCATTTTTTTAGGTTATGTCAAAAAATTGTTAATAAAAATTGTATATTTTTTAAGTTCCTACAACTTTTATATTTTTTTTTTTTCGATAGGAGGTCGACTTTTCCCAGAAATCGTGAAAAACCGCGTTTCACCCCTAAAAACACGCATTTTCGCACCTTCACCCCCTTCTGGTCAACTGTTGCGGTCCAATCGATTTTTCCCCGTTTATGTATAATTTATCCAAATTTTTCCCGCCATCCCTATACTGCTAAGAATTTTTCAGATTTCTAGACTCTCAAAAGCGCTTTGGCACTGGTCTAATGAGGTTGAGGAGAGTAATGACTGCTAAAATTTAAAGTAGTGTCCGCAGGGAACCGGGCAGTATGCGGCAAACTCAGTATGGCCGTTTTCGGTTTTTCCGTTTCGGGCACGAGTAGGTATATCTGCCTATAGAATTTTGTCACATACCTACATTATTATAGGGAAGTTTCAAATAAGATCATTAAATAGCAAATTACAGTTACTTCCAAACTGTCTTTCAACAGTAATTTCATATATCATTCTATAAAATGAACGTGACCGAACTGACCATGACAATACAGAACAAATTACTCAATTCTACCATAATGTTTTTTATTTGACCATCAATTGTCCATGCGTCGTCGAGTAACCGAGGGCGCATTCCCTCACACCTCCGTCAGCTGGCGTAGACCTCACCCTCCGAATACTCATATTAACTTCAATTGAGCTCGACAAATTTACATGAAAGAGTAGCTTGAGTTAGAAGCGGTAGCGAATGTCTGATGGTTCCCGCTTACCAACGCCCCAACTGACGAGCCTAAATGTTAAGCTGAAGGATTCCTTCCGCTAACTATGCATATCGCCATTCAACCGTGCATTTAAAAATAAAATAAATAAATAGATGTCCATGATCATATTGTTTGTGAACTTATTGTCTCTCATAAAAGTGGATTCAATCTTGCTATGTCATGTCAAGTCCTTTAATTACTACCTAATCAATCCTATGTATCTAGAAAATATATAAAATATAAGCTTCGATCATATAGGTAGATAATGTATAGATATAGTGTCGCCTAAGAAACGACGCGCAGAAATCGTCCAATTTTTATTTCTATCTCTGTCTGTCAGCTCCAGTCAATTTTTGTATGTAACTTTTTTTTATGTCTATACATTTTATGACCACTGCATATAGGTACTAAGGTAATGTTATATTACTCCACGTTAGGAACATTATTTCGCTTAAAAAACGCTACCTCTCCTGACCGAGACCAAACAAGAGTACCCCTGTGCGCTGCACCATATGGTTGGAGGTACGCGACTCAAATCGCTATTATATTGCTTTTAATTGATAACAATTTAAATATATTTGGTGATTCACACTTACAAACCTCATTATTATTCATCGCGTCATTATCCTCATGTTCACGTTTTACTAAAAGATTGTTATCTGGCACGCGTATGTGTTTTTTTAACTTTACGTCGACAAGGACTTTGTTTAAAGTGAGTTGTTTATAACATATTATAATAAAGATTTCGTGAATCTTAAGTAAGGTATTTACACTGTACCTTTATTTTTATTTAACTAGAAATATTCACAGGCAGAATAAATCATCTAAAGTATATTTTCTGACTTGTCTTATTTGGTAAACAAACTTTGCATGTCTGTTTATTGTAAAATATAATATATTTTTAAATAAGAGTTTATTATTAGTTCTGCAAATGTAAAATAGGTTACAAATGTTAATTATTATGTAAAATTGTTAATATAAACGTCTTTTAAGAATTTTAAATGACAACTTATTTAAAAAGTCAAAGAAAATACACTTTATAAATATTAACTCAATGAACGCAAACTAAACACATTTTGGGGACTTAAAATTAAATTCATTTCATATTGTTAAAAAATAACGACACATAAAATTGCTGCATTTTGTAGGAATTTTTATTTTATTATTCTATAAAAGGGCATAACAAAGGGACAATTTATTTCTGTGGTTTTTGGTGGCGCATCGTAAATCAGGAGCAAGGGACCAAGTGTTAGGTTAGCTCCCTTGGAGTTTTGCTAAGTGTTTAACCTAAAAAGAAAACTATAAAACATCAACGCCTTCTGAAAATAAATAAACTATAACTTTTGTGTAGGACATATTCCGCTAGGAGGTCACGTTTCCCCGAAAATCTCAAATAAAATTAGTTAAAATAGTAAAAAACAAAAATTAAACCTGAGATAAAGTAAAACACTGTTTTTTACTATTTTAACTAATTTATCCAGTTGGTCCTTGCCTGTTAATATTTTTTTAGCCTTCAAAATCCGCTTCGGCACAGTCTATACCTAAAAATTTTGTACCTACATTTATGTGGTGTCTGCAATTAAAATTATCGTTTAAAATAACAGTTCAAGATAATTATTTAAACCAACGCATCGCGTGTAGATGTGCTGATAGATGAACAATTCACGGACCATATTGCATCCATGTCATTTACATTCTAATTACACGCAGGGTATTATCATTTTTAAACTTTTTGATAGCTGCCTACTAGACTAATATAATATTTCCAAAAAAAACTGTAATAAAATAAAATAAAAATAAACTGGGTACCCTGGGGCCGACAACGGTTCCCAGGAGCTGTAAGGAAACCCGTGAAGAATAAAAAAAAATAAAAAAAAACTAAGTATAATTTTTGCTAAACATTATTTTCAAACTTTTCTTTTGGCGACAAAATATTTTAAGTAGGTACTTACTTCAACTATATATTACAAGACAAAGTCCCTTGCCGCGTTTGTCTGTCTGTCTGTCTGAGCTTAGCCATAGCGAGTTTTCATGGTGTATGCGTCTAAAGGTGCCCATCCATTCGCCCAATCACCGACGCCCCGCCGTATGGTCCACCGAAACTGACCACAGACTCGTCCAATTCTTGTAACATCCGGAATGGGAAATTTGCGGTGCGATGCCGGGACCAATGTGTGGCCTACTTTATCCGTTAGAGATTTAACAAAATGATGTAGGAAATAATTATGTAGAATAAAATGATCTACAAAAAGTCTGCGGTGGCATATATCTATCTCTAATACATAAGTAGTTATAAGCTTATTTCTTAGTAGGTAAGTATTCAAATTATTGTAAACCCATATTGTACCTGTGCGATGCGATGCGTATGTTCCCTCTATGCGTATACCTACGTCAACTATACCACTTAAACGTACTATCGTATAACATTAGTTCATTTGTTTGTTTGTTTGTTTTTTATCCTTCTTTCACATCAAAATAAAGCAACGTATCCACGTGATTTTTTGCAGGACCGGATCTCAACATAGGTTACTTTTTATCCCGGAAATCCTTTGGGATAAATTATTATTTTCATGCTAGTATAAATATAAGAATATCTAGTATCAGCAGCGAACATAAAAATAATAAAAATGTAAACTCACTTTAATCTAAATAAACATCAAAACGAGGAAGTTGAGGAAGGAAATCTAAATTGTACAATTGAAGCCTTGTTCCAGATTCAATGATCTAATTGCATATGTGAGATAAACCCATTAACAAGGATAGAGTCGGTCGCAGATCCCGCGACTGAGAACTTTATCTATTGTTTTGGTACCAACCCACAAGCGATAGCGGGCAACTTAAAATTTTTATTGTTATGCACATTTTACCAAAGAGGTAGTATGGTATATTCATAAAAGAGGTTATTAAAATGTTATCACCGACCTCTTTGGAATATTCTGATTTTCTTTTTATTGCATTCAAAAAAGAGATTGTAAATTTGCCATAGTCAACCTCTTAGGAATATTTTGATTTCCTGTTATTTGTTGAATAGGTAGCTATTACAAAATAGGTTACCTATTCATAGGCTCTTTTGATTTTCTTTATATTGTTGTGTTTGTATATTCATAAAAGAGGTTATTAAATTGTTGTCATCAACCTCTTTAGAATAAATTTTAATTTTCATTTCACGATATGTAACAATGTATTAGGATTTATATAATAAATTAATCCGTCACTGCATAAACAGATCCTTAAGTTAGACATGTAAACCGCTATGCTATACCAACAGCCCATGCAACATCCGCAAACCTCTCACCTCGTACCTACAAAGGCCTTTGATGTGCGACCGGGGCGGGCGGAGGGCGGGCCCGCATGTGATCACCGATAACCCATTTGCGGCTCGTTACACGCTGATAGCCGCAAACAAAACACAGAGAAAGTAATTAGGAAAAGCCTTTTCCAGATACGGTAAGCACTTTACCTTCTTATTGGCCAAGGCTTATAAAGCTTATTGAAAAGTCATGAGGAATATATACATGGAAAATACTTAAATGTAAGTTTAGCCAGTATTCTTGCCACTGTAATACCTACTCACGGACATGTATTATTTCGATATTTTTAATTTTTAGAGTTTTCATTCTGTTTTTACCCCATGAATAGCTCTCTATTCATGAACATGTAGTGATACATACTCATAAGTAGAAAACTTTCTCGAAATCACTGTCCTGCGGTAAAGTGTCAAGAAGGCTAGCATCCTCGCTGTATGCTATATGTTCAACACCATATGTTGCCCTAGGTATGCTCCAGCCCTCTTGTCACTTGAAATGTCGATTAGACGAGATGATAATAAAAAAAGTAATTACATTGTTATAATAATTTAAAAAAATATTTGTTGAAGATGCTGCATGTTACTACCACGGTTACTACATTTATTTTGTCCATAATTTGTAACAAAGAGTAGAAACGGTGGAAGTGTGTCATAAAATGTATAATAAAATACTTAAAAGAAAGTGACTGTTGGTCGGTTTATGTTCTCCGTGACCACACTGAATGAATATTTTATGTCTCTATGCGGTTTATAACATATGTTCCTATTTTTAACCGACTTCCAAAAAAAGAAGGAGAAGGTTCTCAATTCGGACCGTATTTTTTTTTTTTTTTTTTTTTTTTTTTTATGTATGTATGTACATCGATAACTCCGCCAATTGTGAACCGATTTTGATGGTTTCTTTTTTAATCGACAGATAATTCTTCCGGATTGGTCCCATTTTTATCTCATAAAAATTGGTTCATTAGTTTTTCAGAAATTTTGAAAAAACTGACTTTATAAGTACATTTTTCTTGATATCTCGATAAAATATGTACCGTTTTTGACAACTTATTTTTTTCAAGACATAATAATTTCTCGACATTATCTCACAGACATATGACGAAAATCGGTTCAGTAGTTTTTCAGAAATTCAGTAATTAATTTCTGTTTACGGCTGAAATTATGTATCAGAAAAAGCCTTAGCAACGGTTGCTATTGACACGAAGTTGTCAATTTTCGTGACGATGGTCTAGCGTTTAAATGTAATGGGGTGCATAGGATGCACAAGCACATTACATGGTTCAAATCACATCCACAGGGGTATTTTTTTTTAATTTTCCATCAATATTTTTTTAGTTGCGTTATTATTTGTCTCTCAAGGCAGCAAAATCACTTAAAAGGGTAAAATAAACCTTTTAAAAAAAAGTGCACCGACTTCAAAAATTTGCACTGAAAAGTAAGAAATAATAAAAATTTCGTCGTAGAATTTGAAGACGGTTGGTGCCAAATTAGAAATAACTTAGTGGTACCCAAATTCACTAATCTAGATAATTTATTAGGAACCTACGATCATCAGTACAAACATAATATATAATATTGAACAGATATTTATGTTCTTAGATGTTTACTTAATTTTGTATCCTAATTTGGCACCAACCGTCTTCAAATTCTACGACGAAATTTTTATTATTTCTTACTTTTCAGTGCAAATTTTTGAAGTCGGTGCACTTTTTTTTAAAAGGTTTATTGTTTTCAATTTAAAAAATATTTATTACAATAAATAAAAACTTTTGCCTTCGACTCCGCTGGCGTAATACACTTTCTTTCTCCGTATTTTTCCGAGCCGAAAACTTGAGCTAAAAATTTAAAAGAGTGCACGTAAATCCAGCCTCTGCTCTACCACAGAAGAAACAATAGTCCTAGCACTCCTAGCCAATGGTACAAGCACTACTTCTGAAAATAATAGTTTTTCATTGAACGAGTGCTTCTGAATCTGGCCACCACCCCGTTATAGAAGATTTATCATTGCATGAAAATTTCATATTTGAGTCTGTTAAACATCAATATGAAATCAAAGCTTTAGTCCTTATTGAACAACGTGTGGCCAATGGGCCAAACCTCAAAAGTGAAGTCGAACTATCCGTCAATCCTGAGATGCGGGTAGGGTACTGGATACTCACAATTAGAAACACGTGCCGCTCTGGGAAACGGTTATTTGAATTAAAATAAATACTCATAAATGTGAGGTGTCGCCTGAATGTAAAATTATTAATGATGTAACGGTTTTCAATAAAATATTTATATTGTATTAGGTTCCCTATATTCAAAAATCAAACCCAATAATTAGCACATATTCATAATTCTCTTAGATTTCCCACAAGTACTCACATCCATATCGCTTCACTTTTTTAGACCCCACAGATGCAGTATTCATGTAAAAATAAACTAATTACATATAATTCAACAAAGAGTAGTAAGTTGTACTAGGTAATCATTAGAAAATACTATGTTATTTATGTAATTTACTAATGAAGTCTTTAAGAATAATAGATTTTACTTATTATGTTGGCAAGTAAGTAAGAATTACTCGGATATTTTTCGCAGTTTTAACTTTTTATAAACTCTTTGTTTCCTTGGTGGTCCTAATATTGCACGCAAGTCTATACAAAATTATGTTATTCACGAAATTGTACAATAATATGGTATTATTACATAAAATTCACTTTAAATAATGTATTTTTTTCCGTAAATATCCCAGAACCCCCAATACAAGCCACATAAGCCAAGCACCAATTTTCATTGTGAAAAGATGACCGTATGTTATTATTTTCGGATATAAATTAACAAATCATAGGTTTCCGCCGCAGCTTCGCCCGTGTATTTTTTTTAATTGTATCTATCTATCATCACGCCTTTTATTCCAAGAGTGGTAGGCAAAGACAGTCGAATTTGTTGACAATAACCATTTGTTACGATCCTGACATACCTCTTTCGCTTCTTTTATATTCATCATACCTTTCATACATTCTCGGCGATTGTGTGTACCTACTTTTAATATTTCCATCGATCAGTACCTATATTTTTATATGTTCAATAAAAGTTTTTTTTTAATTGAAAAGAATTTATCTTGAAATCCCAGAATAAAAGACTACATCACTCTCCGGCCTTCCAACTATCTCTGTGCAAGAAATCACGTTGATCCGTTTCCCTGTTACGATTCCTTCAGATCTAGAAACCCTTCCATAGAAACGGAAAGAAATCATAACATCAATTACCATAATTTATTACCCTCGAGAAGAAAACCTGTTCAACAAGGCTCGCCTGGAACATCTGGACGCGTAACGTAAACACACGACATCGCATTAGCAACAACTTATTGCGTAATCTTACAGCAGATGTACTGACACTGCTTATATTTAGAAAACAGGTGCTTTAGTGATCCCACGTGGACTAGCTTAGGGTTGTCATTTAATTATGATCATCATCATCATTATATCTACTGATAATAGATAGATATTAATCAAGATGCTAGAAGCAAGGTAGACTCCTGGTCCATGGGGACCGAGTGCAAAAAAAATCCACAAAGACATTGTGGCTCCAAAAATAATTGTGACTGGGTGACTAGAGGGCTGGCTCTTCGCTCAGAAAATACTATAGTAGTAGGTAGGTAGGTATATAATATTAATTGCAAGCAAAATCATTTTTTATTACACGAGTAGGTAGCGTATATAGCGTGATGTTAAATAGCTATAACCTTCCTCAAGAATTGGACTATCAAATGCAAAAATATTTTTTGAAATCGGTTCAGAAGTTTTTGAGTCCATAGAACAAGTAGGTATAAACAAATAGGTATTAATTTTTATATATTAGATTAAAAAAGGATCGCGAAAATGTAACATAGAAATACGGTTGACAACCCTAGTGCAATAGAACACAAACCGGATAAACTTGTTGTCCCGATTTGATTAGAACAGAAATTGCAATTACCTATCATACTTTTTTTTAATCCATAGTAGGTAATGGATTCATAATCATTAACTGCCCATACATTGCTTGAATTTATTAACGTTCGTGTGAAACGTGAAGTTATTTGTTTCCATTTTTCTTCAGATTTTATAAACAGGATTAAGGATATGGCCTTATAAACTAATAATAATTGTTTTATGTATTATAAAGTGTTAGAAAAAGCTTAGGTATTGTAAGTAGGTGCACCACTCTAACCTTGATTAAAAATATTAACTAAACCCTAATAGCAGAAATTATTTTTCGGTACAGACCCTCGTTCAAAAATATACTTGCGAAGGTTCCTGACTACAAGCGTGGATGGGATACTAATAAAAGAGAAATTATAAAGACTTCTTAACCACAGATAGCTCTTTTATCGTTGTTAGTACTAGTTAGAAAAATAAGTTAATGTAGTGATGAACTTACTCAAGAACTTAGGTCAGTCATGCATCGTATAGTGAGAATTTTTTCTACCACCAGACACACCAATATCTGGAAAAATTGCCTTCCTTTCTTTTCACCTTGTAATTGAGTTTTTTGATTCGATAATGCAATCAACTGACAAAAAATGCGTGTATGCTTGTCCCTAGGTTTCAAGTTATGAATCCTAGAATGCAGGTGGCTTTCTAGAAAAGTTTTTGCAGAGATATGCCCGTAGGCAGCTGCCGCGAAAATTGCGCGCCCCTATACTCCCGTCCAGCCATAATCTAGGAATTAATAGGCGATTGCTAATGACAAAATGGAAATACACACTATGTTTGGTCGATTACAGGGAAGACGTTACTACTCCAATAAGGATACGGGCGGCAAGTGTTTTTAGATAATTTACATATTGTGCTTGTTTTTAAATTCTATTCGTATGCAATTTTAAATAGCAAAGGTTTGAAAAGGCTACGAGTATAAGTTGTCGTTTCTGAGGACAAGAGGAGACAAGGTTTTGGGGAGTATTGGACACACTCGGATCTTCATTTCTTAAGGAATTCTCGGCATTATATACTGTAACATTTCCTCTGAGATCAATTGCTTTGTTTACAGTTATATTTTTTAGTTTAGATTTTATTTATCTTCAACGTAAATAATAAAAAAATAATTTATAAAGAAAATTACCATGAGTGAATTGAACAATTTATTTTCCATGAGAACTTTAAGACAGGATTTTCGTTTAGGTTTTCATGTAAACTATGAGCAAGACCCTATATTTTTTATTTCATTAAAAATTTTAGACTTAGTAGTTTCGGAAATAAAAAGGAGAGAGAGTTCTAAATAGTTTAAACTATGAACTTAGTTTAAAATTATAAAAAATATATTTGTATTACTAATATGATTGATATTATATGACGAAATTTATTTATCTTTTTAATTTTGCCTCCAAAATTAACACCCAAAATCAAAACTTTATTACTTACGCTATACGTCCGTAATTGAGTCATCAAACTCGACATACGTACCAAATTTTAACTTTTGTCTAGTAGATTCGGAGAAAATAAGCACATTTCATCGGATGCACGATACTCTAATATTGTCCTCTCAAACCGCAAACTTCTGTTGATATAATTTTGGTTTGATAGAACACAATCTCCAGTCGTATCCAGATCAATAATGAAATAATAAGTACAGGCTATTTTCGCATATTTATGACAGCATCGAGAAATGTTCTGAAATTATTTTATTGCATTATTTCATGAGATGTAATGTGCAACTTGACTGTCCCTCCCTACCGTTCCATATCAAATCAACTGATGAAAATAAAATAAAAGTGAATCTCTTTGTTTGTATAGCACATGCGCTCGTATTCATATTGAACAAAAACCTACAAAACGCTTTTGATTTCTATTGAACAGGGGCGGTCTGTTGCTCATCTTTATTTGGCGTGCGCAGAGATGACTCAGTGGGTACTTTAAGACACCTGTTTGAGCAAAGATTATTAATAAATAAGTAATTTCTTCAGTCATTACTTTGAGATAATTCATATTAATATAAATAAATAAAACCCTAAAATCAATCCCCACTTTGTAAGAACGTCAGTGATACCTCTATTTCCAATACATATTTCTATCATTACAACGGGTACCTTAAAGCTGGTACCCAGCCGAAGACATGTCTTATTAATATTAATATTTATTAATAATAATTACCTCTCTAACCAGATATTTTATAATCGAAAAGCTTTTTCAATAATATTTTATCCACAATATCCAACTTTTTATGTTTACTTTTTGTCACTTTCACTGTTCCGGTTAATCAACATAACAATAAATGTAATATATTAAAATTTGTTTTTTCGTATTCAATAGATTCATAAACTATTAGAGCGATTTTGTTACTGTTGGTACCGTTTGATAGAGTAGTTCAAGAGGAAGGTTATAGGCTATATAACATCACGCTACGTCTTTGTGGAGCGGAGCAGCAACCAATAATGTCAATGTTCTTTATTCGGCGAATTGTGTCAACGGGGTCGGGTGAGCATTCCACTGTTAAAAGTAAGAGCATGAAATAAAACTGTAATGTAAAAATGTAGACATACTTACTCTATGGTAATAATTAGTATATAAATCGCCTTGTCTGTCTGGAATTTCTTTTCTTCCGCAAGCATAATGAGAGGTTTATGTCGTGCGTACATTTATTTTAGATGAAGTGAAGGAGATATCGTGTGTCAGCCACCTGCGCGCATCCTCACTTTCAATGAAAACGGGAAGGAATATTGCAAGACGTTGCACCGCATTGAGATTGCAGATGTACGTACTGAATACGTTGTTTAAAGGGATGTCTGAATATAAAATAAATCTAGGGGCTTTGGAGTAATCTATTTATGTCTTCTTTCTTGTTTATTAGCACATAGAGTTTTGTTACGATCTTATTCTCACCACTAGAGTGTGTCTTGTCACATTATATGACGATATTGTTCAACCAAAGTTATTGGTGGATATTGATTGATCTGCTTATAGGGTCCATAATTCCATATTATAAGCACTAGGCTGCTTTTTACGGGCTAAGAATCGAAAGACTTTGATTTTTAAAATAAATTATTTTGTTTGTGAAATTTTTCGTTTATATTAAAACTAGCTGTTCGCCCCGATTTCGTTCTACTAACTTTTTTTTTTTTTTTTTCTTTCTTCACGGGTTCAGCTCCCGAAACCGTGTTACGGTTCCAGGGTACCCAGCGGAAGACCAAGTCTCCCTCGTTTAGCCGATGGTATTTGTGAGGCTATACCTAACGAGTGGCTAGTTCTGTTGAGATATATGTTTAGATGGAAAAGCCTCTAAGTGTGGTTTGTCGGATTATGTACATAAGTTTTTAATTAAAAAAACCCATTGGTACATGGCCGGGATCTGGGATCGAACCCGGGGTCTGTCTAGTTAACACCAGACGTCTTATCCACTCGGCCACCGACGCACTACTAACTTTCATCTCCCATAATACTCTCTTAGGGAGTGGATTTAAAAAAAGTATCCTATATCCTTCAAGCTTTCTCTGTATCAAATGACATGAAATTGCACCAAACTTTACGAACTCGGTGAGTGGATAAAAAGTTTCGATGGGCGCATAGCGTAAAAAATTCGCAGTCGCGATGAGATATTTTCTTCCGAAGTTTTTTTTATCACTGTCCAGCGCATAACAATGCGTAACAGACAGGCAGACAGAGTTGCTTCCACTTTTATAATATTAGTAGGTATATATCTATCCCAATCAGTACCAATAACTTTCTATCATGAACATTAGATCTCACACGAAGATACGGAACCCTGCTGGGTCACCGACGAGTGTTCCTGAGAATGTCACTCATTATAACCAATACTAAAGGCAACCCCACACAATCGCCAAACATTAACTTTATCGACCAAAATTGGGTGTATCGATGTTATCGATGACCGCTTGCGGTTTTTACCTTAGGGGATTTTTTTTTCTTTAAATATACTTATATAATTCTCATCATGCTAAGCACGTGTCATCTTTATAATTGTACTGGCCATTTTAGTCTTGGAGTTCTACAAACTATCTATCTTAATATTATCTCAAGAGGGGTAGGCAAAAACCTCTTTCCCTTCTTTTATATTCATCATACATTTCATACATGTTCGGCGATTGTGTGTACTTTTATTATTTTCATCGATCAATACATTTTTATATGTTTAATAAAAGTACACCTAGGTCGTCCTTTGCCAGCATTTCTTTTCTACAAACTATTAGAAATAAATAAATGCTGCAAAATCTGGATGCTGGAAAACCTGATGAGAAGACGTTTACCTATACTATTAGAGATAGAAAAACTGTTCAGTAATTTAAAATGTTAAGTCTGAAGCTGAACCCTTGGAAGACCTGCTGATGCTGCTATACAGAGGCATACCCAAATTAGAGATAGAGAAATTATGCTTAGACAAAACTGTTCGCACTACATTTCAAGTATAATACACAGGGTACATTTTACTTTATACCTTGAGGTGTGGCACTGTGGTCACTGATACTGGTAAGAGTGTCCACTTTTTGCCAGTTGTCCGTATTGAACAGAACAGGTGGCAAGCCTGTTGCTACACTTCTTTAACTGACGTAAATATATGTTATGTTTAGAAGAAGTACGATAAATTAGATTCTGTAAAATTAAGCGGGGAAGGAAGACTTATTTTTTTGTACTGAATCTAGTATACTGTATACACATATTAGATATAGATATAATAATACGTGCAAGAAAGTTTGAACCAATAATTACGAGTGTATAATCTGTTGAGGTAAATATAAAACGAGTTTTTATCTCCACACGTCAAATGCCTCCCCTATCTAATTCGTATTATTGTGGGAAACTAGAAAGACAATGGTGATCCACAGTGATTATATCAGAGTTAATAGCCACCCATCACGCGGTCGGTGTACCTACTGAAGGGGTGATTGAAGTCAGGGGCGATCACAAACCTTATCTGTACGGATTATGCTTCCGTCCTAATGAGTGTGTGTGATATAGAAGGGATTACAAAGTCCTATAAGACAGCGATATTATTCAAGAAACGATTAAAATCTTTATGTACACCGACAAACCACACTTAGAGGCTTATTGTCCATCTAAATATACCTCAACAGAACTGGCCACTAGTTATAGCTCCTCACAAATTGGCTAAAAGAGAGAGACTTGGTCTTCCGCTGGGTATATCCTGGGACCATACATGATTTCGGGATCTGTATGACAACCCGTGAAGAAAGAAAAAAAACTAAAATCGATGAAGTGCAGGCCGCTACAGTTTGAAGAAATGTTTTTTATATCTACCAGAATCTAAAATATTCGATTCCCATTAAAAATAATTGAGAACCTCCTCCTTCTTTTGAAGTTCGGTTAAAAATAGGTAAAATAATTAAATTAATGTGTAAAATTGTTAATATAACGTCTTTTATGGATTTTAATATACAACTTTTTTAAAAAGAAATAATTGTTTACTAAATAAGACAAGTCTAGAAAAAAAAACGTATATTTACCTTACCTTCTTTATAATGGTCAGTGCTTCTAACATAAATCATTCATGTTGAAATCACAGACCTAATCAATAACTCAACAGAAATCAATTTACACACAATTGAAATACAAATGTCGAGTATGCACCACAACAGGTCTTAATTGATTTATAATGACATCCCAAAGTTATATTATAAGGAATTGTGATGACTTTGATCTTACACTATCCTAGTTGGACAAACCTACAGCTACATTGAATTTTGGACTTAAATATAAATGTATAAAGTTTGATTTAAAATACCGATTTATTAAACTATTAGCTCCTAAACTTATTTTGAACTTTATTAGCGTACTATATAAATGTAAATTTCATATGAATAGTTATTGCTCTATAAAATGGGGTGTGAATTTCATTGTGTTAATATCACAATATGCTGCTGTCAGTTAATTGGAATAGATTATGGGAATGAGGAAAAAGGAATCTTTTCCCTTGTTGAGTATACCCAGGGGATGTTCTGACGTCGAGCTTTTTATGATATTTTTTTACTAGTCATCGAGTGACAATGGCTTTGAGATGGATTATCATAATATTTGGTTGCGGTCGTGTGGCGTGATCTTGAAAGTTGACACTAAACGATGTTAAACACTGCAGATGAACAGATATTGAGGTCATTTTTGTGTAACCCTTTGTTGTGCGTTACTATAATTATCATATAATTATAAATCATTATCTAGAAATAAATTATAATGTTTTTCCGTGATGCGTATATTATGTGATCTATACCTTTATTTTGTACGAGACAGCAAGCAAGCTATGCAACAGAAATAATTTAAATACCTAAGCACATTTTAGTGATGATATTTTTAGATTAGGTAGGTATATTCTAGGGCTGCAGTATTTTTTTAACTGTACAAAGGTAGCATATAATCTAAACCTATAAATAAAAATTTAATTCTGTTCGTTGAAAAAAAATTGGAAAATTCGGGAAAAACTGAAAGTGGTTTTTTCTAAGGGGGCTTGTATTAACTTAAGACCATAATAGAGGATGAAATTTAATATAGGCTTCACGGGCGAAACTGGAGCGGAAAGGTAGTACCTATCAATACATAGTAAGTATCTATAATAAACATAGAGTACTAAGCCTATGGAGGGGCCATAGACGGGCTTCCCCTTTCGCCAATTTTTCCCCCTTTGACCAGTTATACTGACCAGGTGCGCAGTAATAAGTTACCTTAGATTTCGTTGGTATCGTTTTGTGTCGCGAGACAGAGCTCTAAGAAATTAGTTAATTGTGATGTTTTAAACGGGAAAGGCGATCTAAGGGCGTCAAACTTAGTGTTTCCAATCATTAATTATAATTATTATGTTTGTATTTTAACATAATCATCATATAACGTAAAATCCGTTGCGACAATAAAACGACAGAAAAATACAGTGGTACAGGGGCTAGTACTAGGCGTTTACCTCCTCCGCCCCCCCCCCCCCCCCCCCGCCAAAAGTGGCAGAAAAATTTGTTCGATGATTTATACCCTTCACGTCTGCTTCTAATAATTATTACAAAGAATTATTTATTTTATTAAAAAAATATATTAAAATTATAAACTATAGAGTTTTATTAGTTTTCGCATTTTTTCGCAAGCAAATGTGGGTACCTATTTATGAAATTATTTGTCCTTCAAACGTAGACAGGCGTAATCCATAGGCCCGCATTCATTCAGATAGTCGCCCGATCGTTTAAGAAGACGTCAAACTGTCTCTGCTACTTATGACTCAACCAATTTTCCCTGACCATACTCAAGAGACCACTACAAGGTCTCAAGTATCAATGACGCATAATACGAAAGGATCCCAGTAATTTCATTAAGAAATTTAATTTAACTAACTGCCTGTAGTATTCACTTGACTTCTAGTTCAGGGTTAAACCTCTCTTGTCTAACTAATGTATTCATTTGACTGGTAGAGTCTTGGTGCAATTTTGGACCTTATTTCATGGAATTAATCATCAACTAAATCTCAGTTTTAGATAATTTTACTTTGTGCTGTAAGATTTTGCATATTGCACTTTATTTTAACTGGGGACTCTATGACAGCCTCCTTTTCTAGATGATATAGGAACGTTATTTTTCTTTCTAGATTTCATACAAATTGTGTAAGCATACGAATACATATTAAAACTAGTCTACATTCTTAGTACCTACACCTGCATTGAAATCAGTTTTAAGATGGAATTGTAAAGACAATTAAACCAAAACGAATTAAGTAGATAGAACTCCGTAAGCAACAGTACAAAATTAAATAGAAAGATTTTTTTAATATACGTACCTGTTTACAGAGTAATCGACAATAACATTTGTATGCATTATAGGATTAATAGGTACCTACCTACTACAAATTATAAGAAAAAAAGTAATCATTAAATTTAGCCAACTTCTGCCGTCACGAATTTTACCCTTCCATATATACAACGAATCGATCTTTACATGAAACTTGATCGATTATAGTAAAAAAAATATTCAAAATCTTGATTTTTTTTAAAGTACCTACACCTACGTATGCTTAGTTTCAGACAAAGTCCACAAATAAAATGGGTATGTTCCTATCTCATCTATAAAAGAAGGCTGTCATAGAGTCCAATATTTAACAATGCAACTAAGTTCTTTTAAAACGTAACTTCATGAACTTTTTTTTATCATTAGAATATAATATACGAAAGCATGAAACCCCCCTAATGAATTAATTTTGAAAATTCATAACATTATGCATTATCTACGCACAAAAAATCATTAATAGGCATCAAAACAATACCTATTAGATAATAATATTTAACATAATCTTATACCTAAGTAAAAATTAAATTTCGTTAGTAATGGTAATAAGCGCATCACTTTGGAATGGCTAGTCCAATTTGGCTACTTCTTTTTTCTTGGCCTTTGCTTCGACTTGTCTACATAGAAATCAAAGATAGGAAAATAAACAGTAATTTTATTGACATAGATTCCTCTTGATTGAGTTTTATTGCAATAAAAAATATTAGTACATTGTGTTACAAGTACAGATTCAATATTAACCTCAAAAAATAGAACACAAAATCAGTGCTCATTAAAGCGTGAAAGCATACATCTTTAGGAGCCGACAGTTTACTAAAAAAAACTAATAAAACATTTGAGGATTCACAATAAAAATGCAATAACAGTATTCAAGCGTTGCCCTAACAGTGGCCAAGTACAATGGGCGTGAGTAGGGTCACAATAGATAGAGCTACCGGCGCGTGTTCAGAACACACCTTGCGCAAAATGTGCTACACTCAAACTATGTTCACATTTGATCGAGCTTTTGGTATACGCAAGCTCAAAAGCTAACAATAACAGCGCCACAGTTTGATGTCACACGTGAACAACCCATAGGAGATTATATTTCAGGATTTTCTTTAAAGCTCCTATAAGGGTGTCGAAACATAGGTAAGTCGCAATTATTTTACTGGCACTGACAATCACAAGTGTAGACATAGCTTAAAACTATCCAAACTTCAGCAGATAGGTACTCTATCTGCAATTTACTCAAATTGCTAGTTTAAACATCCAATGAAACTAGTGATAGTATTAATAAAATTTACAGTATTTTTTAAATATTATGCTGCTTTTGAACTTCTAACTAATACATACAAAAAATATCTAAGCTTATAAACTGCCCTGTCAAAAGCTATATTTATAGATGCCTTTAAACACAAAAAATCACAATACCTACTCAATCATATTCATAAGTTAAGCAATCTATTGTCGATTTTTTTCTGCCATATATAATTTGTTGCAACAAATATCGGGAATAAAAGCGCTTAAGATACTTAATGTCCAGTAATTGGCGATCAATGAGGATCAGTGGGTACATTGTGCGGTTTTTACCAAGTCCATTGTCCCCGGAAACCAGAAAAGAATATAAAAAATAGACTGACACCCGCCAAGGGTCAACCAATTGAAAGAATTGAAAGCTGTGGATAAGCGACAGATTATAATATTTAACAATGCAACTAAGTTCTTTTATAACGTAACTTCATGAACTTTTTTTTTATCATTAGAATATACGAAAGCATGAAACCCCCCTAATGAATTAATTTTGAAAATTCACAACATTATGCATTATCTACGCACAAAAAAATCATTAAATGGCATCAAAACAATACCTATTAGATAATAATATTTAACATAATCTTATACCTAAGTAAAAATTCAATGCTGTTCGTTGGTATGGTAATAAGCGCATCACTTTGGAATGGCTGGACCGATTTGGCTACTTCTTTTTTTAAATGTTCGTATGAATAAAGTTTTCAGGGAAAGAAAAATTGGAAAAGTTGCCCGGAAAATTGTAAATTCGGGGAAAACTAAAAGTTTTTTCCATGGAATTTTTGTATAAACTAAGTTAATATGGGCTCCACGGCGGAAATCGGGACGGAAAACTAGTAATAGAATAAAAATAAATTAACGAGGAATCACCTCATTATACATACCTAATATAAAAGTATTATTTTATTCAAATTGGTCTAAACGGCAATTAAGGCTAAAAATTTCATTAAATCGCTAAAACCAATGGCTTAAACACTTTAAATTCAAAAGGGCACTCGACTGAAGCTCGCTCCCACGCGCTGAATAAGAAATATGAGCTGAACGGATACCGCTATTATCAAAACATTATTACAACACTCCAAACGCAGCGCCCTACCAATGTAAAAATTAAACAACAATTGCCTTTAATATTCGCTCGCCGGTACGAAGGGTGGATGAGTTTTCATAAAAAAATCTGTCAATCTACCGTAGATCAATCATTGTTTATGAATGGGCGGGGGTGACGGTTCGGGAACCAAACCACAATAGTCTTCAGAGATAATAAAAGGCATTCTCTATTTACGTAAACTGCTACAATTTGATGTCCAATATTGTGGTTGTTAAACTGACATGGACACTAGGGCCTTAATCTAACTGTCAATTAGATAGATACGAGTACATAGATTTTATATCATGCTTTTTTCTGTTTTTTCTTTTTTTTCTTTACGGGTTGCTTTACAGCTCCCGAAACAGTGTTATGGTTCCAGGGTACCCAGCGGATAACCAAGTCTGTCTCGTTTAGCCGATGGTATTTATGAGGCTATACCTAACGAGTGGCAAGTTCTGTTGAGATATATTTAGACGGAAAAGCCTCTAAGTGTAGTTTGTCGGATTATGTACATAAGTTTTTAATTAAAAAGCCATTGGTACATGGCCGGGATCCGGGATCGAACCCGTGGTCTGCCTAGTTAATACCAGACGTCTTAACCACTCGGCCACCGACGCACCTTTTTATCTCAAACACTGATTCCTAAATAATTTTATTAGATTACCATCAATGACACCAGCTGATGATGTTTACAAATGGTGAGGATGGAACCTGGAACCACCAGTTTCAAGTCCAACTTTACATAAGTTAAATAGACTTTACAATATTTGCCAATATTAAACATTACTAAATGGCAAACCTAATAAGCGCGATGTTTTGGTGAAACCTTCAGATTACCTACACTTATTTTCATAATTTGTATACTTTTCCATATATGCCTACTTTTATTATATATTTTGCCACTGCTTGCCACGCACGTGGGCATGATCATATCCATAACGTCCTGTACAAGAATTTATACTTAATTTCTTCTACAATTTACAAGTAAATTTACCTGCCCAGTGAACAGTCTGAGGAAAACGCATCCACGTGTTGTCGGCACGCCCCACCGCGTCCACGTGCCACCGGAAACATGCCAGCCAGGTAACTAATTCTCGGCGCGTGCGACGTGTTCGTAGCACTTAAACATGCCTTTTACATTATTGAACCAGTATTTTGTAAAAAAAGCCTTCGTAGCTGTGAGACAGGTCCAGCTAAAAAAATTATTGTGAGCTAAATAAGGTAGTCTTCCACTTTTCGCGAAGCCAGCGCTCTGTGGGACGGTTATATTTTGGTATGGCCGATTCTTGAGCTTTGACCTCCTGTAGGTAGTCAATGTAGTAGTAGATGCAATCTATGAAATATTTTAAGAAATCTGCTTTGTGATTTTGAGGCTGCGGGGAAATAGACAGATTCTTTAATTTTCCGTTAAATTAACTTTAGATATTTCACAAGATTCACATTGAAAATGCTTAGAAAAGATGTGTCTCTGTTTTCATTCCAACTATACCAACAAAATGAATACCTAAAAACTATAAAGGTAATAAACAGCTGTCCTTGACGCGTGTTAAACTTTAAAATAGAATGTAATGAGAGAAAAGTTTAAGTACACCAGTAATCGTAGTGGCAGGCGTACACTTTATTACCGCAACGAATTCTATGAATCCCCTCGAGTTTCAATTTAATACTTCCCCTAAATGCGCTCTTATAGTATTTGTAATGATTTTAAAAATTAGAATGGGCTGGTACCTAATTAGTAAAATACATTAGAGGTATTTTAACAATGTTAAAAAACCTAAACTCAGAAAAGTTCTAATCTGTACTGTAAAAATTAACAACTGCAAAAGTAAATATGTCGTATTATGTGAAGTTTCGATTGATAAGCATTTTAACTAGACGGTACAATCGTGCGGGGAGACGTAGCGTCCTCAACTGGCATCATCAGTCTGTACAGGACCTGCTTTGATGGGTTGTCAAAATATTATTTTTATATTCCAGAATTTTCTACAGTCCGTAAACGGTTTCAAAAAAGTATGTTTACTTGTGACAACTAAAAAGATCTATGTATGCCTAAAGGTGGCCACACATTCGTCCAATCCCCGGCGCGTCGCGTACGGCCCACCGAAACCGACCACAGACTCGTCCAATTCTTGTAACGAACGGTCCGCCTAGATCATCCGGCGACTGGAATGGGAAATTTTCGGTGCGACGCCAGACCAATGTGTGGCCATAAGGCGTCATCCTACTTTAGATATTATCTTTTTATACTGTGTCTATTTTTATGAATTGACGTAAAATATGTTTACTGTTTTATAATTGGATATCCTACACATATATAAAATGTTGTATTTGAACAAAAGATCCATAGCTCCCACAATGCATCACCGCACCTTTCAAAATAACAATAGTGACCACGCGACTGCATTTTGGACACTCGGACACAAATGAGGACACAAACAAATCATTAAATAGCTGTTAATTCATTTAAAATCTATTATTTACATGTAACACAATGTTTAGGACATTGTTGGATGAAGCGTATCTAATTACTGCAAACTATTTATTTCAATAAATAACCACATTTTAGTTATTTTATGAGTTGTATGACCTTAGAAAATTAGTTACAGTTACTAGTATTGAAATGTTTTAAAATATTTTATGAAGCGAAATAAATTACTTCTTGATCAGCATTTCTTCTAAAATAACAAATCATGTGCTTCTATTTCCCATTAACTGCAGCGAAAGCTTTTCTTCTTTTTTCTTTTTCTTTCTTCACGGGTAGTCTTACAGCTCCCGAAACCGTGTTACGGTTCCAAAGGTACTTAGCTGAAGACCAAGTCTCCCTCGTTTAGCCGATAGTATTTGTGATGCTATACCATAAGAGTGGCCAGTTCTGTTGAGGTATATTTAGATGGAAAAACATCTAAGTGTGGTTTGTCAGATTATGTACATACGTTTTTAATTAAAAAACCCATTGGTACATGGCCGGGATCCGGGATTAGTATAGACTAAAAATTTCAAAATATTTATAGCATCACGTAATTTACAACTAAAATCAACTTATCCATTTATATTATTGAACATATTCCAAAGTAGAAATTACTTTTACCAACATTCGATACGTCGCAATAACTATAACCGTACATCTTTGATGTACAAATATTGTTCTAATAACAATAAATATAAAGCATTCACGCGACCACAACTTCAACCCTTTCCCACCGCTCTAATTTTACTGACACACCCTAAAACGTTTTCTAAAGCGGTCATAAGTTTGGTAACACTTCAAGCAAACATATTAAGTTACAAAATAGATAATAAACACTATTTAGAGGACAAATCGTTAACTACACTTACAATAAATTAATAATAATTTTATACGTAGATAGCATACACAGTGTTTCTAACATTGTAGGTATAGACTTCAAAAAGTATTTCTGATGAAATAAATAACACCATAAAATTATTACAGAGTCACTTCCAAAATGACTGATTTTCCTAATCAATTCATAAACAAAAAAAACTCTAGGTCCGTGGAGTTTAAATGCCAAAAAGTTTATAAATATAATAATTATATAACCCCTCAACTGATCATCTCTTCTGGTAACAAGAGCGCTGGCTCCTCGCTCAACGAATCAGCATCGCGATTCAGCGGGGAAATGCAGCCAGTTTTCTTCCCACTATTCCACTCGAACCTGGTTTATTTAGTTATTTTTAAAGTTTTGATTAGATTTAAGGTTTTTATATTGTTGTGTAAACAAATGTTTATAAATGCCTGATATAAAATGAAATGAACGTAGCATGGCTCCTAAGTTACAACGAAGCATATTTTTATTAGGATTATACCAAGTAAACTTCAAAATTCCATCTATCTAAACAGTTCCCGTTGAGTGTCACAATCGCAGCTAATTGCGCATAATGAGCATCCGAACAATCGCAATATGTTTTTTCTCTATTATTTATGTTTCGCAAAACGCCCTAACGTTTAGCCACCCTTCACGAAGCTTCAAATAAAATTTAATGCTCCGACAGATCCATTTTGAAGTTTTTACCAGTTAATATACCAATGTGAAATATCGGATTTCCGGGTATTGTCCAGGACAATAATGTATTTGTTATTTTCAATGCGAATTTGTTGAATATTCTTATTTATTATGAAAACAATGACAAGTTTAGTTCAGTAATATCTATCAGACATATTATCCTATTGTGTTTTTAGTTCGTCTTCATCACTTCTTCATAATCACTACCTAGATACATATTATAAAACAAAGTCCCCCGCTGCGTCAGTCTGTCTGTCTATGACCTTTTCACGCAAAAACTACTAAACGAATTTTGTTGCGGTCTTCACGATTAGATAGGTTGATTCACCGGGAAAGTTTACGAGTTATTAACATGGACCTATCATGTTTAGGAGCTGAGCATTATCAGTATAAGTGAATCAAGTCGGGCAAAAAGTTAGTTATTTTATTTAACATAGCGTATGCTGTGTAAAATAAAATGTTCCACAAAAAAGTTCGCGGTAGCATATAATATCTCTAATAGATAAGTAGTTATAAGCGTTTATGTTTTTTTTTCTTTACGGGTTGCCTTTCAGCTCTCAAAACCATGTTACGGTCCCAGAGTACCCAGCGGAAGACCAAGCCTCCCTCTTGTAGCCGATATAGTAGTATGCTTACTTATCAGATTAAACAATGACACGGAGTTTAGCCCAGTGGTTTTCGAAACTAAGCAAGCAAACGTTTTATTGGGCTCGATTCCAATTCCAGCAGTTAATTAAATTAGAATTAAACTTGGAGGCTTTTTCATCTAAATATACATCAACAGACAGACCATCGCCTAAAAGAGGGAGAAGTTTCCGGAGCCGTATATAAGAGAACCCGTGAAAAAAATGTTAAATACCAGATTAAACAATTATATTGAGCTTGAAGCAATGATTTATGAAACTAAAGCAAGCAAAACGTATTTTATTGGTCCAATTCCAGGTCGAACAAAATGCTTTTATAAAAACTGCAGTACCTCTTTGTTTTGTGTTATATGTACAGATATTATTAGATGTATATCCAATATTATGATGCCAAATCAGTTTGTCAAAAAATCGCATATACATTATAATATGTAACATACAACTTCCCACGGTCATATAGAACCCTATTACTAACTAAGTAATACGCATCAATTAATTAAATTTAACAATCAAGGTGCGTTCCCACGTATACATATCTAGAAATCACGCAACATCTTCATTTCTTTAACGGCATTATTGTTCCCCTATCCTATTCGATAAAAGGTCCATTGTTTTTGGGGGTTAGTGTGAAATTGTAACCCCACTGAGGTGGCTAAGCCATAATTACTTTATACTATTGTAACACGTGGTTTTAAATAGTATAGAAGGGTCAATATGGTTTACCGAAGTTTAACACTTTCTAATTAAATTTAGTGTTAGTGGAAGTTATTTATACTTTGATTTTGCTCCAACTAAGGAACCAGTGCTATCTAAACAAATAACTGCATTTTTTTACCAAATATTTCAAACCTGTCTTGAAGACTTAAAGAATGCACTCTATATTTTGGAACAAAATTAAATATAACCTTTGTCACTCAGGGATATCGTAGCTTTCTATTAGTGAAAGAGTTTTTAGAATCGGTTCATTAGTATGAAATATTTCTCCTTACATCTAAAGTTACAAATTACAAACATTCAAATTCAAATAATACTTATAGTATAGATTAATTGTCACCAAACCTGTGTCCCACATACCTATTATTAATTAAAGTTTAATCTAAAAAAAAACTGGTGCTTTTAGACATGGCATCTTAAAAATACAGTTATTTACTTCTGAAATGCAATAATAAAATCGTAATATGAGCCGTCTACGAATCGTTCTCAAACATGAATAGAATAATTTTCAAATAAATCAGTTTGGGTTTTAGAAATCTATAATACACACTATCACAAATAGAGCGCAATATCGCGCGTATTTATGCAAAACATACAATTTCAAATATGTAAATTAGTATAGAAATTAGCAATTTTTGAAGGGTGTGAGATAATTTACACAGTGAAAACTTTTAGTATGTATACACGCGTCCTTGTAATTTATTTCAATAATATAACAGTCCTTTCCCACTATTTAAATTTTAACTTTTTTGTAGATTTATTAGCTTATTATAAGTTGTTAGTCATATCTAGTGGATTTAAAAATAATATCTCAACTTATGCACAAAAAATACACATTTCAAGATTAGCTGTACTATTATCTATCTAGATCTATCATCACGCCTTTTATCCCAATAGGGGTAGGGAGAGGCAATCGAATGCCATTTGTTACGATCCTGACATACCTACCCTTTCTCTTCTTTTATATTCATCATACCTTTTATACACGCTCTATCATTGTCCATATATAGAAAGTTGGCTAACAAGCTTAATTTTAGTGTCCCAAACATCTCTGATACTGTACTCGCAACTTGGCCAATTATTTTTTTATTCTAATTTCTAAAAAAAATATACAAAAAACTTATATTCATGCTCAAATTGCTACGGGTATAAATTTTGATACTACCTTAAACTAATTATCCAAAAACATATAGCATAGGTAGGTACCAATGTTATTTTATTTTATTAAAAAAGTGTGTTTGTCGCGTGCTGCATTTTAAACGATACTTTTGTCGCTATGGCTGTAACTCGCCCGCATACATTTTACTATCGGCAGATAACGAACCTCAATAAATTAAATACTTGCATCGCTACTTTTCACAGTTTTAACGTTAAACAATCAAGAACGGTTTATATACGAATAGATACGTACTTGATCAACTGAAATATGGAACGAGGTTTGTATCTATATAGATTTCACGAACATAATCACTTAATAAAACTGTTTTTTTTTTTTGTTGAGGAGGGGAAATCCTGCATTGGACACCCACGTCTGGACGTGGGTAGTGCCGGACTTCTACCGGCTAAAACCCCTCCTCCTACGCCACTTCCTTTCGCTCTTGACTGGGACTTCTTCTAAGTACTTCTGTCAAGAGTTAAGTGGCCGCCTTTCTCTAGTTCCTCTTGTTTTTTTTTTCCATTGCGCGCTCTTTAATTTCCTTACTGCGCATGATCTTTGTAACCAGAGATACCACCGCGTCCCAATTTTCTTCTGTCTCTATCATCGCCTCTATCATGTTATCCTTGCGAATATGGAATACCATCTTATCGAAGAACTCTCTTCTTTCATTGCAGAACTCATCACATTGGAATAGGGTATGTTCTGCTGAATCTTCCTCCGGGCAGAAAGAGCATGTGCTGGTAGGCGACTTTCCTATTCTTATTAAACTGTTGCTAAGCTTTTTTAGATAATAATTCTATAGCTCTAATAAGAATAAGATGTGTTTTATTATAAGTAAGTTAACTTTAAGTGGTACAAGGTCGACTCCAAGGGGACTGATCTGATTAGATCTGTGACGAAGTCCCGTGGGGGCTGTGGTTGGCACCGGTTGGGAGAAATTGCAAGAGTGGCGGTCTGCTCTAGCTAGAGTGATGTAGGTATAATCACTACCACTCTGTCAAGAAGTAGGTACGACTCAGAAGAAGAAGAACAGCACCTAGAACATTTTGGGCACCATGCCACATGACAAGGGGAAGATTTAGAAGGAATATTTTTCATGCCATTTTTTGTTTACATTTTAAGTTTTATATTTTTTTGCCTGTGGGGCCCTATTAACTTTCATCCTCTATTATCATCTTGATTTCATACAAAAGTCCCATAGAAAAAACTGTCAGTTATTGCCGATTTTTCCAATTTTTCGGGCAACTTTTCCAATTTTTCTTTCCCTAAAAACTTTATTCATACTATTACGTACATTTGAAATAAAATTGCCAAAGCGGTCCAGCCGTTCTCAAGTGATGCATTTACCACAAAGTACGTTACAAAGAATTTTAAAATGTTGCCAATAAATAATTATTAAATGATACTATTTTTTTAAATGAATTATGGTCGAATCTCGACCACTAAGCGGTTCATACATAAACTAATGAGTTTATATAGATAGGTATAGTACCTGTAGCTGATGTATCTAGTTACCTCGTTACAACATCAAACCGAAATTTATACCTATTTCGTGTTTTCAAGCTTCGTGCACAAAAATGAATTTTCGACCAGGAACTGCACCTATATAATAATCCTGATATTATATTCACCTTCAACAATCATTCACAATACCCCATCAATATTTTCGCAATATATCAATTAAATACATCTGGCAAAGCTGATTTCTTCATTCCTTACAAGTCACGCAATAGATTGCGCATTTAGTGGCCCCCGAATTATTTGCGCTTTGGTGCGACCGATTGTCATACAAAGTCAATCATAAAAGTAGTACAAAACCTCTACAAAATACAAAAGCATCTGTTGCCGTGACAGCGAGGGAGATCGGGGGCGTATTTGTTTTGTATTCGATTCAAATAGTTGTTTGATTAACTCTCTTTCATGTAGAGGCGAGCGTCGGAACGCGATTGTCGCTGTTCGGTTTAATTTGACCCTTTGTTTGAGTATCGCTTGTGTGTAAAGGATTATAGAGGGCGCATACAAAAGGATGCTCCGATTTCATATCAGTTTGGCTATGCGTTATTATCTTGGTGCTGTCTTTTGCAGAAATAGCAAACTATGGACTAATCTAATTATGTTTGTTAAATGTTAAAATCAATCCTCTTTCACTATAACTCCTATGGGAGACAGGTTTCCTTCAGTACAATAAGGTTTGGAAATAAAATAGTAACTTACTTTTATTTAAAAAATATAATATAAAAAAACTATCAAATCAATTTATTCTAAAATTAAATTACTAACATTTACTCCATTCCAATAACAAAATAGATAAATATTTGCAACTTATTTTGTGTCTCTGGTCTCTGCGAATTTTGTGTAATTTTGAACACAATTCTATATTGAGAAGATTTTAAAGCTTTCTCTGGGAACTATGAGATCCTAAAAATGTAGAAGATCCATCCTATTTATAAGAACATATATCTAGATGTAAACTTTTATCATAATCCTGTGGGAAAACGGTATGAGTGAGACATGTGGTATTCGGAAGCACTTTGATCGGTGTATTTACACTGTAGCAGACTGCTGAAAATTCGCCTAATTCCTGCAACTGTTTGCTCTCTTACTCCCCTCGAGTCTACATCGCAACCCTATTTATATGGATACAAAATTGACATGATTTGAACTTACAGTTAACAATTAAATGCAATAGGTGTAAAAAACGCAGTCCGACAAAAAATATAATAAAAAAAATGCTTGCTTAAATTCCCCTAAACCATAATTATTATTATTTTTAATAATACTGCGACAGTGTAGGAATTCTAACTTATAGGTGTGCCATGGCGTACCTAATATTGTTTCTGAATGCAAGCTTATTATGACATGTCCCGAATACAGGAATAAAAAAGGACCTCAGATATCGATTTTGTATAACCCTCTCCGATTAGGATTTTAAGGTTCCGTAGCCAAATACGAAACGGAGCCCATATAAGTTCGTCATGTCCGTCCGTATGTCACAGGCTTATTCATACTGCCGTTTTTCTTATGTGAACTGCCATACTTTGTAGTCAACTTTTAATTATATAAAGCAAAATTTAAAATTTAAAAAAAACCATGGCTGATGTAAATGTTGTACCTAATCTAAAAATTTTTATATTTTTTGAACCCCTGACTGAAAGTAACGAAAGATAAAAATAAAAAGGGTTATTTTTAATTGCATATCAGCTAATACTTATTACACATCAATTTATTTACATCAAATAAATTATTGAAAGTACGACCCTGTTGGCACGTATAGGTAGGATAGGGTAAGTAGATTTTTATAACCGCACATAAACCCACCTGGGCAGAGCTTGTACGACCTTTGACGTAGGGCTACCCCTACGATACGATAATAATATTTTGAGGTAAGTATTTTGGCAATCAGTATTTTTGATGGGAAATTGCCATTTATTATAAAAAAATATTTGCAGTTAAACCCTTTAAAATGGGTTGATTTGTCGAGAGGTCTGTCATATAAGTCCTTCTTACCATTATGTAGGTACTTATTTGTTTCTCGTAAAGATAGACAGCAATAATATCAAATATAGGTAAGTACTAAACATAATATTACCTATTAATATAATTACAAACCCTAGAAAATCTGTCGGGGGCTCTAAAAGTTTTTTCAACACACTTACTCGTAACGTGAGTCTTATTACCTCACTTTTAGACCCATAATCCCATATATTAAACACGCGTGCTTTTAACTTTACATTACAGCACAAGAGTTAAAATATAACCCAATGAAGTTAAATTCGTACAAGATTGCAAATTGTATGTGTGTCCACAAAGCATTCCTAATTTAACCGCATAATACAGTTTTTATTTTTTAACCACGACTTTGTTGGCTGTTTGGCGAAGTTACCCGTGCTTTATCTAGCGCGACGCGGGAAAAAACAAAACATTTGAGAATTGTACTTTCATTAATTGTGTTAAAACCACATTATGAAGTTTGTTTTTTTCTCGGAAGTGTGTTGAAAAACGTCGTATGAAACGCGTGTGCATTGGTCATTACATACTCAGCTTTCTTATAATACCGCCTTGTACGTAATGACCAAGATAGCACACTTGTATCATAATGTACTAATGAGTGTAATTTTATGAGTGTGTGTACATTGTATAACTCTAGGTAAATGTTAAGTAAGTATAAACAAAGTTGTTCCAAAGTAGCCGTTGGACTTTAGTCGAGATGTTAGTGGTTTTACCAAAACAACAATCCGTTTCAGACTCGTACAGATTTTATTTCTTCTCAGTGTTCATTTTATTAGGTACATTATCTATTTTATTAGGTACTTATCAGCTAATAAATTCTACTTATGTTTCTTTCTTTTTAAATTCTATATAAAACTTTTTAAACATCACTTGGTTAGATTTTGATTTTGATGTAGGTACGGTAGTCCGTAACCAAACCCTCCTGTTATCACGTGAAAGTCTATAGATTATAAAGTATAAAAGAATTGCATAAAAAAGTTACAGCCTTAAAACGTTTTTTGAATTATAAAGCATGGTTTATTTAGGTATTCAAAAGTAAAGTTGAACGGAGATTTTCTGTGTTGCGCAGCTTGCAAGATGGAAAACTTTACCAATGTTTTTATAATTAAAACATTTATTTAAGCATAATTAAATAAAATTGTGAAATTGAAATTGAGATATCTCAAAAACTGACAAAGTTATATGTCTGTCTGTGAAGTTGTGCTTTGCGTACAAGACCGATGTAAAAAAATATTTCATTGTTAATATAAATAAAATAGCGTTCCGGAAGATTAAAACTGAAGAAATACGACTGAATGAAACCCTTGACAAAAAAGTATATCCATGTTCTAGAAACACGTCCTTTGGAAAAATTCGTTACAATACCTACGTGCCCTATGGGTGCCAGCACAAAGGCAGCCGGTTGCCTGCCATTCAGCCGTTTCGAAGCTATACTTGAATAAGCAGAGTCAAAGACTAAATACCCACTATAAACGATCCCTGAACGTTTGATCAATCCGTTTTGGAGCTTTACTAGAAAAAAATCATCAAAATCCTATTATTATATTTGATATTATACTGTGTCACTGTGTCTCTGGCAAGGTGAAAACACTTGCTCAGTTCATCATTTCTTGATTGTAATGTACATTTAAAGCAAATTATATTGGGTATGATTTTATAAATTACCTAATAAATGCATTTCCAGTGACCTAATAAATAACATTTGTTCCTATAAACCTTTTAAAAAAAAGTGCACCGACTTCAAAAATTTGCACTGAAAAGTAAGAAATAATAAAAATTTCGTCGTAGAATTTGAAGACGGTTGGTGCCAAATTAGGATACAAAATAATTAAACATCTAAGAACATAAATATCTGTTCAATATTATATATTATGTTTGTACTGATGATCGTAGGTTCCTAATAAATTATCTAGATTAGTGAATTTGGGTACCTACTAAGTAATTTCTAATTTGGCACCAACCGTCTTCAAATTCTACGACGAAATTTTTATTATTTCTTACTTTTCAGTGCAAATTTTTGAAGTCGGTGCACTTTTTTTTAAAAGGTTTATTTTACCCTTTTAAGTGATTTTGCTGCCTTGAGAGACAAATAATAACGCAACTAAAAAAATATTGATGGAAAATTAAAAAAAAATACCCCTGTGGATGTGATTTGAACCATGTAATGTGCTTGTGCATCCTATGCACCCCATTACATTTAAACGCTAGACCATCGTCACGAAAATTGACAACTTCGTGTCAATAGCAACCGTTGCTAAGGCTTTTTCTGATACATAATTTCAACCGTAAACAGAAATTAATTACTGAATTTCTGAAAAACTACTTAACCGATTTTCGTCATATGTCTGTGAGATAATGTCGAGAAATTATTATGTCTTGAAAAAAATAAGTTGTCAAAAACGGTACATATTTTATCGAGATATCAAGAAAAATGTACTTATAAAGTCAGTTTTTTCAAAATTTCTGAAAAACTAATGAACCAATTTTTATGAGATAAAAATGGGACCAATCCGGAAGAATTATCTGTCGATTAAAAAAGAAACCATCAAAATCGGACAGATCTATTATTTTGATGATTGAAATATTATTGCTGCCCGTGACTTACTTTTTAGAGGACAGATCGTATATTCAGGCTATAGAAAAAAGTGATCAAACTATAATTTAAAATACATATTATTTACATTAATCCGATGATTTATACTTAGAGACAGTTTTGATTAATATGATGACTAATATATTTCTTTGGGATAGATATTATAATTAGGGTAATGCAGATTAGTGACACATCTAAACTTACGAGGAGGTGACAGAAAATATTGTTCTCAATTATATTTTCAATTAGAAACTTGGTGACACTAAAATCAAAATTAGAAGCTTTTACACGACTGTTTTACAATGTTTCATTCTTACAGTTGGATGTAGTCTACTTGAAATGCATTTCCTTTAGGATTGTTTCCTCACAGAGCGGACTCTTTATCAATTTCGCAAATTGGGAACTTCCGCCCGGACCTTTGTTAAAGGGGACAGAACTTAGTTGTCGGCAAACTGTTCGATACTTTTTATTTGGCGTCAATTGATAGATTATGGATAAGTGTTTCTAGGCCTCGGGAAGTCGAGAGGAAGGGATAGGAAGTAGGTACTTTGCATTTAGGCTAATCGAAGGAATTTAAATACCTTACAATACACATTAGTAAACTCTTCATTCATTTTGCCTTTATGGCTTCAAAGTTTAATGAAGCCCTGAAAATCCGAATTTTGACCAATTTTTCAGGTTATCATTAACTTTTGTAATATAGGTATTTATTTCAGTTTACAAATATACAATTTTACAATCGTGGAAGTGCTGATTTCATGAATTAGGTATCTTAAAATTAAATTAACATTCGGTTCTATGCATAACTTTATAGATCTATTATAGATATCCGAAACTTGATCTTAGGTACTTTGTCTCGAATTGTAGTCGTGATTTATCAAATCTGGATATAAAAAATATAATAGGTACTTTGTGGCTCCCGTTATTGTAAATTTTTATTTAATGGAATTATTCTACATAATTCTATAGTAGCATGATGCAAAAATATAAATATTGAACAAATATCCTGTAAGAAATCAAAGGTAGTAACAATGTGAACTCACCAACATGTGCAGACAGCAGCAGGAATGACCATGACTTACCTTGAGTCGACCTAGAAGATAAAAATTACACATAGGTAAATACATTATTTTTCAGAATATGCCGTTGGTAATTTTAAGGACCGTTGATCAAGGTCATCTTGTATCTGGCAAAAATATCCCAAATTTGGGATATTTTTCTCTGTGCATCCTCAAAAATTGAGTTTATTTATACAACATTTCCTTACCACACAATTGATAGTTATTATTTTAAAATGGATTGAGCCATATTTTTATTATTAAGGGTTCTAAATAGCCATAGTTTCCAAAACGAGCATTGCTTGAGCTTTTTTACCGGAGAAACGTAATTATCGGAAAATAAAAAATATATGAACGTTTGGTCAAATAGTAGCGACTTAATTTTAAGTAGGTAACAGTTTACACGTCAAATGCACTTATGAGAATTCAACATTATGTTCCGGAAGGCTTAATACTAGTTAAGCTCTTTAGTTAGCCCAAGATGGACGACCAACAGCGAATTCAAGTCTGTAATTCCGTGATAAAATTTAAATCTACTTGTTTACTTGCACGCTAAATTTTAACTTGCTACTTAATACTAAATTCGGGTAAAATTTTACAAAACCAACGCATCACTTATGTTACTATAATATTTTTTTTTTGATACATTATTAATTTTGGAAACGAATTAGACTAAAATTTTTTGTCGGAACACAATGATTCTTGAAAAAAAAAATCATAAATAATTAAATAGAAATCGCTATATCAGCTGCCATTTTGCCGGAAACCGAAACTGATTTTTTAAGAAAATACAATTAACCAACTTAACAAAATTATTTTTATTATTTTTTTTAATTAATCGCATTTACCGATGTTACGAGTCGAGTCGAATTTTACTCGGGTGTTAAAATTACACATAGGTTAGCGAGGAGCGTAGCGACGAGCGTGGTTTGTATTGTGACAATATAAAGCGCAAGCCGAGCGAGCGGAGCGAGCGGTGCCGCGGCAGCGGCCGGCGCAGCGCCATTCTAGAAACATCATAGTAACTGTAATACTTTATGAGAGTAATATTTATGAGGTGGCGCTGCGCCGTACTATTACTTTATTACTCTCATCAAGTATTACAGTTACTATTTTGTGATGTTCTAGAATGGCGCTGCGCCGGCCGCTGCCGCGGCACCGCTCGCTCCGCTCGCTCGGCTTGCGCTTTATATTGTCACAATACAAACCACGCTCGTCGCTATGCTCGTCGCTATGCTCCTCGCTAACCTATGTATAATTTTAACACCCGAGTAAAATTCGACTCGACTCGTAACATCGATAAATTCGATTAATTAAAAAAAAAATTAGTTTTGTTAAGTTGGTTAATTGTATTTTCTTAAAAAATCAGTTTCGGTTTCCGGCAAAATGGCGGCTGATATAGCGATTTCTATTTATTTATTTATGATTTTTTATAAAGAGTCTTTGTGTTCCGACAACAAATTTTAGTCTAGTTTGTCTTGTAAATACATAATGCGTTTATTAAACCTAAATTTAGTAACATATGCCATGCGTTGGTTTTGTAAAATTTTACCTAAATTCGTTGTTTACATGCATTAGGTAGCTAAAAATTAAGTTAAAATTTAGTTAACTACTTGACAACTTAATACGTGTAAACCAGCCTTAAAGGAAAATCATTATTTTGGGTAATTTTTTTAAATCGAAAAGTTACAATTTTTAGGTTAGGTTAGTCGCACGAGCGGAGCGAAGAGGGGTTTGAAGAGATGTGTAGGTTGCCAGTCTCTAAGTAGGTACACCAGAAAAAAATGATATTTAAATGTGCGTGGTGTGTAAATGACAATTACAATAAAGGTTACATGAAGAAAACTTACTCTTTCCGCCTTCCTCCATTTTCCGCCATTTTTCATACTTCACTTCACGCAATTTCACAAAATTTCACTTTACTAAGGTTATTATTAAAATAAAACGATTTGGCAAACACCACATTAAAAAGCGCAAATTACATTTTTACAAAATTTAGGGTTCCGTACATCTCCGAATCTCTTGTGTTATGTCTGTCACAGCTTATTTTCAGCGAATCTACACTACGAAAAAAAAATTTGGTGCATATATAGAGTGTGATGACATAATCAAGGACGTACGAGTACTTATATCAAAAGAAAGGGCTCGTTATAAGAAATACAAATATATATTATATTTTATTTTAAAATGCTAAATATATTATTAAAGATAATACACGAAAATTGACTAGATAGATAGACGTAACAGCGAAAAACTAAACAAAGTTGAGGGTAGTGTAGTAAAAGTGCAAGTCTATTGAGGATGAAACTATGTGGAATTAAGAAAAAAGAGTATTTTTTAATAAAAAGGCGGTTCCAAACATTGCATTCAACCTGAAAATATATTTATATATTTACTATCTATTTGTGTTATTTTTGTATTTTATTTTAATTAAATTTAAAATTTTAAATTTAATCAACAATTTTTTTCTTGTATGTATGGCTGTAGGTATACTATATATTCTATGCTAAAGGCTTTATTATTAGCAGAGAATATGCATAGAATTGAGAAATTTCTTTGGTTTTATGGTTTTGTTTAATAGGATAAAAACGAAGTGTTGAAAAATGGCGGAAATCAAAATCAGTGCGTATCTACAATTTATTTTCTTGTAAGCTTTATTGAAATTGTCTTTCTTCACCATCACGCATAAATCATTGAATAAACGCATCACGCATAAGTTCGAATGGTAGTCTATACTAATATTATAAAGAGGAAAGATTTGATTGTTTGTTTGTTTGTTTGCATTGAATAGGCTCCGAAACTACAGGACCTATTTGAAAAATTATTTCACCCCGGGCGACATAGGACATATATAGCCTATATTCTATTTTAAAAAAATTTGGGATCGTTACTAAAACTCCAATAATGTAACCCAAGGTGTAAAAAAATGACCTAAGAAATTCCTTATATCGCGTGCGCTGCGAAAACTATTGATGATAGAACAAAATAATGTAGGTACCTACTACGACTTTGCAGAACACATCATTATCTACAAAAAGTGTCGCGATAGCATATGTCTAACTATTAGGTATAGTTAAGTCACAATAAGTGTTCTTTTATTTTAAAAAAAATAATTAAAAAGCGCCGCTAGAAAAGGCTCTTTATTTGTACCTTGCTATTAATCCTTATCAAAATAAATTACTTTATATGCACGACTGATTCAATACCTTTATATAACTTAATATTCAATTCGGACATTCCATTCGAAAGATATCACGAGTTTAAAAAAGTATTTTTTATCGCGATTTTAGTATTTTTGTATGAACAATATCCAAAGTTAGTGGTAGTGGCAGTGGTAGGGGTAGGGGGTAGGAGTAGAAGTGGGGGTAGGGGTAGGGGTACGGGTAGGGGTGGGGTAGGGGTAGAAGTAGGGGTACGGGTAGGGGTAGGGGTAGGGGTACGGGTAGGGGTGGGGTAGGGGTAGAAGTAGGGGTACGGGTAGGGGTAGGGGTAGATGTAGGGGTAGGGTTAGGTGTAGGGGTAGGGTATATTTTATTTTGTTCGTAAATATCCACGGGCGAAGCCGAGGGCGGAATGCTAGTCTATATATTATTAAAACAAAGTCGTGTTTGTTCGAACACTTATAACTCGAGAACGGCTAGACTGATTTTTATGGTTTTTGATTTGTTTTATTTGTCTCCGTCCCGAATAACAGAGAATAACTATTAAAACATTGGGAAAATGCACGGAAACAAAAATTATAAAGAAAAAACATTTTCTCATACATTTTCTATGGAACGACTTTTTTGTTAACAGAACGGATTGATGACAGAAACATAAATTCAACTGTCAAATCTATTGGTTTTAATCATTCTAATAGGTCATTCGGTCAATCAGTGATGATGTTTCCTCGCGCTATGGAAAAGTAAGAAAATCACAAAAATTGTTTTGTCGTTATAATACAGGACTTCGGAAAAACATTTTGTATGGGAAATGTTATTTAATCTCGCTAAAAGTTGTGGTAGTGGTATGAGTAGGGGTAGTGGTAGGAGTAGTTGTTTTTCACGGACGAAGGAAAGTAATTAGCAGGCAAGCCAACGTTTGGGCAGGACAACGTCTGCCGGGTCCGCTAGTATTGTATATTTGCATTGAGTTCAAAATCTTATTTAACGTTTTATAATAAAATTAAATATTAAAAAAATATTTTTAGGGGTAGCTCTCAATAAAATTCAATCCTCTACAGACAGGTCCTACCAGAAACTTGGATTTTTTTAAATATTAGGTAGATATATAGGTATCTACTTATTATATCTATATACATACATACCTACATACAAGCTACGACCAGCCGCACCACGTCATTAGTTCTCCATGATTGGCAACTTATTACCTACCTACCTAATTTTTATTGTGTAGGTATAACATAAATTATAGCTTATACAAAAATTGAGATAACATTTCCAATTGTCTTACAAACTAGGTCTAATCTTGTGCTACGCCATGTAACGCCGTCACAGTGGGAAATTTTCATAAGTAGGTAACAGGAATCTGTTCGAATTGACAGCCCTTAGAATTTATATAAGCGTTATTTCCAATTGAAATGCGTAAATAAAAAACCATTTCATATCTGTGGGAATTTTCTATTTCCTTTGTGTAGGTACCTACATATAGAAGTGTGCGCAAACGCAGTACCTAGTCGTAACGGCCGCGCCCGCATCTTTCACCCTCGCGTGTGCCAATGATTAGCATTAACCTACACAGTTACACAGAAAAAAATGTCACATCCAAACTGTAGCCATCATTGCCACCAATTGATGAAGAAAATTGATTTAAACTTTAGTTATTAGCCATAGTGTGGACGTGTCATTACAAACATCTATTTTCGCAATTTCAGTTGATTTTATGGCTCATTATAGGATTTTTTAAATGACTTTTTAAATCATTTCGCATGAGCGATTTTTTTTTGCTCTAAATATTGTAATGGCAAACAAATATCCTTGAAGAATATCTTAACCAGTCACTGGATGTATATATTTTCATTTCTTTAGCCATTTTATAATTATTCGGTCCACAAAGCACGGATTCCATTTTGAATGAATCCTATTCCCGTTCGTTAAACTTAAATTATATGCCTAATAAATTATATTGGTATTGACAGATTGGTAGGTAGGTATGTATGTAGAACAGGTATAGGTACTGTCTAAATATAATTATAATACTTGCTTTCCGCCCCCTAGCTTTGCCCGTGGATTTTTTTGAAACGTGACATTAGAATTTTCGCTAAGAATTTCCGGAATAAAAAGTAGCTTGTGTCACGCGCTAGCTACTCATAAGCTAAGTTAGCTTATTTTTTTTATAGAAATCATGAAAATAATCCCCAATAATCGTAATTTGATAAAGTTATCAAATTACGATTATTGGGGATTATTTTCATGATTTCTATAAAAAAAATTGTGTCATAGGATTTTTTTTAACTTAAGTAGATAGGTATTTATTAATTTCATTATGGTATTATACTATGCATAATTCATCTTATTGCATCCTGGACAACAAACACTTGAATCTACATATTTGCTATATTGAAATTGAGGACGCAGATACATACCTACCAGTTCCATCTCATTAAACAAAATATAGATAGATCCAACATTCAATACTAGTAATACCAACACATCCCTGAAAATTTGCACAACGGATTTTCCTGTAATTTGCTTAAGTCTTATTGGTTGTTAAAATTATTTTTTTGCCATCTGTGATTGGTCTATAGGCGTATACGGTTTATTTGAAGCGTTGTTATTGGTCGTACCTCGAACGCCTTATAGTGGAGGGGATATAGCAACCCTGTGTTTATTTTGTCTTGCTTAACTTAGTAAGCTGCAAGCTTTTAAGTTGAGTGTTTGTGTGTTAACAGCTATAATAAAAATATAATTCGTATTGAACTATAAGTGTGTTTATAATATGGACTTGAATTGTTTTATAGTTTTTGAATCAAGGATTGTGAATTAGAAATACCTAAGTTGTCATGAAGTATAGAACAAGTTTTCGTTGTGGATTTTTCTGAGCCGAATCAAGAGTTTGATAATTCAACGGAAATGGTTGTACTGTAAGTATTTTTATTATTAACTGATATTTGCTATTCATTTATCTTTTGTATTACAACAAGTTGTAGTACCTTGTAGTACATTTGTAGTACCTAGGTATATTTCACAATCTAAGCCTTTTTTTATTTAGACACCACTTAAAGTTTTTTTCTACTAAAATGAACGAAAATGTATTTTTTTTATTGTACGCTACTCACAATCCATTCATATCGTTAATTTTCAGGAAACTTTGAAATATTTAAATATTAGATACCTAGGTATTATACCTACTTACATTCTTGTTGGAATCCAATAATATTATGTAGGTAGGTATAGTTACTTTAATTAGGTATCTACTTTATTTTTAACTAATTAACTACATAATAATATTAACAAAAACACCCAAAACCAAAATAATTAAATTACCTATAACCTATACAAATCACAATAACGTAGACATAGGTAATCCGTGGCGTAGAGCGTGTTAGTTTCTAAAAGTTTCAAACAAATCACCTTTGGACTTCAGTCACAAAATATATGCCTTAATATTTTTTAATATTTACCTATAGTAGAGATTATTTGTTATACCTACTTAATTATTCACAAATTCATACATCTAGGCACACCTACAAATAATTTTTATACGTATTAGAGTGAATGGTCAAAGCGTCTTACCGCAAATATCTGTTCAGTGTACCTAACTTTTAACCATAATAGTACATAAATTAAGGCCGTGATGGTACATGTTTTTCAAAATCCTTCCGCTTTCTAATGAACATGGTACAGCGATAAATATTTGAACTTAACAAAAAAGGGGCAGCTATTGAGCTTTATTATAGGAGGGGTGTCTCAATTGATTTTAATTGTATTTAATTGAGACGCTGCTACAGTACCCTAACTTTTAAAAGAACACGCATTTCTTGATATTTTTAGTGTAACTTAAAAAGTTAAAGAAAATGTGAAAAGTTACTTGTTTTTAAGATTTAGGTATAGGTTCGAAACAATTATGAAACAACTCGAAGTAACCAGTAACCAGTAGCTATCTAACTCTACATGTAAATTACCTACATAGTCAAATATATAAAAGTATATCCTGAAAATAATTATGAAACCCCATTTTCAAATATCTAGATATTTGTTCTGGATAAAAATAGCAAATGTCACCAACGGTTACCAACTCAAAAATCACGCTGAACAATTACTCCGTTTTAAGGTAGGTTTAAAGAAGGACACAATTTGCGTGAACCAATGGAGGGATCATAATTTCATCAAATCATAATTTCTCCTTCTTTGCTTAATTTATTAATTAAAAAAAATACCTTTATTAAAGGTAAAAGACCTCCCACCCGAATCATAATATTTCATAATATAACTAATGGTATTATTAAGTTTTTTTCTTATGTAGTACACTGCCTACACATAACAATATAAAAACCTTTAAATTAATCTAAACATTAATAAATAGTAATTAGTAGTAGGTAATAAATAGTAACAATAAAAAACTAATAGTTTAATTAATATAACATAATATAATCATAATCTTCAAGTAACAAGCTTGAAATTTTAGGTTTTACCTTTTAATTCAGCAAAGTCTTAAAAGAAATAAAAATATAAGTGTAGTCACAGGATATCTCTGCACGGCATACAAAGTTGTTGATTCAATTAAGAAGCACCCCCCTTTGAGACATCAATTTCGACGCAATTGGCTCAACGAGCGCGGGAACACAAACGCCTACCTACTTCAATTCGTTACTTTCAAGTATAAATAAATTGAAAGATTTTGTAGATTCTATAAAATATAACATTATTTACAATTATTAAGATGTAATATCAAGTTTCAAAAGTTTCCCACCTTGGCTAATGAGAGTTTTTAAAATGAAGGAATATAAAAACTGTATTGAAACCACCCATCTCTAACGTAGGTACGTGTTTATAATAATCTAATAACATCGCTTCTGCTGCAAAATGTAAATAGGTACGTCTCCTCCGGACATTCATAGCAACAGAAACGCAAGTCGTAGCATATGCGTAGCCCACATTTCTTCAATCTTTAAAATTTAATAAATTACTTACCTACTTAAAATAACGATTAAAGTAGAATCTGTATTTGTATGATAATTTGACAAAACCTCTATCAAAGTAAATCTAAAAAAAATATAGTTTAATACTTAGGTATTAGAAATAAAGAAAGATATTTATTTGCAGAAAGAGTAGGTTATATTATTATAACACTAAAAAAACTATAAAAGTTTTAATATTTTGGGAACTAACTAGTGAAACTTGGTACCTACGCAGATTAGATTAGGTAGGTACTCCACTATTTAACATTGAAATATTTTCATAATATCCGCTGGTACATTTATTTTACCATTTTCATTCAACATAAATAAATATGTTTTTGCTTATTTTAATCAACAGCAGCAATTTGGTCGAAGTCATGGAGGCTAACCCAGGCTCTCCAGAATGGGATATCAATGATGCTATCGTCCCTCGAGTAAGTTCCTTCGATACCTTCAGCGAATGGTGCGACGGACATATGAGAAAGGTTTATCCGACAGCTTGTGAAGAAGCCAGAAGACATGCCTCAGGCTGGGCTATGAGAAATACGAATAACCATAACGTAAATATTTTGAAAAAAAGCTGTTTGGGAGTCCTTGTGTGCTCTACTCGGTGTAGATTACCAGATGGATCTAGAGTGCACCTCAGACCAGCTATATGTGATAAAGCTAGAAAGAAACAACAAGGTAATTATATTTTTAAATAAATTACTTTATTTCTAAAGATTAACCGCCTTTGTGATTATTGAAGTTAAAAACTTTCGTGGTCCTAGATTCGATGCGAAGTATGATATAGGGGGTCGAAACTTTAATGTCTAGGTACCTACTTATTGAAACTTATAAAAATGTTTTACCGTAACCGTACCGTTTATGTTAATCCTAACTAAGCTATACTAATAATAAAGCTGAAGAGTTTGTTTGTTTGAACGCGCTAATTTCTGGAACTACCAGTCGTATTCCAAAAGCATTTTGGATTTGATAGCCCAATTTTTGAAGAAGGTTATAGGCTAGATATATAATATAACATCACGCTACGAAGCGGAGCAGTACCTAACCATTAACACGGGTGCAACCGCAAGGAACAGCTAGTATTATATAAAAGCAAAAGTGTTTGTTTGTTTTCCTTTCTTTCACTTCCTAGCGGATTAACGGATCGACGTTATTTTTTGCACAGTGCCGGAGAATGATAATCACCTTATTCAATGTAAACCCCTTATTTCAGTAAGTAGGTATACCTACTCGTATTAAAGAAATAATTTCCTTCAGGTAAACCATGTCCAAATCGACTTTGCAACGGCGGGCGACTAGAAGTACAATCTTGTCGCGGTCATTGCGGCTACCCCGTCACGCACTTCTGGAGACATACGGAGCACGCTATATTCTTTCAAGCAAAGGGTGCCCACGATCATCCCAGACCCGAAGCCAAAGGTGCGAGTGAGGCTAGAAGATCAATTGGAGCTGGACGCAGAGTTCGAGGGTTGGCGTTACTATTGGCCAGAGAAGCTGCTCTAGCTGACAAAATATTAACATTGAAACCTGACAAGCAATCTCAGAAAACTAATAATCCTCCGCCTCCACAACCACCGCCGCTTATACCAGACGGGAGTAGAGGTAATTTTTATATTTCAATTTACATTATATAGGTCTTACAAATAACTCAAAAATACATCGTCACAAATTACTTAAGGTTCATGTCCATAATTTTTCTGGGCTAAACTATATTCCCAATTTTTCTCACTGTAATTTAGCATATGTTACTTATTGTATAAGTGAAATACCTAGCTGTTATTTTTTCAATGGGTTTTATTGAATAAAAAAATATGGGTGGTTAAACTTTGCCCTCGTTTTCTCTTTCATAATCTATCACAAAGCTCTTAATTTTTTTCAAAGCGCAATGCGTTTTTTTTAGCTTATTGAAAATTCAAAATAATAATTATTGTATTATTTTTGTAAATAATCCTTTATTTTACCACGCATTTTAAAACTATTCAATAAAACTACAGCTAATAAAGCACTGCACTAAATTACAGTGATACAGGTGGATTATTTACAGAGAAATTGTGAATAGTTCATCCCCATACAAATTATGGATATATGGGCTCTTAAAACTAGCTTTCCGCCCCAGCTTCACCCGTGAAAGTTTTTTGAAATGTTACATATGAATTATTTACCCCGATAAAAAGTAGCCTATGTCACTCTCCGGTCCTCCAGCTATATTTGTGCAAACAATCACGTCGATCCGATCTCTGTTGTGACGTGAAAGACAAACAAACAAACACATTTTCGCATTTATAATATTAATTAGGATGCGATTAAAAATTATGTTCAAATCTGCTTTACATTGCGTATCTGTTGCCTCTCTGATATATGTATTATTAGATAGGATTCCTCAGAACAATCTAATTGTACCATAATAATTTAATATGAATTTTATTAACATAAACCTTTCATTTTTCTTTACAGTGGTCTCGTGCAACTGTGGCCCATTCGAATGTAACTGTCGATGGCGTCCTCAAGTTACTTCAGAGGGATACGCCGCACCCGCCTGGACACCACCAGACGCGCAATCTTACGCCTCCTACGCACCCTCTCAAGCTAACATTATACAACAAACACCTTATGATCCCTCAACAATAGCCACAGAGGATATTTTCCATCCAGAAGAAATTTTCCAACTAGACCAACCATTACGAATGGAATTCCCTGCAATGGACGAACAATCCACCATGGAATCACCTCCGACTTTCGCTGACCTGAACGGGGATTCAAGATCTGAAGACTCATACTGGTTTGACTGGCAACGAGCACCTGAAGGCTCAGAGACGAGTCAAACCCCATCCCCAGAGTTATTCGGTAATCATTACCAGCAAGAACCGTATTGCGAACAGCAATCATACCCCACACACGGATATTATCCGGAAGAAGCGCAATATTTTAATTCGGAATGTTCTAGAACATCTCCTATGGGTGAGACTGATCAGCTCAGGTATTATAGATGGAATAGCTCAGACTGTTCACAGACTAATTTAGAAAATCAGATGTGGATGGGATATGATTGTTCTTTCGTAGGCAATGAGGCCGCTGAATTACGGCAGCCCTGCGTAGACATGCCGCAACAATCCAACACCTTCAGTGGTATTTCCTATAATTGAATTGATTAGTTATATTGTATAAGTGATGTCGTTATGTAAATAATATCTTTATTGTAAATATGTATATTTTAAGTGATAAAATTTGGTTAATAAAATAATTTTGAGTTTTGATTTTCCATGTTAGCAACATAAAAATAAATATGTACACTAATAGTCTCCATAAAAATATCCACATAATTTTATAATGGGGTTTTCTATTTAATGTTAGAAGAATAACCTATCTATTACATTTCAATGACACCTGCAAAAACCTTTAACCTAAAGTTACTTGGTCTTTATTTAATAAAACCATCAATGCGTATAAAATCATCTATTTATTGTATATAAAATTGTCAATTTTTACAATGTTTGCTAACAATAATAATTGTAATTGGTCACTACATGAGTTAAACTAAGCGACCGACCGACGCGGACTTCAATAGCAAAACATTCCATAAACCAAACCACAAAAACAAATTATTATGTCGGTATCAGCTTCTTCTTATTCTAATAAAAATCTAAACTTGTACAAGTGGCAGTACATTACGTACTAAATTATTGTTTCAGTTAGCGACTACACGCTTAATCGCTCGTATTGCTATTACCGTTAACAAAAACAACACTAGTCCTGCGATATAATCACAATAATTTCTCATCAGATTATGTACAATATTAATTCAGGTCTCTTTGTGATGCTACAAAACGTAGACACACTGTACAATTACATCGCAAAACTATTCACCAAAGCAAAATTTATAATACTTTTTACCCCTATTTGTAAAATCCCAAGATCCACCTGGATTAAGTGCTTTCCAAATATTTAATGGAACTGCAAATTTTGGAAGCAGCTTTGTTAATGGCAAACCTTCTTGAGCAACCTGCCAGAGTTTATCATTGACAAAGCCGAAATGGTAGATAGCGCCTGACGAGTTTGAACATTTTGCTTCACAGAAATAACGAGATACGCTCAGATTAACAGTAAGAGTTCTCAACTCGCGTGGCGCCATCTACCGGGCGGGCGGTACACACAGCACGCAGTATCACAGCATTCGGCTCGTGCCGAATTCACGGGCCACGTAGGGCGCCACTGTTATAAGGCCACAAACAAATTTAACTCGAAGCATATCAACTTACACAATAATACAATTTTACAAAACTCGTTTCGATATTACTAGCCGATGTCTAATTTAAAATAGAACCGCTTAGTGTATAATTTTTGGAACGCTTTCCTGCGCTTCAATTCTTAACATTGCTAATTTATGCATATACATTAAAAACATATCGATTCTGTGGTCCTGGTCCGGTGAACATGTGTATGAATTATTAAAAAATGTTATTCTAATATTTACAATATGATATAAGTAATTGTGATGTATAATATTTTAAGAAGTATTTATTAAACTGTAACAAGTTCCTAGCTATATTTATAGAGAAGTGTAAAAAGCAAATCGGAATTGAAGCAATTGAGAAGCGGTTCATTGTGAATTCTACAAGAAAATCTAAGAGGTTTAAAATAGAACACTCCCTAAATTGAAATTTTCTAACTAGAAGACACAAACTATGCACTATTACTTCAGCAAAAATTGTAAGGAAATGGTGAAAATACACAAAAGTAATTAAAACATTTATAACAAACAATTTGTGCTAAATTATATAAAAAAATAAGATATTTGTCAATAAAATTAATTTGATAATAATCGATAAAATAAAAAATATCAATGATAAAATAAATTCAATATTAGATCTCTGGTCGCTACTTGGTCAGAGAAGTTTACTATGAACTAAGAATATTCAATAAAAAATGGAAAAATAAACTTGGTATATTATTATGATAAAACGTTAAGAATAACTTGACTAAGTTTTACTTTGTACTAAGAGTAAAAGTATGATTCCGGTTAATCATTGGGAAAAGATTCGAGTTTTAATCGCTAAATCATTGTTCCTGTACACTTGTCTTCCTTTTCCAAGAAGGCAAAGAGAACTACTCCTATATTATGTGATGTATATGATTATATAATGTTCAAATCCTGTTTTTATTCATAAGAAATTGAAAACTCGTCATGACGTACAATTTACATATTCATGGAAGACGTGATAAGTCTGATTTCCGCATGGTACTAAAAAATTTTATATTGCGATAATTTAAAAAGTTCCACCTTGAATTGCAAGGTAGAGTTTTGCAAGAACCCATTTTGCGGGAATTGATCATCTGAAAAGTCACCTTTCAATAACAGTAAAAAAGTAATTTGAAAGCGAATACAAAATGAGCGTAAATATAATAAAATTAATTTAAATTCATAAAACGTTTTTGTTTTCTATTATAATTTTCAGTAAATAATCATAAAATCATATCAAATTTCATACATAAACTCTCAACATGCAAATTAATATCTTCAAAATAAGTTATATATTAGAATAAGATAGATTTATTACTCATATCTAGAAATAATATTTGCCGACAGCTTCGAGTCTTACTAGCAAATACAAAATTATAATGTAACTAATAATTGGAAACATTATTATTTTCCTGGCGAAATTAAAAAGTCAATGATTAAAATCAGCGTTACTGTGGCAACTTATAACGAAATATATGTTTATGATTGCTGCATACAAGCATATCAAATAATATAGTCGACATAGCCTTGATGACTACCTACAAGATCATATATCGTTGTATATAAACACCATCTAAAATTTCCAAGTTTCACAAAAATATTCATACATAACATACCTACTTATTGCTTTCGTGTAAATGTAAAAAGGGCTTACAGCAGACAAACTTACAAAAATGACGCTTTATATTTAACTTCACAACATATTCCTCAGGCGCGAGCTACAATATAGCTATGCATTATAGCCGAATAATTTTAAGAAGACATACAAAAAATATCCATTTACCGCTTTTGCAAATTCCAAATAAGATCCTAGCTAAGCCTATGAAGCTAGCTCTGACATAAGCATGCAAATATATATTATCCACCCATGGTTTAGGGTGTAATGAGTTGTATAGCTGCTATCGTCGTTGTCAAGGTGTGGCCTCCTCCGCGATCTCGGAGTCAATAAATCGAGCGATATTAGACGGCAGGACATCCATCACACTCCCGATCACTTCGACATCCGACAAAGTACGAACGCGTCCGACGCTAGATTCCATGTCCGTGCTGTAATCATAAAATAACATATTTTATTGGACGACAGCACATCGAAAACGCGAAATGTTAAGTGCAAATCAAAGTCATTCAAGAATGTTGTACGAATATTTTCTTAATTCCGTATCTATAACTAATACAGACATAACACAACTTGAAGTTTTGGGTATTAAAATGTAAAAAAAAAACAAAGCTGAAAAAACGGAGGAGTAATTTTCCAGTATGAAAATAAAAACAGGATCTCCATATACCAATAATTTCAGCAGTTAAGGCGTGTATCAATCGATAACAAACTTTTAAAGTGTAATATAACTTACGCAGTGCTAATAGCAGACACTTGCATCCTAGCAGTATGCCACTCGCTGCTGGCCTCAATAGAATCCAATTGATCTTCCGAAGTTGGATTTTCTTCGACGGTACTAGGTCGAGCACCAGGCGATTCTAAATTTATCAAAGTGCCCGTCACCACTTCGCAGACAGCACTCGCCTCTTCTGTCGTCGTACTAGGCAACTGACTAATGTCCACCGATTTCTGTATGTCTGAAATATATGATTCGTTAAGTTTATACTTTCTTTCTACTTCCGCCGGGGCCGGGGGCTGTACTATTTAGCAAGATTTGATTCGGATGAGAAACATGCATTAAAAACAGAAATAAGCTTTATAAGTATTACTTTGGGCAACAGTAAAAAGTCAGTTTAATTTTTTTATTGTTAAATAAAATTAAACCTAGATGAAAGCGAAACGGAAGTCGAAATAAGGATAGGAACAAAGCATAGACCTGGTGCATGCAGGTAAGTAAGCCACTTCTTGACTGGTCGGTCAGAGTACTTATACAGCGGCAAGGGTTTCAATAAATCTGAAATGTGTGACCAACCTTTATAAACAAAATTAAAAATACAAAGTAAGAATTAGCGATACAAATAATAAATAAAATTTTTAATGCATGTAATCCCCTTGCCCTAAACATTATTTCGAAAATTAAATGTATGTGAAGAAAACAGTGGATACATGCGCATGAAACATGATATCTAAAATTATATCTATGATTTCATAAATGAAACTGACAAAGGAGAATTTTCTACTATTTTCATTTATTATAACAAAACAGTGATTTATGCAGCCTTAGCAAGTTAGTGAATTGTTTTGAGAAATTTGCAAAAAAAATGCATACATTATACAAATAGATACATAATCTAGAAACTTTCCTCCATTATAAAAAAAATAGTTTTTCTTGTGGAATTTCACAATGTGTAGATAAGTGCAGTTAGGCTAACTGCAACTAAATTGTCAAATAGATCAATCATCGTATAATTTTTTTGTGTATGTTAACAATTGCGTACTTTACATTAAATACACGTTGTGAAAGACGTTTAATTTACAAAATTATTCATTTTACATATAATTTACAATGTATTTAAGTGGAATGAAAATACTGTAAATATTAGTATACCCTGTGGTCGAGAATGTCTGTGGGCACAGCAACTCGTGTGAGGGGTCCCATCATCGTATAATTTTTTTGTGTCTGTTAACAATTGCGTACTTTACATTAAATACACGTTGTGAAAGACGTTTAATTTACAAAATTATTCATTTTACATATAATTTACAATGTATTTAAGTGGAATGAAAATACTGTAAATATTAGTATACCCTGTGGTCGAGAATGTCTGTGGGCACAGCAACTCGGCGCGCTCTGATGTTCCCGTGAAGGCTTCACACGGACGCGGTAGAATTTGGACGCGCGCGGCATACGGTAGCGATTCGCACTCTGTAATTAAACAAGTTGAATGATATAATTAAGTAAATCCCGATGAGATGGCTGGACAAATTTAAAAAATATATTGTATTGTTAAGTTTATTTTGAATGGAATTGCATATTTACACAGTAAAAATATGTTTAAGAAAATCACTAGAACAGTGCCATCTCTTGGCAGGACACAGACCATCAAGTACGTCCCTTCTACGGTGTTACCGTGAATTAATCATTGACAGATAAAATAATGGATAGAATTAATTAATAAATACCTTCTTTGCGTAACAGAATTCTTTAGACTCAACAACGCCAATGGTACACAGTCTCCTCTCACTTTCATTGTTAACTGTACTGAGACCCATAGATTGTAAACAATCACTATGGACAAAATACATTACTGTGGATTCCTGGAAAATATTGCAATATTATTAGTATCATGGAAGGGAAATTTTCTGTCAGAAATGAACTGTGTGCTTGAATCGACTGCTCGTGGTCCGGTGGTCACACAAAATTCTCTCTTCTTTTGAAAATAATTATATTAACTTCTTTAAGGTTTAGTCCCATTTTGTGCAAGTTCAATTGCATGCAAATTTCTAAATGTGCCGCAAATTGTGTGTATCTGTTTGTTCTATTCCAGTTATACGTCACATAACCTCTCTACAATTTCTTATTTATTTTCTACACCGAGACAAGTTCGTCAAGCACCGCAAAAGTGACACAAAATGCTATTTCACTACATATTACAAAACAAATTTTGTTGCCTAATTCACGAGACGAGGAACGATTACGATTAAATTTAACAGCTAACAACAGAGCGCTTTCTATCTAATCTGTCAGAGAAATAACAAGATGATGTAGATATTTAATAGATAAGTAGTAATAAGAGTAATAATAGAGGTAGGTAGGATTCCACATCCGGTCATGGCGACGAACGCACGCGTTTTCGTCGTGGCGTGATGTGGAATCCAGTTTAATCTTGTTCGTGCTGTGATGGTTGTGATTAATCAGTGATTAATAAGACATATCACGGTCACCGGGATTATCGTAAATACCGATTTATCGGCTATAAACACTATAAAAGACATTAGCAAATCACCGATAAACATTGGTGGAGCCATAATAAAAAAAGAAGAGGTAGGTATTCAAAATTTCAAATTGTTGAAAACTGATATTGTACCCGAGCGAAGCCGGGGGCGATAGCCAGTTATATTATAATTAGCATTAAATATTTACCTGTAGCACGGTGTAGTTCTCGTGTGAGGAGTCCCACATGATCAATACACAGTTTCCTGGGAGGCAAGATGACAAGCTGATGGTACCGGCTTCAAGACCGACCGGTGTATGACTGCGGCGGTTCCGTCGACCTGCTTCCGTTTTCGATGACGAACTGCTGTGAATCAATAGGCATAATATAAAATTAAAATGTCTGTCCTTTTAATATCTTAAAAAAATACATTTATACGTATGAATAGATTTAACTGAAACGTTGCCAAAAATTGGTGTGAGGTTCCAAATAATTAAGAAAATGTCATATGTGTCAAGTGCCCAAAGGATAAACTTCAGGGAAGCCTATAGTCAAAGAGCTGTAGGCCAATTTCCTGACAGGTATTTAAAGCTTCTGTTTCAATGATATTTTATTTGTCAGAGGTGCCGCGATGTATAGTACGTATAAATCATATAGCGTGAGTAACAAGTCAAGATAAAGTTTGGCCGCATGGCGGTAATTATTCTTTGGGTTGTTCTCAACTATTATGGAGGTGGGCCAAACTGTCCTAGCGAAAAAAAAATTTTGACGGTAATTTTAAATTAAAAAAACATCGAAAAATTATTATTTTTACCATAACTCAAAAACGGTAAGGGTTGGACAAAAACTTTATAAGAACAATATGTTCAGTATAAAATAATACATAATTTTAGTTCTTATGATTTTTTTCATAAATCTAATAGTTCCATGAAAAAAATGCTTCACAAAATATCAGTTTTTCGTTAAATACTCGCAGGAATGTAGAAAGTATGAATTTAGTAAACAATTTAGGAATTTTAAGTGTGGCCTGACTATGCTACGGTGTCTTGAGCGATTGCTAAAGTTAAGCGACGTTGGCCTTGAAAAGGCCTTGGATGGGTGACCAAAATCAAAAGTGGCAATTTCATACTAAGAAATATCTGTTAGTGAGAGAGCACTAACAGATATTTCTTAGAATCGTGATATAATATGTATGTGTAAGAGCTCACCCAAAAACATAATTCAATGTTTAAAAGTTCGTAGTAAAATAATACCTCTGTGTATTCTCACTGTCGCCGCCCTCTTTCTTGTCTTGTTCGGCTCTCACCTCCAGCTCTTTCTTCAATTCCTTCACTTGTTGCGTGAGCATCGCCTTCTCGTTCTCCAATGTTGCCAACTGTAATATTGTGATAAACAGAGTTAAAGACTCGCTTTACAAATTACTATAGCCTCAAGATTTTTTGTGGATTATTTTTTGTATACCTAAGCATCATAATATAGCTGCGCTTATGTGGTTACGCGGGAACCGCCCACTTACTATTTCTATTAGTGTGTATATACCTATAACATACGAACGAGTGTGGTCAAGTGACTTTCTTCGCCAAGTTTATTTTATTACTATAATAAAAACTGCTTTTCTCGCTGGCCACGACCCAAGATAAAAATACCTTTCTCACCTGCGTTTTAATCAAGGAATCATAATCGTTGGTCTCCGGGTCCGCCAGTTGATGTATAGTTTCCTTGTACTTAGTACATTCCCGTATTAAGTTCAACTCTCGTTCACGTAGCGTCTCGATCTGACGATCCTTCTCGGCTATAAGTCGACGGGTGGCATCTCTCAATGTCACCTGCAAGTAATTATACATTTAATTAGAATGATGAATTAAATTGACAGATCCGCTCAGAATAAGACTGTAACGAATTCAAAACACAAGTCGAGAAAATGCAAATATTTGTCTCGTTTCATGAATTTTGTATTTGTTTACCTATAGCACAGCACTACCCAAGTTTGGAATCAAAACAGTTACCGTGGTGTGGTCCTGTCTGGGTGATTAAAATGTTTTTGTTTTCGAATAGTGCGCTTGACACGTCTAATTTCATATATACTTTATTTATATACAAAGTCGCATCATGACACCCCAACAAACGTTGACAAAGGTCATATTTTTCTAGTCTTCATAACTCTGATATAGAAATAGAAAACTTGTTTACGAAAAATTAAATTTTCCTGAGGGAATGTGATATTTTCCTGTGATAAATAGTAGCATATTACACTCTGCACTGCAGAGTCTGTGCTCCTCCAATTATCTCACGTTAATCACGAAAATCATCGTTCCTCTGTTTTGACGTGAACGGACAAACAAACACACTTCGCATTTATAATATTAGTTAGGATATATCTAATGTAGACAGAAAATTTTCTCATAGGGCTAAAAGTATGTATAAAAACTGCCTATATCTACCTGTTTCTCAGTCTCCTGCGTCTCCACCAAACCCTTGATCTTCTCCTCCATCTTAAGCTGCCAATCTTTCTCACATTTCTCGACCGCCTGCCTGACAGCTTCCTCTTTTTCTACTTCGGCGTTTTCCTTGGTTTGCATTATTATAGCGTTGTGGCTGTTAATCTCTATGACGTCAGTGCGCTCAATCTTTTCCAAACTTGATTCTGAAGGTGATCTGTCCATGTTGTTTGCTACGGCGACCAAACGATACCTGGAAGTTAATGGAGTCTTATTAAAATGTAATATTTATAAAATTAAATCTAATAGAATGAACTATTTGTGTTGATGCGAAAAGCACAAGCTAAACCTACAGTCATACAAATTCCTCCCAAATATTATGTACAATTTAAATAGAACAGACGCGGACGGCTGCACTGATACAAAGACAGATGCAAACTCGCAGTAGGCCCTAAGGTTATATATTCAAGGATTAAAATCAGTAATATTATGTATTACTTAAACTGGCATACCTTGGTAATTCTAACTATTAATAGATAAACATAAATAAGTATATAAATGATGAAATTAAACAAAGTTACCTAGATCTCATAGATTCCAACTCAGCTTTATAGTCCTTATGCATTTGATCTTGTAATTCCCTCTTCTCTTTTTCCTTTATAACTTCCGCTTCTTCCAACTTCTTTTCTAAATCTTTAATCCCCTGTTCTACTTTGGACAACAATTGCCTGGTGTTCTCGTGTTCACTTAACAACTGCTGCTTCTCTCTTTCAAACTCTTGCTTTACTTGGTCTACGTCATTTTTCATATTATCAATTATCTCGTCTTTATTACGTATGACTTTTTTCATATCACTCAGCTCTAATTCATGGTCTACCGTCAACCGTTGCGTTTCTTCCCTAAAACTTATCGCTATTTGTTCGTTGCTCCTCTCGCATATCGCTGCTATTTCCAGACACTGCCGCGCCACATATTTCTTCTGGTCTTCTATTAAATTTGTTAAATGTAATAATTCCTGTTTAAAAAATACTATGTTCCATTTACACAGCTCATGCAGATTAATTAGAAATTGTGTCAGTTTCTCCATGTTTAATTTATGTGTGTCCATGTTCTCCTGCAGAAACAAAATTTAATATCAATTTTGCAATTAAAAGCCCTGTGTTATTAAGCGAATCTAAATTTATGTGAAATGAGAATGGTGCAGTTCAGTTCGGCTAGCCTTCGCCCTTATATAAGAAAACCACTTATAAGTTGAGTTTCAGTACAATAAATTGTGTCATGTGACAAATACATTCTTATTATCTTTTTACTTGCAAAAATATGATTTAGTTGTACTTATATAATTACTACATTTAATTATTAATAATTAATTACATACTAAGGACAAATCTGAACTAGCAGTGTTCTGAAAAGTAAATGGAAGCAAAAAAAAGTTGAAGTATAGCTTAAGAAATGGGGCCAGTGTCTAAAGGAGCAACAGAAAATGACTACACGGGTCTGTGCTAACAAAAACCTGCGTGTCCCGGCCCCATTCCAAGCTTGACGGCCACGACTCCTCAATGTAAGAACCAGAGCTTTCGAATTCATCGCTTTTCCTCTTGTTTGGGGGACTTTCCAATATAACAGGGAGTGTGTTGCGCACCTCGGTTATTGTGGATACTGCCAGAGTGTCGGGCGCGCAGCTGGTACACACATCGTTCTTCTGTTTGCCGGGTTGGAAACCAAGCTTCTCGAACTCTAATACCAAAACTCTGAAATTATTAAGTTAAAGTTTTTAGTGTAAAAAATTACACAATATAAAGAAAAGCATACATTTAAAATTATTTGATACTTCCAATTATGAATTCTCAGTCCTTTACAACATTGTGATTGTTTTCATGGTCAGCCTATAGTTTAGTGTGGGCTGTATTTGGACAGTCTGCATTATCTGTTCACTGTTGTTATAAATAGTATCGATAATAACAATCAACTAGAACTTAAAAAATCAATAATGTAAATATATATACATAAAACTTATATATTAGTTAAAGAGTTTTATTCGACTGGTTAATTTATTGTTCTACCTAGGCTGTTTGATAAGTACCCGTTTTCTAAATATATTAATATCACTGGCCGAAAATAAGTATACCACCTTTTTAAGCCATTTTTCAGAGGCGGGAAAATTAAAAAAAAATGGCATTCTTTTGTTTTTTTCTCATTTGACAGCGATTTAGTGAAAGCGTGAACTTAAAATTGTTAAAAAGGAGAAAGAACAGTATCGGTCTGTAATTGGCCATGCTAACTTTTTGAACAGGAACGAAGATCTCAAAACCGTTTCGAGATATAAGCTTTCAGTACAATTTCTATTTATCAGATTTTAAATTAAGTCTATACTTTTTAAGATATTCAAAAAAAAACAATAACTTCATTTGACCTATGTATGACGTCGGTATGAAAAAAAATACCTTTGCCTAAAAAAAAGCCTCGGAAAGAATACTACCAAAAAACGTAATCGTCAATCTTTGAGTGACATCTTTATAAGTTTATATTTCACGTGTGATTATTTTCTTTGTTATTAGGACATGGCGGGATGAAACACTATTTACTTGCCATTTAAAAAAACTTTTAACAATTTAAATAATTATAAACACGAGTAAGTAATATAAACAAGAGTAATTTTTAGGTTAGTCGGCCATGACTGACGTTTGCTTGACGTTAATTTGATTGACTGTCACTTTTTTATGTATAGTGGCCAAGATTATTTAATCCTGTTCCAATTCTTGTGACGTCACGTTTACTTTTCGCGGGTAAAATTTGTAAAATATATTAAAAATAGACGCAATGGATAAAAACAAAAATATCGAAATTAGTTTCTTAAAATGGGGTATATTTTCAAAATAAATTATAAAAAAAGTATATCATAAATATGTAGCATGGCCAATTAGATTCTTGTTTTTGGAAGGAAAAACATGTGATGAAATAAAAGTAAGAATTCAAGCGGTTTACCATGAATGTGCTCCTTCTATGACAACCGTCAGATATTGGTATAACGAGTTTAAACGGGGGAGAACAACCGTCTTTGATAAGGATCGCCCAGGCCGGCCAATTGAGGTGACTACAGACGATATGGTTAAGAAAATTGAAAATATCGTTTTAGCCGACCGCCGAATTAAACTTCGAGAAATCGTTGATGCTGTAAACGTTTCAATCGAGAGGGTACAACACATATTAGAAGAAAAATTGGGTATGAGGAAAGTATCGGCGAGGTGGGTGCCGCGTTTACTCACGGAGGAGCAAAAACGGCACCGACTGACTACTTCGGAGCAGTGTTTAGCCGTCTTCAAACGTAACCCGAAGGAGTTTCTGCGTCGTTTCGTGACCGTGGACGAAACGTGGGTTCACCACTATACCCCGGAAATTAAAGAGCAGTCGAAGCAGTGGATTTTACCGGGTGAACCTGCTCCAAAGAAAGCAAAAACCGTCCCAACGGCTGGAAAGGTCATGGCGACTGTTTTTTGGGATTCGCAGGGTATTATACATATTGACTACTTAGAAAAGGGGAAAACGATAACAGGGCAGTACTATGCCAATTTATTGGATGAATTTGACGCCGTGTTGAAGGACAAACGACCCCATTTAAAAAAGAAAAAAGTACTGTTTCATCACGACAACGCCCCGGCTCATTCGTCGAGAGTTGTGACGGCTAAATTAGCACAGTTACGCTACGAACTATTGCCTCACCCCCCGTATTCTCCAGATTTGGCCCCATGCGATTTCTTTTTGTTTCCCAACCTAAAAAAATGGCTCGGTGGTAAGCGATTTGGATCAAATTACGAAGTCATTGCCGCCACAGAGGCCTATTTAAATGACTTTCCAAAATCATACTTTTTGGATGGTTTATTGAAGCTTGAGCATAGGTGGAACAAATGTATAAAGTTAAAAGGTGACTACGTAGAAAAACGCATATACAAAAAAAATGTTTTTTTTTTCCATAAACGGGTACTTATCAAACAGCCCTCGTATGAGCAAAATTAATGTAGTCACCTGTCGATATCGGTTTGAGCATCAACACCCTTATCTTCATGTTGCAATACCGACATCCTAAAAACAAAACAATTTGTAAATTTTCCTCACATATTTCTATCCTGAGGCTGATGAAATGGGACGCCACTTCTTCGCACATACACTTCTTACGTTTTATCTACATTCATACATGTTCGTTAATTTCTAGTAAAATCTTCAATATCAATTTTTTTTAATTTAAAGCTGTTAGGTTATATTCCACGCACTAACAAAAAATACGTTTAAAAAAATACTCACTGCTGTCTAAAATATTTAACGACAACCTCCATATCATACAGAGGTACATCTTTCGCTAATTCCGGAAATATATTCGAGACATATTCCGCATCAGTATTCAACAATTTAGGCAATCGGGAATCGAATAACAGCGGTGCTTCAGTGGCAAACGTCGGCGGCAGATCTGCTAGACCGGGGAACAAACTTCTCAGAAAATGTCCGTCGAAGTGGGTGTTAAACTCCTGTCTCCGCAATATTTCTTCGCTGTGAATTTTTAGTAGGTTGTCGGCCATTGTTATCGCCCACTGAAAAATATATATAACAAAGTATGTAAAACATTGACATCTACGTACTGTTGACTCTTTAACACAAAACCTGGCAAAACTATACCCGTGGCAAATACTTTGCAATTATTTTAAATTGTACTTTATTGCACATCTTTTATACATAAAACTTATTTACATTCGATTACAAACTTATAAAATGTATATTGTTAAGCAAGGCGCAATTAATCGTAATCCTAACTAATATTATGAATTCTAAAGTACCCACTTGTTCGTTTATTTGTTGATAAGGTTTAAGGTTTAAAGAATTTTTATTACTCATAAAAGAACATTATTGTACATTCACTAACAATGAGCAATTATATAATTACTAGTTTTTGCCCGCGACTTCGTTCGCGTAGAATTAGGAATAATGACTTAATTTATGTAAATACGCAGAGATTTCCTTTAATTTTAGCTTTTACCTCCGTAAATTCCTCGTCAGTCAGAACTTCAAAAAAGTATAAATTCGGTACCTACCTATAAATTAATATTTTCCCAGTCCGTAAAAATATTTCCCCCATGCCCAAGTTAACAATTTCTTAAGGGTTGTTTAAAAAAATCTTTTAGGTCAACTCCTATGTTCTCTAGCTAAGTTTCAAGTAGATTCGACCAAAACAACATTTTTCCCCATACAAAATTTTACACCCCGTTGCATCCCTCCTTTATTTTTATTTTTTTTAAATCCAAAAATACGTGTTTTATTATTTGTTTTGAACAATATTTGTACCAAGTTTCAAGTTAATACACGCATGTAATACGATTTCCGTATACAAAATTTTACACCCCGTTGCACCCCTCCTTAAGGGTCGTTTTTAAAAATCCTAAAATACGTGTTTTATTATTTGTTTTGAAGAATATTTGTACCAAGTTTCAAGTTGATACCTACACGATTTCCCTATACAAACTTCTACACCACGTTGCACCCCTCATTAAGGGTAGTTTCTAAAAATCCAAAAATACGTGTTTTATTATTTGTTTTGAAGAATATTTGTACCAATTTTCAAATTGATACCTACACGATTTCCCTATACAAACTTCTACACCACGTTGCACCCCTCATTAAGGGTAGTTTCTAAAAATACAAAAATACGTGTTTTATTATTTGTTTTGAAGAATATTTGTACCAAGTTTCAAGTTGATACCTACACGATTTCCCTATACAAATTTCTACACCCCGTTGCACCCCTCCGTAAGGGTAGTTTTTAAAAATCCAAAAATACGTGTTTTATTATTTGTTTTGAAGAATTTTTGTACCAAGTTTCAAGTTGATACCTACACGATTTCCCTATACAAACTTCTACATCCTGCTGCACCCCTCCTTAAGGGTCGTTTCTAAAAATCCAAAAATACTTGTTTTATTATTTGTTTTGAAGAATGATTGTACCAAGTTTCAAGTTAATACACGCAGGCAATACGATTTCCCTATACAAACTTCTACACCCCTTTTCACCCTTCATTAAGGGTAGTTTCTAAAAATACAAAAATACGTGTTTTATTATTTGTTTTGAAGAATATTTGTACCAAGTTTCAAGTTGATACCTACACGATTTCCCTATACAAATTTCTACACCCCGTTGCACCCCTCCGTAAGGGTAGTTTTTAAAAATCCAAAAATACGTGTTTTATTATTTGTTTTGAAGAATTTTTGTACCAAGTTTCAAGTTGATACCTACACGATTTCCCTATACAAACTTCTACACCCCGTTGCACCCCTCCGTAAGGGTAGTTTTTAAAAATCCAAAAATACGTGTTTTATTATTTGTTTTGAAGAATTTTTGTACCAAGTTTCAAGTTGATACCTACACGATTTCCCTATACAAATTTCTACACCCCGTTGCACCCCTCCTTAAGGGTCGTTTCTAAAAATCCAAAAATACGTGTTTTATTATTTGTTTTGAAGAATGATTGTACCAAGTTTCAAGTTAATACACGCAGGCAATACGATTTCCCTATACAAACTTCTACACCCCTTTTCACCCCTCCGTAAGGGTCGTGTTTTATAATCCAAAAATACGTGCTTCATTATTTGTTTTGTAGAATATTTGTACCAAGTTTCAAGGTGATACCTACACGATTTCCCTATACAAACTTCTACACCCCGTTGCACCCGTCCTTAAGGGTCGTCTTTAAAAATCCAAAAATACGTGTTTTATTATTTGTTTTGAAGAAAATTTGTACCAAGTTTCAAGTTGAACAACGCAGGTAATACGATTTCCCTATACAAACTTATACACCCCGTTGCACCTCAACTTAAGGGTTGTTTTTAAAATCCAGAAATATTTATTTATTATTTGTATTGAAAAATATTTGTACCAAGTTTCAAGTTGATTCACGCAGGAAATAAGATTTTACATACAAACGTATTTACCCCATTTGACCCCCTTAGGGGTTGAATATCGAAATTTCCTTCCTTATTCCTTGGCTACATAATAAAGGGAACCTCTGTGCAAAATGTCAGCTTCCTAGGTCCAAGGGTTTGGGCTGGGCGTTGATGATCAGTGAATCGGAACTTCTCTTTTTATATAATAGATAAACTAGCTGCTACACAAAATTTAAAATCCAAGCATTAACTATTTATAACATAAAATAGGACTTCAATGTCCTTTTAAAGATATTGAATGATTCCAATGCCTTAATGTCATATGGAAGAGCATTATAAATCTGCTCTTCCTCAAACATATATTTCTTTTGCCATAATTTGTCCTTCTTTCACGTCGAAACAGAGCAACGGATCCACGTGGAGTTTTTTTTTTGCACAGTGATAGTTGGGAGGGCCGTAGAGTTATCCCAGAAATCCATTTGGATAAATGTTTGTCACATTTAAAAGCGGAAACCTAATTAATAATATTATTCTCACCTGCATATATGCATCAGAAAAGGTCCGCCGTCGCGTCACTTCATGCACGGCCCGTATGAACATGGCCGGCGCACGATGCAACTGATCAACAATTTCGAAGTAACGCGCCAGACGGTTGAAACATTGAAAACTCAACATTTGATGGGCGTCTTGGACGGACATGGAGTTTTCTATGGTAAACACGGCCCTGAAATAAGCATATGATTGCGATTTTAATCCAACTATCCTCAAGCGATGAGACTAGAAAGTCTAGACAAGCCTCCCCAATTCAAGAATTTTATTTTCAGACATTTTTTCTGGGGATGCAAAATATCTAAAAAAAAAAAAGAATGTAGGTATCTAGATACAAACAGATCAAAGCCAATATAATGAAATCAGGGGGGGTTAGCATATATTTTGACAGCGACACTTTCGTTTCGGTCGAATGGCCTTGAACAGGCCAAAACGTTCATGTACAACAAGGACTGGCCAGAGATAGCCCGGGGCCGAGAGGTCCGGCCCAACAATGTGCGGGAAAATTCTGTGTACTTGTCTTTGTCCGGCAAAGCAAATTGCTCGGCATTCTTGTGCAAGACATGCCCGGTCCGAGAATGTCCGGCCCAACAATGTGCGGGCAAATTCTGTGTACTTGTCTTTGCCCGGCATAGCAAATTTGCACGCACATTGTTGGGCCGGACCTCTCGGCCCCGGGCTATCTCTGGCCGGTCCTTGTTGGACATGAACGTTTTGGCCTGTTCAAGGCCATTCGACCGAAACGAAAGTGTCGCTGTCAAAATATATGCTAACCCAGCAGGTCATTTACGGCCGTATTGATTTGGTGAACCTTATGAATATGTATTTTTTGCATAATAGCAGAACTTACTCAAGTCGAGCTTTTAAAATGTGTGACAATTCCTCCTTAGACTTGGCTATGCGTCGTTTTATATCGACCAGTTTTTCATGATTTTTTAAAAGTTTTTCTAATTGGCAACGATGAGACTGGACCAATGTTGGCAATACTGAATGGTCACATGTTGTGCTTACACGATCACGATTCTACAAAAGAACAAAACAATAAATAAATAAAGTTTAATGTATTAGAAGATTTGTTATTTTCTATGGAAATCAAACATAAAGTTTGAAATTAAATTTTAATCCTAATCCTAATTAATATTATAAATGCGTTTGTTTGTTTGTTCCTTCTTTTACGTCAAAACAGAACAACGGATTTGCACAGAGATAGCTGGAGGCCGAAGAGTAACATAAGCTACTTTTAATCCCGGAAATCATTGGGTATAAATACCCATGTCACATTTCAAAATTTCCACGGGCGAAGCCGGGGCGGAAGGCTAGTAATAATATAATGAAATGCACGATTAACAAGATCACCATGCCGATATTTTGGAAAATAAGAGGCATTTAGAGAAAAATTAGAAAGAAGATTAGGTACTAGAACAATGTTAAATAATGAGCAACATATTGATTACCTGCAGTAATGCAGCAGCTTGGTCATGTTGATCTTTAACCAATTTCTTGACGTCGTTTCTTAGTTGATCAAGACCATACAACCGATCTTCGATTCCTTTTATTTGCTTAAGGCCACGCATATTAGCGTACTCTAAAATACTTCGTAATTCATTTTCCCTCTCTTTCAGTGGATCAGCGTCTATCTGTAAAATAATCGACAGCAATTTCAATTTAGATTAATTAATGTAATGGAAATTAATACTAATCGAGTCTAAATACTGCACTCTGTCATCATACCTTAAGAATTTTCATTAGATACGTCCCATGAGGAGTGCCTACTGGATCGTAACCGTAGTATTCGATTGTCTCTGCCTAAAGACAATCGAATACTAGGTTACGATCCCGACATACCTATTTCACCTCCTTTCCATTCATCACTTCAAACATTGCCCTCAATTAAGAGTGTAGTGTACCGCGTCCATGTCCATACAAACGGAGAAAACGTTTTACTACCCCTAAATATTAATTAATTTTAACGATTTTGTAATATGTTACTGTTATAATGAAAAACTACGTACGTATTTTTTCCTTTTTTCAAAATTCGTAATAGGTCAAAAGTTATAAGCCCCTCAAATCTCGGTTTTTTTGGTTCATAACTTGCTGGTAATAAACCGTCTGTATTTGAGAAACAAAGCAAAATTTCAAAAAAAGCAAAACGTACGTACGTAGATTATAATCTGCTAAAACGTTTGACACCAAAATTATAAGGTTTCGTTATAGTTTAGGAGGTGTAAATCGTTTTCGCCCAAAACGCAATTTTCAACGAAAAACATACCTACGAACACCCACGAGCTGCAGTGCTCTCTGTCGCACTGATGACCGGGGGAAGAGTGCGATTGAGACAGAATATGATTTTCTAAATACCTATTTCGCTGCGTACGCTGAGCTACACGATCCTCTTAATAAGTTAACGAAAGTACATCGATCGTCCTCTGCTTGCATTTCCGTTTACCAAGTAAAACCTTTTAGTTAATCTATCTACCTCTATCTATCATCACGTCTTTTATCCCAAGAGGGGTAGACAGAGACAATCGAATGCCATTTGCTACGATCCTGACATACCTCTTTCGCTTTTTTTATATTCATCATACCTTTCATGCATGCTCGGCGATTGTGTGTACTTTTAGTTAATCTTTCATCCTTAATTCTTTCAATGTGTTCAAATACTACGACGAAATGTTTGATTACTTTTTAATTTTCAGTGAAGTCATTTGACGTCGATTTTACAATGACTCGTTAGATTAGGATGATGTATGCGAAAAAGATAGCCGAGAAAAACTGTGTCCTATGACATACGAACGGACGAACGTGACTAATTTATAAAGGCAAATTGTTAGCCGTCCAGTTAAGATGTCAAAAATACTTACTAAATTGATCCCCTTTTGACAATAATCAAGAATATCTTGCAGTGCATCTTTATTCCCTTGTGCCAGTATCCAATGAAGTAGTGTCGACTCCTTGGTCTCAGAACAATGCGTTTTAAACGTAACGCCTTCTTCTGATTCTTGCAAGGCTTCCGAACTACCCGCCACCGACATTTTATATTCATTTTTTTCTTTTTCTTCGAACACTGGTAAATAAACATTATATATTAATAAGCATATACATAATATACACAAATATCATCATCGCCTTTATACCTTGCGACACGGGCCAGACACCATGGCCGATTTCAAATCCAAAAAATATAAAATTATTGGTCGTTTGTCATGCTTTCACGTAAAAACGGAACATCGGTTCGACGTGATATGTTTTCACAGAGATACTTTTATCCCGACAAAATGGAAAAAAATATAAAACTTTGATTAAAAAAAGCTATGCGAAGCCGAAAGGGCGCGGTAGTTTAATTTTATGTAATTCATATAAAAAAATACATTCTAAAATATTTATTTCTTCACACTTCAACTGCAATTTTATTCACAATACAATCACAAATCAATTACATATTTGTGTATAGGCAGTTGTCATACATTAATAGAAATAGTAATAAAAATAATAGATTTAACAAAGATACCTTCTTCCTCTGATAATTTGAACGCCTCTACACCAAAATCCTGATAAGCCTTATTGTCAGACGACGTCGATTCCCGTTCACTAGTCTGCGCGCACGCACGTTCCAAGTTGCCCTCTTCAAACACGTCGAAAGCGGAGAACCGGTGAGCCTCCGCATTTAATTGTAGACCGGGCAACATTGGTATTTTACCAAGTGATTCTAACACTGCATTCAAACTGGAAATTATAATAGTATGATTATGTCATATATTCATCTATATAACTGACCGACGACAACAATTAAATGTTGCAGATGGCGAATGTTAGAAATTAAGTTTCAAAGCAAGGCTCAATAGGTTTATTTTGTTAATTTGAGGGATGAGATCAAACACGATAACAATCAAAGGAGATTAACTTTATCATATCATTATAAAAAGATGTGAGTATTAAACAAACAAGTACAGGGGACTATGTAAGAGTAATTAATTCATCAGAGTCAATCAACGTCGGCGATAAAAAATTAAGATAATAAATAAATACACGTGTTAGAAGTAAAACTTCTTTGGCTTAAATAATAAATAAATTATGAATTTATTGTTAATGGAAGCGTCATCTGTAATTTTTAGACAGAGTTAAAATAATGATACCAAAGCATCTGTATTTTATACATGATCAGTGATCACCTTACGTTTACGCTTAACAATTTTTTTTTCTCTATCTATCATCAAGCCTATATCGCAAGAGGAGTAGGCAAAGACAATCGAATGTCAGCTACAATCCTAACATATCTCTTTTGCTTGATTTATATTAATTTATTTTTCATACATGCTCGGCGATTGTGTGTACTTTTAATATTGCCTTCAAAAGTAATTACATGTCATTAGAGAAGGATGCGGATTGAAAGATGATGTTGAAGGATGAAAGATTGACTAAAATGTTTATATGGCAGAAGTGAAAGAAATGAAAGCAGAGGACGACCTGTGTGTACTTTTATTGAACATATATTTTTTCTCTACCCTGCCTAAAGAAGTTTCACTTTAAAAACATTAAATATTAGTTGGTGGCATTTAAAAAGAGCATCATATTATTTAGTATTTGTGGTAGGCAGAGATTTTTTTTAATTTCCCTTCATTTCCCAGCAAGACTTGCTTTCTCATTCAGCTGATGATATTTTGAGAGTACTGTTGAGATATTTTGAGATCAAATGCCATGTGTTAGCCATTGAAATACTTTGTTATAGTATTAGTACATAATTACATATAGTAAGTAGTAATATATTTCGCGCCCTTTCCCACTCCGTTTTTAGCACAATATATGCTATTCATAGATATGTTTTATCTAAGTTCTTAATTACATATGATTTTCTAATAATAATATTAAGTAGTACAATTTAATAAGTAATAGCAACAATGGTAAGAGCAATGTCATTATAAAACCAGTTACAACATACAATTTTTTTTATTTTTTTTTTATTCTAGTTTATTTTATTCTAGTATTAACTAGACAGACCACAGGTACTGATGGGTTTTTAATAAATAACTTATATACATAATCCAACAAACCACACTTAGAGGCTTTTCTATCCAAATATACCTCAACAGAACTGGCCACTAGTTAGGTATAGCCTCACAAATACCATCGGCTAAACGAGGGAGAATTGGTCTTCCACTGGGTACCCTGAAACCGTAACACGTTTCGGGAGGCAACCCGTGAAGAAAGCAAAAAAATTTAAAAGAAACAGTTTCAGACCCAGTAGAATCAGCTAATGGTCAAATAATATTTGTTAATAGTTTTCAACAAATAAGTGGACTTACATTTCCATTTGCTCATGATAGTGTTCCCTTTTTAGCTTATGCTTTTTAAATGTTTCTTTGAAATTTTTCGAGCGTTCACAGAATTCATTATATATATCTTCTAAATTTGCAACAACAGCAGCCCAGCCCTGGAATATAATAATAGAATATTGTTAACCTTCTATTTGGTAACAAAGATAATGAAATAAGTAATGAATGTATTATACCACCTATTGTTAATTCAAATACATAATTTAATACATAAGCAATTGACTTTTATGGGACATATTTTATTGGCCTATTGTTTAATGTTTAGTGCCTTTAAATCACAATAAATATTATTTATAAGTTATTGATTCCTTCCATTTCATCGACTTGTAATAAATACATTTGATTTGATTACATTGCTATTTGAATTCTGTGATTATTTTTTATCTTTCTCCAACGCAATATTGAATGTAAAAAAAATAAATAAAAATATTGAGGCCAATGTATGTTTATAAAAATTTACCTGATGCTGCAGATGTTGATCATGTACCAATTGTTCACAGGACCTGCCCACACTCTGAGCATGATCACTAAATTGATGAGCAACCTTCGCACAGGTTGTTACCGTGGAGATTGCAGGTGGCAAATTGCAACACATTTCCACATCAGATTTCAACTCTCCTAATGTCTTTATCTCACTACCTGGTCCAGTATTACTACACCATTCTGTACCTGTACTTAGCTCTTCAATGGGGCTTAAATAATTTACTGTAAAGAATATAGAAAAGTTAATACTATGATAGAAAAAATAAGTCAAGTCTCTTTCAATATTCATAGTATTTCATAGGAATTAGGTATGTAAGTAAGTAGTAAAAGTTTAACTTGAAATGAGAGACTTTAAATTAGTACATTTGGGTTTTGGGCCAAAATATCACATAACATCCCAGAAAATAGCCTTGCCCTAAAGATGTGGAACCCTAGGAACTGCTCCAGTTTGCCTTCCCCAAATACTGGCACTTCTAAGAACCTTGTAGCTAATTAATTAAGTTATGAGAACCTGAGAGCATCAGATAATGTGCCAGAAAACACCTGATGTGTAAAAAATAAAATTATAGAACATTTTTGGGAAGGTAAGTAGCCTATAATGAAATGTCAATTAATAAAATACATACCAGAATATTGACTGGATTGTTTTAATTGTTCCTTTACAGATGGTTTGGTGAACAAGAAAATTGGACTTGAGTCAGTTCCCGCTCCATAAGATGACACCAAGTTTTCTGGTTGCAGAACTTCACCCCCACTTACAAGGAGAACTATCATATCCGCCGGTATCTTTAACTTCTTCTCTATAGCAAATTTTAATGACATAACACTGCAAAAAAGGTTGTTTTTAAAATTACACCTCCCGGGATCCGTTGCCAGCCCTAGGGTACCCAGCGGAAGACAAAGCTTGATTTTAGAGGCTATACCTAACAAGTGGCCAGTTCTGTTGAGGTATGTAGATGGAAAAGCCTCTTTGTATGGTTTGTCGGATAATAAAATAACTTTTGTTTAAGTAATGGTTTTTTTTACCATATTGATTTTGAATAGCCATGCTTCAACAATTTATAATCCAATGTAAGTATTACCAGACAATATTTTAAAGGCCATAATTATAATATATAATAAATTTAATTAATGTTTAACACAAATCATCAATACTTACTTTTGCAAAGTTAAATTCATGTCAAATGTGACCATCACTCCAGCATCAACATGAAATATATATAACATCTTGATAGTTCTATGACACACTTTATTCTATATTGTAATCCTTCTATACTTCTATTACTTTTTCATCAAGATAATACTGTTTTCATCACTGTAATATTAAAAATAAATATAATTAGTTATATCTAGCCAAATACTTCCAAATCTTAAATACAAATTGTGTTTAATATAGACACAAAATAACAAAGACATGCCTACTAAATAGAGTTAAAATATAGGTTAATGATGTACACAAATCAGCTGGTCTTAACGTGACAACAAATAACATGAGTTTAAACAGATAACTGTGAGCAATTCTTCTTTAAATAGATCACTTTATCTTTGACCTAAAATGTTTATAAGTACTGTATTGTGGAAATACCTCTAACCAAATAGTTTCTCATATTACAAACTATAAATTAAAATTTTAATATAATTCTAAATACATAAAACCTAAATTTACAGATAAGTAAATACACACTCTAGACTAAAATAAACAAGGACGTCACAATGAAAAGAGCACAATAGCTTATACACCGCGCTTTAACTGGAAGTTGTTTACGCTTTTATAATTTTTCAAAGATGTAATAAGGCACAACACAGCACGAGCAAGTCGAGCGTTTGCATACAAAATGTAATGATTATTTTTTCATTAGGAACAAAGATAGTACTTACTAAAACAAGTTGAATTTGCGAGACACGCAGCCAGTCGCCAAACTATCATGCAACACAACATTAATACGACAATAATTAGTGTCTTATCCTTAAATATGAGTGAAATTTGAAAATATTTACACGAAAAGATTACAAAATCAGCCCCAAAACGACAACACCATTGCTTTGCTTGCTTGCTTGCTTTTTTTTGCTTTGCTTAATTTTTTGTTTATTGCTCGACCTCGACGATATGCTACTCAGCCAGCTGATGACAGTATTTGTAGTTTTAAAATCTGATTTGAGGCTTGGAAACGAGTTTATGGAAATAGTTTATTTTACCGGAGGGCAATACTAAATATACACTCTTTTGGCGGGAAGATTCAATTAAATTCAACAGGAAAAGAAAGGGAAAAGATAATGTATAAATATTATTGTAGATGATAATATAATGAAGATAAATAATTTCACACACACACCTTCACAGCCTTTATACCTTGAGGTGTGGCAAAGACACCAGTAACAGTGTCCACTTTTTGCCAGTTGTCCATTTTGAACAGAACAGTAGTGATGTGCCGGATCGTTAAAAATGTATATCCGCGGATACGTATCTGAATACGGATATTTGGTCTCAAGATCCGCGAATACGGATACGGATCTTAACTTTCTTAGAGTACGCGGCGGTAAATATTGCACATCGACATTTGGAAAGAGATATTCTGTTATGGACAAAAGTTATTGACCTCTTTAAGAGTTAACTCTCATAACAGATACGATTTTAGTAATAAAAAATAATCTGAATGGAATTTAACAGTTTTTTAATGTTGCCTAATCACATATTTATAAAAAAATTCATCTATGAATTGAAAATTAATAAGGTAAAAGATCCGTAAAAGATCCGCCAAAAACTAACGGATACGGATACGGATCTTTCTTTTCCCTCGGATATCCGCGGATACGGATACGGAGATCCGGCACATCACTACAGAACAGGTGGCAATAATTATTTCCATGGATAAATTCACAGAACAAGTAAAAGGATAAATTATCCAATGTACAGGAAGTACTAACAATACACAATTTCAATTTACTTATATGTGGAAGTTAAAAAATAATGCTATAAACTCGGTAGTATATTCTTTGCTCTATAGAAATATTATTAATAATAACATCTTTCCGCTTCCGGATTTGCCCCCCCCGTATGAAAAAAAAATTCTAAAACCCGATTGCAGCGCCAGCACACCTTTTATCCCAAGAGGGGTAGGCAGAGTTACAGTGCCATTTGTAACGATCATGACATACCTCTTTGGCTTCTTTTATATTCACCATACCTTTCATACATGCTCGGCGATTGTTTTAATATTTACAATTTTACATCAATCAATACATTTCTTATATGTTCAATAAAAGTACACCTAGGTCAGCATTTCCTTTCACTTCATCAAAAGTAGAGAACAAACTTTTGAATTTAAGTAGATACCAATATAACTTTGTAATCTGTTTCACTGCCAGCTCTTGCAGTTGCAAACTTGAATGTGACAGGTATGTAGGTAGTTTCATGGCCAGTGCTTTCTTTAAGTTGTAAAGTAAATTAAAAACAACAAAATTTTGTAAAAAAATATTAATAAGAATTGTAAAAAATATAAGTATTAAAAATAAGTAGGTGAGTACATAAAATAAAAATTGTGATTCAAATATTTGATATCAAAGCATGCCCCTATAAATTACAGTCATCATACTATTATCTAGTCTAGGTGATAGCAAAAGTAGAACTATCCTTTGATAGTGGCTTGCATCATGATGACCAATGGAAAAATAATAATTATAATTAATAATAACTTACATAAAGGTATTTATATGATCATTTTCCCCACAAGTCACCACAGTCATTACAACCTCAAGAACCACATTTTGTAACCAGTTTAACTTTATTGTTAATGGAATAAATAATAATTACTTAATTAATTTGTATATACTTAATTGTAGATAGCAGGCAGCAATTTAACGCCTAAACATTCTTAAACCTAAATCGGAAGACACCTATAGTTTTAGACCTGTCAAAAGAATAAATATATGATGAATGTATCATTTACATAGTTAAATAAAAGCTAAGCTCTATATAATATAAATTAAATACAATTATTATAATATAAATACAATTATTAATATTATAATATAAAAGCCATAGCCAAAAACAGGAATGTTGTACTTTAAAACCTTGGTCCATTTCCATGTAAAAATATAGTCAATAAACACCAACAACAAATTATAAAAAACCAGCACCAAAAATTAAAATATAATTTTAAAAAAATATCACAAAACTGAGGGCTTTGCCCACTTGTATGAACCAGAATATTTAAAGTCATATTGAGACAATTTAGAATCAGCTTCAGCAGGACCACGAGACCCATAAACATATGTTACAGGCTTAACTTGTTCTTTCTCAAGCTTTTTCAAAATTGGTGTGAAAATCCGCCAAGCCTCCTTCAATTCATCATTCCTGACAAAATGCATTTGGGTTCCAGTGAACACATCTACTATCAACCTTTCATATGCATCAGGTACATCAGCCTCTCTGTATCTCAAACTGTATGTAAGATCCAGTTCAGTTTCAACCAGGTCAAACTTCATCCCTGGAGACTTACTCATCAACTTGAGATACAATGCTTCTCCTGGTTGAACACGAATCACAAGTTCATTTCTTTTAGCATGACCTTCAAAGATATCACCTGGTACATCTTTATATTGAATTCTCACCTCAGCTTTCCTTTCATTCAAAGCTTTCCCACATCTCAATATGAAAGGAACTCCTTGCCATCGTGAATTATTAATCCATAAAGTTGCTAAAGCATAGGTAGGAGTAGTTGAACCTTTTGGTACTGTAGGATCTTCAAGATATCCCAGTTTTTCTTCACCATGTCCATTTGGATTGCCTACATATTGACCAACAAGTAAGTCAGTCATTGATATTGGCGGTATTTGTCTCAAAACTTTAACTTTTTCATCTCTTATATCATTTGGATTGAGAGTCACAGGTTTCTCCATAGCAACAAGAGATAGTATTTGAAGCAAATGATTTTGCATTACATCACGGACAATACCAAAATCATCAAAATAGCCACCACGCCCTTCTGTACCAAAAGGCTCTTTGAATGAAATGAGTACAGATGCAATATTTTCTCGGTTCCATGATGGACTAAATATTTGATTAGCAAATCTTATTGTCATGAGGTTTTGGACCATTTCTTTTCCTAGGTAATGATCTATTCTATATATTTGTTCTTCCTTAAAGAGACCTGCCAAATGAGTACTCAACTTTGCAGAACTTTCATCATCCCGACCAAATGGTTTCTCAATAATAATGCGGGTATAACCCTTAATAGAAACACAAGCATTTCTTATATTTACAGTTGCTTGTTCAAATACAGTTGGAGGTAAAGCCAAATAAAATATTCTGTTGGCAACAGGCCCCTTTTCACATTTTGTTACCTGTTGATCCAAAAACTCAAAGTCTATTCTCTTGTCATATGATCCAGACAAGTAGTCATTTAATTTCCAAAATTGTTCAAATTTTTCTTCTTCACCTGGTTTAACCTTCATGTAACTTTTACACTTGTCACGGACATCCGAAACGGTCTGTTTCGTTCTAGCATATCCAACAAATTTTGTATTTTTTGGTAGGAGATTATCTCTGAACAAATACCATATTGTAGGATAAATTTTCTTCTTCGCTAAATCACCAGATGCTCCAAATATAACAAACGTATGAGGATATTGGAAGTCGCACTTATTTTCCATTTTTAAATATCTTCAAGAAAAATACTTTGTTCAATTATTACTTACTTCTATTTTATACTTACTAGTACAAAACATAGATTTATATAAAACAATAATTATAAATTCAAGTAATAAATGAACGCACGGACGGAAGAAGAGTTTGCAAGATTGTTTTGGTTTTTGGAGGTTATTTGAGTTTTTATATGCATTCTACTGTGTTGTGTTGCCTGACTGACAACAATTTATTTTATTCTTGTCATTCATTGGTCAATAAAATAATTTACGTACTAATAACCAATCGAATTGAAGTCTTAGAAATAATTTATTAATAGAAAACATACTTAGTGTGATATTACATGACATTAAAATGACATTGGAAATCTGCTGATGATGTTGATTTGCTTGGATGACATTGTTATATTTTTTTACTATCTGCTTCTGCACTGGATCCTTGATTGTACTCAAAGAGTAATGCAGTATATTATATACCAGGTTGTACTACTTCAGAAGAAAAGAAGGACTGAAGGCCTGAAGCTGAAGGGCCGTGCCTTCAATAAAATACTAATCTAGTTAAAGAAAACTCGTGTTTAAAATGTATGATGCCACCATGGACAACTCGCTAAATGTGGACAATGTTACCACTCCAGTGTCTATGGCAACGTCTAAAAGTCTAAAGGCCTTGTTTGTGTGTTGTTGTATTGTATGTTATTGAACGCATCGTATTAAGTGTGTGCAAAGAGGTAGTATATTCCTTGGTGCAAAGCTTACTACAATATTTTGAACGCGTCCTTAACTGACGGATGGCGGATGGCGGACGTCGGACGCTCGCTCGTTTCTTTTTTTATGTCATTTGTGTACGGAAATGAAATTATATTTGTATTATTTAGATAGATTTATAAAAGCAATGTCGTATCAATATCAAAACTAAATCGTAAAATTTATTGCCATATTGCTGAGTGTAAGTGTTGCAGTCGCAGGCCTATGTGTAAAGCCAGTGTAATTTCAGCTATACTTAGGTATATTTAGTTCAACGACCTTGTTACTGACAGGTTCATCGTTACTGAACTGCTAAGTACCTAATATATATGAAAGTGGGATTGTAAATAAGTTATTGCAAAAGATGGAGCCCTCCAGAGAGTCTGGCAAGTACTTTTAATAAAGCATATTTACTACATCTGAAGCTTTGTCTCAAAAAGCCTGACACTGACAAAGCCTCCTGTTGTATATACCTATTTACTACAATTTACAATATACAATATGTAAGGAAAGTACAAGAGAAACTAGATGCCATTGAGCAGGATGACAGTATAGATGAAATGTGGAAGAAGATTAAGCATGGAATTGTCAAAGCAGCACAAACTACTTGTGGAGTTGTGAAGGTTGGTGGTATGAGAGGGGATCCGTGGTGGAATAATGAAGTAAGGGTGGCTGTACAAATGAAGAAGAATGCATATTTAGATATTTTGGCAGTAACGGGAAAGAATACAGAACTTGAAGAGAGAATGAAGAATAAATATAGAGAATGCAAGAAGAGAGTAAAAGAGATAATTAAAGAAAGTAAGATGAAAGAAAAGATGAATGAAGAGAAGAAGTTCTCAAGATTTTTCCAAGAGAACGTCAAAATTTTTTGGAATTTAGTGAGAAAATCTCGAGGAGTATTGAGTACTTCTAATGTACAAATGATTAAAGCAGAGGATGGACGGTTAATGACATTGAATGGAGAAGTATTAGAAAGAATGAAAGAGTTTTATGAAAGATTATATGGAAACTCTGATGGACAACAAACACATCCTTCGGATGCTGATAGTGAGTACTATGAGGACTCGGAAATTATCGATGACATTATCACGGAGGATGATGTTGTGTCAGCCATCAGAAGATTGAAGAACGGAAAAGCGGCAGGGAAAGACAGGATTTCCTCCGAGATGATAAAACATGGAGGAGCGATAATATGTAACACACTGTGTGCTCTCTTCAATAAATGCTGGAGCGACGGACGAGTACCAGGAGACTGGTGTCAAGCCATAATAGTTCCAGTGTTTAAAGGAAAGGGTTCACAGCTTGATTGCAATAATTATCGCGCCATCAGCCTTATCAGCTTGGTTGGAAAAATGTATGGAAGAATAATAATTGAAAAGGTGCAAAAGGTGACAGAAAATAAGATGTGGGATGCTCAAGCGGGATTTATGAAAGGTAAGAGTTGTGTTGACCAAATTTTTACCTTAAGAAACATTGTTGAAAAACATTTGGCAAAAAATCAAAAAGTTTACAGTGTTTTCATTGATCTAGAAAAAGCATATGACAACCTATGCAGAACGGAATTATGGTCAACACTAGCGAGATACGGAGTGAATAAAAAACTCATAAGGGCAGTACAATCATTATATGATGGCTGTACTGCCGTTGTTAGAGTGGGTGGACAGTGCTCAACCCCGTTTAATATACATTGTGGTGTTAAACAGGGCTGTGTAATGTCACCTTGTCTATTCAATCTGTATTTCGATAGTTGTTTGACCAAATTACAACAATGTTCCTTAGGGATAGAAATGGGTCCTACTAGACTTTGCTGTCTTTTATATGCCGATGATGCGGTATTAATTGCATCTTCGGAGCAAGAGCTGCAAAACCTAGTTGCAATTTTGAATGAGGAATGTGAGAAGAAATTCATGAAAATTAATATTTCGAAATCAAAAGTATTAGTATTTGAAAAGGAAGATGAAAGGACGGAGTGTAAGATTTGTGTGAAAGGATGTAAGTTAGAGCAAGTGAATGAATTTGTTTATTTAGGTAGTATGGTTACAAGAAGTGGAAAGATAGACAAAGAAATTGAAAGGAGAGTGAAAGCGGGAAGCAAGGTATTTGGTGGACTAAACAATGTATGCAGAAATACACAACTTACAACTAAAAGTAAAATGAACATACATAATGCTGTTTTAGTTCCATCACTTACTTATGGAAGCGAGACTTGGGTATGGAATAAGAGGCATGAAAGTAAAATAAATGCAGTGGAAATGCGGTCTTTACGTAGAATGTGTGATATAAAGCGTATTGACCGTATCCGGAACGATGTCATTAGAGAAGAATGCGGAGTAAAAGATGATGTTGTGACAAAAATGAAGAAAAGTAGTTTACGCTGGTTTGGACACGTTGAAAGAATGAAGGATGATAGATTGACTAAAAAGGTTTATATGGCTGAAGTGAAAGGAAATGCTAGCAGAGGACGACCTAGATGTACTTTTATTGAACATATAAAAAATATGTTGATCGAAGGAAATATTAAAAGTACACACAATCGCCGAGCATGTATGAAAGGTAAGATGAATATAAAAGAAGCAAAAGAGATATGTCAGGATCGTAACAAATGGCATTCGATTGTCTCTGCCTACCCCTCTTGGGATGAAAGGCGTGATGATAGATAGATAGATAGATACAATATACTTATAAGAAATCTTTTATATTATTAAACCTCAATATACTATACATTGCTTATAGTCTACTAAATAAATATCTTGAAATTTAGCAAGATATAAGACAGCACTGATCAGTACCTACTTAGATATTTTGTTGTTAATACACTTATAAATTAATAAAACTGTTTGTTCAACTGCATAATTTAATTTAGATAATTTTTGCTTCATAACTTTTTGTTTAAATATAGGTACCTACTTATCACAAATTTTCTTCTGGGTCCTGGAACTGTGTCACTAAGCTAATATAATTTTTAGGCTATAGGTACCTAATGACTGGCCAGTTCTGTTGAGGTATTTTGTGATTGTAAACCCTTTTAGCAGTTTGTTGGTTTATCAATAATTATCATTTTATTTTTATTACATAGAACCATTTACCTATGTGCCATGGCTTACAGGTTGGAAATTAAAGAAAGCAGAGAATTTATGACAAAGTACAGCAAAAGAGATATCTATGCAGGGCCCACAAAATGTCTTTGTATATTCAAAATATTTTCTCTTTTGCCTCAGTCAGGAATGAACTATCACAAAAAAAAATTGGTTAGAAGTTATACTTTTTTTTGGCATGGGTAATACGAAAATAGCTTTATTTAGCATGCAAATAATTAATGAAATAAAATTTCTGATCATAAATACGATTGCTAAAATCTGTATTCAATTAAATAATTATTTTTATAAAAATGGCTTATTTAAGAATTAAATATAGGTATAAATACCCACTAAATTATAAATTTAACATAATAAAAAGAATAGGTTGCAACATGCGCGCGCATCGTTAAATTTCACTCTCAGCAACTTCATCCTGTCAATTTCACTCTCATATTATTTTCATTACGCTCCTATAGAAGTATAACTTCAAAAAAACATTCTGTGTTTTTGGCACTCTTTCAATAGATCATATCTATAGGTACTGTAGGTTCTCTACTTCATTGCTCTTTAGATTGAAACCCATAGGTATAATGAAGGTGAAGTCTTTTTTTAACCAAATTTGTACTGTGCACTAAATATCAAAAGACTTATAACATTATTTTATTTTATTCTTCCTATTTTTATCTGGGATTCCATAAAAAATATTTACTATATTTATTATATATTTCTTAGGATTAGGTACCTTTCTAGTCACCTTTTTCAGGTGGTGTTCCAACTTTTTATCCTGTAAATTTACTAGCAATCTCTTTGCATGAGTAATGAGTAGACAAAACTTTTCATCAAAATTCCATTAAAATTGGTTTCTATATAAAAAGTACTTAGTCTATTCTCTATATTCTCTCTTGCCCTCTGACTAGGCCTATCTATGCAAAAACCCACATCAATCCTTTGCATATTTTTCAAATAAAAGAAGGACAAACAAACATACCCTCACAGATTTGTATTTTAGAAAATATATTGTTTAATGAAAAGATGGTAGATGGCGCTGTCAATATAAGCTAGTTTCTTCAATGTTCATGTAGATGGCGCCAGATGTAGGTACTAGTACGGTAGTGTAATATATGGTATTATCTTCAGCTTTATTATATTATAGTAGGATTAGTAGGTATATATATATTAGTAGTTTATGATACGGGATCATAATAGGGGTAATTAAAATAAAAGTGGATTTTTTTAATAGCATCCACGAGTGTTTTAATTCCAAGTTATGTGCTAGTTCATACACTACTTTATCTAATCCCATGCAATAGTACCAAACAAATTGAACCAAGATATTTTTCTTAAGAGGATGTATAGAGCTAAATGCGAGTTTTATGATGCGTAAAAGTACATGATCCACTGCAGTAACCATAATCAAAAAAATATATGATATTCTTGAGGTTATGCGTTATTAAGAGGATCGTGTAGCTCAGCGTACGCAGCGAAATAGGTATTTAGAAAATCATATTCTGTCTCAAGCGCGCTCTTCCCCCGGGCATCAGTGCGACAGAGAGCACTGCAGCTCGTGAATGTTTGTAGGTATGTTCTTCGTTGAAAATTGCGTTTTGGGCGAAAACGATTTACACCTGCTAAACTATAACGAAACCTTATAATTTTGGTGTCAAACGTTTAAGCAGATTATAATCTACGTACGTACGTTTTGCTTTTTTTGAAATTTTGCTTGGTTTTTCAAATACAGACGGTTTATTACCAGCAAGTTATGAACCAAAAAAACCGAGATTTGAGGGGCTTATAACTTTTGACCTATCACGAATTTTGATAAAAGGAAAAAATACGTACGTAGTTTTTCACTATGTCAGTAACATATTACAAAATCGTTAAAATTAAATAATATTTAGGTGTAGTAAAACTTTTTCTCCGTTTGTATGGACATGGACGCGGTACACTATACTCTTAAGATACTGTATTCAAAACATAATACAACTATATTGATTCGATAGAAATAAATCACGAATGTATCTCTAAAAAAATATTTTACTGTCTAGAAACAGTACTAAAATGCATGCTATGATTCTGATTTTTTGACAGATTTTTTATCTAGCAATATACTATCGTAATACTGTTCTATTTTTTAATCAAATGTTCAGCAAGTTCCTTTATTCTCATTTTCGAGATTTTATGTACGCACTGCACGCGTGTGTGCGTAAGCGCTCGTGTACCGACAGTACCGGCTGCAGCCTGATGCTATATTATTAGTGGCAGCCACGTCGTTTGGTGTGTATGTGTACCCGCGTGGGGGCGGTGCCATCTCTCAAGGTCTTTGGCTCTATTCAGCGTCTTAATCGACAAATTGGCGATAAACGCGGTTACCTACCTACTACGCATGCGCGTTAACTGTCATGTAACTCCCACATGAGAGAGTCGATATTTTCATAGAGTTTAATGTGGCTGCATAACACATATCCTTTGCGTTTTCTGCATTTAAAAAAAAAAAACATTACGATATCGTTTTTGTATGAAAACTTCGGTACATTACATTCAGTACATTCGGTAATACATTATAGTATCGAAGTTTGACATTATTAGAGACGCGTGTATGTAAAACATATCATTATGAAGTATAATTAGATTTTGTAATAGAGATTTTACGTTATAAGAGTAGGTAGATAAAAAATATTATTTAATTTATTTTGTAGTTTTTATTATTTTTAACTGGCCCATTGATATTTTAACCCAATCTTTATAAATTCTAATAATCTATTCTAGTCTATAATACTAATATCAAAATTCGTATGTTTGGATGTAGGGCCTAATCGATGAAAGTACAAATCCTATTCTGGAAATTCTTTCACGAAGTCGGGGACGGAAAGCTAGTATTACTAAATTTAAAAAGTTTCAAGTACCTACTCGGGAAACACCAGCCCAATTTATTTATTTTCTTATTTATATTTATTGAGGAAGGTTATAATATGCTATAATATTTAACTACGCTACGGCCTACGACCAAAACATCAATCAATTAATAATTTCCACGGGTGAAGCCGGGGCGGCGGAAAAGAGAAAATTCGCCATCTTCGCTATGCTATATTCAGCTTCAGAAAACGAAAATATTTTTTAGGAGTGAGATTTTTTACGTGGGAAAATCCTTGTCGGCTGTGTGAAGTTGGCACCCCCAAATTCGATTTTTCAGTTTTTTTTCATCAAGTTCGTTTGTCCACCGTTAGTCCACGTTTGTCCACCAAAAATTTTTTTTTGTCCACCTCTCAAAAAAAAGTTATTCAAAAAATAAAAATAGAAGGTGGAAGTTGGCACCCCCAAATGCGAATTTTCAACTTTTTTTCATCAGGTTCATTTGTACATCGTTAGTCCACAATTGTCCACCAAATTTTTTTTTTGTCCACCCTTCAAAAAAAAGTTATTCAAATAAACATTTTTTATGAAAAAAACGATAGAAACTGAATTTCCGGGTACGTTCAAACTACACTAAAAGTTTGAAAATCAAGTTTATAAAGTGGGCAAACGATCCAACCCTCAGAGAAGAGAATCCACCCCTAGGAAGCTAGAGATCCCCCGTCAAAGTTAAAATCCTTAGATACATACTTATATCACGCATAACTATATCTCTAAGGGTGAACAAACGATAATATGTGATGGATAAACGAGTTTCCGAGGTGGACACACAAACCTTAGCCTCAAAGAAGCTAGAGATCCTCCGTCAAAGTTAAAATCGTTAGATATATAATTAACTCACGTATAGCTATATCTCTAAGGGTGGACAAACGACAATATATGATGGACAAATGAGCTTCTGAGGTGGAAGAATAGACCTACCCCTCAGAGAAGCTAATCCACCCCTAGAAAACTAGAAATCCTCCGTCAAAGGTAAAATCCTTAGATATATAATTAACTCGCGTATAACTATATCTCTAAGGGTGGACAAACGACAATATATGGTGGACAAATGAGCTTCTGAGGTGGACGAACAGACCTACCCCTCAGAGAAACTAATTAACCCCTAGGAAACTAGAAATCCTGCGTCAAAGTTAAAATACTTAGATTACTTAATTAACTCACGCATAACTATACCTCTGAGGGTGGACAAACGATAGTATGTGGTGGACAAATAAGTTTCCGAGGTGGACCTACCCCTCAGAGAAGCAAATCCACCCCTAGGAAGCTAGAGATCCCCTGTCAAAGTGAAAATCCTTAGATATATACTTAATTAACTCGCGTATAACTATATCTCTAAGGGTGGACAAACTACAGTATGTGGTGGACAAATAAGTTTCCGAGGTGTACAAACAGACCTACCCCTCAGATAAGCAAATCCACCCCTAGGAAGTTGGAGATCCCACTACAAAGTTAAAATCGTCAGATATATACTTATCTCACGCATAAAGAACTATATCTCTAAGGATGGACAAATGAAAATATGTGGTGGACAAACGAGTTTCTGAAGTGGACAAACAAACCTACCTCTCAGAAAAGCAAATCCACCCCTAGGAAGCTAGATATCCTCCGTGAAAGTTAGATTCAGGGCTTTTTTCTTTAAAAATGTTTATTTGAATAACTTTTTTTTGAAGGGTGGACAAAAAAAATTTTTGGTGGACAAACGTGGACTAACGTTTTACAAACGAACCTGGTGAAAAATAGTTGAAAATTTGCATTTGGGGGTGCCAACTTCCACCTCAATTTTAGTTTTTTTTAAATAACTTTTTTTGGAGGGTGGACAAAAAAAAAATTTTGGTGGACAAACGTGGACTAACGCTGGACAAACCTGATGAAAAAAAACTGAAAAATCGAATTTGGGGGTGCCAACTTCACACGTGAGAGGACGGGTTATGGGATGTCGGACTCCAACCGACCAACCCCACGGTACTCTATCACTCCGGTGATCGGTGGGTCGCGTGGTTGTGTTAACATTCTTTAGCGCGGCCTCCCCGTGTGTCCGTTAGGTAGGCCCCACCTCGTGCCGGAGAAACCATTCCATGTCCTTCACAGCTAGACATGGCATCCAATTATAAGTATTTTGTTTTTTTCCCTATTTCAAATTTTCAGCGCCCTACCCCCTTCATCCCCTCTGTAAGCCATTTTCACCATCCTCATTTTGAAGATGCTGTACCTCTGGACCTGGAGACTATCTCAGCTTGGCTATTCATATCCTTCATAGCTAGACATGGCATCCAATTATAAGTATTTTGTTTTTTTCCCTATTACAAATTTTCAGCGCCCTACCCCCTTCATCCCTTCTGTAAGCGATTTTCACCAACCTCATTTTGAAGATGCTTTACCTCTGCACCTGCAGACTTAATCTCAGCTTGGCTATTCATTTCCTTGACAGCTAGACATGGCATCCAATTATATGTATTTTGTTTTTCCCTATGACAAATTTTCAGCGGCCTACCCCCTTCACCCCTCTGTAAGCGATTTTCACCATCCTCATTTTGAAGATGCTTTACCTCTGCACCTGGAGACTTTATCTCAGCTTGGCTATTCATGTCCTTCACAGCTAGACATGGCATCCAATTATAAGTATTTTAATTTCTTTTTCTATTCCAAATTTTCAGCGCCCTACCCCCTTCATCCCCTCTGTAAGCGATTTTCACCAATCTCATTTTGAAGATGCTTTACCTCTGCACCTGTAGACCTAATCTCAGCTTGGCTATTCATGTCCTTCATAGCTAGACATGGCATCCAATTATAAGTATTTTGTTTTTTTCCCTATTACAAATTTTCAGCGCCCTACCCCCTTCATCCCTTCTGTAAGCGATTTTCACCAACCTCATTTTGAAGATGCTTTACCTCTGCACCTGTAGACCTAATCTCAGCTTGAATTGTTTTTTTCCCTATTACAAATTTTTCGCGCCCTACCCCCTTCATCCCCTCTGTAAGCGATTTTCACCATCCTCATTTTGAAGATGCTTTATCTCTGCACCTGGAGACTTTATCTCAGCTTGGCTATTCATGTCCTTCATAGCTAGACATGGCATCCAATTATAAGTATTTTGTTTTTTTCCCTATTACAAATTTTCAGCGCCCTACCCCCTTCATCCCTTCTGTAAGCGATTTTCACCAACCTCATTTTGAAGATGCTTTACCTCTGCACCTGCAGACTTAATCTCAGCTTGGCTATTCATTTCCTTGACAGCTAGACATGGCATCCAATTATATGTATTTTGTTTTTCCCTATGACAAATTTTCAGCGGCCTACCCCCTTCACCCCTCTGTAAGCGATTTTCACCATCCTCATTTTGAAGATGCTTTACCTCTGCACCTGGAGACTTTATCTCAGCTTGGCTATTCATGTCCTTCACAGCTAGACATGGCATCCAATTATAAGTATTTTAATTTCTTTTTCTATTCCAAATTTTCAGCGCCCTACCCCCTTCATCCCCTCTGTAAGCGATTTTCACCAATCTCATTTTGAAGATGCTTTACCTCTGCACCTGTAGACCTAATCTCAGCTTGGCTATTCATGTCCTTCATAGCTAGACATGGCATCCAATTATAAGTATTTTGTTTTTTTCCCTATTACAAATTTTCAGCGCCCTACCCCCTTCATCCCCTCTGTAAGCCATTTTCACCAACCTCATGTTGAAGATGCTTTACCTCTGCACCTGCAGACTTAATCTCAGCTTGGCTATTCATGTCCTTGACAGCTAGATATCAATTATATGTATTTTGTTTTTCCCTATGACAAATTTTCAGCGGCCTACCCCCTTCACCCCTCTGTAAGCCATTTTCACCAACCTCATTTTGAAGATGCTTTACCTCTGCACCTGCAGACTTAATCTCAGCTTGGCTATTCATGTCCTTCACAGCTAGACATGGCATCCAATTATAAGTATTTTAATTTTTTTTCTATTCCAAATTTTCAGCGCCCTACCCCCTTCATCCTCTCTGTAAGCGATTTTCACCAATCTCATTTTGAAGATGCTTTACCTCTGCACCTGTAGACCTAATCTCAGCTTGGCTATTCATGTCCTTCATAGCTAGACATGGCATCCAATTATAAGTATTTTGTTTTTTTTCCCTATGACAAATTTACAGCGCCCTACCCCCTTCATCCCCTCTGTAAGCCATTTTCACCAACCTCATTTTGAAGATACTTTACCTCTGCATCTTCACACTTAATCTCAGCTTGGCTATTCATGTCCTTCATAGCTAGACATGGCATCCTATTATTAGTATTTTGTTTTTTCCCCTATTACAAACTTTCAGCGCCCTACCCCCTTCATCCCCTCTGTAAGCAATTTTCACCAACCTCATTTTGGAGATGCTTTACCTCTGCACCTGCAGACTTAATCTCAGCTTGGCTATTCATGTCCTTCATAGCTAGACATGGCATCCAATTATAAGTATTTTGTTTTTTCCCTATGACAAATTTTCAGCGGCCTACCCCCTTCACCCCTCTGTAAGCTATTTTCACCATCCTCATTTTGAAGATGCTTTACCTCTGCACCGGCAGACTTAATCTCAGCTTGGCTATTCATGTCCTTCATAGCTAGACATGGCATCCAATTATAAGTATTTTGTTTTTTTCCCTATTACAAATTTTCAGCGCCCTACCCCCTTTATCCCCTTTGTAAGCGATTTTCACCATCCTCATTTTGGAGATGCTTTACCTCTGCACCTGCAGACTTAATCTCAGCTTGGCTATTCACGTCCTTCATAGCTAGACATGGCATCCAATTTTAAATATTTTTATTTTCTATGTCGTAGCTTATATATATTGATGCAATGGTGTATTTTAGAAATTAATTAGAAGTTCCGAGGGTTGAAGAGGGGGGCGAAAGCGGGGTTGGGGGTGGACTTTAAAAAAATATTGGTGTCTTTAATTTAATCGGGTTATAATTGGCTGCTAACTTTGGCCGCTAACTTCACACCGGTGATCTTCAGGTTTTATCAGAGCCTCGTAATTTCGACCTCTTTTTATTTTATTTAGGTTGTCCCGTAACTATAGCGGTCCAAACAGATTTGGGTTATAGATAGGGGTCATGACCAATTAGGAAAAAAAAATTATTTTATTTTATTATTTAATTACTTTATTACTTAATTAATTTTTATCTCAAAATCTCTTAGTTCAATTTCTAAATAATTTAAAAATAAATAGAAGTATTTTCTTTTACCTACATGTTTTTTTTTATGTTAGGGGATATAAAAGTAGTTTGTCCTTCTCATTGAAGACCTAAAAAAATATGTCGCATCCACCAGATAAAAAAAATTTGCTACTTGTAAATTAATTTTAATCTTCAACAACTTTAGTTATTTTTTGGACGAAGTTTCTGTAAAAAAACGTACTACACATGTTTTGCCCATTACTTTAAAAACTTCTGCTATTCAGGACCATTCTGAAAAGCTATACCTAACAGTCTAGTTAAAAATAAATAATTATATAATAATGACACTATTTATATGAATACTAGCGGTTGGCCGCGACTTCGTACGCGTTATATTAGGAATCTGTTCCGGCGGTCTGCTCTGCAGCAGTAGAGAGCGCGAGACCCAGGGAACTGACTATCAAGGTAGGGTAGGTAGGTAGACTGGGAAACTGGGAGACTATTGAAACTGCACGATGTAACTTCAATCTAGCCCGGGCGGCCACTGGACGGCTGAGCTCTTCTTGGTTGCTGGGAGGTCCTCTTGTCGCGAGATCTTGACGCAGACTGACGATCGCTCCGTTTGCTCGCCATTATATAGCGGGCAGCGCACGGAACGTCGCCGCGACAACAAGAACCTCCCACGCGGTCAACGTCAACCAATCAGAGCACAGTTCGCTCAGTGAAACACAACGGGTATAGAATCGTTTATTATTATTTTAAACAAACATACATGAGTTTACCACCATTTCGGAAATTATATCTGTGGAGAAGAAATGGCAAGAAACTCCACAGATTTAAATACAAACAAGTCTTATAAATATTATATTAAATACATGGTTATAAACACATAAGTCTCGTTGAGCTGTACACGATAATCCAAATATAAATAATGTAAACATATGTATGTAACATCATTAGGCTTTACATATTAATCCGAACATGAGTAATATATATGCATCAATCCTCGCCAAACTATATATTAAATCCGAACATGAGCAATATATATGCATCAATCCTCGCCAAACTATATATTAAATCCGAACATGAGTAATATATATGCATCAATCATTACTATATCTCTTTGACGCTTTTACCCTTCTATTAGGTGAACCCGAGGTTGTAAGGCTCGGTTCGAGTGATCTCAAACTATTTCACGACGAAAGACTCACATCAACAAATATGAGCGTGTCCTCTAAACTCCGAATATGAGTTTGGGAGGCTCCCTTGTGGAACTCTCCTGCCAAGAGGACGTGGCTTCTATCAAACTCCGAATATGAGTTTGGCAAACTCCGATTATGAGTTTGACTGCTCCCTTTGCACCTACATGTCTCGAGGACATGATTTCCATCAAACTCCGAATATGAGTTTGGAGGTTCCCCATTTGGAACCCTCATGCCAAAGGTCATGGTCTTCTTCAAACTCCGAATATGAGTTTGGCAAACTCCGAATATGAGTTTGTAAAGCTCCTTCGGGCGGGGCGTTCCCGAAGGAGGCGAACAAGTCAAGTCAGTCGTTCCCTGGTGGAACCTTCACGCCACAAGGACATGGTAACCATCAAACTCCGATTATGAGTTTGGAGAGCTCCTCCGGGTGGTGCGTTCCCGAAGGAGGCGAACACGTCGATAGTCAAGTAGTCATAAGTTTATCCTTGGGAGTTGATCAGGCCCTCAAGAATAGTCAAGTAGTGTTAAATACTATTTCACATCAATATACATTATTTTAGGGACATAGTCCCTAACGATAGCATGGTCGAACGAACCCTTCGACCGCCTCGTGGTAAGCGAGGTAAGTTTACACATGTGTAATTCCGAATAATAACATTAGGTACAAATGGCAAGTTAGTTGCCGTTCCAATCTGTAAACAAGTTATACAGTACAATATTCCGAATCAATTTTCGTCTGAAGCTATACCTTTTCAGAGGAAATACGAATCTATGCCAGTCGCTGCAACAATCTCTCCGTCTTAGACAGACAACGGGTATTGGTCAGCGGATGCCTTTCGAGCCTACGGGTTGACATAGCTCGCGGTGCGAGCTTGCCTTGGGGGTCTACCCCCGCCCTCGCGCAACGCAGTGCACTCGCTCACTTAGGCCTATGTCTAAACTCTATATTGATAGTCTATGTTTCACTATTTTAAGCACTGGCACTATGAGACATTAATTCACTGATTCATTTTCGAATTCTATTTCACTTTCACGGTCACTGATCACTTCGTCGCGAACAGAATCTCTGTTAGACAAAATATCTATACTAATAATAAAGCTGATGAGTGTGTTTGTTTGTTTGTTTGAACGCGCAAATCTCTGGAAGTACCAGTCGAATTTGAAAAATTCGCCACCCTTTGATGAGGTTAAAAATGTTTGTATGGGAATTCATTTTTTTACTTTAAGTTTTCTTTTTTTTTTCTATAACTTTCTTGGTTTGGGGCACATCGGTTGGATGGTTTCAAAGTCTATAACGAACATAGGTAGAAACAGTTTTGTTTTTTATAATAAAATATTATATAGATAGATAAGAAATCACAAATTAAGAAGATGAAACAAAACAAATCTTGAAACAAATTTGTATTCCAATTTCATAATAGATGTGTAAAGTGTCATCCACCAAATCATTACACAATTAAGAATGGTTTTATGAAGCTTATTTTCAGAGCTCTTTTAAAGTCTATGATTATTTTTCAGTGTCTCGACTCCAGCATTAAATTTTTTGTAGTATTTTATTAAAGTAGTATTTAATATTATATTATTATTTCTATTTACGTAACTTACTGCTTATTTGGAGTATACCCAAAATAATGATAAATAACGTCAAGTACGTCAAAATGTACGTACCTATGTAGTACTTTCCTAGGAACGGGTCCCTAAAATATACACTATAATACAGGTTCAAAAATATTAAATTTGAATACGCATTTTTTTTATCCAAACGAGTTCTCTCTCAGTACAGGGTATGAACTCATAGTATGGATAGGTGACGCCAAAAGTACATTATACAAGTACTTAGTACATAGTATTATGGTTATCAGCGATAATGGTAACCTGAGAAAAAGTGTGGGTTACCATCTCAGTGAAAGGGTAACCGACACTGTTTTTATAGAACGAGTGTCTTTACGATTTTGACAGGACAGGGTACGACTCTGAAAGAGTCAGGACACTTCACAGTTGGCTTCACGTGTTACCCTCACATAATTGGGTAACATACGGTGCAAGGTGTACGATGCTTCGTCGTTAGTTTCCGGTTAGGCACTTACATGATTAGTATATCTTATACAATTTACTGTTGTTTCCTAGCTACGTCGAACTTCTATCGCATAATTTCGGCATGGTCTATCTATGTTGACGATACCTATTGCAGACGAAATGCAGGTCCCGCCTACTTCTATGGTTATACTTTAAATTATCAAATCCACCATTCCTTCCCTGGCCACTTCCTCTGCTCCGACAATTTTGAACCGTCTGGTTTGAGCAGCTACGGTGGCAAAAGACCCAATGGCTTGACTTTATTTAGGAAAAAACTTGTTGCTACATGTGATGATATACTGACAGCGGCTGACATCCAGAGTACAAATTTAAGAGGCACTAGTAAACCAGTTGTAAATATTCTGGTTGAACTAAAACTGAACATGGCTTGACTTTATTTAGGAAAAAACTTGTTGCTACATGTGATGATATACTGACAGCGGCTGACATCCAGAGTACAAATTTAAGAGGCACTAGTAAACCAGTTGTAAATATTCTGGTTGAACTAAAACTGAACGCATGTCCACTGTACAAGGAGACAAAGATTTTATAGGCAGTTCATAAAAGAGTGGCATCAAAAATCGCTTTTGACAATCGCACTTATCTCGATCAAAGCAAGCCGGTGCTTTGGGACCTATGCCACAGGACATATTTTTTCTTTTATACACTTACTTTTGTAAGCACAAATTTTACTGTAAGTGCTCTTTTGTGATAATGCTACGAATGCGCAGTATGCCTTGGTCTTTCTTTTCCTTTATAAAAATTGCTAAAATATGCATTACATCAACATTATACACATTAATTTAGTTTTGTAGAAGACAGGGTTACAAAAAGTTTAAGGAAAACTTGAATGGCTTCGATAAAAAAGTTATTCGTAGACTTATTAACTTGCACAATGGAAATAAAATTATTCAATTCAGACACAATGCTGACTGAAAGGGTACATTTAGCACGTTAAAGGATAGGAGCTATTAAAAATGTCATGGTTTGTGCACACATGGCAGAATTGACACAACCGCACGTGTGATATGTAGCGACAGGGTCCATGGTGGCATTGTGGAGTGAGGTGGTGTGCGGGGCGGGGTGGGGAGGGGTGTTCGTGTGCAGTGGACCACTCGGCGTCGCACAAGGTCAAGGAGAATGATTAACAACGAAAATACAGCAAAACAAACGCGACGGCGCGCGGGGTGCGAGCGGAGCGCGCGACCGTCAGCCAGTCCGACCAGCGATGCCGCACGCCGCGGCCGCGCCCGGATTGTCGCGACTCTTCCACCGTTTGGAAAATCGATGCACTATCCTCGGTGGCTCATCGCGAAATTCTTGACTGTCACAATTATTGTGCAGGGATCGCGTGCGTCGTAGTGATTGTGATGCATCGCGCTGGCTACACTTGTTCGTCATCGCCCTTCATATGTTCGAATTTTTTTTAACTCTAAATAGAAATTTCTTATGATACAGGACAAAACTAATTCTGAAAAATACGATTCTATAATTATTTAAATGTTTTGCTGCAATGGCACTAAGAAACTTTAACAAACTAAAAATGAGTGATACTTAAAATGATAATTAGGCTATTTTTATGCTAAACTATGAAACTAGCACTAGCATTTTGCTGGTTATTTTATTTATTTCCATGAACAGAATATTGTTTGGATTATTATTATGAGTCTACAAAACTTAATTCTTTAAGTTCGTTTAATTGATTCTTTGTTATTTGATATTAATGAAATGATGTGTTCTCTATGGGTGATGTTTTGAGATGTTTCCGGCAGACTGGTTGCTCCATCATTCCATGAACTGACGTCAGGGTGATGTAACCGACGTTGACTAGAAACCGTGCCAACCGTGCTGTGACTGTTCTGGTTACCTCAGGTAGTGCTGACCAATGTCAAGGTCGACACCCGGCTCGTACGTCTGTTATTTATTTATTATACTCTACATGAAATTGTTGTATATAAACTGGGTCGAGTTGTCGGCAGCTCTTTATTATGATCAACTCTTTTTGCTATTTCAATCTACCTATCTATATTTAAGTTGTTAGTTATACAAACACGTTCTTATATCCATTATATATATTATTCACTGCTAGTTTGTGTTCTGTAAAATGTCATGTCAATTTTGATAAAAATGGCTTTTTAAACAAGACTTTGTTTACAATTCCTAAATGTGCCCTTTTATGTAATACACAAGTTATAAATTGTAATGCTATAGTTTTTAAATTAAGTAATTAGCTATCCTAATTACATTAATCTAGCAATGTTTCGTCAATGTTGAGCACCCCTTTGTTTATTTAAGCAGTTAGAAGATTTATTGTCGGTTCGGCGTCGACGTTTTTGGAGGGACTGGTTAGGTTTGATACTTTGGTAGCACGGTCACGGCCAAGGTCTTGTCGTTTTTACATCTTAGTACCTACATTGTATTCTATAGTAGGTATGTTATGTTTACATTCATTGTAATGTTTGTAATCATTTTGTAGCGCTTTTATAATCAAATGTTCTGAGCTTAGGTATTGTGACTTTATGACACCAACATTGAATCAACATTAATTCTGCAATATACCTACAAAAGTTGAAAACTTTTTGTCAGTTTTATTGTTACCAATATTATGTTGAGGTATGTATTAAATGAATTATGAATTGAATTAAAAATGCACAATTTTACATGCTTTTTAATAGTAGGTAGGTTGTTGTTCAATTTAGAACCTACAGAAGGTTTTGACTTGACACATTTTCTCAAGCGTGTTTCAAATTGGGTGTTTTATCTCTATCATCTTTCTTATCAAGTATTGTGTATTCACAATTCGCTACCCCATCATTGCTGTAAAAATTGGACTTAAGGTTTTGTCACATTTTCTCAATCTTGTTTCAAATCACAAATGCGACTTCTGACTAAACATAAATTTACACATAGAAGATACCTATGTGTGTGACACATAACTATTAGAACTTATATCAGAAAAGGGAATCATCACTCATTGTTTCTGCGCGAGTTCCGGGCCGGACGCGACAAGGACAACGCGAACGGGCCAGACATCGCTCAGCGATTTCATATAAAACGATGCAAATAAAAAACACCACCTGTAGCCGTCAGCGGATCGCCAAGGTCGCGGGCCCCGCGAGCTCGGGCTGCGCTCCGTTTACCCATATCTCGCGGCGAGTGCACCCGCCCGCCCCGCGACGCCCGTTCGCCCCGGGTCAACTCTAGGACGACCGTCTGACTTTGCGCCTCGCCGCCTGCACTCACCTGAGCGAAAATATGGCGCCATTAGCTGACGTCAGCATTGGGAGTTTTGACTCGTGGACAGTCTTGTTTAGTCGGAAAAGCGAGAGGTTATTATACCTATTAATCTACAATACCTACTTATTTTGTCTTCTTTTATTTCTTCAAACTGTTATCTCTTGATCTCATCCATTTTCGATTCAAATACACATTACTTAAACTCCGCCACTTTCACTTTAATTTTAAAGCATCTTAAATATCTACGTTCTGCAACTAGCTTCGAAATATGTTTAATATTACATCCTGTTAATACAATACAGATACTGGATACAGTACTAATTTACAACTTACACTTTTTCTTACTTATCGTTTTTAGAGTAGCTTATTTTGGTTAATAGACGAATGCCTTTCAATGGTAGAAATTCTGCATTTCAAATAAGAATAAGGTAGTATTTTTATTTAATTCTATTATTTCTTCAATGGTTTCCCCTAAAGATCAAATCAATATAATCCTAGATTCCTAGCGAATAATAGATGTACCTAAAATAGAAGCTTAACAGATGTCAGTACAGTATCCATTGTTGTAATAAAGATCGTTCTACCCACCTAACAGGGATGCTTAAGAAATATGTTGTATTTAAATTGTCAATGCTAATTGCTTTAGTCTCAGAAAGCCACCGGTCCAAGGTCGCATGGGGAGTCATATCAACTCAAATGTGCACTCAGTCAGACATTGATGCGCTCGACGTGCGTGGAACGAAAGTGTATGAAAGTAGGGACATTCCTTGAACACGCTGCGGAATATCTACTCGACGTTTATGGCTCGATCTCAGCTTCTCTTTATTACCGTTTTTATATCATACCGGCAAACATTATTATGTCTGTTTACCTGCATGGATCGATTCTTTCTGCATCTAAGACTATTATAGTCTCAATTTCTCTGACTTAGGAAAGTAGTTGGTATTACTATTGGCATGTCGGTAATGCAATCTCTGTACTTAATCACATCAATATCCATTTTCTATGAAGGAAAAAAGGCCTTTAATGTTTCGATTTAGAAATGAGATGATGATATATTGGGCTACTTATAGGCCTATTTACAGAGCAGATATTTTAAGATGGACACTTCGCTGAATGTATGAAAAGTTGTGTAAATAGAAGAAGCAAGTAGAACTCAATAAGTTCGTTGGTTGGCAAATCCATATGATTTTTAGAAAGTACCTACCTACCAACCTTTAAATGACATAAATATGTCATAATTTGGACACGTTGGTCATAACATTCGTAAAATGAAACATGGATCCGTTACTACACTCCAGAGTCTAGTTGAGTGGACAGCAACCGGCTGACCAAGCCGCTCATAGTGACCAAAATCGCAAATGTCAGCTTTTGGACTCCTCCGTATTTTGGGATGCGCAATAATGCGCATTGCTCACAGTATTTTATTAATTGATTACCTCGAGAAAGGAAGAACATCAATAGCAAATATTATATGGCGATTGAAGAAAGAAATTGCGATAAAACAACCCCAAAGAAGAAAAATCAGTGGTCTTTCACCAAGACAGTGCACGGTGTCACATTGCACGAATTGCACTTTACATTGCTTCCTCATCCACCCGTGGCTACTATCTGTTTGCAGACCTAAACCAAATGCTCCATGGAAAGAAATTTGGCTCCAATTAAGAAGTGATTGCGGAAACTGAAGCCTATTTTGAGGCGAAACGAAAGATAAATCGTTCCACAAAAAAGACATTGTAATGTTAGAGAAGCGCTGGAATTAATGTATCACTTTTGAAGGAGACTATCTTGATGAATATCAGTCTAATTTTGCCTAAAAGTTGTTATTTTATTAGCCATCCTACGGACTTATTGATTGATCCATGTAATTACATATAAGTTATTTAGCCTTTTGCCTGTCCCTTCATGATCTATTGAGTAATTATAGAACTAAAATTTTAATAGTTGTACCGTGTACTTCCCCTCCTTTGAGTTATTATTAACATGTTCAGTCACAGTTGTTGAACTTTTAGCACAGTAGTCAAGAATGCATCAAATACCTTTGAAATTTTCTTAGAATTATTTGTTGATTATTCCAGTTTGAATCCTTTAGTTTTGCGATGAATTTTACTTGTTTTATCTAAATACGACTCGTTATAAGTATAGGATAGGTGTAGGTATACGAGTTAGTCATTGCTAAGCGATTTCTTTGTGAGTAACCATCAATCTTAACTCTCAAGTAAACGACTTTATGCTTTTATTTGGGTGGCCATAAATAAAAGTGGATGCGTAGCTTTACCCGTTGCGTTTGTCGCAATGGCGATATCGTGTGTTTTGGTTCTTTTTTATTGATTTCCTCGAGGTCTGTCTGTAGTCGTGGGTAGACCTACGTGAACCGACCTCTTACAAAATATTCGCCTTTTCATATGAAAGCTATCAATTTCGTGGCGAAGGTTCTCACTTACTTACAGATTGATTGACACGTTTTCGGGCACGGGAAAAAGATACTTTAGTTATTTATCTACGCATCTACTCCTAAAGGGTCATAGCTCCTATAGATACGTCGGTATTTGTGTAACCGTACACCACAGAATCTGTATTTATACTCCTCACCTTACAAAAAGGATAGCCAGAAGTCTGAGACATAATGTATCTTATTAAATTACATTAAGAGCAAGCTTGTTAGCACAGTGAACTCAGTAAACAGCGCGGCTTATTTTGTCAATATATCTTTAAAAGGTTGTTAGGGAGATACATTGCAATAAGAATCGATATAATAACAAAGGATAAGATAAGATAGGCCAAGATTCACGAACCAGAAACATGAGAAAGAACGATCATCTTGCGAAATGCACAAAACGGGCATTGCTCTTCCAGTAATATACAAAAACTATTAGTTGTAGTTAATGTTTTCATAAAGTATATGAAATTATCTATTAGGATAAATACGAGAAAATTGTTTATTTGTAAATTATATTATGAGAACTCTAGTAGCAAAATCGGTTGAAAATACACGCGTGAAATTGATGACTTTCAGGGCTTCATAAAACTTAGGTGTGAAAAGATTAGGTTATAGAACATAGAACAAAATCTCCTTCGTCTCCTTTTATCTTTTTGTTAAGGTTTTAGCACCAAGTATTTCAGCCCGATAATGCACTTAAGAGTAAGATGCATTAAAAATATATTCTAAAACGCTCCGAAGCCAAAGTATACAAGTAACCATTAAAACATACCTTCGTAGCTATTAAACGTCAGTATATATATTCGCTTCCCCTCGTGACGTTTTATCTGTACAAATGTGCCATTCTGCCTACATTTACGAAATATCCCACGTGTTATGTTTACACACACGGCTTCCCGCCCCCAAGGCGATACCGATGGCCTTCACAAACGACACCGCTGATGACGGCCATATTTGTCATGTGTATTTATTGCTAACCTAACAGGGTGTTTTTGGTATACATATTTTAATATAATTTTGTTCGTTTTTACCGTATAGGCACATTACATATTTATGCTGAGTTCTGGGCGGTTCGAACACTGTGTTCTGTTTCATGGAATTTATTTCAATAATTCGCGGCGTCCTTACGCAAATTTAAATGTTCGCCAAGAATGTTTTATATATTGTTTGCATTGGCATATCTGATAGATAGTAATACAGAATGGTGTGCGTGTTGTTCGCTATCGATATCGCAGATTATTATTTATATATTCAAATAGTGTTGGATTCTGTCGAGTGACGTGGCACAAAATTTTATATGGCGGAGGCTAAAGCGGGGAGCTCGGTCCACGAGTGACGCAAAACTTAATTACAGAAACGCGCCGCAGCCGCGAAGGCCGCATAGCACACCCGGTCTCTACAATCATTACTAGATTGGGATTCGCCAGCCGCCACCGAAATGATACCAAAGTATATTAAATAATAACCGGCCCAATTTGGTTCCATTTACACGGTTTCGACAAAAAGTGCGAATCGTCGTGGGGCCGTTCGAAAATTAAATCAGATTTATATGTACATGTATGATGATTGTATGCGGACCTTGAACACGACTGCGAGCCTGCGAGACCTTCGCCGGTAACCGCGCGGAAGTCGACGGTTGTAGTTTTTTGTCAAATCCGCGACCGGAGCGAGTCGAGCTCGGCCGTCCGTCGGTCTGAACTCCGGGCGCACCTCGGGCGTGACGCTGCACTGCGATATCACATGCAACAAATAACCGATATCACAATGTCACAGTTGCGTCTGTTTCGTCCCCGGGCGTTGTAGTTCGCGTGCCCCGCCGAGAGACGGTCGCGTTTCGAAGTGCGACTTAATTTTGCGTGTACAGTTCGGTGATCGGACGAGGTAGAGCCAGCGCTGTGTTGTGAGACAAGTGATGTGAGGATGCTCGTGGGTTGCCATGTCGAGCGTGGCGAAGAAAGACAAGCCGACGATGTCGGTGACGGCGCTCATCAACTGGGCGCGACCTGCGGCACCCGGGCCTCCGCCCGTGCCGGCCAGCCCCGCGCCGCCTGCCCTGCTGCAGCCGCTCGGCGCTCCTTCGCAACTACCCAACATCGACTGCTCTTTAGACATGCAATGTAAATAAATTAAAACTATTCCTAAATAGGTCATGTTCATGTAAATAGTCTGAAAAACTGTTCTAGAAGTCTTTCGATCTAAAACGCACCACTTGTTAGTTATGTAGCTAAATATCTTTTACTGGGTACCCTGAGTTTCGTTTATATGGGACCCTGACAAACAGTGACAACATTGACAACCTATTAATTTAGACTACCTGTCAAAGTTCTAAAATTCTAAATTTGCAAGAAAAATAACTTCAAAATACTTTAGTTTGGTACAAGTCTAATAATAAGGCAGCAGATACAACCAACAATCTCGCAGATGTTAAGATGTTCAATCCCTTGACAAGTTAGCACTCATCACATCATTAACTAGGTAACGTATTTGTTTTCAATACATATTTACATTATTATGTCATCTATTCATATTTTATATAGGTACTAGCGGACCCGGCAGACGTTGTCCTGCCCAAACGTTGACTTGCCCGCACTACCCCTACCTCTACCCCTAACTCTACCCCTACCCCTACCCCTACCCCCTACCCCTACCCCTACCCCTACCCCTACCCCTACCCTACCTATAAAAAAATAAAAATAAATTTAGGGGTGGACCACCCTTAACATTTAGGGGGATGAAAAATAGATAGTAGCCGATTCTCAACCCTAACGGATATGCATACAAAATTTCATAAGGATCGGTCAAGCCGTTTCGGAGGAGTATGGGAACGAACATTGTGACAGGAGAATTTTATATATTAGAAAGAAAGAAAGAAAGATATTTATTTGCAGAAAGCCTAGGCACTTTCACCAGATTCCTGGTATGCAAAATACAGTAAGTGGCACATTATTACTTCCATATTACATGACACCAATACATTATTATATTCCAAAGCACAAGCATAAACAACATATTATATTCTAATCTACGAGTAAGAAAATTCTAATATTTATTTAGATATTATGCTTGCATGCATATAGATGTATGCTTTCCATGGATGAGTAAATTAAGTATAATATTCTATCTATCTATATGTACATATTAGAACATGTAACATTTTACATTAATTTAGGTATAATATTTATGTTCACTGATGTATCATCGCCGAGCCAAAACTAGAAAAACTCTACCTCTAAAAGGGCTGTTGAGTTAACATATTTGGAAAATGTCAACTGTTTATCTTATATGCGTATCTTGGAGGAAGCATCGCCAAAGATTTTTTTTTAAATATTCCCCTAGAAAATGAAAAAAATATATAGGTAGGTACTAGTAGGTAGAGGTACCTACTACATATTATTATTGTACAATGACGTTATAGAAAACACTGAAATTACAAGTACCTAAACCGAATTAAAGATGACAAGCATTGGTTATTATTGGCTCCGTTAGTTCGAGTCTGTTCTTAATTTAACATAATTTAAACGAGTTTTTTTTATATAGCAAAACTGACTTCATGCTTCTCTGGTTGGTCACTGAATTTAGATAAAAACAATTCGCATATTTATTTATCTCTAGGTATATTTCCATTGTCTTGCAATTGCATGTGAGTGAATGTACTACAAAATCCTGAAGCTTTATCTTTTTCGATAATACAATAAATCGATAAACAATATTTTCTTCCATCACGTATTTGGTGATTGGTGATAGAAAAAGTTGATAGGTGCCTAATAAATAAATATATAATCTTAGAAAACATGTCCAATAATTCTGACGTATCACATCGTTTCATTTGCGTAATACAAAAACAACTTGTTGACGATTTTTTTTTCACCGAATCTTGCTTTCAATGAAAATATTAACCATACAGGGCGCTCTTTATTGACTAATACCTATAAATAAGTCGTTATAATAATTATGTTAGGTTTGAGCTAAATAAATATACCTCAACAGAACTGGCCACTCGTTAGGTAGCCTCACAAATACCATTGGCTAAACGAGGGAGACTTTGGTCTTCCGCTGGGTACCCTGGAACCGTTAAACACGGTTTCGGGAGCTGTAAGGCAACCCGTGAAGAAAAAAAATGTTTGAGCTAATTTTCCAGTAAATTTAAATCATTAACAATAACTAGTAATACATATAAATAACGTAAGTAATACATATAAATAACGTAAGTAATGCCTGCTTAATCCTTTTCGTTATTTGAATTTTTTCCTGTGTGTGTAACAAATCCCTTTATGCTAGCAGTTTAGCGTGAAAGATACACAAATAAACTTAGTAGGTATGTACATTGTACCTGTTTGGTACTATTGTTGCTATTGTTATTAAGCCCTGAAAAAAGCGAGCGTAGGATGCCCTCAGAACAGATAATTGAGGAGGGTTTATTTGATTTCTAACATCTAAAAAATACAAAAAGAATAAATCTGTATAACATGTCAACGCCCATCCTCAACCAATTCAAGTGGGTATCGTAGGGAGTGAAAAGAGGTGTTAAAGTTTACATAGACGCAATGCTCAGGTCGATAATGACAACTTTCCTATTAAGTTTAGTCTTGAGAAATTGTTAAAATAGTGTACTAAATAAACAATTAGACAGACACGTATTTGACAGATTTTTACAAAATTATAAATAAAATTATCTGCCGAATAAAAAAGAAAATCGGTTCACAACTGGCGGAATAATCGATGTTCATACTACATTAAAAAAATACCGTCCGAATTGAGAACCTTCTCCTTTTTTTCGAAATCAGTTAAAACATTCCTGAAAATAACGCTCAATCTCTTTTGAACACTTACCGCCTTACTAATAAACCTAATAGACACTGTAACAAATCCGTCATTCTATCTATATGATAGAGAAAGACAAAACATATTATAAATAAACAGTTGTTCAACAACTGATATACCTAATCAATAATCACATGCGTTGTTCCGTCATCATGTTTATTATCTACTCTGAGATATATTTAGATATGCCTAAAGGCACGTGCATGAACAATCTTAATTAAAGGTAATGCGATATAAAATTGAAGTGTCTACTTACATGCTACATCCCATTTTGCCAAAATTGTAATTTATGTTTATACAAGATTCCCTCTTTGATGTAAAACTCCATTATCAACTTGAAACGTTGCCGAGAGCAAAATAAACGCTTATTTACTTTATAAATGTGTATATTCTCATTTCATCAATATTCATATACTTACTTACTTAACACAAATATATTTTAATACGCGTATCCAATATTAAACAAGTTTTATTATTCTTTTTGTTGCTTTTAGCATTTTTTGGTAATCTTATTATAATGATGCAGAATGGAATGCAATATTAGTAAGAGATTAGTTACGTTACGATTAGACGGCATGTTTGTTGGTTTATGTGTCCCGGGTTCGAAACCTATATTTGTGACAAAAATTCAGAGGTATTTAGATATCGGATGTTATTTTGTCTGTAATGATAATGACGAACTTGGTATCTGGTAATATTGGCGAAATACTGGTCAAGGGTGAATAAAGTCAATTTGAGGAAAATTTAATTAAATTAGTCGCAATCGGGCTAACATAGAACTTTAATACATATATAATTATTCAAAAATCCCTGAATGGCAATAACTTCCTATTATTTTTTCAATAATTGCGTTAGGACTGAACAGGCATGAATTTGATTTGCATTGGAAGGCATCTAAAAACGCGCGGTCGAAGCTATACTACATAACACAGTAATAAATCCGCGAATGGTCGCTAGTGAGTACCCACATATAAAATGAGTTTATTCATCATATCACGCACCGCCATAACTTTTCCATCTAAACTTTGATTTCTATTGGCAGAAATCGAATAGGGAATCAACTACAAATTGGAGGCATTCGTATAACAAGTAAACATGATTTATGTATTTCCGACGTGAACAATTCATTGTAAGGATTCTGCCACGCAAATGAATATTGGGAACTTTGAATTTATTTCTATGGACCGGGAATTGATCAAAGTAACCTTTCATTATTGGCAGTTGTGTTCCCTGATCTGAGATTGGCAGACTCCTAGAGGTATTATTATTGTAAGTTTCTATGTTATTATGTTGAAATTTAATTTACTCACTCCGTAAACATTTTTTAATTGTCTTGTTTTCAAATAATTCCATCCTAATTTCGGTTTATTTGTCTATTTACCCTTCTCTCGATTAAATAAAATATTTTCAGACTAATCAAGGATAGAATAGGTATTAAAAGTTAATTGTTTGATTTTGGAAAGCCAGCGAAGACGTTATCCTCACTAGCAAATTAATGTAGGTAACTACATGTACTTTTTCATCAAATATAACTGAAAGAATGTACAAAAAGAAACATGCTAGATAACAATAATGTATTTTGAATCGATTTATCCCGCCCTTACCGAGTCTTCACTCTGGGAATTACACCGGAAATAACTAAAATTACTTATTATCCTTCAGAATTTCATTTCTTTCGTATTATTACTCCCTCCCAAGTTAATAAATTACGCGACCCTTTCATCTTCCCACATGTCGTATTTCATGTGATGTATCATATAAATTGCGACATAAAATGCTAAGGGAAAATGCTAATCTTTTTTGGGGAAATTGCTAAAATATTATGTATGCAATGATAGATAGATTTCTTTGACATGACGTTTGAAAAAAAAAATCTGATATAGAGACACAGATACAAAAGATTTTGGTGTCTCGCTAAAATACCAACAAATAGGCATTATATATATGTAGTCCAAATGTTAGATTTCTTTGACATGACGTTTGAAAAAAAAAATCTGATATAGAGACACAGATACAAAAGATTTTGGTGTCTCGCTAAAATACCAACAAATAGGCATTATATATATGTAGTCCAAATGTTAGATTTCTTTGACATGACGTTTGAAAAAAAAAATCTGATATAGAGACACAGATACAAAAGATTTTGGTGTCTCGCTAAAATACCAACAAATAGGCATTATATATATGTAGTCCAAATGTTCGATGATATTTCGTGTAAAATTGTAGATATAGACTGCCCTGACTTCGTACGGGTTCATTAAAAGATAAATAAAATATTAAAACTATGTAAGTTAATTTCAATCTTCGAAACCCATGGTATTGAGATATAACAAATATAAAACACCTTGAAAATAGTGACCGCTGAAAGTTAATTCAATATTCAATATTTTCGGAGCATATTCTGGATTAACAGTCGGACATGCAGATACAAATAGAAACTGTTATTAAGTATTTTATCGTGTAAATCTTCTGCACTTTTATTTCTATAATTTTATGTAATATAGATTTGTTCACTGTAATACAATTTCTAGCAATTTCAGTTTCAACGTTCACCTTATATAAAATATAAAATATAAAACACCTTGAAAATAGTGACCGCTGAAAGTTAATTCAATATTCAATATTTTCGGAGCATATTCTGGATTAACAGTCGGACATGCAGACACAAATAGAAACTGTTATTAAGTATTTTATCGTGTAAATCTTCTGCACTTTTATTTCTATAATTTTATGTAATATAGATTTGTTCACTGTAATACAATTTCTAGCAATTTCAGTTTCAACGTTCACCTTATATAAAATATAAAATATAAAACACCTTGAAAATAGTGACCGCTGAAAGTTAATTCAATATTCAATATTTTCGGAGCATATTCTGGATTAACAGTCGGACATGCAGACACAAATAGAAACTGTTATTAAGTATTTTATCGTGTAAATCTTCTGCACTTTTATTTCTATAATTTTATGTAATATAGATTTGTACACTGTAATACAATTTCTAGCAATTTCAGTTTCAACGTTCACCTTTTTATTGCCCTGTAATGTCGATTATATTGATTTTTATACCTTTTTGTAGCTATTATATTAAAATACATTGAACCTCCGTTATGCTTTATTGACCAATGAGGGATAGGTGTCTCATCCGTGACGCAAAGATCTTTATACTAGAGTATCTGTATTTTTTCTGAAACAATTTATTTATGATAGGATACTTACTAAATATTGAAAACAGTTTTTTTAAAAAGCTTCATAACTTGCCGCTTAGCTATATCTGTTTTATGACGCTTCGTTTGATCCTACTACTAATCCTAATAAGGTTAGGTAATTTTTATAAACAACCTATACTCGGCCACTAACTGTAAAAAGTTGATACATTATATGTATTATGTCATGTATATTGCTTTGGCTTCAAATTAGGATACCCTTCACTTTTAAATATAAAAGTATAGTATACTTAGTATACTATGCTCGTCTGGGATTCAAACCCGGGTATTATTATTATACATTAGTATTTTCAGTTAAAGTATTTTTAAATTAATCATCGGTTTAAAAGTGGTTACAAATATCGATCTATTTGTCAAACAACAAGAACGCCAGACTAATAATATTGGGTGTCTCACTTCTCTTGTCAACGATATATAATTGTTTTGATATTAATTTAAGATATGATGTAATATATAATTATAATGGTGGGCGGTTTAATATGTATGCATGGTTCACCTTCTTGGAGGTATGCAGGTGTAAACATTATTCATTCGTTCGTAACAAGATCAATATAATAAAATGTCCTACTGTTTTTCCAATGCGCAGAAACATTCCGAGTACGTACTCGAATGCGAATTTTAATGCTTCACTTCAAATTGCCCAGTTTTATCGCCAACATACGAAATATGTGGTTGAAGTATTGTACATGTACGTGTTATTTAAATTTACATTTTGATTAAACCTATAAAATTGGCAGCATAAAATCAGCGATAGGTTGACCACCTCTTCGAAGAGTTCAATAGTTTTGCAAAAAGTTCTTGTAAAGTTATCATAGGAATGATTGGAATTTTTAGTACAAGTTAATATTTGATATCAATTTAAACTTGGTAACGCCTTTCTTTCATTGGGGTAGATAGAGATCTCTTCATACATAATTTAATTCTAATTTAATTTCCCCCTTCTAACCGATGACATGTTTGAAACTATAATGATGTTTCTGCTTTAACTCTGATGTAGTTGCGTTTGATACCCAAAAGCTCGCAGGCTATCGAATTGGCTCCAAATCAATATTAAAAAAAAATCCCTGTATAAATAAAAAAATGTTGCAAAACCACTAGTTAAATATTCCTTATGACAATACGAGTATATTATATGAATTAATAGCAACTGCAGTTATCAAATTGTTTACTTGCAGTCGACACTCACCTTGCGACAACCTTCCTCGCTCATTATTCAGACGTAACGTAAACATGGATTCTACGTATTGGAACATACCTACATAGTTAGTATGTACTGATGACTGATAACAAAATGTTGACTAGGTCCGGGATCATTTTGTTTTAGATATGAAAAATGTAGGTAGTGTCCTAGGGAATTTTGGAGTTTAAGTGAGTCAGAAATACGAGACTTTTGGGTTTCGATATTTCAAGAGTAAAAATATACGATTTAAACTAGAAAGTGTAAACTGAATTTTCGTATCGTTGTGTAAAAAATATAAAATTATCCAATTATATCTGTCCAAAGGCTTCGTGATGAAGTATTTCTATTTATGTATGTTTTCCTTGTGTTACAAAAACGTTTGGATATTGCTATTTTATTGTCTGTATATGCGGGCAAACGTAATAATATTTTTTGTATTATTGACGTGATAGATAAATTGTGATATTATGAATATCGCCGTAAGCAAATTACACGCGATGACTTTTTAGGACCATTTTAAAACTAAACATTTTATTTTATAGGCATTTTAAACCTGAACACACAAAAATACGTACGTTAAACCACGACAAATGGTAAGCCTGACTACAGATTACCTGATGCTGTCACTTTTTAACTTAGCCATTGGTACATAATTATTAACTTAAACCTCCACATTACTTGGCAGAATATAATACCATGGAACTTCAGTTTTGTAGCGCGTGGCCTCTGTACGCAACGTCTCATCTGTACGAATGACAGAGACGCTCTACAAAATATATTTTTAAAGATAATTGTTTCTGCAAGTTCAACACTGACCCCTGCGCTATGTGGATATAAAAACATAATTTTCTTTTGCAGGGCTTAACCTAGAGAGCACTTTCATGTCGCCGATGTCACCGCCCGAAATGAAGCCAGACACGGCTATCTTGGACAGTTTGCGGGATGACGCGAACTCTCCGCCTTCCTTCAAGGCATATCCACCTAATCACCCTTTGAGCGGCTCAAAGCATCTCTGTTCGATATGCGGTGACCGCGCCTCTGGGAAACATTACGGAGTTTATAGGTGAGTTTTTTACTTTTTACCTTCATGGGTTGTCATACGGCCCCAGGGTACCCAGCGAAGACATTTTTTTGAGGCTACTTGATTAGTCGCCAGTTCTGTTGAGGTATTTTTGGGATGGAAATATATCTCTCAGTACGGTGAGTGTTTGAACTAATATTTGCTCTAACCTTTTAGTCTTCTTTGTCTAAAAGTGGCGGCTCATTGTATAGGGCGCGAGCGTGGGCGCGGTGGTAATGCTTTATGTTTTTGACGTCTACGTCTGAGCAAAGGAGTTTTGTATTTTGAATTATCAAAATATATACTGATACACCTTAATTTGAAACAACCTTATTGCGTCATAATAATAAATTATAACATATTTTGCCTATTTATATATGCCTAGATAAAATAGAGGTTACAAAAACATTCTCAGTCATGCTTTCTCTACCTTCATACTAATTGTCGATTTGGCTAAACGAATGTCGCGCGATTTTGGTGTACTATTTAGATTCAGTACTGCTACTGACGTACTACCATCTACCTCATTTATACAAAAAATATGTTCAAATGTTGAAATTTAGGTTAACATATATACATGGTATAAGGATTAATACGTAATTCTTTTTAGATTTTTTGTCTGGCTGTTTGTGTAGAATATATAGGCTCTGAAACGGCTGAAATAATTTAGATTAAATGAAAGTCCACGATTATAGCGGGTAATCTTTACAATCTGCTCTTTGTTTCCTAACTACAAAGTTAAATAATGTATGCCCACGTATAAATGTCTAAGTAAACGGGATATGGATCAAACTGTGGGTATATAGCATCAGAGCATAACCGATGTAAAATTTGCATCGCAAATACAAAAAAATATCTGTAAATAGGTGGGGATGTTTCTTTGAAAATACACTTACAGTGCTATTAGTATCAACGCCAACTCAGATTATGTACTTGTATTTAGTATTAATTATATATATAAAAATTAATTACCACGATTATTTGCATACAAACATAAATTACTAATTTGGGTGCCCACGCCCGTAAGTCTACGAGTAGAAATTGTCATTGAATAGAAAATTAAGTGACATGCGCAAAAGTAAAGATTTTATTTCTAATATTCCTTTAACAGTTTAATCGAATCTAAATATGTACCAACTGGCGTGGGAGGGGTCGTCTACGAATAATAAATAATCCTTCTTTAAACTACATTCAGACCTATACGTAATCTTGCTTTTGCATTATTAAAGAAATTTACAATTCTATCGATCGTAAGCCGCTTCTAGTGTTATTATGTGGAAGATAAGATTATTGTTTTCGTCTCGAACACGTTTTTACAATTAAAACGTTTTAATGCGACTCTCTTTTGTGGAAATACAATGCGGAATATCATTATTGTCTGATGTAAAGCGGAAATTGTTAAACAACTTCAAAACAGCTTCTTTTTCGTAGTATATTTTAGATGCTTGTCTGTTTATCAATTTTAATTTTAAGCTTTATAAATTACTTTGACCAAAACGAAGTACTTAATTAAGTCGTGGCGAGTAAAAAAACGTACCGAGTTTCAGCGTCATACAACAACTTCAACGCTTCGAAGCGTGAAAATAATTTCACTATTTAATCGCTCTATCACTTCCACTCTTAATAATGTTTACATTTCGAATTTTGTAGTACAGATTTGTAGATTTATTTAATTTTATCTTTGTGACTATTGTGTCGTACTAATCTTGTAGAAATTATAAACATTAATTAAATAATAATAGTGTGTTTATTTACATTTTGTCCATACAAAAAATCTCTGTCATAATAAAAATATGTCAAATCAAATCTTCATAAAAAGCCAAAGGAGATCGAACATTATTCATTCCAGCATTATTTATTTCGGTCAGCTACAATCTGGTAAACAAAAGGAATTATTGTGATCGATTAGTTTTCGACTATATGTTTATTATCGGTTTATCTTTTCTATAAAAATACAAGCAACTTGAAGTTTTAAAAACAACCCCTAAGGAGGGGTGCAACGGGGTGTTAAAGTTCGTATAGAGAAAAATGTTGGAAAAGGTCGGGTGTTCTTGAAACTTAGCTAGAGGACATGGAGGTGACCTAAAGAAGGATTTTTTTTAAATAAACCCTTAAGTAGCGGGCAGTCCAACGGGGTAATCAATTGTCTATGGCGAATTTGTATCGCATTTCAAATTTTTTTCCAGGGATGGGAATATCAGGTACCAAATACCTCTGTCTCACGGAGCAACTACAGGGGTAAAAAATAAAATTAAGGGAAACTTTGCATATTTACATTAATTACGTCACTACTCCTAATACAATGCGTACGAAGTCGCGGGCAACTGCTAATTAACATATAAAACACTCGCCCAAATTATTAATTTTATAGGCAAGTTAGAAATTATGCAACGCTTATTAACAATATTTTGTCGAAAATACATGTCGAGCTATTATAGTGGATGTGTGTACATAATGTACGTAAAGATACTCATTGGCACATGAGCGTGCGCTGCTATTTTTATGCGTAGCTAATTTTTTTTAGAATTACGTGATACCTATTCTAATAGCCTAATCTCGTGTGTACAACGTCATACATTTTAATAGTATGTATGTTTCTCTAGTGTTTTGACGACTGCCGATACTAGAGTAGTACTATTAATATGGGTTAGGCTTTGGAGCGAGTTTTAGACGGGTTTTGTTTCCTTTTACAAGTATATGAACAAATTCATATTTTGGTAGCATAAATTATCTAAAATAAGAGGTAGGTTATTATTGCTTTTTGAAAGGGAAGAGTTTATTGAATACCTGAAGGGATTTCCTTAAGCTGCCTCTGTGGTAGATGCGACTCCCACTACCTCCCACGGATCCCGCTCAGCTATTTTACAGACAATTTAACATATAATACTTTGCCTCAAACTAGGATAGTTAACTGGGTGTGCTACGGCTATTTAAGGCAATGACATACATGACTCATACTTAAATGATCCAATTTTTCTTCCAAATGAGATACGCTGGCCGAGTTAGGATTTTTGCAAGCTCGCTGAGTAGGCCACCTCGGCCATATCCCAATGATTTTTTAAATAATAAACTTCTTCTTCTTCTTTTGATATATGGCAACAGTGCTGACTTTCGTCGCAATTCTGCCAGTCTCCAGTGTTTGTTTAATCTTGTGCAATAGTAAGCCGATAAATCCGTAGCTAAGATTATCCCGCCGACTGTGATATGTCTTATTAATCACTGACTAATCACAACCATCACAGCGCGGCCGGGATTAAACCGGATTCCACATCACGCCATGGCGAAAACGCGTGCGGTCGGCGCCATGACCGGATGTGGAATCAATAATAAACTTATTTGCATAATTAGAGAAACGATAAAGGCATCTCAAAATACATCAACAGAACTCGTTAGGTAGGTTAGGTAACCTCATACATCATATTGCATTGTAAGGTTCCCAAGAGACGTAATTATCGAATTATCAGACTCATTCAGGATATATAACATTTTTTTAAAATAGTTTTCCTAAACATTCCAGCTGCGAAGGATGCAAGGGCTTCTTCAAGCGGACCGTCCGCAAGGACCTCACATACGCGTGTCGCGAGGAGCGCAACTGTATCATAGACAAGCGGCAGAGGAACCGGTGTCAGTACTGTCGCTACCAGAAGTGTTTAGCGTGCGGCATGAAGCGGGAGGCGGTGCAGGAGGAGCGACAACGTGCGGCTAGGGGCGCTGAGGACGCGCATCCCAGCAGCTCTGTGCAGGTGCGTAATTGTAACAAAACGGATACGGAACGATTTAGATGAGAATGCCGGTTGAAAGTGTGAAGGATGAATGATTGACTCAAATGGTTCTCTCTTTTGATTTTACTTGGCAGATGTGACAACTGATGCTTAAAGCATTAACTATGGGAAGGTGTGATTAATCTATAGTAATGTATGTATATTTGAACACGCGTATCTCTGGAACTACCAGTCACCCAGCAATCGTGGCTACCATAATAATCCTCAGCACGGCACGTATTGTGAGGAGGTTCCTGTTTCCGTACCCAAAGGGTAAAAACGGAAACCCTATTACTAAGACTCCGCTGTCCGTCCGTCTGTCATCAGGTTGCATCTCATGAACCGCGATAGTTAGACAGTTGAAATTTTCACAGATGATGTATTTCTGTTGCCGCTAATAACAACAAATACTAAAAAACAGTATAAAATAAATATTTAAGGGGGCTCCCATACAACAATTTTTTTTTGCCGTTTTTATAGATAATGGTCCGACTCGCACTTGGCCGGTTTTTTCATAAAAATGTGAAAATACAAAAAAAAAGAAATGATGTGACATAAATCGTAATGGATGAGTCCATTGAATGACAGACTAATCAGAGATTGACAAAACTAAAGTACCTACATTTATTATTAGACGATACGTCATAAATTATAGATTCATTTGAATTGGTATTGTATGAAGTAAGGGTGTTCGACCTTGAATAGTCGCGCTCCAATCAATAAAAGTACAGAAAACAGCTTTACATACAATTATTCATGAAACTTCGTAGCTTAGCGATCAATCTTTTTTACGTATGACGTCTCGATTTTAATAGACATGAGGAAAATATAAAATCACTTATTTCACAGACTTTTATTCGATAGATTGATTCACGAGGAACGAATAAACATGGACCTCTTTGTTTAGGAGCTGAGCATTAACAGTATTAGAAAATCAAGTCGGGGGAAAAGTTAACTCCAGTTTTCATGGCGTGTGCTGTCTAATCGGCCAGAGATAAAACAAAATGATGTAAGAAAGAATTTAGTAGAACAAAATGATCAACAAAAAAGTCGTCGCGTATCTCTTAATATACCTATAAGTACCTACTGATATTGTGCCCGTGCGAAGTCGCTAGTTCTACATCATATCCTACTAATATCCCACTAATATTATAAACGCGAAAGTTTGTATGAATGTATGTTTGTTACTCGATCATGCCAGAACGGCTGAACAGATCTTAATGAAATTTCGCACAGAGATAAATTATAGTCTGGAATAGCACTGGAATGCACATAGGCTACTTTTAGGAAAGCGGGTAGGGAAAAGGTAAATTACAGCCACGGTATTATTTCTTTTTGGATATATTTCTACAACCTTGGGTCCTTCAAGCGAAGCGTGAAAAAGCATCTCTACGGGCCGGCTAGTGGACGCGACTAGCGGACTGTATTACGATCTGCCAGTCGCGCGCACTCATGGACCAGCCACCTATGCTTAACAATCAGGCGGTGGCAAGGTCACATGTCGTCTTCTCTATAAAAAAAAATTCCACGCGAGTGAAACCGCGGATAGAAACCTATAATATTATAAACGCGAAAGTTTGTGAGGATGGATGGATGTTTGTTACTCCTTCACGCAAAAACTACTGGACGGATTGTGATGAACCTTTACAATGGTATAGCTTATACATCAGATAGCACATAGGCTATAAAAGACAAAAAAATCTGCAGTAGCATATATCTGTAACATACCATATTGTAGCCGTGCGAAGCCGGGGGCGGGGTTACTAGTATGAAATAATGCGCGATGTATGAATGTGGATGTAACAAAAGGAGTGTGCTGCAGAATCGTAGTGAGTGGATATGTCTACCCTAAAGAAATTAAGTCGTGATGTATGTATGTTAAAACCATATCAAAATCACCATCAAGTAGGTTTTACAGATATGCACAAATGCGCTCGGTGATTTTGTGTTTTATACTTTGTAATCAGTCAAACTCCGTATAGTATAACAATACGCAGAAAACATCGATACACTCATTTCCTGCCATACAATGATATCTTTATCGAATTGTCCAAATTTTTGTGATCTTTATGTTCATTGTTCATATATATGGAAAATTTTAATTTAATGGGATAAACTGCGTATGTATCGATGGAAAAAGGTTATAAATAAAAAAATTGGGTTTGTTTCATAATGTGTAAGTACTAAATAAGTAATTTCAGATAAGTTTTCAGTTAGCTAACTGCAACTAAAATGTGAAAGCATAGCTTGGGTTTATATTATAGGTACTTCACACACTATTCTGTGCCACTAGTCCCACATACCTGAGACATTATAGAGATAGACAGATGCTTTATAGTCTGTGTTCTTTCATCTACATACCTCAACAGACCTGGTAACTCGTTAGGTATAGCCTCAAAAAAAAATGTTCGGCTAAGTGAGGAAGACTTTGTCTTCAGCTGGGTACCTTAGGGCCGGCAACGGTTCCTGGGAGCAGATTTTTTTCTTCCAGAAATACCTTTAGATTATCTATATGGAATCATTTCAATCACATTTTTGCACTCTTATGACAAATATTATTTTGATTACAGGAGCTATCTATCGAGCGGCTATTAGAAATGGAATCGCTGGTGGCAGACTCCAGTGAGGAGTTCCAGTTTCTGAGAGTGGGACCGGAAAGCAATGTCCCGCCGCGGTACCGGGCGCCAGTCTCTAGCCTTTGTCAAATTGGTAAATGTAACTAATCTGATCTAAAACTAATCTCAGGAATGACCAGTCCAATATTTTTTCAAAGGAAGCTGCTGAGATAACCTAAAACATTGGGTACAATCAAGTATGCGCCAAAATATGACTTTCAATTTCAATATAGTATGGTGGCGCCATCTGTTGAGCTAGTTTCGTACAAATGAAGATTGTTTTTTTTTTGTTATATTTTCTGCATTGTAAAGAATCAAGGGGGGGGGGGGGTAGTAGTGTAAAGTAGTTTGTTAAATACAGAAAAATTAAACGCCTTCGATTTTGTTCGTTCTGTTTTTACAGATCTTAAATCCTTACCTTACATTCTATGTTCCAGGCAACAAACAGATAGCGGCGCTGGTAGTGTGGGCGCGCGACATTCCGCACTTCAGCCAACTCGATCTCGACGACCAAGTGGTGCTGATCAAGGCGTCTTGGAACGAACTACTGCTGTTTGCTATCGCGTGGCGCTCTATGGAGGTAATTTATTTTTGTTCGGTAAATATTGGTTGGCAAAATCATGGCGATGGAGTCATCAGCCATGAAGTCGGAAGTTAAATAATTGATAGTGCTGCCATCTATGGATGAACTTTGGAAACATACGAAAACGAGTTAATACTTTGTAGGGTTTTCTAACAATAATATAAATTATTTGTTGAGTCTTTATAGTGCACGAATATACCTCTACTATGAGATTGTGTTAGTATTTATATTTTAGTATGATCTGGAATATTCTGGAACTAAGTTTTTTTCATCGTTAGACAAATCTTTTACATAATATATGTAATATTTATTTACAGTACCTGGAGGACGACCGTGAGAATGCGGACGGCACTCGTAGTACTGTTCCTCCTCAACTTATGTGTCTCATGCCAGGTATGTGTGTGTGTGGATTATAATTATCGCCAAACGATTTGAGCTCTGACGTTCGGTGCTCAGTACAAAATTTTAAAATAAGACGAATTTTACTGCCCACCTAACGTCAGAAGTTATAATTAGATCAAGTTATTTATACTTATCTATCATCACGCTTTTTATTCCATTAGGGGTAGGCAGAATAAGTCAAACTGTCTGTCTGATAATACTATATTTTAGCCTCAATTTTGTACTATTTGTAAGTAAGTGGCAAACTTTATCCAAATTTAAAAAACGCTTGCACATCAGTGTAGGCCAAGAATTCGTTAACATTTAAAAAAAACGTATAAAAAAACCATTAGACATATTTTAAAAATAGTTATTTATTTTTTTTCAGAACAAATACTAAGGATAACTATTGTATATTGTCGGGTTGCTTTACGGGTCTCAGAGTACCTAGCAGAAGACGAAGTTAAAGTCTTATTTAAACTCGTTGCAGGCATGACGCTCCATCGCAACTCTGCGTTGTTGGCGGGAGTGGGACAGATCTTTGACCGCGTCTTGTCCGAACTGTCACTGAAGATGCGCGCCCTACGGATGGACCAGGCGGAGTACGTCGCGCTCAAATCTATTGTGCTGCTCAACCCAGGTACTAAATTGTTGGATCTTTTTAATAAAATTCGTTATTGTAATAGCGGGGAGATAATGCTCGTAACGATTAGTTCAATGTGTTTAATCTCTCTCGCATATTTGTCAGGAGGCAAATCATATTAGGGTCCAGATATAGGTAACATTTTTTAAATTCTATGAATTTCTATGCAACGTATTATAAATCAAGTGCGTCAGTTATTCATACAAATTTGGGGTTACAGCGTATCGTGTACTTTACCAAACTCCCATTTCATCCCAAAAGTAGATTATATCTTGGATTAATTTTAATGTGTTATTGTGTTAATTTTCAGATGTTAAAGGACTGAAAAATCGACAAGATGTCGAAGTATTGCGAGAAAAGGTATGTTTAATTACTTTAATTTTATTTGTGGCTTCTAAAATGTCTCTCTAAAGTTAAAATATTAAGGTATATTAAAATGTTTCAGATGTATTCGTGCCTAGACGAGTATTGTCGCCGATCGCGCAGCACAGAAGAGGGCAGGTTCGCGTCGCTCCTCCTGCGGCTGCCGGCGCTGCGGTCTATTTCACTCAAGAGTTTTGAACATCTCTTCTTCTTCCATCTGATCGCGGAGCCTAACATTAGCACCTTCATACGTGACGCGCTAAGGAGCCATGCGCCTCTCATAGACGCCAACTCCATCTTATAAACTAATGAGATGGCTGCCAACTACCGCAACACCACCGTGCCCTTAATCATGGCCTTTTTTGGTAAACACTATGACCTAAGATTCGGAAATAGGAATTATCTAGTATAATTTCTAATTTACGCGTTTGGGCGCGGGACGGTCGTGTGCATGTCGCGTAAGTACAGCGAGGCTAGCGTTCTTGTTACGAGGCGTCCACGTTAATGTAAAGCTTTATAGCATTCTGAGCCCTGTATGTATTTGAAGTAAAAGTGTTAGCACGGGTACAAATCGAGTTGCCGAACCGTCAAACTGTTGATCAGTCGATCAAACTTTGAAAGTATCAAAAGTTAGATAGTGTAAATGGGGCCGCCTCTTTAATATGTAACATTACATAACTATTGTAGCTCGTAAGTCGTTCATCTGTTAGAGAATTCTATCTGTTAAGTAGTTTCTAATATGTCGTAGCGTTATAGACTAGAACGTAAATATTATTCTACCAAATCTCTTTCTCCAAAACTTATTTAGGCATTCTAAATGTCGCAGAGAAGTAGATGTCAAAAATATAATACAAATAAATGTTATTGCAATTATGGACTAATTATGTTATAAATGTTAAATGTTTAGAAATGACGATACGATCTAATAATATTAGATATTGATTGACATGACTAATTTCAGATTTGGACATATTATTGAACGCATTAGTTGGATGTATGTGGTGCTTATTAAATATTTATATCTGCGATTATTTTAGTACTGTAGGCCAACTATGAAAAAAAATAGGTAACTTCGAATCCGTCCCGCCACTCGTCCGCAATATCGACTAAAAAGCTACTATGAACGTGCTTCGTAAATATGTGTTTCGAGCTGAATCATAGAGTACGATAGGAAAACGAGTTCTTTTGTTAGATAGGTAAAAATGAACTAGTACAATGCGAATAATTTAAATGGTACATTTGTTTGTATATAACACCTAACAAATTAAAAACTTTTTAAATAAGGCGTATGTAATGTACCTAATCTTTGTGGTAGTTTAGGTAAATACAACCTTCTGTCTTAGTGCGTTTTTTTTAAACTATTGAACGGGTTTTGGTTTTCACTGTTAGATTGTTTCACGGGCAAGGTTTTCATGTATTAAAAATCTCTCCACCATGTGTAAAAATGTGCCAGCGGGCGTTTGTACATGAATCCGTTAGGTAGGTATGATTTATGTTTATTACAATGTTTTTATCAGTAAACAATAATAAATCCATCCATAAATTCTTGTTTACGAAATTTAAAACCTTTTTGGCTGTCGTTTTTAGCGGCAATGTTTCGAAAAACTAGCTGTCAAATTCACGTAACTTCGACCGATCGGAAATTTCATGGTAGGGTTTTACGCCACATTACATGCAAATCCATATCGCCGGGTCCGTGTTTCGTGGTATGAATCGCCCGTAATGTTCCAAATTATATTTCATGGTTGGCCTACTGTTCATAAAATGCTTGTTATTCAACAGTTTAAAATGAATAATTTAATGTATGTAAATAACAATTAATATAGTTTACTATTTAAATATTGTAACCTCAACCAATAAAGGTTTGGTGAACGGTAATTTTACCCTGAATGGCCTATTTGAATGTATAGTTTGTTCATAGACTTTTGGCCAGTTTATATTTACCGGATATATGCTTTATCTCATCTTCCTGTGATTGTTTTAAGAGTTCATTAGGAAGAATATTTTTATTACTCTTAATAATATTAATAAATGCATTTTCAAGATTTAATGAATATTCGTCCTTAAGTTGTGCATCATCTGCTTACTTAAAGATGTATTTTAAACTAGACTGATTAATGAAAATTTTACCCTCACAACTGTTGGTTTTATTTTAGTTTATTGTGAACTCTCTTTTATATTATTATATATCTAAACGTGATAAATTCATGAATGTTTAAAAATATTTAGCAAAATACAGATTGTATTCAGCTGAAATTGTACTACCAAATTTTCAAATAGTAGTAACTTTGTGCTGTTGTAATCTATAAATGCTTCACTTAAAATGTTTGGTGGTACAATTACCGCATTGTATTATAGGTTGTTATGTCCAGATTGCTGTTGAGTAAAGTTGATGTTGAAAAAAATTCTATAGTTCGATGTAATTTATGAAGGATCGTGTTGCTGAGGTTGTGAGATGAATAAACTTTATATTAATGTTCGCTAAATATCTGATTAAACTTACTGTAAGTTATATTTTTTTGTATAGATATAATAAGTTCAACGGTAATAAAATATTATCATCATCATGCGATTCTTTTATTTAAGTTTACGTCTAATTAAGTAAGTAAAATAGAATATAGTATACGTATTACAAGTTTATTACATATAAGTATAAAATATCTTTATTATTAATTACATTAGACACTTTGAGACACTAAATGCTTAAATAATTTAAATGGAGATAGGTAGGACAGTATATCTTACATAATATGGCCTGGTAATCTGGTAATCGTACCTATCCAAAAAGCACTTACAGCAAAATAATTACATATATAAAAATAAGTAGGTATTATAATTATTATCAAATTGAGCTCAAAATACAATAATAATATGTATTTCTAAGTAAATACTGCTGAATGATGGTTAAATAAGAGATTATGTTAAAGTTGTGCTTGGTGTGAAAAATCCTCTTTTCATGTCTTGATTTAAATATTATTTGTTAAAATGTGAAGCTTCCATAGATTCAAATGATTCCAACTTCACACTTATCCTGTAAAACAAAATAAAATTTGTTTTAGCGAGTTCTTTTTTCAGTTTTTAATCAATTATAAAAAACCGGAACTTCTATAAAACATATAAGTCAAAGACACATTTAGGTCCACTGAGAGCGGCAACAGGCCTGCCACCTGTTCTGTTTAATTTGGACAACTGGCAAAAAGTGGACATTGTTACTGATGTCTCTGACCACACCGCAAGGTATAATGGCCGTGAAGATTACTTCCAAATTTTTTGAACCTACTATAAACTCAACATAAAAGGCCCCACCTTTCTTACTCATAATGCCACTGTAAATGTATTCGTGTTCGTATGAACGTTCTAATTTAATTTTTTTGACAGAAACGTATGGAAGTTATCTGCCAAAATAGCAAATTCACGAACACCTAAGTGTCAAGTGATGGCGCACCATCACAAATACTCACTTGTCGAACGAGGACTGCGTGTAGCTGACTTTAGACGGATGGCACACGACTGCGATCTTCGAGTTTGTGGTGTCAAATAGTCCGGTCAACCACCGTGACACCGCGGTCTTGGCCTGCTCCTCTGTCACCGCGGCCAGCGCGCACACCAGGTCCCTGTACAAATAAACGACACTGTAGAACAGACCAGTTGCTTTTCATATCTTCATAACGAAGACTTAATTAGCTTATCAAACAAGTGACAGATAGTAATGCTATATTTTGTGTACGATCCTGACATACACCTCTTTCGCTTCTTTTATATTCATCATACCTTTCATATATGCTCGGCTAGTGTGTGTACTTTTAATATTGCCTTCGACCAATTTTTTTATATATATGTATATAACTGTCGTGTCACTGACTGACTGACAATCAACGCACATTCTAAAACACTGAAGATTAGAATATGAAAATTAGAAGGCATTCCTTAGGGATGGTACAGGTGCACTAAGTAAGTATTTTTCAAAAATCAACCCATAAGAGGATGAAATGGGGTGTAAACGTATTCCTAATACAACATGTACTAAGTCACGGGCAACTGCTAGTTTTTTATCTATACTAATATTACAATGAGGAAAGATTTGTATTTTTGTATGTTTGTTACGAATAAACTCAAAAACTACGGGACGGATTTTGATCATTCTTTCACCATTGAAATGCTACATTATCCCTGAGTAACATAGGCTATATACCATTACGGCATGACGACGGGAACGGGGTGAGCAGAGGTGAACATGACAAAAGCTATGTATGAAGTGTATGTTTGCCAACATTCTGAAATAGACACGTACGAAGTCGTGGGAAACAGGGTAGGGGTAGGGGTAATGCAGACAAGCCATTATCTATGAGTGCTGTAGGGTATATTTTATTTTGTTCGAAAACATCCACGGGCGAAGCCGGGGGCGGACAGCTAGTATGTTCAATAAAAGTACACATACGATACGTCGTCCTCTGCCAGCTTTTACTTCTACTTCTGCCACATAAACCTTTTTAGTCAATCTTTCATCCTTCATTATTTCAACGTGTCCAAACCAGCGTAAACTACTTTTCTTCATTTTAGTCACAACATCATCTCTCACTCCCGTTCCGGATGCGGTCGATACGCTTTATATCACACATTACACGTAAAGACCGCATTTCCACTGCATCTTACTTTCATGCTTCTTATTCCATACCAAAATCTCACTTCCATTTTTAGTTGCAAGTTGTGTATTTCTGGACTGAAGTTTAAGCAGAAGCCAAATACCTATGCAAGTAGTTTTTTTTAAAATACATACTAATAAAGCGACAGTGATACCTATTATAACAATCGGAGACTCCCTTGCAGTAATTGAGTAGCGAGTGATTGACCACATCCGCGGGACACTTCTCTCTCTCGACAGCTTCGAACACGGCCGTGCTGCGAGCGGACGCAAATAGATCCTCGTCGAATACACCACTCGCTAAAAATTCTTTCTGTAATATTTAAAATATATTTAATTTTAACACATTATATTATTCATAATATAACATAATTATCTTCTATTATTTAACTTCATTAAAATAAAAATCACAATTGTTAAAAATCGCCATTGACAACCTGAAAAAAATCTAGTAACATCATGAAGTGCAAACTTACCACAATAGTCTTAGCTTTGCTATAAGCAGCAACAGCGTTGGTAGCCTTGTATAAAGAGAACAACAAACAAGCTTCATTTTGCACCATTCTGATGCCGTAGCTGTACGACAGGCCGCATCCTCGAATCAATTTCCACATTGGACCCTGAAATGTCAAAAAAAGAAAAGTTTCTTGTATTAATTTAATTATTTATTTTTAAAGTAAATAATATAAATCAGTATTCTGTGAATATTTTAAGCGTCTGTCTACCTGTTGGCGTTATCAATATCAAGCAAAAACGAGCAAAAAAATCACGTTTGTTGTATGGGAGCCACCTTTAAATATAAAATTTATTTTATTCTGTTTTTTAGTATTTGTTGTTATAGCGGCAACAGAAATACATCATCTGTGAAAATTTCAACTGTCTAACTATCACGGTTCATGAGATACAGCCTGGTGACAGACGGACGGACAGACAGACAGACGGACAGCGGAGTCTTAGTAATAGGGTTTCCGTTTTTACCCTTTGGGTACAGAACCCTAAAAATATTGTAGTAGTTTTCGAGTTTGGTTCTTAATTTAAGATTAAAAAAAGCCTATTTCTTGACATTTCATACCTCCAGCTGTGTAAAATAGTTGAGAGAGAGAAGTAGCGGCGCGACGTCATCTAGTGCGTAACCTCGCGGGCCGGGACTGAGCTGCATCATGTAGTTAGACTCTACGCCACCAACGCCCACTATGAAGCCGCCACCAAAACCGCTCATTAAATCTGCGTCCATATACATACGAGGCCTGAAAGGATGTTAATAAATTAGTAAGGGCCTTTTTACAATGGCCAAGTTCAGATATTGGTGAAACAAACATTATGGAGTTTACTTGACAGTTTAATTGCGATTGGCTTAAAATGATGTGTCCGGAATGCATGGTTTCTAATTATTTAAAGGCTTTTTTAACCAACTTCGAAAAAAAAAATTCTCAACTCGGGCCGTATTTTTTTAGTTTATAGATTTAATTTAGTAAGTATAATGAAGTTATAATGATTTTTATTTAACTTCACCATTGTTTTAAAAATTTGCAACACCGTCAGAACACACGAAAAAGTAAAATTAAAAAAATAAGAAATCCCCAGACAAGCACAAGCTGTAAATACAAGCCTGGCTAAAACTCATCGCAAATACCAACTTGCGACGATGCCATGGCGACAAAAAATTTAAGACATTTTAAGTATAAATCTAAGTTCATATAAACAACAATACTCACTTCTGCGGCGTAATATCATTTCCCATAACAAACTTCTTCCACGGCTCAGTACTCAACTTATACCGTTCAAAGTCCGTCGCAATATGCAACCAGGCCTTGCTAGTCACAGTCTTGAACGCTTTCATGGCTTCACTTATTACACTCTCAGCGGAATCACCTCCAGCGTTAAGTTGTTCGAAGAGTTGCTTCAAGAATGTTTGTTGTCTTAGTACAGTGCACCAATGGACGTTGCTGTCTTGACTGTACAGTGAATCGTGTAAGATGTCGTGCACCATTTTGTGGCCGTTTCTTCTTACCTGGACACAGATATTTTTGTTACGAACACTTTCGATTTTTATAATATTTTAAAAAGTAATATCAACTTATTTTGGATTTTTCACTCTTATTTAAAACTGTAATGTTACATTTGGTAGAATTGCCAGGAAATGCCTTTATTATGCGATGTACTTTTATGGAACACATTAAAAACTTAATTGGTTAAGTTAAAGGCAACTTTTGAAGCATTCACCGTGGTGTCAGTATTAGGATTCGTAAAGAGGGCGTAATCATGCAGTTTAATTGAGAAATTATAATATTACTAAATAAAATTATATACATAATTGTATATTTACTTGAGCAACATCATTGATCAGTCGTTGAGTGAACACTAACAATCTCTCCTTAGTGAACTCCACAGAATACAAGATGTCATATAAATGGTTCACCACTTCTTCATAATCACATGGTTCACACTGGAAAAATAATGTTTAGTTGCATCAATTGTAGGTAGTATTTGTATGGATGGGAACCTATAGTCCATGTGAATTGTTCAAAATCTCCAACAGTATTAAGGGCAGTTGGTCAAGGTTATCTTATAACTGTCAATAATATGGCAAATCTCAGTTAATCCTGCAAAATCCTTGTTTTGAAAACTACGGTTATTTAGAACCCTGAATAATAAAAATATGGCTCAATCCAATTTAAAATAATAACTATCAACTGTGTGGTAAGGAAATGTTGTATAAATAAACTCACCTTTCCAGAATTAACTGAGAATTGCCATATTTTTGACAGATACAAGATGACCTTGACCAACGGTCCTTAACAAGATGTGTTTGAGGGTAGGGAAGGTTATGAGGTATTTATTATCATTTCTACCCTTTCAAACTACTTGTTTTTATTGTTTTCTTGTGGTACCATATATATATTTTTGCATTATTGTACATTGGTCAAATTGAGAAACTCAATTTTGGAAGTCAGTTTAATTAACTGGCTAAGTTGAGAGTACGACTCGCGCGCTGAGGGTTCTGTACCATTTTTTCGGTCAGAACTTTAAGACAGGAGTTTCGTTTAGGTTTTAACTATAAGAGAGGCCCTATATTCGGATTTTTTTTTAAAATTTTAGACTCAGTAGTTTTGGCGATTGATATTTTCTTTAATATAATTTATTTATGTATTTCTTATAACGAGCCCTTTCGTTTGAGGTCACATGATGAACTTGAAAAAAAATTTTATCTTTTTAAATTTTCCCCAAAAATTAACCCCTAAAATCGAAATTCGACTATTTAAGCTACAACAAATGTACCAAAATTAAACTTATTTCGGAAAGTAGATTCGGAGAAAATAAGCTGTGACAGACGGACGTAGGATGTAGGGAACCGTAAAAAGAGCATTTAAACTTTCACTTACCCGAGTTTCAAGTCGAGCGAAATTGCCAAACGGACCTATAGCAAAGTTCCCAGAGTTGTACAACCCGATACCCGTCCCAAAGACCACGGTCAGTCGTTCAGTGTCCGATATAACTTGTTCGTGCGGTACTAGGACGTCACCTTTTCGTACCGGACATTCCCCAAGACTGTTGATAAGAAGTGGCAACCACTGACGAGTTTTCTGATCGCACTCCGTCATATCCAGAATGAGGTTTATCTGCAAATTGTGTACCAGAGTGTAAATTGTAAATCAGACAGAGAAGTGTCCGAAATAACTTTTTAAAATTATTGTGCCAAACAGCTAAACATAAAAGTTTGTGAGGATGGATGGATGTTTGTTACTCCTTCACGAAAAAACTACTGGACGGATTTTGATGTACAATGTTATAGCTTATACATCAGAATATCACATAGGCTAATAGTAGACAAAAAAAAGTCTGCGGTAGAATGTATATGTAGCATACCATATTGTACCCGTGTGAAGCCGGGGGCCTAGCTTATAATATTACTAGCTGTGCCTTGCGGTTGCACCCGCGTTAATGGTTGCTGCCGCATCCATTGGGTCGTAGCGTGAATCCTCAAGAATTGGCCTGGCCTATCATATGCAAATTTTTTTTTTCAAATCTGACTGGTCGTTCCAGAGATTAGCGCGTTAGCGGCGACTTACATAAACAAAGTTAGTCTTAAGACTATGCACTCTGGTGTACATTGGCAAGGCTGGTATGTCGAAATGTGGACACGGAGTCTCCATATCGGTCGCCCACGAGCTGATGCTGTGACACTTCATGTTGTCACACCTCGGCACCGCGACCGATCCCAGGGTGCCGGGAGGTGGGGGACGCTGTTAATAAAACAGAAAAATATTACAGAGCATGCGTAAATGGGATAACTCGAAAGGTGCTTTTCCTTGTTACATCATTACCTTCATTCAAGATCATAAGGCTTTTTTAATATTACTACATTAAAACTTTAAAATATTCTTAGTCAATGAAGATGTACTTAATTTTTTAATGAGTCACAGAGATTTGCTGTTTCTATAGTAGGTAGGACCGATGGATCTAGTGATCCACCTACTCACTAGGGCAAACCAGTTAACATTATATGACCGACAATACATTTATGTCAAGCGAATGTATTCAATATTTATTATTGCATTGATCTTGCCAATTTTTCGATGTCATCTCATCTAAACGCTATACATGAGTACTCTACGGGAAGATGAGGGCTACATGTCAGTGTTGGCATAAAAACATCGAACTAAGGGTCATGTGATAACTGGCGCCCAACGTGGGGCACTCTTATAAAATACAATGGCCTAACTAGCCAAAAACTTGTCATTTTATAAAAGACATACTTATGTAGAATAAAAAATCAATACAAGTAATAAAAACATCATACAGACCTCATTGAAATCCATAGCTTCCTTCAATTGTTTAGTTTTCTCGGCTAATCCAGCCTCGCCCAGTTTTTCTCTCTGTGAGTCAATCCTTTTCTTTTCATCTTCCGCCATTCTGGTGAAATAAAAAAAATTGTTTTAAATTATATTTTAAATAAGTTCTAAATAACAAAGATAAATAAATGATGCATATAGGGTTATTCTATATTACATAGTCGAGTAAATGCACCCTAAGGATTTATGAAAGCAGTTTTGCATAAAAAATATTACTTGGTTTGTAGACTAATGCTGGGTGATCCAATTACCACGGCCATGTCGTCAGTAAAATATTTCTGCAGTACACCAATCCAGTACGCTCTGGGTTCCTCCAATAATTCCCTAAGAATATTTTGAGGATTCAATCGGCTTATAAACTGAAATCAAGAAACAAAACTCATTAAATACCTTATATATATATTGAAAATCTATCTATCTATTATCACGGCTTTTATCCCAAGAGAAGTAGGCAGAGACAATCGAATGCTATTTGTTACGATCCTGACATACTTCTTTCGCTTCTTTTATATTCATCATACATTAATACATGCTCGGCGATTGTGTAGGTAGGTACCTAACCTACTTTTAATATTTCCATCGATCAATAAATTTTTTACATGTTCAATAAAAGTACACCTAGGTCGTCCTCTGCCAGCAATTCCTTTCACTTCAGCCATATAAACCTTTTTAGACAATCTTTCATTCTTCATTTTTTCAATTATTAATATTGAAATTTTCAATTACATTAATTAATTAATTATATTTTCATTTATTTGGACATAAATGAAAATATAATTAATTAATTAATGTAATTGAAAATTTCAATATTTTTCTTATAATAAACGTCTAATATTATAGTAAAAGCAAATAAACGTCAGCAGTAGGTACTACATTTTGTTTTCTTTCTATCACAGTTAAATAGTAAATAAACATATTTCTAATTCTATGTACCTCCTACACTTGTTCATTATTACTAATAGCAATACGTCGCAGTGGCTAAGACGTCTGGTATTAACTAGACAGACCCCGGGTTCGATTCCAATGGGTTTTTTGATTAAAAACTTATGTACATAATCCGACAAACCACACACAAAGAGGCTTTTCCATCTAAATATATCTCTATATTGTTTTTGCTCTAAAAAGGTTGAGACAGACTGCTTCAATTCAGGCTGCGTTAACAGCATATTATGGATACGTGTCATCTGTACTTAGCTATGGCCTAGTGATATGGGGGAACTCGGTGGACCTCGATAGAGCATTTAAGGTCCAGAAAAAGTGTATTCGAGTGATGTGTGACGCATGGTTTGATGATAGTTGTAGGCCACTTTTCCAAAAGCTTAAAATATTACCATTACCCAGCATGTACATCAGAGACATGTGTGTTTTTGTGGACTCCCACCCTGAATATTTTAAAAAACGCGGTGAAGTTATTCAGAGGCAAACTAGAGCCAAAATAATGAATTTATTATACCAACCTCCTTGTCATAAATATATTTATAATATGTGTATTGTACTCTATAATAATCTGCCTAGTGACATTAAATTATTAAATGGAAATGACTTTAAATCTAAATTGACAAAATGGCTCCTCGATCATTGCTTTTATGGAATAAGTGAATACATGTGTCATAAAACTGGATAAAAATTGCGGAAATTTATTGAAATTGTGTAGATTTTATAACCAATGTTATAGAATCAAAATATGTACCTACCTATATCTAATTAATGTTTGCACACCTGCTTGCAGGTTGAATACCTACATGTCCATGTCCTACATAATCTTAAGACCTATATTGTAAGTATAAAAACATTTGATTTGATTTGATTTGAACAGAACTAGCCAATCGTTAGGTATAGCCTCACAAATACCATTGGCTAAACGAGGGAGATTTGTTCTTCCGCTGGGTACCCTAAAACCGTAAGGCAACTCGTGAAGAAAGAAAAAAAATATAAATGTGAAGGTGTGTATGTCTGTCCTTCTTTCATGTCAAAACAGACCAACGGATCGACGTAATTTTTTTGTAATTTTGTTGCCGGAGAGTGACATAGGCTACTTTTTATCCCAGAAATCATTCAGGGTAAATCCTTTAAAAAAATTCACGGGCGAAGCAGGATATTATGGATTAACAAAGTTTAAAAAAACGGAATTTCTTTTCAAAGCCTAATGATAGGTATTATTTAATGTCTAGTACTGTACTTACATCGTTATCGTTCTGAGAATACAGCGCATCACCAATACTCTGGAACGCTATAGCGTGGTGCGGGTTCGATTCCAGTGTGGCAATACTTTCTCGCAATTGTTTCTTGACAAGCCTCAGCATCCGATCCATATCGATGACTTCATCGCCGCTTCTTACTTTGGCTAGACATTTCTTAGCCTCCTCTAGGGAAGCGGACAACTTCTTAATTGGCACATTATTCACCTCAATCTTGACTAGAGTCGCGATGTTTTCTGTTATATTGTAGGACACCTGAAAATGTAAACATCTAAGTATAATAAACACTTATCGCTTATTAAAAACGGTCAATATGGTCAGACTAATGATTGGTGACTGCATGACTAACAGACGCTTCGCTCGCAAAATACTTCCAAGGTGGCCACACATTAAGAGGCCTTAAATATACCATCGGCTAAATGTGGAAGACTCACCGGTATAGTACGGTTCTAGCAAGGCATCCGTTTTTTATTTTATTTTTATACTTCACGAGGTACCCAACAGAAGGGAACTTTTCGTCATTTAGGCAATTGCATTTTTACATAACATCATTTTGATATGAAAATCCTAGGTTTGGACTGGACCCTCTGCTTTGTAAGTAGGATCACTAAGAACAAGACGAAAAAAAAAATTAATTAATACTAACATCTCCGGCCAACGCGTCCTCTCTCTCCACAAGACATCGTTGTAGCGGCGATGTGGCTGTTTCGCACAAGTACCGCAGTAACACAGCACAAGACGTTATCTCCGTCAGAGCTTTTTCCTCTGTTAGTATGGGACCACGCCAGCCAATTAATATCTGAAAATTATTTAAGAACATATATAAATATTAGCTTTCCGAACCAGGCATCGCCCTTGGAATTTTAATGACTGCTCACTCGATCCCATTAACACAATTCGTCGAATATGACACATGTATCGTATCGTATCGTAATGTTTTTATACACACCTAAACCTCTATTATCTATCTGATCGCGCAAGCACTAACTAAATCGGTCCAGTTACCAGTAGTTTTTAAATGTATAAGAGACAAACAAACATTTTTTTTTTAGATAAAAATTATATGACTATTAGTTCACGATTTTAATTTCCGACTTAAATATTAATAATAATAAACCAATTAGGTTGACTTTTCATAGTAAACTCTTCTGCAAATTGATTCAAACCACTTACAAATTCTACAAGTTTTGATTTTTCAGTGTATATTTTTATTTTGGAGTTAGTTTAATAATTTTCTGTAATATACTCGTAAATAACTATGCCCCTGACAATAATCTGTATGGGTGTCAAAAGAATTTAATTTTTTTTATAATATTAATTTGTAACAAAGGAAGGAATTGTTCAAAGCCTTTTACAAGTACAATCATCTGTTCATATTAATAATTACAATGTATGCTTAAATTTTGTTTTTGTTTGTCCATGTAAAGCTTGTATGGTTTTTATGAAAAAGTATACAAATTATACCTGGCCACAGTCCTCAGTGTCAGCCGGCCACTGCACCTGATATTCACCATATTTAGGAGCTGGTGGAATATCCTGCCATGGCTTGACCCACACTTCCGGTTCCTCTTCCAATCTCTGAAAAGTTATAAAACAAACTAGTCTGAGAAGAGAGCAGATTTGTGAATTTGGTTACAACTTGGGTTGGGAGAACCATTTGCATGTCTATTAATTGATGAAGCCAGTGGGGTTAGCCTACTAGGATCACGATATCTTTCGTTTGACTCGAAATTACCTCATGGCAACCGTGAATAAAAAAAAAAATCAATGCTAATACAGTAAAACCTGGTTAAGTGGGCCCTGGATATATGAGAAACCTCTGCTACTGATAATTACAATGAAGTCCCGACACTATCACATTGAAATACCTCTGTTACTGGGAATTGTCAAACCATTTTAATCGAGATTTGTTTTCTTAGATTTTTCTTTGTAACTCAAAAGCCTGTATAAGTAAGACAATTTATCAGGTTTGGACAGGTTACGACGTTTGTTTACATACATAAAACATAAAATATGCATTTTTCATTATCATTTTCACTTCTACAAATTAAAAATGGTAAATTTTTAACCTCTCTTAGGGTCTCCTCTATAAATAAGATAACTGTCATTTCAAACCTGGCATTTGGGAAACTGGGTACATGAAAGCCTCTATAAGTGATAAAAAATCCTAAGTTCCTTGAGAGCCCAGCCCAGTTATACAGGTTTAACTGTATTATAAATGTGAGGTATGTTTGTTTGCATGTCCTTCTTTTACATCAAAACAGAGAAAGAAGCCAAGGTGACCCAGTTTTACATAAATAAAAGTTTACCTTCGCCAAGATATCATTTTCAATAATTTCTATTGCACTAAAAACCGATGGAGCTTCTATCTGTCCAGTTAGTATCACAGTTACGTTTTCAGGTCTGTAAAACTTCTTATGGAAATCACGTACCTGTAAAATCAAAAATGGTCAATAACTACTCTGAAAAATATTATAATCAATATTCAAATAACAAAACTCCCTTTTTCCTTATACGATAGATAGATCAGTGTTTCTCAACAATTTTGGTGTAGCGACCCCCCTTACCACAATATTTTAATCATTATCAAAGTATTATATTATATTTTAGATTGCTACCTCCCTTATACCTAAATGCATCCCCCAGGTTGAGAAAATAGGAATAGTAACACTTTTTGTCTATGCTATGCTAGATATCATTCTTAATCTGTTGGTTTTATTTGGGGGAATTCATTTGTTGATCAGAGAAATATTATTTAAGTACATAATAATATATTTAAAAATGTTTCTTTCAAATGCAAATTATTTTAAAGATACAATATATTCAAGACTATAGTAAGTTTGTATTTACTTTAACATTGTTAGTGGAAGTCCTGAGATTTTCTAGTGCCCCTCCAGTTTCTGCTGAGTAACCACTGTTAGGGTACATTGAGAGGAGTAGTTGCCTCTCACACCTGTAAACATAATTTTATTTATTCTTTTTATTATCTTGTATTCTAAAATTTATTTAGAACTAGTGCTCCCTCCACCCTAGCTTAGGATCAATTTTGTTGGGGGACAGAAATTATTTCAGAGAATAAAAAGTAGCCTTAGATATCACTTTGTGGCCCCCCAACTATCCCCAAAAAATCACACATCTTTCACATTTGCAATTTTACTTAGGATTTCACAAATATTCAGTTTCAAATAATAAAAGAAATTAATATACCTAGTGAGTATATGGAATTTATGTGGTATAGAACAAGTATAGGACTGGTGCCGGTCCGTAGTAATTTCCTGCTGATCTGCCAAAATATTCAATAGGTCTACCGTAAAACAAAATTACAAAGTTGTGGACCGAAATGTCGGGCGATTTGTATAATGAAACACTTTTGCCCTGCAACGAGCCCAAAGTTTAGGTTAGGTTAGGTCAAATTTTCATGGTAGGCCAGTGGGACAGTATTTCGGACAAGCAAGATCAGTGAGTGAGCTGTTTTATTGCTGCCTTAATTCTATCAGTCCGTGAAATACTTTTCTTTCTTTCATCAGTCCGCTGGTAAAATGTTGGAGACCACTGGTATAGTACATATTGTGTTACACTATAAAGCAATCATAGTGTGAGAAACTTTTACTAAAGATATATCCCACTGTTCACTTGATTAAGATTGGTTATTAATTTGTACAAAACTGCATCCAGTCCCACCCTGTGACATTAACTTGGTACTCGACCCCAGCCTTCACAGCATAATTTATGTAGTGAATAATATTAGATACTTAAAGTGAATAAAAGTTAAATGTAAAAGCTACCATTATTGCTATTATAAGGCGAGTTTGGAAGGCAGAACAACAAAGCAGGACCTTTTGAGTATTTGACCAGTGCACTAACATGTGACAAAATAAATAGTAGTTATCAATCCATCAAGTAGTTTATTACATCAACTGCTAAATACAACTGAAGGGTAATTTTAAATAAATAAAAATAAGGTAAACTTACAGATTATCTGCAGTATTTTCCCTTCCCTGTATTTCACAATAAACCACCCCAGCATCTTGACCATCACCATCAATATGATGGACCTCAGTAATGAACCCTTGGTCGGTCAATGTAGGTCTTAAGATGTGATCCAGATAAATAGGAAGCAAAGTTAACATTCCATCTGATCCTGCTGTTTGTATAGTGTAGCATGTGTGATCAGTATCAGTCCAAGCATTAGTGCCATGAGCCATACACCGATTGGCAAGTAAATCAAGAATGCCTTTATAAGGATAGCGCTCAGATCCCAAAAATATTAAATGCTCCAAAGTATGTGGCAAGCCATCATCATCATGGGCTTCCGTACCTATAACAAAAATATTTGTTAAGTTTACTTCTATATAACTGTCATTACGCCTTTCAACCCGAGAGAGGTAGGCAGAAAAAATCGTAGGTATGTCAAATAAGTAATAAAATCATACCTAAGCAGAAGAATCCGTTGACGACAGGTCCTTCAACGTTGGCGATGATGACGGTGATGCCGGTTTTCTGGGATACGTATTTGTTCACCGGTATCATATCCGACGCCTTCGTCGATGATATTAGTTTGAAGTGGCTCATTTTGGATAAGGTATTTTAAAACACTATATACAAAGTGAGAGATTTTAATATCTCTTTGAAGGTTGCGATTATTTAGCGGCTGGCTGGCTGGGAAAAAAATTTAATACCCAGTTTTTCCAATAGGAAATGACTAGGAAAGAAACTGATTTGCACATTTGCTTGCGGCACACACTGACACAAAGCAAGTAGAAGAACTGTCAAATAGTGACCACAGAGCATAGTGACGACAGAATAGAGTGAATGATTGAGTTGATGATTGATGAATAGTACTGATTTTACGCTATGACCATTGTATACAATTCTAAGGTGGGAAAGAAGGCAGATGCGTTTTAGGAGCACCGCATAACAGGCGCCCGACATTTCTGAAATTAAGGTCGAAGTGAGGGCCTCAAACAGATCCTGAGGGGTAGTTGCCCATAATTTATCTCCGCCAGCCATAGAGTACTAAGCCACTAAGCCTATGGAGGGGCCATAGACGGGCTCCCCCTTTCGCCAATTTTTTCGTAATAAGTTACCTTAGATTTCGTTGGTATCGTTTTGTGTCGCGAGACAGAGCTCTAGGAAAATAGTTAATTGTGATGTTTTAAACGGGAAAGGCGATCTAGGGCGTCAAACTTAGTGTTTCCAATCATTAATTATAATTATCATGTTTGTATTTTAACATAATCATCATATAACGTAAAATATGTTGCGACAATAAAACGACAGAAAAATACAGTGGTACAGGGGCTAGTACTAGGCGTTTACCTCCCCCCCCCCCCTCCCGCCAAAAGTGGCAGAAAAATTGTTCGGTGATTTTAGCCTCCAGTCTTAAATACTCAAAGCCGCCAGCGCGCAAAGGGGCCACAACCTCAAGATTTTGTAAGATCATGCGCGGCCGTAGTGGCATCATCGCCATCATCAAATAAATTGAATTTGAGCGCGGTCTCTGTCATCATCACCCCAAGGAATAACTACTTTCTACCTATTCGTATTCACCACTAAAAAGTAGTCTTTGAACCAGAATAATAATATGCTCGCGTTCTTATCCTGTCCGATTAGTAAATATTATTATCATCATTTCATTTCTATTCATGGATTTAGAATAGGTAGATAAATGCAGTGGAAATGTGGTCATTATACCTATTACGTAGAATGTGTGATATAAATCGAATTGACCGCATCAGGAACGATGTTATTAGAAAAGAATGCGGAGTAAAAGATGATGTTGTGACTAAAAAGATTGACAAAAAAGGTTTATATTATGGTAGAAGTGAAAGGGAATGTTGGCAGAGGACGACCTAGGTGTACTTTTATTGTAGATACCTACATATAAAAAATTATTGATCGAAGGCAATATTAAAAATACCCAATAGGTACACACAATCACCGAGCATGTATGATGAATATAAAAGAAACGAAAGAGGTATGTTAAGATCGTAGCAAGATGGCATTCAACACAGAGCAAGTAAATTGTCTCTGCCTAGGTACCCCTCTTGGGATAAAAGGATAGATAGATAGATAGATTTTACGGAAATTAAATTGTAAACACGCTTTATTACTATCGTACTTATCTATATACTTACATCTATACTAATTTATTATAAAGAGGAAAGATTTGTTTGTAGGTATGTTTGTTGCGAATAAACTCAAAAACTATGTACTGGACGGATTTTGATCATTCTTTCACCATTAGAATGCAACATTATCCCTGAGTAACATAGGCTATATACCATCACGGCATGATGACGGGAACGGGGTGGGCAGAGGTGAACATGACAAAAGCTATGTATGAAGTGTATGTTTGCCAACATTCTGAAATAGACACGTACGAAGTCGTGGGAAACAGGAAACGGGTAGGGGTAGGGGTAGGGGTAGGGGTAAGGGTAAGGGTAGGGGTAGGGGTACCTAGTGCAGGTTTTATTTTGTTCGAAAATATCCACGGGCGAAGCCGGGGGCGGACAGCTAGTATCTAATATAATATAAAAATCAATTTTGTTTGTTTGTTTCTTTGTTTGTTCTATAGACTCAAAAACTACTAGATAAGTAGACCGATTTGAGAAATTCTTTTTGCATTTGATACCAAATCTTGGGGAAGGTTTTAGACTATTTAACAACACGCTATATACCTACCCAAATTTTCGGTGCGATGCCGGACTACTGTGAAAGTGTGTTTGTTTGTTTGTTTGGCACGATGGGCATGCCCACAACCCTAATGGACTTGTGACGTAATGGATTGTAGTCTTGCATCGTCTTACAAAATCTTAGACTATATCGATTATGAGCGAGTTCATACTCCGACTCACATTTGGCCGATTTTCGGGTGGCTGTGACCACAACCTTTTTTGAGGGCTGGATCCGCGCCTGGGGGGGGGGTCCAACAAAGTGTGACATGTCATATAAAACTACTGTCCACACTTGTATTATCTGTGACAAGGACTTGGTCCAAAATCATGAATAAAATTTGGTATTCATCTTAGAAAGGTGATAATAATAGGTAAATCGATATTTGTCTATCTTTATATTTTTCACTTCAGGTGTAAAATTAGTACCTACTAAGTAGGTTTAAATTAAGCAAGTAGTTGCTTTTACGGTCTTCTGATGGAACTTACGTAAGAGTAAGAAATAAATAAAGCGTGCCTATCGTACAAATTCGTAATATTAATTTATATTAAAATTCAGAACATCACCGTTTACCGGGTATTTTATAAGGTGTCAACTGTAATTTGTGAATAAAGTTGGGTTGTTTGAACTGCAACTATAGGTACGCGAATTACTCATTTTGTATGTAAAATTGTTTTGTACATTCTGGTTGAACAAGTTTCGTTTTTGTCTTATGAACAAAATAAAGAGATTTTTTGTTAGCTCTTTAATGCATTATTTATTGTTTGAATTTAATGTACTTGATCATTGTACCTTGCAGTTTTAAAAGGAAAATGTTAAGGATATTTTTCGAAGACCAGAGCTAACTAACTAAGTGGTTAGGTACTAACATCAATCAAAATCTAAAGTTGAAAAGGATCATGGGCAAAAATGTATGAAGATTGGCCTCACCATTAATACGTCTGAAAATGCACATGGTTTGAATTCCACCCACAGCAATTTTTTTTATACCTATTTTATACATTTTTTTGCGATATCATTTGTCTCTTAGGAGTCTCAGGCCAGTTTTATAAAGACGCAGTAGTATACCGAATTCAAAAATTGTGCACTGAAAAATAAGAAATAAAACCTCAACAAAACATTAAATTTTTTATGTGTTTGATAATTTATGGGTTAAAATGTTAATCAATAATTCATTAGCCGTTATTTTATTGTGACGTGAGCTTGAACTTGTCCCACCAGCCGTTGACGTCAATGAAGACGCTCACTCCCGTTTAACCACAAAATCTGGCTTGACCACATTACAAAAAATATAAAACCCAAAGAATATTTCTTGCTAATCGTAATTATTGTAGAGCTCTATATAAAAACATTGGCAAGTGCGGACCGGACTAACGTCGTATGGGTTCCGTAGTCCGATAGGTATTCTAAAGAAATGCGAATAAGTATTTAAATATTAGGTATTAAGTTATATTATGAAGGTTATTCTTACGCTCAAAGTATTGTCTAATAGGCTAGTCAAAGTTTATTCCTGTAGACACTGTCAAAAAAGGTATAAATTATTAATTCTTCAAAAATAAGTAATTACATACAAACTTAGTGATGCTTATTTCTTTTTTATGACATAATAGATAAGTAAGTATACCTACATAAAAACTGAAAAGTTGCAAATAAAAATGAACATAAAATATAAAATTAAAATAAATTAATTCGTCTGCCTGTTAAATATTGGCATGGTCTACGGTACCTAAATGAAGCAAAACATTTCGAAGAAGTATAGGTACTTTTATAAGTATGTACTTAGATATTTTAAGAGAAAATGCAACAGACTCTATTTATACCATAGGTTAAGAAATAATTGAGTTTTCTTTCTGCAATACATAATACCTGAATAATGAACATAAACATCAAAGTAAAAATAAACATATGCAAGAACATACAGGCCACAGCGGCCATTTATGTACCAAGGCTGTACATAATACGACAAACCACACTATGACTATGATGCTTTCTATGTAAATACAATCGTTAGGTATTATAGCCTTACAAATGCCATCGGCTAAAAGTGTGAAGTAAATAAATTAACTTTTTAAAAAAGGGTACCGACTTCAAAAATTTGCACTGAAAAGTAAGAAATAATAAATTTCGTCATAGAATTGCAAATTAAAGTCGGTAGGTACTTTTTTAAAAAGTTAATTTATTTTTCCCTTTTAAGTGATTTTGCTGCCCTGAGAGACAAATAATAACGCAAATAAAAAAAATTAATGAAAAAAAAAAACTACTGCTGTGGATGGGATTTGAACCATTTGCATCTTGAGCTGCACCATACCATACCATACCTTTAGCCGTTAGACCACCGTCGATACAAAAATTGACAACTTCGTGTCAATAGCAACCGTTGCTAAGGCTTTTCTCTGATACATCATTTTCAGCCGTAAACAGAGACAAATTACTGAATTTCTGAAAAACTACTGAACCGATTTTCGTCATCCTTGAAAAATAAGTCGTCAACATCGGTAAATATATCATCGAGATACTGATAATTGACTTATAAAGTCAGTTTTTTCAAAATTACTGAAAAACTAATAAACCAATTTTTATGACATAAAAATGGGACCAATCCGGAAGAATTATCTGTCGATTAAAAAAGAAATCATCAAAATCGGTTCATAAACGACGAAGTTATCGGCGAACACACATAAAAAATATATATATACGGTCGAATTGAGTAACGTCCTTTTTTTTGAAGTCGTTAAAAAAACCGTATGACAGTCAAACTTGCAAAAATATGAATTTGGTGTGAAATTAGAAACAAGTCTAGCATTCCTAATTTTGATTAATGTTTAATATTTATTTAATTACTAGCTGTGCCTTGTTGATCCCCTCCTTTGGGTCGTAGCGTGATGTTACTCCTCAAGAATTCGGTCGAGTGGGTAAGACGTCGTCTCGCAACTGAAACCAATGGGTTTTTTAAATAAAAAAATCTATATACATTATCTGACAAACCGTACAAAGAGGCTTTTCCATCTACATACCTTAACAGAACTGGCGTTAGGTATAGCCTCAAATTGGCTAAATGAGGAAGACTTTATCTTCCACTGAGTATCATGGGGCCGGCAAACCCGTGAAGAAAAAAAATAAAATTGAGAGATTATCGCAAACAAACTCTACAGCTTTATTTTATCAATATAAATAAAATATGGCTGGGAAAGGCAATGGAAAAATTACTTATTACTATACATCACAATAACGCATCTGAAACGGGAAAGTGTTTTTCTCTGATGCGCCTTGCACTTTCATGTGAAATGATGTCAAACAAATGGTGATAAGTTGCAAATATTTTTATGGCTTTGAAGCAGATAGGCTTGTCATATCGCGCCGGTAAATGCGATATCTTTCACTCAGTGTTCAGAGTCAGTTGGCGCCGGTCAACAACGGATACCACTCGCGTAGAGTCAATAAATAAATTGTGGCAAGTCTACGAAAGACAGTGTAAATAAACTATTTTATTACTGTGGTGAGTTAACTTGAATTTAAGCAAACGTATTTTTTATATTTAGACATTTTTTTTTTAGTTTTATTATTTTTATTAAACAAATTAAAAATAAATGATAAAAATTTAATATTATATTTTAGGAATGTCGTACTCACTCTTTCGCATTATCATTTTCAGAGCTTCTAATGAAAAAAAAACATTATATGCGAAATTAGGGGTTTTCACAATAAATACGAAAGTTAAAAATCTTACAGAGAATACATTTCTCCAGAATCCTTAGGTACATACTACATATTATATCGAATGCTTATTGTGTTTTTGTATTCATAATTGTATTTTGTATTTTGAGTACCGATAGGATACAGTACCTATCCAATGCAAAATTGTTTGTAAAATTACTTCCTGTCAAAAAAAACAAAGTAACATAGAGTTATTATTATACACAATTTCCTGTATGTTATTATATTACACTAAAATTGTATTATGGCCATGCATCGAAATACTTAAGATAATAAAATTAAGGTTTTTTGAATATATTGAAAATTCCTAAAAGATGTCACAATGGTTTAAGGCCAAAGGTAAATTCGGACTTCATAATAGTTCGTCTTCCAAGGCAAGATGGTTTAAGCATAAGATTTGTAAATATGTATATAATTATGACTAGATAATGGTTTGCTTGATGTTTGACTGATATGTAATTAAATAATCTACTGTAATCAATAAGTAATTATAATTTAAATGCAATGTTTCTTTTATTGCTCGTATTGCGTGAATTCTAGTGGCGACTGGCGTAAGAAAGGAATTGCAGGGGGAATAAATGTAGTAAATCCCTAGCATTTTTATTTATTAAAATAAGTAATGATAATATACGTAGAGGTAACGTATATTTTTTTATAACGAGAAAACTTACTATGAATCTCAAAGATTGATGGAACCAATAATAAAATTAATATGCGAATATGTAATCATTATTTTATAACCATGAGATTTATCATAAATTCACAATCTAATAAAAATACATATCTAATCAAATCATTTCAATTTATTTGACTCAAAAACTATTTCTCAAGGAAGTACCCACGGATATACCTAGGCCAAGGGTCCTAGGCCCCCCCTGAGCCCCAAGTTCCCGGAGACAGTCACTGGCCCACTTTTGACAAAATACTCGTTGTCACTGTTGAATATATCTATATATAAAAAAATATCAATGTTTAATTCTATTTGTTCATATTCGTAAAACTATTCATTCATTTTAGAGGTCGGTACTATAATGGAACATTGCGTTAGGTTTTTTTTTATATACAAAGGCACACAGTAATTGTGTACAAAAATATCGTCATTACATAATCAACGTGGCTTTCATTTGAATGTATAATAGTGATCATCTTTGTCCTCTTCAACTACCTAATGATCTCTACTTCACCACAAACAGAATCTTGTAACAATCACTTTGATAAAGAGTTGATTTTTCACGTTTTGTTTGAAGAAACTAAGATAATGAAAGTATATCCTACATAGATTATTGGCAGATATCGTCTGCCTTAGGGTGGATCCAGGGGGCTTCCATTGGTTAAAATGATATCAAGTTTTTAAAATTATTTATTTAAGTATTTAAAAAAAAATGTTTTGTGGTTGATCTTGAATTTATTGCCTTTGCACGCACGAAACACATAGAGGCTCGAATCTAAGTTTAACTTGCATTTTAGGTTTATTTGAGTATATTATGGTCAGTTATATTGGCATGCTTTAATTCATTTGAGATAAGCAGAGATAAAGGTATATCTATCTATACTTGCTACGAAGGGTCGTAGCGATAGGGGATAAAACCATTTATTTCGCCAATTCGCCATACATACACATACGTGTACATACATATTTTTATCCATTTAGTCGTTTCATCAAATCGACGGATTTCTGGTCCTTTTTATTTTCCTTTATTTTTAAAATGTGTTTTGCTGGGGTGTTCTGCAACTACTATCTGTTTTATATAGTTGTATCTTTAGTAACTCTTTTGTCATGTGATATTACTTGTTGGTATTAAACAGTGGCATTTAGCAAATAAATAAGTAGAAAAACTAGAAATAGTAGAGAAATAAGAAACTAACATGTCCCTTCCTTGCTAATCTGTGTCAACAAACTTACAAAAAAACTATTTAGGTATATGTAAAACTTTTTTTAAAGATAATCTGATTCGGATCTATTAATTGAATTTTACGTAATTTTGTGTCTTTGAGAGAAACTTGCTAGTGACTAATGGCAATATGTTAGGTACTTATATTGACCACATAACAACAAAAATATTTGGTCAGAGCAGAAGTTACCACGTGCAATATTTCTTAGTTTCCTCAATCAATGTTTACTTTATAACCACTTAAATAATATTGACTATCAAAATTAAAATCTTCATCAAATTAATGTTGATTTTTTCATGTTTGATTATAGGTGCTGTGTACACCATTTGATACGGTTTCCCATATTTGTAGTCAAATACCTATGTATACCTACGTACATAAGCACCTACTTATTTAGTCGTATATTCGCGTTTCTTTTAAAGATAGGCAGTGAGCGTCACCATGACATCGGTCTCATTGCGACTTTTCAATATATTTAATTCGTAGATAAATATTGTCAATATAAAAAAATCAAAAACAATGGCATTTATTATATTATAAATTATCTTATCAATCCGTACCTTGTATCCATAGGTGGTAAAATATTACATTATCGGAAATAAAAAAAACTAATCTGTATTATCTAATGTACTAAGTATAATTAATCACACAACATTATTTATTAATCATTTTAGCCGATTATTGTTACATGAAAATCTTGTAATTGACGTCAACTAAAATATGTACTTTACAACGTAAACAACAGAAAACCCTCGAAAACAAGGATGCTGGGGGAATATGTTTCGTTTGCTTCTTTTTGTAGTACCTACTTATTTCTTTTGGTTTCCATTGCTTTTTTCCAGTAAACTGCAACTAAACTACCAAAAAGGTCATGAAAAATGTATGTTGATTAATATAGAGGAAGTGAAAAAAAATCATCAATAGTGCTATAATCACATGTATGTGTTAATTAATTGAAGATTTACGTTGTACATTGTAATATAAGAGTCATAAAGACGATGGCGTAATTGGTAGAGCATTGCATTTTAACCAATTTTTTTAAGACAGCTAAACAGAGCATTATTCAAATGCAAGTATTATATAGTTACTAAACAAACTAAAATTTTATCAAATTTTAAATTTTCTGGAAAATAGGTAAATTCCACAAAAATTGCCCCCCCTTAACGAAATAATCCGAGCCTGATAGTACATTATATTACGTGCACGGAGGTTACGAGTATAATGTTAACTAGCATTCCGCTACCGGCTTCCCTCGCGGACTATTTCGAACAAAATAAAATATAGGCTATGTCACTCAGGGATATAGTAGCTTTCTATTGGTAACCAAAAATGTGCAGCCAAAAATGCGTGACCCATCACTCATACGTGGAAGCCAGCACACGAATTCCTATCCGGACATTCTCGGGCCGGGCAACCCATGGTCGGCATTTGTGCTGAAAGCATATCGTGACGCGAACTCATAAGATTAATCCTACCAAAAATCAACGCGACTAAAGGCAATTTTATTCTGGCCACGGAATCATATTCGAAGACTACAGGCTCCGTAATTTCGCAACGTGATTTATTTAATGTAATATTTGATAATGTTTAAACTATTTTGCAATGTTAGGTAACAATATTAATCGTATATTTCACAATCGAATTTGGTAGAGACATTTTTAAAGCCCGTTTTTCTAGTCCTGTCTTATTTAGTAAACAAATTTTGCATGTCTTTTTATTTGTTAAATATTTAAATAACACTTAAAAAAATGATTAATAGTTATGCAAATGTAAAATAGGTTAAAAAATTAATTAATATGTAAAATGTTATTATAATGTCATTTAAGAAAATGACAAGTTATTTAAATTAACATGCAAGTCTGTTTACCAAATAAGACAGGATTAAAAAAACAGACTTTATATCCTATATTAAAATACTGTCCCTCTTTTCACCATTCATTAGAGCAGCGATAGGATCAAAATTAATATGTTATTAGATGACAACTATTTTAAAAGTATAATTATTATATTTTTAATTATTTTCAAAGGTCCTAATATATTTAGCAGTTTCAATGTAGATACCTAATTGATGACTTAAATTCGTTGAGAAATCATCATGAACTTTAAAAGGTTTTTTAGGACGCTACTTTGTTTGAAGGTTTTTCTCCATACTTAGATCATTTCGAGCATTAAAAGCAAGAGTTCACAGAACTATTGTCACCCTACTAAGCCAATAACCATTGAAATGTCACTCTGATATGGACACCATAATGAGAGAATGTTTCAACGAATTTAAACATAATGACAGTTACGTGATGACATGACCTATTTAAATTAAACACACCTTTGGTTTTCCTTGTATTTTATACAACGGACATACATACATTATAGATATATAAATCGTGTATAAATTAATATTGAAAGATGTATCCCCTATTATAACCCTCTTAGGGGTGGATTCAAGAAAAAGTAGCTTATATGTCCTTTCCTATTTTTACATATCAAATTTCATCAAAATCGGTTCAGTGGTTTAGCCGCGAAAGCGTAACAGGCAGACCGATAGATAGAGTTATTTTCGATTCATAATATTAGTATGGATGGATATTAGGATGAATGGATAATTTATGGACGTGGTGACGAGCACAACTTTTAACAAGCGAGGCAATGCTGTCTTGGATTTATTTTAAATGTAGTACATTTATTTTCTCTTTTTTTCTTTCTTCACGTGTTGCCTTACAGCTCCCGAAACCGTGTTAAGATTATGTACAATATTTCCGTTATTGTATTATTTAATAAACCTTACTATTCGGGGAGTTTAAAAAAAGTTGACAAGAATGAAGTTGAAATGAATTTCAAGTAAATGAATGCAAAAATCAATTTAAAAAATTTTAATCACGCGCAAATTCAAATATCCAAAATATGCCCTCTACCTAATACAAGTAAAAGAAGACGTCATTTGAATAAAAACTTTGAGGAAAGTACTTATCAACAGGCAAAAGAAATAATATCTGGATATTAAGAATGATTAATAATTTGTTTATACATAAAATATAGGTAGATACCTATATCATACATCATCCAACGTAACGCACCATCAAAAACAACACACCGTCACGTTGTCGCATGCCCAGAGGCACTGGTAACAATGTCCACATAATGACATTGCGCGTTAATTAGTTAAAATTACTATACAGAGAGCTGTACAATATTTTTTTTATGTTTGTCGAGAATATTCTCCTAAATTTTCAGCGATTTCAGCGTGCTCAATTTATATTAGAACTAGCTTTTCACTCCCGGTTTCGCCCGTGGATATTTTCGAACAACATAAAATATAGTATACAGTACTCAGGGATAATGTAGCTTTCTATTAGTGAAATAATTTTCAGATTCAGATACTTCCTAATACATCCAAACTTACTTTATTTCTTTATATAATATTTGTATAGATGTTCATTTCATCTCAGTATCTATTACATAGAAGATTAAAGATATTTTGTTTCCATGAAGTGGAGGTCTATTGCTATTGCATTTAGGTGAGACTGCAAATTTTATTTACATGTGAGTCTGTCTGTAGGTACTAAAGCCGCCGCCGCTTGCCACACATCCGCCTTACTCCCCTCCAATTTACTCATAATTGCGTACCTTGACGGACGGATACTTATTGCATAGTCTAATGTTTGCGAAATTTAAAAACTCATACTAAAATATTATAAAACGAAAAAAAAAAAAGGATCGACGTGATTTTTTGCACAAGCATAGATAATTTGGAGAGCGAAGAGTGACATAGGTTATCATTAACCGACTTCAAAATAGAAGAAGAATACCTTGGCTGTATGGGTGAACCCCTTTGCCTTCCATTAAACTTTGCCTTTTCCTCGAAAATAATACTACCAAAAAAAATGGAGAAAGAGAAACAAAAAAACATACCTCATTCCTTCAAAAACATTCTTATTTTGACTTACGAAGCGATATTATTTTTGTTCTTTATATTTTATTAAATTTTAATTATCAATTCTGTTACCACATTTCATTGATAATAATATATTTTGATATTTCATTCTATATTTTAGAAAGTAGGTACCAAACCTTTCTGTATGTATTTTTTGTTTTGTCGTGATTTAACCTACCAGCCTTAGGCAAATTAATTCCTATTCTACCTAATTATGATTGTAATTATAATACAATTTGGATAGAATCCAATTTGATTCATTAATTTCAGAGGTAATTTATCATGCAATGTCCTTGACTACTAAAAATCCGGATTTCGTTAAGATATTATAAATTATGTAGAATCAAGTAAGATTAATTATTATTGATAATTACCACATAAATATTCGATGCTTGTAATTTAATTTATGTAAAAAATAGACTTTATACACTTCTTAAATCGTGTCAATTTTCCTTTAGTTTCAGAATTGTTTAGTTCATCTACGTTGTATAGGTATAACTGTTTTTTGTAGTCTTCAACGTCCATGAGAGATGAATTAGAAAGTATGTTACGATGTAGCCAAGAGCATACATACAAGAGTATTGACTGCCAATGACAGACAAAATATAATTTCGATACCTACCAAATATCTCGTAATAATAATACGCGAAAGTTTGTATGGATGTACCTATGTATTGTTTATTACTCAATCACGCCTGAACGGCAAAACGGATTTGGATGAAATTTGGCACACAGATAGAGTATAATCTGGAATAGCACAAAGGCTACTTTTTATCCCGGAAAAATGTATGGTTCCCGTGGGATACATCTGTTTTTGTATTCACGGGATCGACATGATTTTTTGCATAGTGGTAGTTTAGGGGTCAGAGAATTACATTACATTTTATACCGCGAAAGCGGGCGAGGGAGGTGCATATTACAGCCACGAGATTATTTCTTTTTGGATCTATTTCCACGCGGGTGAAACCGTACACAGAGGCTTGTATAACATATTTTAACAACCTTGATCGTTTATTGATAGTATACTAAAAGAGTAAAAGTTTGTAAGTTTGGATGTAGGGGGTATACTTAATCTCGGAAACTACTAATCCGATTCTAAAAATCACTAATAGGAAGATGCCCGAGTGCTATAGGCTATATTGAATTTTGTTTAAAAAAATGTATAAAATCAATACTTTATTGTAGGTAGTTGGGTGATTAGATAATACCTACTATCAATGTCTTATTTACATAAATTAAAACTGTTTATGCGAAAAACTTGAATTTCACGAAGAAAATAAATTAAATGAATGATAAGTTATAGGACTGGTTTACTATGCGAGATGATATGGATGATATAATTTATGTTAATATTTTTGCGATTATTGGACCGGTCAAACGAGACCGAAAACCGGCAACGTCATAGAGGTACACTATTGTCAATGACCTATTAGTCTGGTTCACAAGTTGAAAAGCGTGTTTATTCTTGCTACTGCGAGTTAAAATACGTGTGATAGCTCATTGGATTCGTAATCACCTCTAGAAAAATGTGCAAAGTTATTAACAATTAAAGAATCATAAAAAAGGGCGTCTATATTTTTGCAAATAACTCAAAAACTATTAATGTCAGAGAAATTTCAAAAATATATTCTTAAAGAGGAGGAAATTTTAAAAACAAATGTTGACTCTTGGAACTTCATCTCTATTATTAATACTTTTAATTAAATGTCGAAAATAGGGCTCCGCGCGGTCGGTACTGTGCCGTTACGCGGTCTCAAACCCGGCCGCGACAACTAACAATTATATTTTACCCTATAAAATACTAATTTAAAAAAAAGTTCCGAAGAAAAAAAAATCCACAGATTTTTTTTTATAAAATGGGCCTTGTTAATTAACTAATTCTTTTGGACTTCTCGTTTACATTCTAAGTCGGATCCTAAAATTATTACGCTTAGTGGCAATGCTTAGTGGAGACCTTTTAAAAAGTATACTTAATAAGATTATTAACTTGCGGTATTTTTTTTTATTATAATCTAGTTTATGATTTATTTAAAAAAAAAAAAGTAAAAAAAGAGGCCAAAAATTTTTTTAATAAAAATAGTTATTAATGCTGTTTTTAGATATGAAAAAGCTATTAAAAACCATTTTACTACAATTTTCAGGAGCATTTTTTAACAATTTCACCAAAAATTTCTTAAAATCAAAATTACTTAAATGTTTCTTTTAACATTTGACTATTTATTTACATATTTTGTAACAGACACCATCTATTCGAGATCAGCTGTTGAACTATGACAACAATATGGATATCACTAACGGTGCGAAGTATTCGCAAAGAAGAAGGTCATATCCGGTACTTTTATTATGAAAAACAACTGTAGTTTTTTATTGTATAAATTATGTACATTGTGTAGATTGAGTGAAGTTGTCGCCTAGGGTCTAGAGCTGGGTCGTTTCGTATTTTACGTGAAATGGAACGTAACCCGTTTTATAAATCAACAAACTGCTTCGAAAAGCAGTGATAAAAGAAACGGTTTTTTATTCCTAAGGCGTAAATCGTACATACTATATTCATTCATTCAAACATTGATTCGACAGTCTGTACAATATCAGTCTACTGTATAAACTATATAGCGTTATGGTCCATGTTAAAAGAACAGCAAACCAGTTTCTTTTTCAAAACCGCCTCGGAAATATTTTTGGTAGAATTTTTATGGTTAGCATACATAGGACCCCCCGCTACATTTTTTATTTTGACCAGAATGAGGAAACTTAGAACAATTATTTTAGCAATTTATTGGTTGTATAGAAACTACTGTCATCGGTGATGAAAAAGGAATGCACGGCCCGAGAATGTCCAACACTAAAAATGCCGAGCAAACTGCTGGGTCGGCCATTATGCTGTTGGACACACTTGGGCCGTGCATTCCTTCCCTGGCTGGCCCTGTATGGATTCGTCGGTTAGGCCTTCGAGTCGAAACGAAAGATGTCGCGGTTCTAAATATGATAACACGGAACCCCAAAGCATGTGTTATGCGTGCATGTATCTCATCTATACTAATATTATAAAGAGGTACAGTTTATAAGATTTGATGTAGGGATAATCTCTGAAACTACAGAATCGATTTTAAAAATAGTTGAATCGCCGAAACATGTTTTAAAAAAAAACTGATTTTCCTTCTGGCATAAAAGCGTTCGCTCGTTACATAGCAAAAATCTGTTTCTTGAAACGGTTAGTCAAAAAAACGACCAGCTCTACTAGGGTCATTGCGCTAAAAAAGTACAACCTACCTTAGGTTGCCAGCCAATGTATTCAATATTTACTACTAGGTAGCTTAGCTACATATCTCCATTATCGAATCGAACTTTTTGAGATATTTTTCTTAGTTTGTCATCTTTTCTAAGTCACATAATTTAGGGTAGGTACATCTTTGGTACTTCATTGCTGCATATAAAAACAAAGAGTTTTAAATCACACAGCATTGGCTAAGCTAATATATTACGGTACTTAACTTAACAAAGGTTCTATGACTTGAATATTAATAATATTTAATGCCATGTACATAGTACTTACTAGAACTAAGCACTTTTGATTTATTTCATACAGTGATTGGATCACTATCAAAGTTACGCAATTAGGCTGCTGCTTTGTAGTTAGTGATGGGAAATTAAATATTTCTCTTTCTAACTGAGATTTGCTCTACATACAGAGATGAGAGATACATACCTACCTACATGAAAACTCGTAAATAAAATATGAGTTAAATAATTTGGTCGAACTGAACTCGGAACCGTCGTTGGATTCTTACATCGAATCACTATATAGCCACTAGGCTACAGTCACAATTAGGTCTTCGGTAAAATCGTATGTTTATGCTTAATAATAATACGATGTACATATTATTAATCAATTACAAAAGACGCAGCGCAGCGAGGACCATGTTGTGAAACTTTGTGTGACGAAGGAATCAAACAAAGCGACTTCAATGCTGATAACATGACAATCAAACAACCAAGATTATGCTTTCACATAATAATAATGTAATATTCTCTCAACTTAGACTCACTTTCACAAACGCACAATACTAAATATGATAGCTTTCAGATTTGTGAATAGTTCACATTATGTAAGATTGCAGTTAAAATGAGAGTCATCTTTTTAGTTATCTTTTTATCGTTAGAGTGGCGAATGTTCAATGAAAATTAAGTATAATTATTATTGGCGAGGAACTAACTTTCATCTGGTCGGACCATAGTTGGACAAAGCCTTCAAAGGTATTTTTTCTCCAATACTTATTTTTTTTAGTTAGATAACAATAAATTCATAGTTATTTATTATTTAATTGTGTTTAACGCGTGTACACTAATACACGTTTTGTGTGTTTACTTCTGTGTACTGTGGTTTATATCAATTAGATACCAACATTTTTTGTTGTTCTTCAAAATAAATGTTATTATTGAAGTTGGAGTTAATTTGGCATAGTAGAAGTAGAGGTATTGTAAAATATGTATATTGGGTTTTGTTTGATCTCCTTGTGTAATGATTAAATACCTAGGTACCTAAAAACCTGAGCAAAAAAGGTATTTTACGTTATTAGAACCTCGCCATTTATGACCATTGTCTACACAGCTAATTGTTTTGTAAATAAGGAATTGAAGTAAATGTACCTACGTATTCACATATTTGAAAAAACTAAGCTAAAAATATAATTAGTACCTACTTATCTACGAGTATAGAGTATAATTATACTTTTGTTGCACGTACAGATAGGTTTTACATCGATGGGTTTTTACGATTTTCACACATAAGTACCAACTTTACGATGTATTTGCAAATTTTGCAATAGTAAAAGTAATAGGTATATAAACATTTTGTGACATTGTGTAGTGAGATCACTTTTAACAGAAGACTTAAATTACTTAATAAATTATGTACCTACTTATAATAATGCAATGTTAATAAAATATGCGTGTTGCTTTTCGGATTATCTAATTAGGCATCGGCTTTATAACAAAGCGAAACATTAATTGCCTGCTGTAGGTACTAGGTACATACCACATCAAACACGAGCTGACTTTTGATTTCACTTTGCACTTGCATACCACTTGGCCACTTGGCATAATAAAGCGCTAGAGGTTATTGACTTTCATTTTCTTTTGAAAAGAGCCAGCATGGCGACAGACGTGTGATTTACAAAGGAAAGTGCGAAAAAGTAAGATTACCACTGGTGGGTGATAAGATTTCTATTCATAGGAAACTAAAAATGGAGAAAGTTTTTTTAATTATAATCTAATTGAGTTCGTGAACATGAACGTTGTGTATGAACGTTAGGTACAGTTCAGACTCTTACAACGTTGAATGACCCAAATTACATGACTGCAATCCACATTTACTACATGGGTATTTGTAAAACCTACCAATATAGGTAGTTCATTTGACATGAGTCTATCTAGAGTCTGCTGATTATTGATTTAGGTTTAGTAACCAACATTTTAGGAAAAACATATATATGATATTGTCATTGAGGTAATTAATTTACTAATTGAAAGTTAATCACAATTCTATCAAATACTAGGAACAATAACAATTAACAACGTCGCATATATTCAACTATGTTGTGTGACTGACACGAATAATATCCTTTCATTTTACCTGTGCCTACGCCATATATACCAATACCAATAATATAGGAAGGTCGATAGCCTATTGAAGATTAAGTACTTTGTACCTACCTACTTATGCATATATTTTAGTAGTACAGTCAGCATCAAAAATATGTTATATATTATATACTAATTTCCTTCAACATCAACCTTATTACAAACAATCTTACAAAGATCAAAGGTTTTGAGGTTGAGTCTACTTTCTCAATACAATTTATATTACAACTAGCTTCCTACTTCCTACGCGTTGTATTAGGAATACGTGATGTTAAATAGCCTTGAATTGGGCTATCAAATGCAAGAACATTTTTTCAAATCCAACTGTTGGATTAGCGCGTGCAAACAAACAAACTCTTCAGCTTTATTATTTGTATAGATATGCAAGTAAAACAATTGCATAGTAAAAGGTATACATTGCAAGTAAAGGAAATACTGACTGAATCTAAATGCACCTAAATCATATGTAAACTTATGTATCGTATAGCATGCATACATAATCTATTAGCGTAGGTATGCCTTTCTTTATAGATACAAAACAATGACAAATTTTTCATTTTATTACTTTTATAAATAAGTTTTTTTTTGTTTCAGGGACAGCAATGATTTTGAATAGTAATGTATTAAATTAATTGTCGTGCCAGTGATTTTAATAACGATTTCCATTTCTTCCGTAAGATACTAAGTTCACAATAAAGTTTATTTGAAATGGCGTCAGTGGACAGCAATATGAATGAAAAAATTGAGGTTTGTTTTCATAATCGTATGCATGGGTATAAAGAAATTAAAGACTTAGATCCAATGTCGATGTTTAACAACTTTAAGCCCCTAATATTTCCTTGATATGCGCTATAAAGAATTAACATTTTAGTTAATTTCACAAAATTGCATGAGTATGGTATGTATGGTGATTATGAAGAGAAAGGCCTTTTCTCTAATTTAAAATAATTTTTATTTTATGCATGCTAATTACTAACTATTACTAATTTACTAATATAATTATAAAGATTCATTGTTTTAATTGCATAGCAAATTATCTAATTAATACTTAGGGCAGGTACTTTTACAATAACATGGTCACGCCCGTATCTCATAATCTCATTGGGGTAGGCAGATAACAAGGATATCCACATGCCGCATTATATTATAATAATCCCTGTTGCTTATTTTTTAAAATAAATTATAAGTTATTTTAGTGTCAATTGTGATTTTAATACGCTTTTGTCCGTGGTTTTGGCAACAAGCATTTGAACACTATGTAAATGTACTTATATACGATTGTTTCAACATATAATTATATTCATTCTACGTCACAACTGCATATATACGTGTAGGTAATGCTTAGTATCATTTTTTTCTCAGGTGTTGCTTCAAGAATCCATTCTTATAATGTACAATATAGGTTCAATTTACACTCCCGTACAATGCAACCAATACTTGATCATATCATGTACAGTCATATTTCAAATGGATTACAAGAAGTGCATTGACTTGCAAGCGCAAGACTCCGAACTGGTTACATGAACTCTCTCGGCAAGTAGGAAATTCTAGGGTGATTAAGTCCAGTTTTAATGATCTTGGTTTTACCAACGTATACATAATTATACTTCATTTTCAGTCAGTTAATAAATATTCCTACATCTTCACGGACGCATATATTGGCATTTTCAAATAGTCAGTTATTTTCAGATGAAACAACCAAATAACGGAGACGTGGAAGGCGGCATGACCAAGAAACCTAAAAATAATGAAGGCATATCAGCTGGAACTATCGTTGCGATTATACTTGCAATTCTGATCTTGGTCGCGGCCTGTGCCGTCTCTTGGATATATGAAGGATGGCAAACCAGTCTGCTAGTATTTGCTTGTCTGCTTATCGTATATGCCTTTGCCTTCAATTGGCGTTGGTGGTACATTGCCTTCTGTACAGCATATAGAGATTTTTCGTAAGTAAATTTTGATTTTCAATTATTCCCCATACCTACCTAACTATAAACAATATGGCTATTCAGTTTTCTTAGATTTTCTATATTAATACTCTCTGTCAGTACAGTATAATGATATCTAAATATTTATTAATATAAAAACCTTAGATCAAATATAAAGATTAAAAATAACTAAATAAACCAGGTCCGCGTGGAATAGTGGCAAGAATACTGGCTGCATTTCGTTGAGCGAGGAAGGAGCCAGCTCTCTTGTCACAAGAGATGATCAGTCGAGGGTGTGATGTTTAGGATAAGGAGCTTCAATAATACTCGTACGACATTGTGAAAACGACTGCTTTATTGTTCTCTTAAAACACTATACAAAGGGCTAGCGGGTAGTTTTACATTACTGCATAGTTACCTATGTACCTACCTATATCTATACAATACAGAGGGGATACATCTTTAATATTTTTTTGGCATTTGAACCCCACGGACTAAAGAGTTATTACACCAAACGGATTTGCGCCGTTTGTTTGCGTCACAGCTCCCGCTTTGATTGCTGTTTCCCTGAGATGAGACGGGGCTAATGTGTTCACTGTCCACGCATGTAGCATCCCATACAGGGGCTCCCAGGGAATCAGAGTCATTCCATCGGGTCTCTTGCCGTCTTCCCGGATTATTCCCGTTGGCTCTAGGAGAGCAGGGACGTCTATTGACACAAGAGCCCTTTTGATGGTATCATTGAGCTACCTAAATATTATATACATCCATCCAGACGTTATGAATTTTTATCATTAATATGTAACGGAATATTTGTAGGATGTAACTCCAGTACCAAATCACTGACATTTTAATGTACAATTTTTCAATTATAAAATTTTCACACGATAGTATAGGCTCCCCTACGACAATTATTTATTCAGTGTAAGTTCTGCTTGGTATTCTACCTGCAGGTATTTTGGATACCTTATAGGAAAATCAACTGTTTATTTTACATATACATATGAATAAACTTAAATAAAATTGTAATTATGTCTTCACAGCATTTATAAACTTTTTTATTTTATTTACGATATTTTCTATTGTTTCAGAGCGTTGTTTAATTATTTAAAGATATTGCGTCTAACTAGCAATTTCGAGAAGAAAAAGTACACAATACCAGACGTGGTTCATGACCTTGTAAAGAGACATCCAAATAAGGCATGTTTCTTATTTGAGGATGAAGTATGGACGTACAAACAGGTAAACAAAATCAATTGTTCTCTTGGTATTTTCCCAAAAAAAAAACACATTTAGGTAACATTTTTACTTTAAATCAATATATTTAAATAAATATTTTTACTCTGAAAAAGATAAGACACAGTCCTTATTGAAAAATAAGATATAAAATTAGACTTTACACTATGTTACTTAATTGTTATTACATTTTTAGGTCGAGGACTTCAGTTTACGTGTATCAGCCGCTCTAAGGACCCACAAAATTACCAAAGGGCAAACAGTTGGTGTTCTTATGAACAACTGCCCACAAATGCCAGCAATATGGCTGGGAGTAGCGAGGTTAGGTGGTATTATACCACTTATCAACACTAATCAGAAAGGCCATACATTGATACACTCTATTAATATTGTTAACTGTGATGCAGTTATATATGGCACGGAGTTTGAAGAAGGTAAGCGGCTCTACGTGATTAAGTTTTTCTAAAGTTAATTCACATATTTAAATAATTCATTCCTTAAAGACCATGGAAATAAGGACGAAGCCATAGGAGGGCACTACTATAATAGGAAAAAACCAAGTTCAATGAAAAAGTATTTATCTGTAATTTTAAAAGTTCAAGGTCTTACACTTGCCTCTCAATACAATACAAGCTAGACTGGTTTACAAACAAAATATTCAGGAAACCGAGCTTATTTTTCGATAATTTCACATTTATTTTATTTTAGCAATTCAAGATGTATTGCCGGAGTTGAACCCTAATATAAAACTTTTCACGTTTACTAACCGACCTGTTACAAAACCTTTAAATGGTGCGACAGATAAGGTGGAGTTAGCGCCTAATAAGTTTGATTTAACGGCCATTTTGGACAATACTCCTGCGGAACCATGGTTTAAATCAGACACAGATGGGTTTCATGCGAAAATGCTCTATATCTACACATCCGGAACCACTGGTCTACCTAAAGCTGCTGTCATATCTAGTTCAAGGTAGGTTACCGTTATTAAATACTAGATGAGCGTTAAATCTTTAAAGCCTACGTTAATTTTCCTGATCTTGTTATAGATATCTGTAATTTCCACGTAAATGGAAATTAGTCTAAATAATTTATAGACTGATACCTACCTATGTAATTTAATCATATCTGCCTGCATTAATAAAGGTGGTTTCCTTCATGGCTTGGCTTCATGCAAAGGCTATCCAATTTGATATGATATACCTACATAATTGAATCTAACTGTGTTTTTGATGACTAGGTATAAAGATTATTCTGTTTAATATATGTCCAACTTGCTAAATGTAGACATTGTTACCAGTGCCATAGAGACGATAGATAAGTATAAAGAATATAATATTTTTTTCAGAATGGTTTTCATGTCATCTGGCGTGCATTATTTGGGAGGTTTAAGTTCCAAGGATGTCATTTACTGTCCCATGCCTCTGTACCATTCGGCAGGTGGCTGTGTCACAATGGGACAAGCGCTCGTGTTTGGATGTACTGTTATTCTCAAACACAAGTTTTCAGCTTCCAACTATTTCCCGGATTGTATTAAATACAAAGCAACTGTAAGTTCCATTTTATTTTTTACGTAACTTTTCAATGTATTGTCGTGCTAATACAGAAAGGTAGAACTCCTCCGTCTTCCCTGCTTCATACAAATTATAAGCGAAAAGTGACAAACTTAAAAGTCATCTCTACGTGACGATTGCGATTATCGTTGCAATAGTTGAGTATTGTGGTTGACTTATCATAGAACTTTTGCTCAATACCAGGCGCTGTTAGAGTCATTTGCTTGGCTTATAATCTGGTAATGAGGCTGGGATGAAAGAAAGCAATGAGAATAATGCTTTTTATCGCAAGAGGGGTAGGCAGAGGCAATCAATTTCCATTTGCTACGATCCTGACATACCTCTTTCACTTCTTTTATATTTACCATACCTTTCATACATTATAAATAGGTACATATATTGTTATTGATTTCAGGCTGCTCATTACATCGGAGAGATGTGTAGATATTTGTTATCTCAACCACTTGCAGCCACAGACAAACAACACAAAGTTCGCATTGTGTATGGAAATGGCATGAGGCCAACGGTAATATTTAATAATATATTTTTATTTAAATTGTGTATTGTTTTCATCTTTTTCCTAATTATTTACTATATTCTTAAAAAATATTTCAGATTTGGGACGAATTCGTAAAACGTTTCAATATCAAGCGTGTGTGTGAATTCTATGGAGCAACAGAAGGAAATGCTAATATAAGTGAGTTTAATTTAATATCATCAGAGGTTTGCAGATTTTTTAGTTGTCTGTGCTCCTCCTTCGTGTGCCCGCGCAAGTGAGCGCACCTTGATGGGTGTTTTCGTGTTTTTGATTGAGGGCTTAGGGAGGACTTAGGTCCTAAGCTTGAAATACAGTTGTATCTAATAAATAACTACAAATATTTTTTCCATGGGACATAATTTTGTCATTAATAACTATTTTATTTCAGTAAACAATAACAACACATCTGGAGCTATCGGTTTCGTATCAAGAATTATACCATCCGTATACCCGATTGCTATAATTAAGGTTAACGAAGAGACGGGTGAACCAATTCGTAATTCCAAAGGACTTTGTCAGGTATGATCAATTACAAAACCCCATAGACATAACAAAGTTGAAAATATAGACAATATAGATTGATATAATTGTACCTACCTCAATAACAATTCAATTATACCTTCAAGATTTTTAGTGAAAATTACATCGTTCATTAGTGAAGGATGCAGAGTGAAAGAATGAATGTTGCGACTAAAATGAAGAAAAGAAGTTTACGCTGGTTTGGACACGTAGAAAGAATGAAGGGTGAAATATTGAAGGTTTTATGGTAAAAGTGAAAGGGACGACCTATGTAGGTACTTTTATTGAACATATAAAATAATATTGATTGCAAATGCAGTGTTAAAAGTACACACAATCGCCGAGCATATTATAAAAGAAGCGAAAGAGGTATGACATTCGATTGTCTCTGCCTCCCCCCTTGGGATAAAAGGCGTGATGATAGATAAATAGATAGATGATTTCTATTTGGTGTTAAAATTTATAATAAAATGTTTGCTAATAATTTCAGATATCTAAACCAAATGAGCCGGGTGTATTTATTGGTAAAATAAAACCGAACAATCCGAGTCGCCAGTTTTTGGGTTACGCTGACAAAGAAGCTTCAGAGAAGAAAATTGTACGAGACGTTTTTACTCACGGAGATTCCGCATTCATCTCAGGTAACTATTTTAGCTGTGTTTTTAAAGAAAAGCTGATATTATGACAGAGTGCTAATTAAGGGATGACAACGAATACTTTTTTTGGATCGCGCTCATGTAATATAAATATCATGTAAGCTAATATTGACAAGAAATTTTCAAGATTGGTGTACTGGCTATGGCTTGGGCATGGTTTCAGGGATATTTTTCTTTAGGTAGGTACCATTTTGACTCAGGCGAAGTAGCGCGCCTACCCTAGCTATACGCTTATTCTAACTATTTTAAATTAAATTGTAGGTGATATATTGGTTGCGGACGAATTCGGCTACTTATTCTTCAAGGACCGTACTGGGGACACGTTCAGATGGCGTGGAGAGAACGTCAGTACTACTGAAGTGGAGGCTGCTGTCTCTAGAGTGGCGGATCAAAGAGACGCTGTAGTGTATGGTGTAGAAGTAAGTTAAAACACATTTTTGAAATGAAAACTTCTTTAGGGGCGTCGAGCGATTTTTGTTAGGGGAAAATCTTCTTTGTTAGCGCCACGACATGCTCTCGGCACAAATTCTGACCGTGGATAACCCGGCACGAAAATGTCCGGGCAGGAATTCGCGTGCCAGTACACAGTACACGTATGCCTGGGTCGGGCATTTTATACTGAGCATTTCTGACCGGCAATTCTCAGTTCAGACCGAGAGATTTTTGAAGTGAAACTTCTGTAGGTGTGCGCTAGACAGGCGTTATTACACTAATTTATATACTTATAAATTAAAAACCACTGTTATAAATAGTTTTAAATTTTCAAATCTGTCGGCAGTCCCTATGACTGCCTAAGTGCCTATGTCTTTTGTTTTAAAAGAAGACAAATTGTGACCTATTCCATAAATGTGCGCCACGCCTTTTATGCCAATAGGGGTAGGCAGAAACAATCGAATGCCATTTGTTACGATCCTGACATACCTCTGTCGTCATGTACTATAACAAATTTAACACGGCTCACCAGTCGTTTTCACGTTTTTTCTCGGTTTCGCTTGAAGGGCCCTATAGATTGTAGATTCTACTAGGACACAGGAAAAATCGACACCGGATTTTCGTTCCACTGTTTTTTAAATACCATCATCATTCTATGACTTCCAAGATATCCAGCAGAACACGTCAATGTAGATATGGCCTCGTCGTGACATAAAGAGAATCCATGAAACTTACAATTAGCACGATTATAGCTAATTTACTTAATTATTTACATATTTCAGGTTCCTAATATAGAAGGTAGAGCTGGTATGTGCGGCATAGTAGACTCTGATGGCTCTCTCAATATGGACAAACTTGCAAATGACATTTCAAAGGATTTGCCAAGTTATGCCAGGCCTGTTTTCATGCGAGTTATGAATGAACTTGAAATGACTGGTTAGTATCTAATTTCATTTTGAAATTAAAATTCATAACTTGGAGCTCAATCGAATTATGTGGTCAAATCACAGTAGATCCGATAATCATCGGTAACAGAAATTTTATTAAAACAATAACCTACTTAATTATGGCTGAAATTACCTCAAACGCTAATGTTTCGCAAAAGAAAAGCAATGTAAAATGGGAGCGTATGTGATTTTATTTATTTTCAAGGAGATAATAAACTAGGAATTAAAAGGTCTTTCGCTGGGTACCTGGAACCATGACACGGTTTCAGGAGCTGTAAGGCAACCGTGAAGAAAGACAAAAGACAAGACAAGACTAAAAGAAAAATCTTATATGAGATATCTATACCTACTAATATAATAAGCTGAGCTGAAGAGTTTGTTTCTTTGTTTGTTTGTATGCGCTAATCTTTGAAACTAACAGTCGGATTTGAAATATTGCATTTGATAGGTCAATTATTGAGGAAGGTTATAGGTTATATAACATTACGCTACGACTTAAAGGGGCGGAGCAGTAAGCACAGCTAGTTTGTTATGAACAATTAATTTTTGTTTCAGGAACTTTCAAGTTGAGAAAGGTGGACTTACAAAAGGAAGGATTCAATCCATCAAAAATTACTGATAAACTCTATTACTTAGATGTAAAACTTGGAAAATACCTACCCCTAGGTCCTCAGGAATATGAAAAAATTGCATTGGGTCAAATAAGACTGTGATTTTAGTTTAATTTTGTATTTACATAGTACCAAGTGTAATATGATTAAAATGATAAGTATTAAAAAGCACAAATGGTAAATTAATGTATGTATGTAACTATGTAAAATACTTATTATTCGTATTAGGTAGATACTACTTAGGTAAACAATCTTTTGTACTTAAATTGTTATGGAATGATGTACATATAGATATAAGGATACGCTATAGTATATATATATACATATAGTATAGTATACATATACATGTAAATAAGAACAATATCATAAGTATAAATTTGTTTTATTTTCTTTCCTATGATTCCAGCTTCAAAAATTAATCTAGAAAATATGAAGTTTATTTATAAATTAGGTGTCCAGCTGATAAAAAAAATACCTACAAAGTCTTCCTCAGTTAGCCGAAGATTTTTTGACGATTTCCTAATGAGTGGAGAGCTCTGTTGAAAATCCTCTTTGTACGGTTTGTCGGATAATGTACATAATTTTCTATTATAAAAACCATTGGTACCTGCATGGTCGGATGTGGGGATCGAATTATCAGCTGTGAGCCGACGTTTCACCCATTCGTAAATTACGTTGAGTTCAAGCTTGGAACTAGTAAGCAAGTATTAAACGGTAATAAATTATTTCAGAACTAGCTAGGTATTGTATGTCGATCAATGTCGATAACTCATCAAGTATCTAGATCTATTTATTTTAAATATATTTTGTCTTAGAAAACAAATGACTTCCATCCTCTGGTATTGAGCAAAAGTGGTGAGTCTATGAGTGAAGGCAACCATTGCAACGAGTATGGAAATCCTCACAATACAATCAATATGTAAAAATAAATGCAACGGCATGTAGGTTGATATACTTTTTCACGTTTCTCTTAAGGAACCCTAGGTTGTACCTATAACGCATTCCGTTCCTCAACGTAGGTAGGGGAAGGTAGTACCTACAGTATTGGACACATTTTTAGTTTGCTTCATATTATTTTTTCTAATGTTTTTTTTTTAAAACGGACCTTGGGTATGTCGGTACCCTTGTATATCTACTTAATTATTGTTAGAAAATAAAAACCGGAAACTTTATTATATTTTTTGTAGAGCAGGGGAGTTAGCACAGATTTTGACAGCGACACTTTCGTTTCGGTCGAATGGCCTTGAACAGGCCAAAACGTTCATGTCCAACAAGGACCGGCCAGAGATAGCCCGGCGCCGAGAGGTCCGGCCCAACAATGTGCGGGAAAATTCTGTGTACTTGTCTTTGTCCGGCCAAGCAAATTGCTCGGCATTCTTGTGCAGGGCATGCCCGGTCCGGGCTATCTCTGGCCGGTCCTTGTTGGACATGAACGTTTTGGCCTGTTCAAGGCCATTCGACCGAAACGAAAGTGTCGCTGTCAAAATGTATGCTAACTCGGCTGGTCGTTTTTTTGACTAACCGTTTCAAGAAACAGATTTTTGCTATGTAACGAGCGAACGCTTTTATTCCAGAAGGAAAATCAGTTTTTTTTAAAAACATGTTTCGGCGATTCAACTATTTTTAAAATCGATTCTGTAGTTTCAGAGATTATCCCTACATCAAATCTTATAAACTGTACCTCTTTATAATATTAGTATAGATGAGATACATGCACGCATAACACATGCTTTGGGGTTCCGTGTTATCATATTTAGAACCGCGACATCTTTCGTTTCGACTTGAAGGCCTAACCGACGAATCCATACAGGGCCAGCCAGGGAAGGAATGCACGGCCCAAGTGTAAAGTATAGACACCTAAGAGTAAAACTTGTCTATGATCAATGCAATGTCATTAAAAATATAGTTTTCTTATGTCACATTAACCGCTTACTTATTTTCTTTAAAATCATAACTAAACCAATAATTACAACGTTACATGGTGTCAGAATTATAGAAAAACGTGTTAAAATAAAATACGTGAGAAAATAGTAAAATGGCTACGAACGACGCAGTATCTGGAATAAAGCCGCCAGCTAACCTACAAATTGACTCGGACAAATCAACGTGCTGGAAAAACTGGTTACAACAGTTTGAGTGGTATGCAATCGCTGTTCAACTAGATAAAAAGCCAGCCGAAGTCCAATCAGCAACATTTATGGCAGTGATAGGCTCAGAAGCGATCGAAATATACAACAGTTTTAACCTTAGCGACGAAGATAAAAATAACTTGCAAATCATCAAAAACAAGTTTAAAGAGTACTTCGCACCAAAAACAAATATATCATTTGAAAGATATATATTTTTCAAAATTGTACAAAACGAAGATGAACAATTTAACGAATTTTTAACCAGAATAAAAACTCAGGCAAGCAAATGCGAATTTGACAATTTACTCGATGAAATGCTAAAAGACAAGATAGTGTTTGGAATCCGATCAAATCAAGTAAGAGAGAAATTGTTAACAGAAGATAAACTAAACTTGACCAAAGCTATAACAATCTGTAAAACTAGTGAACAAGCTTCCAAACAACTAGACGAGTTCGAAGGTAAAAATAAAGCAGATAAAGTATTAGCAGTGAGAAATAAAGGTGTCAAAAATAAACAAAATGAATATTTTGACTGCAAGAGATGTGGTACAAACCATAAATGCAGAGAATGTCCAGCATTTAACAAATTGTGTACTAAGTGCAACAGAAATGGTCATTTTGCTAATATGTGCCGCACTAAGAGGAAACATCCCAAACATAAAAATAGAGTGAATACAGTAGAAGAAAACTCAAATAGTTCTGAAGATGAGGTATACATATCAGCTATAAGAGACGGAGAAAAGAAAGACTGGACAGAAAAAATACAAGTTGGTAAGGTGAAATTCATTGCCAAACTAGATACAGGAGCACAATGCAACGTGTTACCGAGACACTTAATGAACAAAACGAAGACAAGTCTGAAACCAAGCCGAACAAAAAATTTAATAAGTTACACAGAAGATAAAATGGCAGTTCTAGGCGAAGCAGAGCTACTTTGTAAAATAAAAAATGAAGTAAACAACATTATATTCAAGGTAGTTGAAGAAAAGGTTACACCGATCCTAGGACTTAATACCTGTGAAAAGTTGGAACTTATTGCAAGGGTGAAAACACTGAAGGAAAGTGAATGTAAAGATGACATATTTGAAGGTTTAGGCTGTTATAAAGATTACGAGTATGATATTGACCTAATCGAGAACCCAAAACTTGAAATTAAACCATCAAGAAGAATTCCACATGCTATAAGAGACGAGGTAAAGCAAGAACTTGACAGAATGGTGAAATTAGATGTCATAAAACCAGAAACAGAGCCTACCCCTGCTGTCAGTCCTATGGTAATTGTAAGACAAAAAGGTAAAATAAGAATCTGTATAGATCCATCAGATGTAAATAAAAACATACTGAGACGTCATTTTCCACTTACTACTATAGAGGAAATTTCAGCTGATATTAAAGGTTCTAAATTCTTTGCATTATTAGATTGCACAAAAGGATTCTGGCAGATTAAACTTTCAGAAAGAACACAAAAAATATTAACTTTTGCTACCCCATGGGGAAGATATTCTTTCAGGAGACTTCCGTTTGGAGTATCATCAGCACCCGAAATATTCCAAGAAATTTTAACAAATTTGCTCAGTAAATTAAAAAATGTAAGAGTATCAATCGATGACATTTTTATATATGCAAAATGTAGAAAAGAACTACAAAAAACCGTTAGTGAAGTCATAGAAACACTAAAGAAATCAGGCTTCAAACTTAATAAAGACAAATGCATTTTTGAATCGGAAAGAATAAAATTCCTGGGGCACATTGTTTCAGCAGACGGACTAGAAGCAGACCCAGAAAAAGTAGAAGCTATACAGGCAATGAAGACACCAACGAACAAAACAGAGTTTCAGGAAGCTACAAACTGACAATGGAACACAATACATGTCTAGAGAATTCAAGATCTTTCAAAAAGAGTGGAAATTTAACCATGTCACATCCAGTCCACATCACCATCAAGGCAATGGGCTCGCCGAAAAAGCAGTTCAGGTAGCCAAGAACATATTAAAAAAATGTAGTATTGACAAGTCCGATGTTCAACTTGCTTTATTAAACTGGAGAAATACACCAAGAAATGATATTTTAGGTTCACCCAACCAACGTCTATACTGCAGAATAACAAGATCTCCGTTACCTACAAAAGACAGTAACCTAAAACCAAAAATAATGCAAGGAGTCACAGCTGAACTAAAACGATTAAGAGAAGAACAAGCCAACTACAGTAATAAGCACACTAAAAGACCAGACAATTTTGAAATGAATGAAAAAGTCAGACACAAAGTTGCTCATCGGCAATGGGAAGGGGCAAGAGTGGTAGAAAAGCCTGAAGGTCTACCAAGATCTGTAATCATTCAAACTGATCAAGGCCAAATCCTACGTAGAAACTACAGTCATCTGCACAAGACACAAGCAGACATTACCAGCAACAGAGTGGTAGTTCCTGAAACTAAATACACAGGTGAACCAGCAGTACAACAGGATTCAGCACAAGAACAATCATCAGCTGTTCCTAAGTCACCCCCAGCATCAACAAGCTCGTCACCAAACACTTCTAATCATTTGCAGAAGTCAAACCTGGATCAACCAGCGACAGTACTAAGATCATCAAGATTTGGTAGAATAATTAAACCAATAAATAGACTTGATCTTTAATAATACTTAAATTAGTAATTACAATATTATTTTATAAGTTATATTAAGTTGTGCTGTGCAATTTATGATTATAGGTATAATTAGTTAATCATTAACATAATAGTAGGTTTTGCAAACTATCTATAATTTATTATTATTTTCATGATAATTAAAAATTAATATGTTGAGTCAAAATGTAAGTTTAGAAAACAATGTTTTTAGTTTACAAAGATATTAAGTTGTGCTGTGCAATTTATGATTATAGGTATAATTAGTTAATCATTAACATAATAGTAGGTTTTGCAAAATATCTATAATTTATTATTATTTTCATGATAATTAAAAATTAATATGTTGAGTCAAAATGTAAGTTTAGAAAACAATGTTTTTAGTTTACAAAGAAAGGGAGATGTAAAGTATAGACACCTAAGAGTAAAACTTGTCTATGATCAATGCAATGTCATTAAAAATATAGTTTTCTTATGTCACATTAACCGCTTACTTATTTTCTTTAAAATCATAACTAAACCAATAATTACAACGTTACACCAAGTGTGTCCAACAGCATAATGGCCGACCCAGCAGTTTGCTCGGCATTTTTAGTGTTGGACATTCTCGGGCCGTGCCGATGACAGTAGTTTCTATACAACCAATAAATTGCAAAAATAATTGTTCTAAGTTTCCTCATTCTGGTCAAAATAAAAAATGTAGCGGGGGGTCCTATGTATGCTAACCATAAAAATTCTACCAAAAATATTTCCGAGGCGGTTTTGAAAAAGAAACTGGTTTGCTGTTCTTTTAACATGGACCATAACGCTATATAGTTTATACAGTAGACTGATATTGTACAGACTGTCGAATCAATGTTTGAATGAATGAATATAGTATGTACGATTTACGCCTTAGGAATAAAAAACCGTTTCTTTTATCACTGCTTTTCGAAGCAGTTTGTTGATTTATAAAACGGGTTACGTTCCGTTTCACGTAAAATACGAAACGACCCAGCTCTAATTTTTTGACTTATTGATCCAAAATTATCTTTTTTTTTTTTCGTTTAATACCGGACAACGTATGGTAGTATCGGACAATTTTTTTAATATGTTGTAAAATACTTTTACGGGTAACTATAAATTTAACAGGTTTAGTTTTAATCTAAAATTTTGTAATTATGTACTAGATTGATGAAAATATTACGTTACAGTTTGTTTCGTTAATTATCGGACAAAGTTGTAGGTATATTATCGGACAGGTTAACCGACTACACAAATAAATGTATATCATTTTTATACGTTTATTGGAACCAAATTAAGTATTGCATAATAAAACAAATAAAAAAAATATTTCAGCACGATCGTTCAATGTACTTTTGGGAACTTTGAAGTACAAAGCGGCTTGTCTCTACTGATTAGGTAGGTACTCATATACTCTTTGGGTTATGGCTATGCTGTGAATCGTCAGCCAATATCCAGTAGAAACGTTGTACGGATGGACATTTGGTAGGAACCTAAGATTTTATAAGACGATGCGTGGCCCAGGCGTCGTCTTACAAAATCTTAGGTAGGAACCCTACAATAAGTGGCGCGAAATCTTATAGACTTTGAACTTTGAGCGGGAAACAACTTTTAATATTGACAGTTCTTTCATTCGGTTAGGTACGTTCCGAAAATATAGAGAATATTTTCTGAATGAATATTAAACATAATACCTATGTTATATAAATGTTTGAAGTAATAATTATAGTTAACGTTACATAATTCTAAGGTATTCAATATTAATGGTCTTTAATTACTATACATACTAATATTTTGTAAGAAATAATTAAATTAATGTAATGAATGTGACCAGGTAAAATGTAAAATGAAATGTACCGAACGAACTTCACATGTTGTTCAGTTGTTGTCAAATCAACAAATAATGTAGAATTCGATTAATTCGCTTTTTTGCAATTTACGATTTACGTTGGGTGTTAATTATTCACATATAGTGCTCGTAACAATAGCCATTATTGAAGCGGGTGCCACTGGCCGCCAAAGGTCAATGTGAGGCTAGTATCACTGGTGTTATCAGTGTTGTATTGATTGAGTGGGAACGCTGGGCCGTCGCTGGATAGCCGCATTCGGCCGCCTTTCGTGGCGAAAAGTAGTTATAATGTTGGTTGTGTTAAGTGTTATATGTGCTTCTATCGCTGCATGGTGGACGGGCACACCAGGTTCCGGTTTATTACTTGCCGCCGCCCTTCTTTTAGCTTTATATAGGCACCACCGTTGGATCTATGTCGCTTTTAAAACGGCCCCCAGAGATATCAAGTGAGTACACGTCATCAAAGTTCATCATTATAAAGAATATCAATAAATTACTTTCTAACTTTCACTATAGGTACTTTTTAAATATGTATACCTACTTTTATTGTTAGCCATCTAATTCAACTTCTCATTTAGAAATACTGATTTAACATTGCTCCTACTAAATCTCTAAATATCCATATGATTCTAACATGATATAGCATACCCATTTATTTATTTATTCCAATTGGAGTATGTGACTAAATCTAAAACTTGATACTTGCCCTAAATAGTATGTACCTAACTACTTATGAATATGCTATTAGTTAGTGAAGTTTGTCTAGTTACATATTAATGTGTTCCAATGAAAAAAAAAATAGTTTTTTTTATCAGACAGCCACCCTTAATACCTACTTCAATTTATTTTGTTAATTACTTAAATGATTGAGTTAAGCTTAGTTTTCCAATTAAAAACCTGGAATACTACTTTAATAATAGACTGTGATTAGATAATAAAACCATAAAAAAATCATTTTATCTTTAGAAATCCATTCAAGTATGTACTTAATGTAATTAAAATTATTGTTGCTAAGGCTTAATAACAAACTATTGGTAGGTAAGTATTTTTTTTTATAATTATGGTCGATATTAGCAGACTCTTCTAGACTCTTGTTTAAACAGTTAAAACTGAAACCTAAACATCATAATTTCTCATTTTTCTTTTATTCTGATTTGCAGCCCACAGTTAGAAGCCAGGATTACTAGGTTTATTACCCAACCACAGCTGAAACTCATTGGAACTGGAAACTATTTTTTTTTTCTAATAGTTAAATTGTGAAAGTTCTCACAGCATTTAGGTAGGTACTTAAATAGAATATCCGCAAATAAGAATTGATTTTTTTAAAGATATATATTTGACTAATTCCAGGGCTTTAATATGTTATGTAAAGATATTATGGCTAACAAAGAAGTTCAATAAGAAGAATTGGTCTATATCTGATATGTTTCATGATACTGTTCAACTTCATCCAGACAAGCCTTGTTTCCTGTTTCAAGATGAAGTGTGGACATTTAAACAGGTGTGTACTTTTATTCTAATGGCTCTAATAAAGTTATTAATGTTGTTATGGTGCTGCCAATGTATTATGAAAACTTTTCAAATAAAGCAAGGGTAGGAACTTTATTCAATTAACAACATTAATTTTCTTTTTTGTTTCTTCACATGTTGCCTTACAGCTTCCTAAACCATGTTATTGGTCCAAGAGTACCTAACAATTGGCCAGTTCTGTTGAAGTATATTTAGATTGAAAAGCCTCTAAGTGTGGTTGGTACATGACTGGGTTCGAACCATAGTCTGTCTAGTTAATACCAGACTTTGTCAGTAATAGTAATAATAAATAATAATGGTTTGAAATAATATGCACTGCATCAGACTAGCCTAAAGATATGCATCAATTATGAATCCATTTGGATTTTATTACCATGTAGTATGCAAGGTTCAAGATCATTTGGTTCTATGGATATGGAATTATTCATGAAATTATTTTTCTTGCTCAGTTTATCTAACAACATATAAATTAACCTTGTATTTATCTAATTGAATGTTATTATTATAGTGTGTTCATAATAAGAAAAGAAAATAAAGTTACTTTGTTTTTAGAATGGAAGTGCTTATAAAAAAAACAAGGCACAATGTCTAAATTTGCTTAATCATTAAGGGATTTTTGTCAAAATAATTATTTTATCACACAATTTGTGTAATTATCTATTCTAAAGAAAAAAATATTTAAGACGAAGTAATAAGTAGGTACCATCACCTTTGTTTTTAATTAATTTTCTATTTGAAAATAATTTATTTCAATTTACTATACAAAAACCTAAATATGAAGAACTCATGCACTTTCACAAACAAACTTTAAACTGTCCCCATTCCATATCAAGTTTTTACAGTTTTTTATTTTTTATTTTTTTTTTACTTATTGTTTTATTGCATTTATAAAATAAGTAATAATTAGTAAAATTTATAGTGTCTTTATATTTTTCAGATTGAAGATTTTAGTTTACGAGTGACTGCAGTATTTAAAACTCAAGGAATCACTAGAGGAAAGACAGTTGCTTTGCTGATGCCCAACTGTCCCCAGTTTCCAGCACTGTGGTTGGGTACCAGTCGTTTGGGAGCAATTACACCCCTCATCAATACAAATCAAAGGGGAAATGCTCTATTGCATTCTATAGCTGTGGCTAATTGTGACGCTGTCATATATTCTGAGGAATTTCAATCTGGTAAGGAATCAATGTAGATAAAGCGCCAGTTCAGACTGAATTTCTTTTAATTTCATGAATTCCAATATATAAAGCTGAAGTGTTTGTTAATCTCAGGAACAACCAGTCCTATTTGAAAATTGTGTTAAATAGCCTCGTTATTGAGGGAGGTTATAGGCTATCGGCCTTATTCATAAACGTTTATTAGCAACGTTTTTGTTAAAATGTGTTTTGTCACTCTCTAACAAACCTGTCTTTACTAATAATAGAAAGAAACAAAACACACTTTAACAAAAACGTTGCTAATAAGCGTTTATGAATAAGGCCGTATACCTATAATAACAGGCTATAACTACTATCATGGAAACATTGTTTCATAGTGTACAGTGTTTAAAAACAATAACAGAATTTCTTTAACATTGTAATAAAATTTTTAATATGCATTTAAGCCAAAGGCTTTTCATGAAGAAAATGAACAGTTACTAGAAATCAGTATTGTTTTTTGCCTCCAAACAATGTACTATACATACTATTATTTATCATGACAATTAACTTTATCCTATCTTGTTTATATTTATAACAAGTTATATATCTATGTTTCCATTTGATATATGAAACCAAATTTTTGCATTACTTTTAATCAATAGTTTATAGCTGATTATCTATCTATTCTATACTAACATAATAAATGCAAAAGTGTATTTCTTTGTCCTTCTTTCACATCAAATCAAAACAACGAATTGACATGATTATGAGGGTCGGAGAGTGACATAGGCTAGTTTTTATCCTGGGAAAATATCTCATTCCCTTACTCGATATAAAATTTTCTCTACCCATTTGAAGCCAGGGTAAGGTCCCTGGTATTTAAATAATTGAAATATAACATTAACAAAGTCATGTTGTTGGACCAATGTCTAACAACAATAGATTAACAATATCAGTCAGACTCAAGAAAAATATTTAGTTGAAAATAAAATAATTTATTCAAATTTTGAATACAACACCCAATACAAGTGAAATAATAGTACATTGTGATACAAGTGTGCTATGTTGGTCATTACGTACGAGGCGGTATTTTCAGCGCGAGCCACTAGGCGAGCGCTATTATAAAGCTCAGTATGTAATGACTAATGCACATACGTTTCATACGACGTTTTTCAACACACTTGCGAGGAAAAAAACAAAAACATTTAATTATTAAAACAATTAATGAAAGTATAATTCTCAAATGTTATGTTTTTTCCCGCGTCTCGCGCTAAATAAAGCACGAGTAACCTCGCCAAACAGCCAACAAAGTCGTGGTTAAAAATAAAAACTGTATTATGCGTTTAAATTAAGAATAAGAGTGTGTCCAACACATACAATTTGCAATCTTGTACGAATTTAACTTCATTGGGTTATATTATAACTCTTGTGCTGTAATGTAAAGTAAAAAGCACGCGTGTTTAATATATGGGATTATGGGTCAAGCAAGTGTGTTGAAAAACTCTTTACATTTACATCTACATAGGTATAAATTCCTACTTATAAAATGTATACAAGTACATAAAATGTACTTTTACTAGAATCTGTTTTTTGTTTAATTTCAATAACTTAAAGGGTTCTATAGAAAACCAAAAAAATGCTAATGGGATCGGGTGAGCAGTGATCCAGGAGCAAAGTCAGGGCTGTACACTAGTATTAAATACATGTTTTATTTTTAGCCATTCAAGATGTATCGAAACAGCTCAATCCATCAGTTACGCTCTATAAGTTCTCACACAGAGCATTAAACACATCTGCTCCGAAAGACACTGAAGCAATCGGAGATGGTCCTATAGATTTAACATCATTACTTGAAAGAACACCGCCAGCCAAGTGGACACTTGCTGAAGGGGATGGATTTAATGGGAAGCTGTTGTATATTTATACATCAGGCACGACGGGATTGCCAAAAGCAGCTGTTATTTCTAGTTCAAGGTATAATTCTCATCCCAATTCTAATGGAATACAAGTATAATTTTGTACATATTAAATAGCATAAATTATTTTTTCAGAATTGTTTTCATGGCGTCAGGAATTTATTATTTATGTGGTTTAAAGCAATCTGACGTCGTATACTGCCCGTTACCGCTTTACCACACGGCAGGCGGTATTATCAGCGTGGGTCAAGCGTTAATATTTGGAGTGACTGTTGTATTGAAACCTAAGTTTTCAGCTTCACAATTTTTCCCTGATTGCATAAAGTACAATGCTACAGTAAGTAATATTTTTTATCTACCCTCATATCGTAAAAGTCGAATTATAATATAAACTTCAAAACGAATTTATATTGACATACTTTATAAACACAATACCGAAATAAAATTAAGAAATTACTTTTGGCTCTAACAAAATATGTTATAAAGTATTTTTTTTACCATTACGATACAGGTAAATCCAAAAAGTTTATATCACCAATTCTATCATTTATTTATTTCTAAGGGAACGCATATGCATGCAGTTCGCGCCATTTTTATAGCATTACAAAAAAGTTTTCATTCCAATTTTTACTTGTCTATGACAGCGCCCGCTTTGACGCATGCACAGTGATGTGCTAGGTTTTGGCGCCACTCATTGAATATGATTTGTTGTAGTTACTGAATTTCGTGGATATTTTATTTAGTAGGTTGAATCCCAATGTACGAGAGTAGATAAAGTAGTGTATGAAACTGCATATAACTAAAATTAAAACACTCGTGTGATACTGTTAAAAACCTCGCCTAGCGGCTCGGTTCTTAAACACACACTCGTGTTTTAATATCCCTCATTATACAACACTTTCATAAACTACTATAAATACATAGTCATATTAGCAAATTTTTTTTTCATATACAAACACAATGCGTTAAGGACATGACACATAACAAACAAACCTGAATTTTTAGATACAAAATGTTTTACACTACTTAATATTTAAACACAGCCAGTTTGATTAGGAACACTCTTAACGAACAGGACAATTTTTTTATTTTGTCGTAATATGTTAGTGACATGTAATATGAACTAAGAATTATTTTTATATGAAGAAGACTTCATTCTCTGTCCAAGGCCTATCGTGAATAATGTAAATTAAATCCATAAAAAATCTAACAACAAAATAAATTTCAGGTTGGTCACTACATTGGAGAAATGTGCCGCTACGTTCTTGCCACACCGTCCTCTCCTACTGACACTCAGCACAAAGTAAGAGTTGTCTATGGAAATGGGATGAGGCCGCAGGTAATCATTTATTGTGTTTTATTAAATTTAATTAATTATGTTGCTTGTATCGCGGGTGTAGCCTATCGGCCTTATTCATAAACGTTTATTAGCAACGTTTTTGTTAAAATGTGTTTTGTTTCTTTCTATTATTAGTAAAGACAGGTTTGTTAGAGAGTGACAAAACATATTTTAACAAAAACGTTGCTAATAAACGTTTATGAATAAAGGCCTAGGTTTATTCAGTGTATTTACCTCTGTTTTTAACCGATGAAATAGTACCGATTTTGACGACTTTTTTTAAGGATAAGGGAATTTCTCGACATTATCTCACAGACATGACGCAAATCGGTTCAGTAGTTTTTTAGAAATTCAGTAATTTGCCTCTGTTTACGGCTGAAAATTATATATCGGTTGCGAAGTTTATTTTCGTATCGACGATGGTCTAGCGGTTAAATGTATGGGGGGGTGCAGCGCTGCATGCACATGGTTCAAATCCCATTCACATCGGTATTTTTTATTTTTGCATATTTTTTTTAGTTTTAGTTATATTATAAACCTAAACACAAATAAACGTATTATTCGCACCTCCTTACTTTATTTACGATATCAAATTATTATTTGTATGATGCAGAAACAGAGAGAGGAGGCCACACAGTCTGCCTGAGTGGCTGAGTCGCAAATACGAGCATTTCTCTGATTATAAAATACAATAGTTATGAAAGGTTATTAATAGAACATAAGAGAATTGGTTGGTCGGTGGGCTACAAATAATCTTCAATCTCCGTCAAACAAAACTAATAATTTTAATCCCCTGCATGATTATGCTCCTGTCGCTCTGGTGATAATGTTCAAAGTACATACCTTTCTGTCGGTGATTATTTCACTATGGTAGTATATTAAAATTTGTTCTAATGTTCCTTTTTGTTCATATTGCAGATTTGGAACGAATTCGTAGCAAGATTCAAAATTGAACGCGTCTCAGAATTCTATGGAGCAACTGAAGGAAATGCTAATATAAGTACGTAAATATTGTCTCAGTATGATTATTCAAATTATTTGAAGGAAGACAACTGCTAGCCATGTGTCCTTTATTCATACATAAGATGCATTTATGTAATGCATAAATATGTATATGAACTGATGGATGGATTGTCTTAGGAACCGGTAGCGCTCTAGAATTACTACGTCAGAGTACCTAGCGAAAGCTTTCTCATTTCGCTGATGTTTTTTTTAAACTTCTTAGCGATTGGCCTGTTCTGTTAAAATATTTTAAGATCGAAAGGTCTTTTAAGTTTTTCGGACTATGTAGGTACCTAAGTTTGAAATTTAAAAAAACTTATTGGTACGTGGGAGCGTTTCAACCTCTCCGCGACCCATACACTTTCGTTAAATCATATGCTTTTATTTTGTTTTAGTTAATTTGGACGGACAGCCCGGCGCAATAGGATTTGTGTCTCGTATCATACCACGCGTGTATCCTATAGCGATTATCAAAGTGGATCAGGAAACTGGAGAGCCCATACGAAATGATCAAGGTTTGTGCCAGGTACGCATGATATTTTTAATTCATTCATTTATTTATATACGCTGTCTATCTTTCTATGATCGCTTATTTGTGCAGTTTATATCAGAGTCAAAATATCCGTGTCCAGTTACAGATACATTCAAGCAAATCACATTATTTCTAGTATTATCACACTTTCTAACCACTGCACTTAATAATCCGTAATTTTTTTCACAATAAAAAAAATGGAGACATTAAATATATACTATGTAGCTTATTATTACATTAACAAACCATGTAAACGATTTGCACGAAATTTGGTACTTTTCTTGGATTATATTTGTTACTTATTTTAGAATAAATGCGAAAATGTACCTACTCCCATTTATTTATTTTGTCACGAAATTAGTAACTTTCTAATTTAAATTGTCATTAAACAGGTAGCAGAGCCAAATGAGCCGGGTGTATTTATAGGAAAAATATCGGACAACCCATCGCGCGCCTACCTCGGTTATGTGGACAAGAGTGCTTCCGAGAAGAAGGTTGTGCGAGATGTATTCGCCCATGGCGATTCTGCATTTATATCAGGTAAAAAATACTGACTGAATGTGAACCATGTTACTAGAAGCTCAGACTAAGCCGTATGACATAGGGACCGTTAATTAATATTTTAGACGTTATGCAATGGTGTCAAAAATCATCAGAATTTAGCAGAGGTAATTTAAAAATCGGAAGACACTGACTAAGACTTTCATTACTTCCCCATTATTAATTTTGACAAAGATGTCGCTGCATTACAATCAGTTACTGTTGCGGGCACTAATTAAAATTTAATTAATATTAGATATAAATTCCAAAGTGTTTTGTTTGTCCTTCTTTGTCAAAACAGAGCAATGGATCGACGTGATTTTTTTGCACGGAGATCGTGGTAATCCTTTGGGATAACTTCTTATTGTGTCACATTTTAAAAATTTCCACGGGCCAAGGGGCGGAAAGCTAGTGCTCCATAAAACATGTGACTTTTTTTCTCAGGTGACATATTGGTTGCGGACGAATTGGGTTACCTATACTTCAGAGATCGTACTGGGGACACGTTCAGATGGCGCGGAGAGAACGTCAGTACTACTGAAGTGGAGGCTGCCGTCTCTAGAGTGGCGGATCAAAGAGACGCTGTAGTGTATGGTGTCTTGGTATGTTTATAATAACAACAGGTTTTGACCTTCCATGAGCTCACCGTCCAGTTTATAGGGCTGAAACTTGAAAATGAAGTGCATTTCTAAATATATATATATATATATATATTTCTGTTTAAAAAGTGACAGACTTGTTTAATATGCGCGATTGGCTAAATGTAGACTATGTAGGCAATGGTCGTGATTGCGTCTTTTTGTGCCAAATCTATCACAATAATTCAGGAATATGTGATTAATTAATTTCCTCACCCCAGGTTCCGAACACTGAAGGACGCGCCGGTATGTGCGGCATAGTCGACATCGATGGAACTCTCGAGCTGGACAAACTTGCGATAGATCTTGCCAAAGACTTACCAGCGTACGCCAGACCCATATTCATAAGAGTGATGAGTAGTTTGGATATGACTGGTGAGTTCATAATTTTTAATACAGTTGTAAAAGATAATACATATAATCAAAATAATCAGTATACTTTTTGAATAATTTAATAGTCATACACTATCTAAACTCGTGCAATAGGGAAATAATAAATTAACGCAAATCCTAAATTATGACGCTGATTGACGCTAAAATCCAGCAGTCCACCGCGCGCCGCCACAGACTATAATATATATACAAATTAATTGATTTATTAAAGTATAGATTTTTGGCATATTAGAGACGAAAGTAATTAAAATATGTTCATTATTCATTATAATTCGATTTTGTAATATAGACGTGAGTAGATAAAAAGCTTTTTAAAACAATTATTTACCTTCATGGTGATTTACGGCCAGCTTCAACAGTTAAAATATTTTATTGATTAACATCCGTTAAGCAAGGTATTTTACTATAATTTATGTTTGCACAAAGTTTTTAATTACAACACAACTTTTGAATGTTTAAATATTTTATTATCTATTCCAGGTACATTTAAGATGAAGAAAAACGATTTGCAAAAGGAAGGCTTCGATCCGTCTAGAATTAAGGACAAAATATATTATTTAGATCAGAAATTAGGAAAATATTTACCACTCGGTATTGATGAGTATGAACAAATTATTTCTGGAAAAATACGATTGTAATAAAAATAATTCATGTACTAAAAGCTTCCGATTAGTTTTTAGTGCCGGTGCTGAGGTGTACTTCTTTGCGAAACATAAGTAACGCTGTTGACTTAATTATATTACAATTACTTGAAATGAAAAAGAAGTACTTAAAACAATTATTTATACGATATTTACGTATTCGTTTGTTGCTCATAAAATTCTATTTGAAGCTTGACATAATCCAAACGTATCTATGAGTTAATAGAACTTGAAAATGTAAAACTGCTTGGGATCTATTTTATAATGGGCTTACATAGTGTAACGAGGGATTTTTCGATACAAGTGTTATTATTTTAGTAGTTTTAGTATGGTGTCGGTTAAGAGTATTAAGTGCAAAATAATTTATAATAATTTTTAAATACTGTTATGGTTGCATTCAAAACAACGTTCAAAATATAACAATTTTAATTTATTTTAGATTAGTCTGTTGGTTTCTATAAACATTAGTAGAACTAAACTTTGAATCTCATTTTTTTAAATTAATGAGCACACAAACAAAATAGTTGTTGATGATATGGCGATCGTCAAACAACTACCTGTGTACATTATTTTTTAAGTACACCCACCTGTAGTGAAATTTGACCCATTCTATAAATATTCGTTCAAATATGTCAATTTGCTTTTTATTTTGTATTGTTTCTTGTAAAAACGACAACATCATCATAAAACAAGAAGAAAGACACGTCGGAATTCACTGCAGGCTAATTTACCCGAGACCTAGTTTGAATTAATTCGCAGAATCGTTATTGTTTGGCGACCGCTATGTAGTATAGAAACGGTTGTTATCTTCAAAGTACCAATCATTGATAGAAGGAAGTTTGTGATATTGGATAATAACAAGTTATTTGGTACTTGGTCGGCTGTGGTACTTTCGTCTTAACATTTATTGTATTTTTTTTATCTTTGGAGCTATAATACATTAACGGTTTACGTTATGGTGGTTGTGATAAAGTGGGATAAATATTATTGTTAAGTCTTCCTTAATGGATTCGTAAAGGTTTTTTTAAATACACTGTCAAATTCTTTAGGTTTCCTTAGTTTTCCTATGACATTCCGCAAATGGCAATCACAACATTATTTTGGCGATTTTAAATAAAATGCCATTAAGATGGTTGACACTCACTTATCGCCTCGGCCCGCATCAACATATGCAACGCGAGTCGTTGTGATTTCTTTATAAGGTCGAGTTCACTTAACACACACTTGTTAACATCGCACTCGGAAGGGGTTAAATTCTGCCATATTTTCTGTTTGTTCTTACTTCCAGTCGCCTCTGAAATAAGGTTTGCGTTACTATGAAGTACTTCACATAAATGTGAATTGGGAAATCAATAATAATATAATAACCCTATTATAGTCGTAACCGCGCCGACAGCTTAAAGGTATAATATCCCGTCGGAAATATCTTGGCATCTAAAAAAAAGGGCCTAGCAGCGGCAAACTACTTACGGCAAAAAATTAGACTTATGATTTATAAAAAAAATATTTGTCAATTTATTGTTTACTTTTTTTTATTTAAAAAATTAAATAAAACTCATAATTTTAATATAATGGGGGAAGCGCATTCTTTTGAGATATTTCCGACGGGTATAGTACTGAGTAGCAAAAGTCTCATAGGACATTAGGACTAGGTTATGCTGATACAATGTTGTAGCTGTAAGTGTGCGTCAACCTTTAGAAACAGAGTGTATTGATTGCCTTCTCTTCCTTTCAATTTTTGAGACCTATATAATATAATAACCTTATCAACATTATAATTTCAATTCCATAAAGCCATGTTGAATATTATTATTATGTAAAAAAATGACAACTTTAATTTAAATGGTAATGTTCTTTTGAATTTTAATGGAATAGTTAATAATAGTAAGAACAAATAAATAATAATATGTATGTATAATAATGTTTAAAGCACAATTTACAAAAATATGCATTTATTTTATGGAAAATAATGACTTAGAATGTTAATATTTACAGTTACAAAATAGTTGATGGTTTAAGCAATATAATAATGTGTTTTATATGTAATTTAATTTATGTGTATATTTTGTTGAAAATTGACAAACATATTTTAGATAACTGTCACTTTTTTCTTATAAGACTGAATTCTATTTTCATTTAAATTTCTTCCTATTTTCAAATTAATATTATATGGTAAGCTTTTAAAATGAAATATAATATATATTTACATTAAAGGCTATTGTGTTTTTATTCATGTATCAACAGTTGCCCCATTTCATCTGAATACAAATACCAATGTCATAATTTTCAAACATCTCGCATAATAAAAGACAAAACGGTTGTTGCTAAGCTTTAATTTAAAAATAAATTTGAACAATATTATATTATATTAAATACTGTATAAATTAAGTTATAGAATCTAATATAAAATACATAGTTTCTTCAAACCAATATAATTTATCCAAGCTTCTAAAAAAGTACACTTAGTAAATACTTTATTATAATGTTCATTATTATATTTAAAACCAACTTAAAAGTATATTTATAAAATAGGTGTTCTATTTAGTCACTCACTATTGTTTCTATCTACACTTAAAATCCAATACTTATATTTTAGTGTACAACACAACATAATATTCACGCAGCATAGTATATATGTCGCCGCCAAATGGTTAAAACAGCCATTCAATTGGATGGCTAGGCATTTCATTAAATGGCGGCATTCAATTCAATGGCTAAAGGATGCTTAGCCAAATTATTGAAAGAGACGTTTAACATAAGGGCTGAACGTCACATCCTCTTGGTTGTTCGTCGTATTCGTTTATGTAGACTCAAAAATGTGTTTAAAACTAGTGTCCGGCTCATTATTTGTAGGTAAATTCATTATGTGTTACTTTTTCTTTTATTATACTGTCTATTTTAGTTCAAAACAAAACACTTTACATAAAACAATACACACAAACAATCTGCTGCTGACGCCATACTTGTTAGATAGAGACTGTTAGCGCTATAGTGGCAAAATAAGGAACTAAATTTTGGTTTAGTCATTTCTAAAGAGCTAGCTTCAAACTTCTGTGGTATCGCATATGGGAAGGAGACAGGGACTTTTGGGCCTAAAGTGATTTGAGTTGTAACAAGTTAAAATACATTTAAAAAGAATACAAAAATGTAAATAGATAAATAAATAGACCAATTTACAATGTAGGTAATTAGAAAAAATAAAATAAGTACATAATACTAGCGATTAATCAATTGAAAGTATGACAAGAAACTATAACAGATGAGTGACAGATGCAAAACAATGATTTACACACTTATTCAATTTCTCTAATTACTTTTTAGCTGGTGAACTGGCAGGAGGGGAAACTACAGGTAACTATTGGCCACTCTGTCTAATCTTCTAAGAGTCTTGGCTTGCTTTGAAGCAAATCATCTTGCAATGACTGTTAATGACATATTACTATCTCATAATAAAACATTGTAAAAATAAACTAGCAATGCTACAATTTTAAATGTAGTGAAATACTTGTCATAACAATCAATGCAGGTCTAATTTAAAAAATAGCAGTCAATATGATAGATAATATGCTCTAGGCTGGTAGGTATAAACTTTGGGAGTCTCAATAGCTACACAGTACTGGATACTAGTGTTTTGGTGAGACCAATATTGTAACCACAACAATGTGGTGCAAGTATATGTATCAGTAACCAGAAGTTTAAACTTTCAATAAAATATAGTAAAAACAATTTGGTTAAGTGTGTTTTCATATAAATAGACTATCATGCTACTTCTTACTCTTTATAATGTTCTGTGATCCTAACCACTATGATACACCATAATAGTATGCGCATGCGCGTTAACTGTCAAGTAACTCGCACATGCGCTTGTCCATATTTTCATAGAGTTTAATGTGGCTGTATAAGATATATCCTGTACCCATTCTGCATTTAAAAAAAAGCAAAACATTACGATATCGTTTTTGTATGAAAACTTCGGTATTGTAATACATTACAGTATCGAAGTTTGACATATTACAGACGCGTGCGTGTATATACAACATATCATTATGAAGTATAATTTGATTTTGTAATAGAGACTTTACAATATAAGAGTAGATAAAAACACTTATTATATATAGGTCGCACTACATGAAGAGTGCTGGAAAATCACCTGGTGAAGTCTTAATATTACAGCCACTAACGGCATTTATGACTCCATCTATTATTTGTCAGATAATAAGTTGTAAATTTCTTGTCACAACATGCACACTCCCAATCTGGTGCTGTTCCTTGACACTCTGCAAAGTGTCTGAAAACTTCATCAAAAATTAAATAAAATAATTCAAATTCTATACCGCATGGCAAACATTTTATTTTTAACCATGGTATTGTGTCATTATACATGCATTTTGTAGCATGGGCAATTTTTGATGGATTTATGAGCATAAAAGAAAATTTTTGCATGGGAGTCAGTAATTCTTCTATGTGCATATCAAAGCAGTCCTTGTAATTTTTTGTACCAATAAAGATATCTGTTTCAGGCACATCATGATATAGTTTTCTAATGTACTTATATTTATTTAAGTAATATTGATATTCACCTGGTGTTAATATATTAGGCGCTTCAGAGACATCTAACATAAACTCATTAAGGATAGTCTGAGCATATTCCATATTGAGTGGTTTGTTATCATTCTTTACATTATTTTCAATATAACTTTGAAGTTGTTTTATATAGTCAATTATACATTGCTTAGACAGGTTATCTGCTTTTAAATCACTTTTTTTGAAATAAATATTTCTTACATTAAATTTTTCATTTAAGTCTCTAGATGAGAAATTACCCTTCTTTTTCAAATTCACCAAGGTGTATTCAATGTTGCTTGTATTATGTCTCATACATTCAAACCCAGGTAGAGTTATTGATATCATTACATTAGGGCAATTCAGAACATATTTTAAGTTTATTTCCTTGGCACATATTATTTTAGAGTCAGTCTCACTAATAGTAAACATGGTGTTTTGTGATAATGGGTGTGGCTGTGGGTGTCTATATACTAGGTGATTAAGCTGCTGTCGAGAACATTTTATCTCCATTGCAACCTCTGTAGATGGTCTTTTTTGCCTTTCCAGTTTCTTCTTATATTCTTGTACGCGAGGTTTCATTTCATCTTCTGCAAATTTTAAACTGTATCCTAAATATTGCTTTAAATGTGAGCAGTGATCATTAAGAGCCTTATCAAGATCATAGCCTTCTATTGTTTTAGATGTTTTAACTATTTCATCGAGTAGATTCCAATGAGGCCAACTCTTTAGGCTTTTCTTCATAATATTCATGTATATATCTATTTCTAGTTCATTTTTAGTCTTAATACATATACCAAATTCTTTTTTTAACATTTTAACAATATGGCTGTTTGAAAGAAATGCTTGTTCATTTTCATTGTCCATAACACTTGCCAGGGTTTTCACAGCATATAGCAGTACATTTTCTAAAATAAAAATATTCTAAGATAAGTTAGGCTCCTTCTAGTTCTAGCATATATACTATACTAATACAAGCAAAGTAGCCGACTGTCAAACTTACTAAAACAAGATTATTAGTGTGTAGTGTATGTATAATAGTGGATGTATTGATGCTGTGGTAGTTTTTGTTGTTTGTGTACTGTGGACGGCACTAAGATGAATGCATTCCACCCATTTGTCAACTTGGCTTGGTGGAGTATCAACCATTATAGCGTTTAGAAGCCCTAGGGCTCCTATAGTCCACAAGAAGAAGAAAGGTGGAGAATCAGAAGAAGAGATAGAATGAGATAAGAGATGAGAGAGCCGGGCTAGTTCAGCTGTACAGGGGAGTCTGCCTACCTACATGTTATGCCTGCTGCAGGATCTTACCAAAAGTATAAATGTAAACCCACCAAGCCAAGACTTCAAAATAGTTAAAGTATGTAATAAAACAGTGTAGCAATTTAATAGTTGTCAAAACTTATTTTACTGCCACAACAGAATTAGTAGGTGTACTCCCTTTACATCAGGATATCCAGATTTTATTTATATTTAACCTTTATTGTATACTAAACTCTCTGTTAAGTATCTTGTATAAAAAGGTTTTGGTATGCCAATTTCTATATACCAATGTAAATGATTGTTCTTTGGCCCATTTTTTTATGTTAATTTCATTAAAGTTTTAATATGATTATGCTTGTGATTTGTTCAAATTATCACGTTCATAAGAAACAACTTCAACAAATGTTTTATGATTTTGAATCTTATTTTGGAACAATTATTATACTCCTTACCCTATATCTAATTTGAAAATGTGTAACCTTACCATCTAAATCTAGAAAATCACTATCACATATGCTGCTAGTACTTGTCTTGTCGTCCTCCATTTGTCCAACCTCCAACCTGATTTCAAATAAATACTTTGTATTTAGGAATGCTACAATGATGCCACTGTAAACTGTTAGCATTTATATCAAATCAAACTCACAGAGCAAGTAAAAATCAAACTATCAAACTATCTAGAGCTGGTCATTTTTTTGACAAACTGCTTCAAGAAACAGATTTTTGCCATGTAACGAACGAACGCTTTTATGACAGAAGGAAAATCAGTTTTTTTTAAAAATCAGGTTTATTGCTTCGGCGATTCAACTGTACTTTTTGACTAACCGTTTCAAGAATCAGATTTTTGCAACCATTTACATATTGCGCTTGTGTGTGTAGTGTAGTGCCTGTGAGAAGTGTGAGAGATTCTAGCTTCCTATTAATGAAATAATTTTTAAAATCGATTCTATAGTTTCAGAGATTACCCCTACATCAAATCTTATAAACTGTACCTCTTTATAATATTAGTATAGATTAGATACATGTACCCATAACACATGCTTTGGGGTTCCGTGTTATCATATTTAGAACCGCGACATCTTTCGTTTCGACTCGAAGGCCAAACCGACGAATCCATACAGGGCCAGCCAGGGAAGGAATTCACGGCCCGAGTGTGTCCAACAGCATAATGACCGACCCAGCAATTTGTTCGGCATTCTAGTGTTGGACATTCTCGGGCCGTGCATTCCTTTTCATTACCGATGACAGTACTTTCTATGCAAACAATAAATGGCTAAAATAATTGTTCTAAGTTTCCTCATTCTGGTCAAAATAAATCCTATAATAAATAAGTCCTATGTATGCTAAAAATAAAAATTCTACCAAAAATATATACGACGCGGTTTTGAAAAAGAAACTGGTTTGCTGTTCTTTTAATATGGACGCTGTATAGTGTATAAATACATTAGACTGATATGGTACAGACTGTCGAATAAACAGTTTTTTTGAATGAATGAATATAATATGTAGTATGTACGATTTACGCCTTATGAATAAAAAGCCGTTTCTTTTGGCACTGCTTTTCGAAGCAGTTTGTCGATTTATAAAATGGGTTACGTTCCGTTTCACGTGAAATACGAAACGACCCAGCTCTAACTATCCAAACAAAAATCCACAGAGACAGAAGCAAGTAGGCACACACACACAGACTATTTAGTTAGACAGACATGACATTTTTTTTCCCTTCTCTGTCTACGCATTTCCCCCTATATTATTATATTATACTCTTTGCATGACATCTCTATGAGCACAGACTATATAGAGATACTACGCATGCTCAAATATCATGCAGTTCACGGCTCACGGCACGGCACTCATATCGTGACCTTGGACGTAATTTTAGTATATCGGGGCTAAGAGTCAACCACGGTGCGGTCAAGAATATATCTCAAATAATCTATGGTCAGACTTGAGTGTGACGTGCGGGCCAAGGAATATAATATAAGTTAAGTACTCTCTACCGATAGCTGCGGGCAGCGGGGTTAGCATATATTTTGACAGCGACACTTTCGTTTCGGTCGAATGGCCTTGAACAGGCCAAAACGTTCATGTCCAACAAGGACCGGCCAGAGATAGCCCGGGGCCGAGAGGTCCGGCCCAACAATGTGCGGGAAAATTCTGTGTACTTGTCTTTGTCCGGCCAAGCAAATTGCTCGGCATTCTTGTGCAGGACATGCCCGGTCCGAGAATGTCCGGCCCAACAATGTGCGGGCAAATTCTGTGTACTTGTCTTTGCCTGGCATAGCAAATATGCACGCACATTGTTGGGCCGGACCTCTCGGCCCCGGGCTATCTCTGGCCGGTCCTTGTTGGACATGAACGTTTTGGCCTGTTCAAGGCCATTCGACCGAAACGAAAGTGTCGCTGTCAAAATATATGCTAACCCCGCCGGCCGAGAGAGAGCTCGTGTCTCGTTGTAGCACCCATTACTATACTCTGTCTTATCTGTCTAGTCTACGACCCATTATTACCCGACTACGGCAAAGCAAATGGAGGGTTGTGATTTTATTAGTCTATTTTTAGTACATTTTCATGTTAAAGTACTTTTAAAAAAGTTCTCTATCTGCCTGTGAAAATCCCGTCAAGTAACTATTAACGCGGGCGTAACCGCAAGGCACAGCTAGTATTAGATAAAACTAACATTCTTGCTAATAAACGCTGTAGGTGAATCCGCACAAAGGCCAGCCATGGATTTCCCGGCCCGAGAATGCCCGGGCAGGAATTGGTGTACAGGCTTCCAATTGTTGGGCCGGGCATTTTTGGCTGAGCAATCTCGGGCCGCAATTCTCGTTCCGGACCGAGAAATGCCGACCCGAGAATTGGAAGCCATTTCATATGTACATGGATTCCTGGCCGGGGCATTCTTGGTGTGGCCATTTCGGGTTGAACAAAAATGGTCCGGAGCAAGAATCCGTGTACATTGGAAGAGAGTTATTGGCCTATATTGGCCGATCGTGATGTTGGTCCAAATTCCAGTAGTTCCGGTTGTGTCTATGGCTAATGTGTTTTAAAATAAAATATAAGGTTTCCAGCGCTTCGGCTTCCGCTCCCGCGGCACCGCTCGCTTCGGTCGCTCGCCTTGCGCTTTGTTTTTACACCAAACAAACCACGCTCTTCACACGTCTTTTTAAAAATTATGAAAACTTCAACCTTAATTTTGCAAAAACCTGTGACCTGCAAAAACTTATACTTACCTTACCGAGACTAGAAAATAGTTAAAGTATGCAATAAAGCAGTGCAGTAATTTAATAAAGTCGAAAAAACACGAAAATCTCAGGATTAGATAATCTGTACCTTTACCGTTCTCTGGTATAACTTCTAAACTAATGTGAGATGAGATTCCATTTTAGTTATTAAACGAACACAAACCGAGAATAACATGATTAACTTACTATGTACCTGTATTATGTATTTAGTTTAATCTCAGACAGTTTAAAAACTTTAACAAAATAAAAATATAGAAATTATTTAACTACACAATCACTGCGATTTAATTTTGTAAACAAAGGTACTCTGTGACATCTGACATCCCACAATAACATCATAATATAAACATCCGGTAGTAGTACATTGGCTTTGGCTTCCATTTCTCGGGTCGGGCATTCCACCCTGAGCAATTTTGTTCCGAGGCGAGAATGCCCAGGCCAAGAACGCCCGGCCCAGGAATCCGTGTACATTGGCTTCGGAATCCTGCCCGGACATATTATGTTCGATCGGAAAAGCCCGACCCAAGAATGTTCAGGCCGAGAATGCCCACCCCAGGATTCCAACGCCATGTACACGGATTCCTGGGCCGGCATTCTTGGCCTGGGCATTCTTGGGCCGGGCTTTGTTGGCACCCCTGTAGGTACAAAGTTATACAATGTTTTGTCTCCCTCTAACAAATATGTCATTAAGGGTGAGACACACAGCCACAGCGGACAATACAACGTGAATACAACGTTTATTTGTAAGGGGTTAGCACTTGTTTATATCTATGGTTAGCACCTACAGGTTCGCGCATATTTTTATACTATGAGTACGCCCAACGGGTCCATTCCATGCTGGTATGACAGGATGATAATAATGAAAATGGACTCTCTACGAATAGTCTCAAAGTGATTTTCTAAAATAGCTTTATACCGTTTCAGCAAAATAAATAGGGCAGGTATAAATGCAAAAGTGCGTTTGTTTACGAAGTGATCGACGTGATTTTTTGCACAGAATATAGGCTACTTTTTATCGCCCTATCTATATTATTAACATCTCACTCCTTTGGGAAAATTCTTGTTAACTGGGTAACGTAATGATCAACATAAACTCAAACAGGATTAAATAGGTATTATAACTAAGTGTTTTAGTTCGTGCTTGCGTGCTATAAGTATATAATACTACCTTTCCGCCGGGATTCACCTATGGAATTTATCTTTGAAATGTGACATACAATTTCTAACTATATCTGTGAAAATTACGTCAATCCGTGTTGTAGCGTGAATGAAAGACAAACATACTTTGGTATTCATTAATTAATATTAGTTAGGAGAATAAGAACAGTGAGTGGAAGATGATGTTGTGACTAAAATGAAGAAAAGTAGTTTACGCTGGTTTGGACTCGTTGAAATAATGAAGGATAAAAGATTGACTAAAAAGGTTTTATGGCTGAAATGAAAGGAAATGCTGGCAGAAAACGACCTAGGTGATTTTTTTGAACATAAAAAAAATATTGATCGATGGCAATGTTAAAAGTACACACAATCGCCCAGCATGTATGAAAGGTATGATCAGGCTGGCGCAACTTCGAACAAAAAATTGGTTCTATGAAAATTGAGCCAATATGAATGGCGTCGTATCGCCATCTTTTTCACTCCATGGTGCTATCTCTGTCTATCGCTGTCAAAGTTGCAAATGGCGGCAAATTTGTTTTGTCTTATTTTAGTTTTGAAATATTAATAAATAAATATATAATGTGATGCTTAAATCGTGCTTGTAATTTATTAATTGTAAATATAATATAGTAAGTTATAGTAAATAAGTATATTGTTTTACAATAATTGTATTCAATAATTAAGAATGAACACATAAACAGTGTACAATATGTGGTACAAGAGGCGGCCGCGTAGACGGTATCAAGCGAATATTTATGACAATATTCCCAATAAAAGAGGATCGGTAAGTTATTAGCCATTCATATTAATTTAATTAAGTAATTAGTCTTTAAAAAATTCATATTAAACGAACAGTATTTTGCTGAAAAATAGTGATGTACTTTGCATATTGTACAGTTTATCGATATCGATATGAAACATATTTGTTTCACATTCCACAAAACTAACCCATTATAACCCGAACCAAATAAATTGAGCCATTGCTTTTTGCTGCAGCAAATTTATTTTACGCTTTCCAGATTGACGTGCAATTTGGTGATTTTTAAACAATCGTTCAAATCCAGCTCTGTTTGTGTCTCTTACAGACTCGTTGTAACATCGTTTTTGCACACCTCTTAATACAATAAAAAAATCATTCATACTTATAGGTACCGGGACGGTTCTTGAGCGGTGGTCGTTAGATGCGCAGAACACAATTTTTGGGTCTGCTTGACGGTATGAGGTATTCATTTTAATTTTACTAGCAGCAAAAAGCAATCGTAAAAACAAACACCAATAAATCAATTATAATAAATATACAAGTTATATTGCACTCGAATTACATATGCGCAAACATTCCCCCACTTTTTCGTCGAGCGCTCAAGAACCGTCCCGGTACCTATACTACTAGTTATTACTTACCAAAATACGCCTAATACTCATTATTTTACAGGTACGCAATTCTATAAGTTTTTCTATCATTGCCTAAATTCACTTCGGGAAGCGGTGCTGAAATAATTACCTAAGATGGGTCTTAGATAAGGTCATTATATATTATTAAATTTTAATTTAATAACCTATTTCACTGTAATATTGATAGGTGTATTGTTTTTAAGAGGTCGGTGAATTGTATTTGTATATGAGTTGTTTTTTTAGGTTAAACACAAATAAATTATAGAAAAATATGTGAAGTTTTATTGAAATTAAAGATCAAAGAAGTTGAAATTTAATAATTCCTCCCAGACCCTTGATCTACTAAAATGGTTGTGAATTATCATACATTTCAACTTCTTAGATTATACTAATCAACAAAACCGAGATTTTAAAAGTAGGTAGGTGCTGATCCAGGTTTTAGCATATTTTTATCGATATCGACAAAAATATTTCTGTAGGAGGGACAGCACTAGCCGTATGTTTTGACTTTTGTAGTTGGTAGTACTGATTTCCTATTTTCTCTCCTTAATGTTGTTAGGTTGGCAGTATCTTTCGGCCCTAATTTCTTCGATTTCATTTTAATGTATGGCAGTCCCGTCTCTTATTAAAGAACATAGTGATTGCTACTTACTCTATGGGTATGATGAATATAATAAGAAGCGAAAGAGGTATGTCAGGATCGTAGCAAATGGCATTTGATTGTCTCTATGCCTACCCCTCTTGGGATAAATGGCGTGATGATAGATAGATAGATGATAGATAGAATAGATAAAATAGTTTTTTTACTCAAAAAAGTCTGTATATCTAGGACAGCTATTTATTTTTTTCCTCATTCTCATATTGACAGAAGATGACAACGATGGTGCTCACAATTTCTAATTTACTGTAAAACTGCATTAATACTGTACTGAGTTTGTTTCTAAATCTTTAAATATGCGGTGTAGATGAAAATTGGGGTGCGGGGAGGGCTAATGTGCAGCCGTTCGCGCTTGTCGAGGCCACAGGGGAGAGAGGAGCGGCGGGTTTTGTAGGGTTGCGGCAGTTGAAACATGGACGCCGTACTATCAACATTACTCATCTTAGTCGTAGCGGTTCTGGCCGCTACGACATCATTCACCACTGAGTCGAGAGTTCTGACCGCGCTTATACTTGTTGTGATATCGTTTGTGTACAATTATCGGAGATCTACCTACATCATCGCTGTTACACTTCCTAGGGATCTCAAGTAAGCAGCTGTCTACCTACTTACCTATTTATTATAATCTATTTAGTAAACGTACCTATAAATAGTTATATAATTTACCAGTACGAGATACGTATAGGTACATATAATCTACTTATTTATACATTATGACCTACCTAATACATAGAAATACAGCTCTGTAATAATTATTGTTAAAAAAGTATAGGTTTACAATGGTGTTATGGAAATCACTGTACCTATCTAGACCTATATAATTATTATATATAATGATTCTGAAAGTTTGAGTTCTGAAACAATGCGTATAAAAGCGCGGGGATATTTCGTAGTCTAGTAGCATAGTAATAATAGGTTCTTGTAGCACTGATTAACGATTTTTTTAAATTAACATTTTGTATTCGACAAGGGTGCCGGTGGTCGAGTGGCTAAGACGTCGGCTCCCAACTGAAAAGTCGCGGGTTCGATTCCTACATCCGACCATTACCAATGGGTTTTTTATAATGAAAAATCTATGTACATTATCCGATAAACCGTACAAAGAGGCTTTTCCATCTATATACCTCAACAGAGCTGGCCACTCGTTAGGTATAGCCTCAAAAAATCATTGGCTAACTTTGTCTTCCACTGGGTACCCTGGGGCCGACAACGGTTCTCGGGATCTGTAAGGCATACCGTGAAGAATAAAAAAAAAAAAATTGTAGTAAAAAATTTTACGAAAAATGCCCAAACCTGATCTTCAACAGACCTGCATTTTGAAAATGTAAATGGAACGGGTTCTTTAGTTCTATTCTATCAGAATATCCTAAGCCGCGTGTTCAAGATTAGGTACATTACCTGCAAAGAAACATACGTCGACGGATACGATAGACGAGGCGTAATAAAAATGCAATTTTCTTTTATCATGTACATACCTAGTTGAATTTCGTATCTACGTGCAGGCCACTACAATTAAGTAAAAAAATCTAGCCTCTTAGCCCAAGATATTATCTATCCATATTGAAGCGGAGTGAGTGCGGAGTGGACTGTAATAGGTGTAAGGAAACTATATAAGTGATTAAAAGGAATATAATACAAAAAATAAACTAAACATACTACTTCCCAATGACAACAACATAACAATCTTCAATACGTCAAACAAAACCTTTCTTTTCGTCCAAAAACATCATTCTACGATGTGGCCAGTCCGCCACACGTACCTATATTATCACGCCCTTTATCCCAAGAGAGGTAGTTAGAGACAATCGAATGCTACTTGCCACATACTGACATTTTTCTTTCGCCTATTTTATCGTACCTACATACTTACATGCTCGGCGATTGTGTGACACCTACTTTTAAAATTGCCTTAATTTTTTTTATAATGGTCATTCAAATTAGTAACGACTAGTTGGCTTTTTGCCTTATAAACCTTTTTAGTCAATCTTTCATCCTTCATTCTTTCAAGTCATCCAAAGCAGCGTTAATTTCTTTTCCTTCATCACCTTTCACTCCGTAGGTATTCTTCGCTAATAACATCGTTCCTAATGCAGTCAATACGCCTTACATCAGACATTATCTACATAAAGAATTAAAAACCGCATTTCCACTGCATTTATCATATTTTTTGTGAAGTTTCATGTTTCTTATTCCATACATATTCAATAACCTGCCTTGGGTTGGCTTAGATAACGACGTCTGCCCTCATGCGTCTGCACGTCTGCATACCTACTGGTTACTGACTCAACTCAAAATAACTTTGAAAACTAAATATTTTTCTGAAAGCTCCATTGTATTTGCGAATTGGGTCAGTAGTTTTTCATACTTCGTGTTGGTAAATCTGTTTGAGATTAATTGACATAAAAACTACTGGACCGATTTTGATACGGTTTTCACTAATAGATAGACTGATTCATGAGGAAGGACTATGTGTATAAAACATCACGCTACGTCTTTTGGGAGCCGAGCAGTAACCAATAATGTCAATGTACCTTATCCCGATCAGGTGATCAGTGATACCAATATTTCACGGGCGAAGCCGGGGCGGGTCGCTAGTAGTTATAGTTTTATTTAAAAACTGACCTTTGTTATTGCGCCGGTCGCCCACATACAAGTCCAATGTTGATAGTAGATCTACGCTCTGAATAATTAACAATGGCAGTATTATTTTTTGCTATGTCTAAATAATTAATTATGATGCTGGAGAATGTTGCTTTCATCCGCCGCTCCCCCCCCCCTACCCCTTGAAGGCCTGAATCAAATAGGTACCTATCGCTATCACTACATTTCGTCAGTGGCCGAGTGGTTAAGACGTCTGGTATTAACTAGACAGACCGCGGGTTCGATCCCGGATCCCGGCCTACATGGTATTTTTAATTAAAAACTTATTAATATTTCTTACCTACATAATCCGACAAACCACACTTAGAGGCTTTTCCATCTAAATATCCTTAACAGAACGTTAGGTATAGCCTCACAAATACCATCGAGGGAGACTTGCTTTTTCCTGGAACCGTAACAAAAAGCATGTATGAAATGTATAATGAATATAAAAGAAACGAAAGTGGTATGCCAGGATCGTAGCAAAATTAAATGACATTCGATTGTCTCTGCTTACCCCTCTTGGGATAAAAGGCGTGATGATAGATAGATATAAAATAACAGTTCCCCGCCGAGTCTGTCTTGTGCCCTTTTCACGCAAAAACTACTGAAAGAATTTTGTTGCGGTTTTCACTATTAGATAAGTTGATTCACAGGCGTGTAGGAGTCGAGAATTAACAGTTTTAGTGAATGAAGGTGGGAGAAAAGTTAGCACCTGCGCACTGTCATGGCGTATGCTGTCTAATCCATCAGAGATATAATAAAATATGTTGGGAAGAAATATGTAGGTACTTAGAATAAAATTATCTACAATAACGTCAAAATCGGTACATAGTATTTTATCAAGATATCAAGAAAAATGTACTTATAAAGTCAGTTTTTTCAAAATTTCTGAAAAACTAATGAACCAATTTTTATGAGATAAAAATGGGACCAATCCGGAAGAATTATCTGTCGATTAAAAAAGAAACCATCAAAATCGGTTCACAACTGGCGGATTTATACATACATAAAAAAAAATACAGTCTGAATTGAGAACCTTCTCCTTCTTTTTTTGGAAGTCGGTTAAAAAGTCCGCGGTAGCATATATTATATAGGTATTTATCTATTTCAACCCGCGACTTCTCATTTGTGAGCCGACATCCGACCATGTACAAATGGGTTTTTATAATAAAAAATCTATGTACCTACTTTATCCGACAAACCGTACAAAGAGGCTTTTCCATCAACATACAATTTAGAAATTCGATACTATACGTCCGTGATTGGGTCATGAAACTCTATGTTTCAACTTTTTCGTCATGTAGATTCGGAATAATAATAAATAATAAGTTTTTCATCGGAGATGTTCGGAATTCCATAATTAAAATCTCATTTTATTGAAACATTTATGTAAATATTAATTTGACCCCAAACGTAATTATTATTTAATCTATGCTACTCTGTGCTACGGTATCAAAGGCAACGACATAGTAAACAAATAACATACATGATAATATGTATTTTTCATAGAGACATAATATTTTGCCCGATCTGGAAGTCGAATTTGCGACAGTTTGACGAGATCTCTACCTACTCACTAGCCTAAACTAGGTCATAAGAAGTACGGTGTATCGATTAAGTATTTATAAGTTTTCAATGTTAAGGGTTATCATTTATAAACATGTGTCTTTATTCACTCATACATTTTTAAAATGCCTGCCGCTTTGTTTCTGCATTTCGAATGATAAGTGTATAGGTTATACGAACTCGATATTAATTGTGATATTATTCCAGCGACTTTATTAAATAACTAGTTTCCCGCCCCGCCTTTGCTCGTGGAATTATTTACATTAAAATACCCAAATCTCCTGATCACTTTAATATATTGGGATGAAACAAAAAGCAGACTCTAAGTCAAAATAACCACTATGCTATCTGAAAGTTTTATAAAAATCAATTTAGCCGTTTGGGAGCCTATTACGGACAGACCGACGACACTTTCAAATAGGTATAGATAAATGAAGATGATGAACATACAGCCTTTCATACCTGTAATCCTAGTACCTATACATAGATGTATGTACCTAACCTAACCTATTGTCTATTTCAGTGCATGACCTTTTGTAAGGACGTAACTTATTTAATTTAAAAACCCATTTATCCTTACATTCTTCATTATGTTCCAAAATACATTTTCTAAATGTGGCCACACATTCGTCCAATACCCAGCGCGTCGCTCTACGGTCCACCGAAACCGACCACAGACTTGTCCAATTCTTGTAACGAACAGTCCGCCTAGATCATCCGGCGGCCGGAATGGGAAATGCTTATGAAAAGTTAGCCCTTTATTTCTAGCCGTTGCGTGTTTTTCTGAATTGTAGGTATTTTCCTGTATGCATAAAACCTGGTAAAAAATAATTGCTCTCTGAAAATCTGGATTAAGTGACCTGGTGATTTGTAATTAGGTATTTAATTAATATTTTATTATTGCTTCAGATTCCTATGGAGGTATTTAATCGGTATAGTGAGGTTAAAGAGATGGCAATATAATAACATGACGGTGGCCAAACTTTTCACGAAGCAGGCCGTTAGTAAACCCAATGAACCTTGCTTCATAGTTGTCGGAGATCGGACTTGGACTTATGGAGAGGTAAAATGTATTATTTTTTTGTTAACTAGATGATGATGTAACGTGACGTAGAATCCGCATGATAGCTTAATAAAAAATAATGACGTTTATTTGTTTTAATATTGACTGGCGATGGCATGTCACCGGTTCTAAGAACAATAAGCACCGGTTATTTTTCCATCGATAGATCTAGAACAATATAGATTAAATCTGGTAGGTTAGCAAAATAGAACCCAATAGTTGGCATCTTTTACAAAATAAATTTAATTAGTGTAATTTTAAAAGAATTTTAATTTGTTTGTTTATTTTTAGCCATCTTCAAACTGGCGTATTAAACATTAAGAGGCCTTACCGTTACGCGCGTTACTGCGCGTGTGTGCGTTATTGAAAATTAGTCGCGCCTTCAAATTTTGATCATTTTCGCGATTTTTTTATGTTGACTTTGATATCAAAATAAAAAGCGGGGATGATTTGAAAATAAAAAATACTCAACATTGCAAATTTTTCACTTTTTAAATTATTTTTTATTTATATTTGTAATGTTTTCTATATTAAATAAATTTTAGATTCTTGTTATGGAATCATTCGAGAATAATGTGTTATTTTTATATTACTATTTTTTTTGTATATAGCTCACAAAAATACATTTTTATATCTATGAATTTTTCCAAAAATTACGATTTCTCAAACATTTTTTTCTCGGTTTTTTTTATGAAAGTTGAAAAATCTAATCTATCAATACTTAAGTTGACCATATTACGGTGTCAATACTGTTTTTTAATGTTCATGTTTACAAGATCGATCGTCAAACGTCACTCGAACGTAAGTTTTTGGAATACGAGTCCGGAAAAATGATAATTTACCAACACTATAGAAATAATTTCAAAATTTCCTTCTATCAGTCTTGAAGACTAAGACCCGTATTTTCAAAATGACACATAATTGTATCCACAATCTTATTCGTATTCTCACAAACAGACATCAAAAATGTCCGATATGTAGCGTGTGCCGGTAAGGAGCCTTAACTTATTTTATACCGACAAAAAACACCTTTGAGAAATAATATATAGGTACATAGATATGTTACAAAAGTATCGTGATCAAAAAAGTTGGCGAATACGTTGACCTAAAAAGTACGTCCTCATTTACGGCTATGGGAGGTTATATCATTTTTGGAGTCGCTCACCGTGTTTACGTCTGTCTGTCTTATGACTGCGCTAATCAGAACCACTGAAAGGATTTGGATGTCAATTTCACTATTACGATCTGCATTTCTCAAAAATTATCTGAGTTTTTTTTTTATATTTCAGATGGCAGCGAAATCGAACCAAGTGTCGCTTGTAATGCAAGATCACCTAAAATTAAAGCGCGGCGATGTCGTTTGTCTGATGATGACAAACTCTGCCGAGTATGTTTGGACATGGCTGGGATTGACTAAGATCGGCGCGATATCAGCATTGCTTAATACAAATCTGCGTCGCAAACCACTGCTGCATTGCATACAGGTTGCTGACGCGAAGGCTATCATTTTCTCTCAAAACTTTATGGATGGTAAATGATAATTTTAATTTAGATTACCTTAAATCCCTGAAAATGGTAAAAAAAAAAATTGTTTTGGTGTAGTCCTTAAATTTCAAAAAAATCGGGATTTCGGGGAGTGGGAGTTGAACCCCCAAAACCACCCTAGATACGGCCTTGGGGGAGGGGTATGGACTTGATGGACTGTATTACAGAACTACAGTTCAATACTAGCCATAATGAAATTGGGAATATATAAGTATATTATTATAATAATATTAAGGATGGGCAGCGAAATTGACTTCGGGTCCTAAGCTGATATTTTTACCGCTCTATTTGCTCGTTACACTAATTACATGAGTACTTAGAATTAGATCCAGGCTCTAATATATTTCATGTTTCAGCCATACTTGAGATACGCAATCAATTACCACCGAATATGAAATTATTTCAAATGTACGGAAAATGTCCAAGTAACGTAATAGACCTGGATGCGGAGATATGTAAACAGCCACCCGAGTATCCGTTAGTGTCCGACAAACTGAGCTTCAACGATATATTGTTCTATATATACACATCTGGCACCACTGGAATGCCGAAAGCTGCGGTTTTGCTTAATTCAAAGTAAGTACCTAAGTATATGAAGCTTCACATACTAGTGGAGTGCCTTAAGCGCCTGAAATATAAAAATCTCGGAATCCTTTGAACTTTGAACGAATTATTATAAAACCTGTTGGATTGTATCATTAATAAAGTATTTTACAAAGTTTACCCATAAAATAAATAAATACAGATAAATGCTTATAATCTTAATTTTGAGCAGAAATCTTGCTACCTTGCTTATACGACCCTTTTTGGGTCCTTGGCATTTATAAAAGATGTTTCCTAATGTCTATTTTAGTTAAATGATGGTTATATTATAAAAATATGAGGAAAGTATATTTATTTCAAATAAAAAAAAATCACTAAAATTACTGAAAAAAAAATACAAAAGCAACAAAAAAAAATGGTTAAACATAATTCAGAAGGTTAAACTCAATACATTCAAAGTAATTGGATTCCGAGGTCAAAATCTTCAGGCACTCCACTCAACTGATCATCGAGACGTAGACACGTGTTTTTTTAATTTCTTCTGGTGCTCCTTCCTCGCTCAACGAATCAGCATCGCGATTCAGCAGGGAAATGCAGCCAGTATTCTTGCCACTATTCCACGCGGACCTGGTTTTTAGTTATTTTTAATCTTTAGATTTGAATTAAGGTTTTTATATTGATAAAATATACGAATAATCAGGGTATATTTGGAATCCTAACTAGTATTATAATAAATTGTGAAAGTGTGTTTGTCTGTCTTTCTTTCACGCTAAAACGTAGCAAGGGATCGATGTGATTTTTTGCTCACAGACGGAGATAGCTGGAGTCCCGGAGTATTACATGGGCTACTTTTTATTCCGGGAAAATGGATTTTTTTAAAAACAAGTTTAGGTGGAAAAAATAAATTTAGATTAATGTGGTACCTACATTTTCCGTTTGACTACGCTACGCTACGCAGCGCTACGAGTGCTACGACATTGTCTACCACAGTTTACAAGACAAACTATGCCGACTTCCGTGTTTTAGAGCATCTCTCTTGTCATTCGTACACAACACAAGTGACGTTGCGACAGAGACACGGTCTACAAAACCGTAGTCTCTTTCTAAAGCCCGATGGGTATTATATCCTGCCGGGTACTGTACATTACCTACAAAACCGTTTCCTGCTGGGCTAGCATGACTTGGTAGCTTTTATCAAATGTTAGAAAAAGAAATAATTTCCCATAGGGACAAAGCAGGACAAAATGGACATGTGACGAGACTCTTTGACCTCCTTTCTCTCTATGGCACATTTTGTATTTCTAACAGTTCTTTTTAGAAAAAGTGATAATGTCCCATAGATACAAAGCAGGAAAAAACGGACAGGTTTTGATTTTGTAACCGTGACGAGACTCTTTGACCTGCTTTCTATGTATGGCACATTTTCTCTTTCTCTTTCTACATTTTACACAAATCTACCGCGTCGTGCTAGCCTGGCTGCTATAGTTACTTAGTTTTATCACATGTCTAATTCACCAATCCCCACGTTATCTTCTAATTAGAAACTTGTCCTACCAGGTACTTGTTAATCGTGTTAGCCACTGTGCATATGTTGGGACTGAGGTCTGATGACATTTTGTACAACCCACTTCCGCTGTATCACACGGCAGGTGGGCTAGTGGGGACTGGACCTGCGCTTGTGGATGGCATTGCAACAGTACTGCGCACCAAATTCTCTGCATCCAATTATTGGACCGATTGCATTAAATATCAGTGCACGGTAAGTCGAACAAAAGAGCTATTAACGCTAACATGTTATTTACAAAGTTTGTGGTAAGGCACTTGGCGTTCGCGTTAATTTAGGCCTTCTTTAAGACTTTGAGGAACCAAGACTTAGCATTTCATGATACCTAGTTCTTGAAAATGCGATAACTTTTTACGATTATTTAAATTCAAATTCTTTATTTGTTTGTGGGTTTACAAATATTAGGAAAAAAAGACTCACACAGTAAAAACAAATAAAAATTAGACCATTTTTTTGTATTTAATTTATTATCCTCCTACGATCTACGAAAGAATTACTTTTATCCGGCTTTTCGATTTATTGAACATAAAACGATATTTTCAATTCAATAGAACGTAGAGTAAGTACCTACTACTACACAATATGGAATTATCACCAATCAGACAAATCAAGAAACCATATTAAAATACACAGATTTTAACTAAGATTGTTTTATAGAGTAGTTTTTAACGAGCGAAAGTGTTTGGTTTCCTTCGACGTGTTTTTTTTATATAGATTAGATATACATAGTTGGAGCGCCGGAAATAACATCAATTAGGCTACTTTTTGTTGTTTTCAGGCTACTCAGTACATTGGTGAGATGTGTCGCTATCTACTCGCACAGCCTCCTCGGGAATCAGACACTCAACACAGTGTGCGGCTCATGGTTGGTAATGGCATGCGACCTGCTATTTGGCAACAGATACTAGATAGGTGCGTCATACTGAATTTACTTAAATGATTTGTCGTGATGGCCAGATTTTAAAATTCCTACAGCGCGTTCTTAACCAATGTAGGTAATAAAAAGTCTTTCAAATGGTAAAATTTTGTAAATTAGATCCTCGAAAGACGTAGCAATGATTTTTTTATTAGAAGCCTGCTAACTTGTGTTAGTAGAGGGGCCGGATTTTAAACTAAACTATTGCTGCCAATCACCCCAGATTTAGTTTAATTATGAAGTAAGCTTTTACGGTAGCTGCAAAGCGCCAAACTAAAATGTCCTTTAAAACCTAGACTTTGTAGTTACTAATAATAAAATTATTTTATTAATTAATTTAGGTTCAAGGTGTCGCAGATAAATGAAGTATACGGAGCAACGGAAGGCAATGCCAATATAAGTGAGTTTCCAGTACTAACTTAAATGATTGACAGTTTAGTTAAACAGACCCACTTACCAACCGTTAATTTACAGTAAATGTGGACAACACTGTAGGCGCAGTCGGCTTCCTCCCCAAGTTGATGCCGGAGTTCATACTGCCCATAGCTGTAGTGCGAGCTGACGAACATGGCGCTCTAATACGCAATGAGGACGGATACTGCATAAGATGCAAACCTAGTAAATATACTTTTTTTTTATAAAAAAATAACGTTTCTGAGCTTAAAATAGCATAAAATCGTCTGTTCCACCTAGTTACATTGTAGTAACTGTTCACCTCTATATTTTGACCCCAAAAGGCAACAACAACGAAAGCACAGACAGACTAATTATTATATAATAGCTAGAAAATAATACCTAGGTATAGGTACCGGGACAGTTCTTGAGCGGTGGTCGTTAGATGCGCAGAACACAATTTTTGGATCTGCTTGAAGGTGTGACTGTGAGGTATTAATTTTAATTTTACCAGCAGTAAAAAGTAATCGTAAAAACAAACACCAATAAATCAATTATAATAAATATACAAGTTATATTGCACTCGAATTACCTACATATATGCGCAAACATTCCATCACTTTTTCGTCGAGCGCTCAAGAACCGTCCCGGTACCTATACTCATGGTTGAGACTTCCGTTTTGTACTCGTAGGATCATCTCACAAGAGCAAAGTGGAATTACCAAGTTTTGTAGAGCGTCGATAGCGTTCATCGTAGCTCTAACTATATCACATATAGACTTTTCGCCCCCGGCTCCGCCCATGGATATATTCGAACAATATAAAATATAGCCTATGTCACTCAGGGATATCGTAGCTTTCTATTAGTGAAATAATTTTTAGCATCGGTTCAGTAGTTTTTGAGTTTATTCATTACAAACAAAAACACAAAAAATCTAATTTTACCTCCTCATAATATTAGTATAGAAGTATACCTACATTTTTATAGGTACCTACCTAGCTACAAATACTTTGCTTCGCCTGAAATTTGAACTTAGGTATTTCGTAAAAAAAATATTGCATTAAATAGATGAAGTCTATACCGACCATATGTAATGTTTTACTTTGATTGCAGATGAACCTGGCATGTTCATTGGAATGATTCATAAGGGTAACGCGTCCAGGGAGTTTCACGGATATATAGACAAGGTTAGAAATTTTACTGTGAAAAATAATACCTACTTAATGAAACTGTGACATACGGACGGACATGACGAACTTTTCGCTATTTGGTTACGGACCCCTTTTCTGATTTCGTTAAATTTCCCATTTGCACATTGATAGATTTGTATTCACATTCATTGAATTTCAAAAAGTCCAAGCAAAAAGGCGTAGCAATGATTTTTGCTGGGAGAGCGGCATAATGACTCACTTTTATTCTGGGGTGGGCATAGAAGATAGGTAAAAAATTATGTTGTATGCGAAATAAATGTGCCAGAATAGTAGATATCTTTATTATAGTCTCTGTCTACCCTAAGAGAAATACGGGGAATGAGCATAATGTACGTTTCCAATAGGAAGACAGCGACAAAAAGATCGAGCGGAATGTGTTTAGAAAAGGCGACGCTGCGTTTGTTACTGGCGACATACTAGTGGCGGACGAGAGGGGTTACTTGTACTTTAAAGACCGCACTGGCGACACCTACCGGTGGAAGGGCGAGAATGTTGCCACAGCAGAAGTGGAGGACGCTATTAGCACACCGCTAGACCAACGAGCTTGCGTCGTATATGGAGTTTCGGTAAGTACTTGCCGTTTTTAGATAGCTATAATTACATGAAAATAAATACACTCTATGAATGAGGATATGGAAAACAAAGTTGAGTTGTGTAAAGTGTGGTCTCTGTCATTCGTACACGGAGCTCAAAACACGAATTTTCAGCCGGGTATTACAATTTAAAGCCTTTCACTAACACTGACATAATTATTATTACTTAAGCAGTAATTTTGCTAGAAATACATAAATTAATAACTCAACACAATAAAAATATAAAAGACATCTGTAAAGTAGTTTTTTAATTGCTGTGTAATAGATCCCGAATACGGAGGGCCGAGCTGGTATGGCAGCTATCGCCGATCCGGAGCGTACACTCGACTTGAAGAAGCTTGCTGAAGACCTCGACACGACGTTACCCTCATACGCACGTCCTATATTCCTCAGATTCCCTAAGAATATTGAAATGACAAGTATGTATCTGCCATCTACTATTAAATTGCTATCTCAATTTAGGCATCTAAATAATAAGTTGTATGTTGGACATTTCTGATTGTGAGAAAACGGTAAATGATTGTGATAAACTTTTGTGTGATTTTACAGGTCACAAGACTTTGCAGATAGGTTGAAGGAAATTATTCAAATACTCCGATATATCAATTTTCCTTTACCGACATTTTAAAAAGCTTATTAGCGTCCAAACTATCAACTAAAGTGATCATCATAACCATGAAGAGCATAGCAATATTTTCTCAATTGTCTATTTGATTTACTTTTACAGGTACATTCAAATTGACGAAATTACAATATCAGAAGGAAGGTTTCAACCCAGAGATGATCCAAGAGCCACTATACTTTAGGCCTCATAGAGAAGCTTACAAACCAATTACACGAGAAGTATTCACTGATATATGTAATGGAAAAATTAAACTTTAATTGTGCACGTAGTGGGAGGTATAGAAAAATGCTAAAGAAGTTGTGATAGACTACCAAGTAACTATTTATGAAATACTCGTACATATGTATAGAAAACCGTTACTTTAAATATTTATAAACTTTTTCATGCCATTAAAATTTTCTGGGGCGTTTTGTTTAGTTAATTTTATTTGATGAAATATGGTGTATTTATAATATAAATAAGTAGTAATCAATTTGATTTGTCAATTTATATAAGTGTAGGTACATTTAAAAGGTGGTATACAATAAATTTTGGTTTAATGTAGACATTATTATAATTAATAAATAAATTGTTTCAATTAGTAGGAATAAAATTTTGGGCTCAATTATGCACTATAATAATTAATGTAGGGCAAATTAGTAAGATACAATATTGTTTTCAATGTATTTGCTTGATTTTTAATTTGTATAAAGTTTACATTTAAAATACACCTTTATAATTTTCATTAAAATTTGTCAGAAATTAAATTTGGTTTAATTCTTAAAATATCGTAGAACAATTTAAAATGTATTTTATTTTATGATTAAGGGGTGGTGAAACGACCCTGTATGTTTGTGTTTAACAATTCAATATCTATAAATAAATTATTGCAATTTGTAGCATTATTCTTAATTTCTTTTTAAACACCATAGGTACCTAAAATATACGATTATGAAGTTATTTTGAGTAGCTTTATCTCCTAATTTATAAGGAAACATTGAAAAGGTGGTCAAACAAATGATTTGATTTAAATAAATGTATCTATCAGTAAATACTTGATCGTTTTTTTATATTTGGCTTGTAAGTCTTTTTAAAATAAGGCAGTATTCTAAATTTAAAAATAAGGCAGTATTCTAAAAGTGCTAAAGGCAATGATCGGAGACGTCAGTCCGAAAGGGTTTTGTCATTTGGGCTTAGGTCAAATAGGTGCTACTATTAATGTGCAGCAAGCCGTGGGATAGGTTCAAGTAATTTTACAAAATTATAAACAAACTTTATCATCATAATAAGTTATTTATTATTTAACAATATACCATATGAATGAATATCATGTACTGTAAAACCTCATGGAATACCTTGGAATGTTGCAATTCAATAGCTTTTGTTGTCTTTCCGATTTACCGATTGAATATGTGGAGATAGGAAACTCTTCTTGGTTATCGTATCGAGGATGAATTTATAACGTAACTACGCTACAGTTCCAATGGCGGATCCAGGTGGGGAGCGCAGTCAATTTTTTTAAAAAAAATTGCTTATATGGCTTTTGAGGTTTATCCCCCTCACTGGTTTTTTTTATTTACGTTAGGACTACTTAGGCCCGCCGCACACGTCAGGTACCTGATACGGTTTTCCAATTAGGTTTATCGAATCAGGGCCCCGGAAGGTGTCAATTCCATACAAAAGCACAGTTCGCCGCACACGCACGATTCTACCCGGTCCGGTCAGAGAGGACGGGCGGTGCGTCGGGTCGACCGGATCGGTCATAAAACCGAATCAGGTACCTGAAGGCGTACTTTCTATACATTTTGTATGGAGTGCCGCACACGTTCGGTCCGGTCGTCGGGTTTTGACTCATATCTAGAGCCATTGCCGTGGAAAAATATACATGTATTAATTTATAGGTACCGAATTTATATTTTTTTAAACTTCTGACTGACGGGGAATTTAAAAGCTAGTGTGCCCGCAACTTCGTTTGCGTAGAATTAGGAATAATGACGTAATTTATTATATTTATCTTTTACCCGCGTAAATTCCCCGTCAGTCAGAAGTTTAAAAAAGTATAAATTCGGTACCTATAAATTAATATCTTCCCAGTCCCAGAAAAATATTTGTACCAATTTTCAAGCTAATACGATTTTCCTATACAAACTTCTGCACCCCTCCGTAAGGGTCGTTTTTAATAATTATTTGTTTTGAAGCATATTTGAACCAAGTTTCAAGTTGATTCACGCAGGAAATAAGATTTTCCATACAAACGTATTAACCCCATTTGCCCCCTTTAGGGGTTGAATATCGAAATGTCCTTCCTTATTCCTTGTCTACATAATAAAGGGAACCTCTGTGCAAAATTTCAGCTTCCTATGTCCAAGGCTTTGGGCTGGGCGTTGATGAGTCAGTGAATGAATCGGAACTTCTCTTTTTATATTTATATAGATAACAAATAGCGATTATCACAATCGTGATCTGAAAGATCTAGCTTGGAACAATATTTGCAGCGAAATATTTACGATCGATCGACAATAGAAATTCGTCATCGTCCATCTTTTTGTTAAATTTCTCTTTGACACGATCGTAACAACGTCTAGCGCACTACTGGGGAGCGTAAAAACCTAATACAAACAACCGTCCGTGTGCGGAGCTCATCCGATCGGGTAACCTAATTGGAAAACCGTATCAGGTACCTGACGTGTGCGGCCGGCCTTAGATGGGTGTGCGCCCATTCAAACAAATTCTGGATCCGCCCCTAGCACAACCTCATATAAAATGTATTTAGTAAATTGTTACGCTGACGAATGGTAATGAAACTCGTCCTGTCTATCTGGTGTATATTGTAAGTATATTTGTATGGGACCGATTTCCAATAGTTACCTACCTCATTCACTTTCACCTTGTGATATAAGAAGGTTATTTTCTCTTATTATTTAGTATTGAAGGTATAATTTGGATTCGTACGATTGCAACCAAGACATACAACCTATTACAAATGTTTAATTGTTTTTTTAATCTTACCGACATCAGCCTACAACAATACCACGCCATCGCCTCATTCGCCTGAGCTCTTCCACAATACATGCGGTGCGACGACACATCGCAAAAACGATAGGACGAGACTGTAACCATCAATTCGTTATCAGACATGGATAGAACTAGACGAGATTCTGCTAGCGCTAAGATACGTCATCAACAAAAAAAAACAGAAGAGATGGTATTGGGTGCATCCATATCTATCTATTATGAATAAGGATGGAAATTGCTTCAATAGAAGATATGAGGCGTTGAAAACAGACGAGGTGAAATTTTTTAGTTACTTTAGAATGAGTGTATCAAGTTTTGAACAACTGTTACCTAACTCTGATGTCGCCTCATTTACAAAAGAACAATATGTATAGAAAACCTGTCGAACCTCTGGAGATGCTGGGATTAACTATAAGGTAAGAAAAACACTATGTAGGTATATTTTTACCATAAAAAGTTAATAGAAAATAAATGACATTAAGTTAAAAAAAGCGATTTTAAGTTGAAATGTCAATCCGAGTTTACACTTGACAAATTTGTGTCTTCTTTATGAGAATTGATTCCATTTTGGTGTTTGTAAAGGTGTTTGGTAGCCTCTCTGAGCTGCATGATACCCGCTTTGCGCAATAGGTGTTTGGTATTCACTTTGGAATGTTTGTGGCTGTTGGAAATAAGTTAATATATGTAGGACTAAAGTTTGGTAGTCATTTAAATTTTTCCACCGTCGGCAGAATGCTTTTAAAAAAACATACGTGCCTATTGTCAGGCTTTCGCCATAATAGTGTCCTCAAATTCACACCCATCCAGTTTTCTTTTGCGCTGTGCAGGCAGGTAACGTGGCATGGCTGTTTTTTGGCTTTGTTGTTGTGAGGTGCTTGGTCTATTCAATATATCCTCCCTGATTATCAGAAATTGTTAATACTGTTTCATTTTGAGCATGTTTGTTCAAAAACAGTAGCTGGTTGTAGAGATGATTGATATGGCTTAACATTTTTTGCAAAATTGTCTTTAAATCCTCTCCATTTTCTTTACGACGTTGTTATCTGAAAGCATTGTTTTAAAATTATTGTGACTCCACTGTTTTTCATAATACGACTCATTACCAAAAGGTCAATTTTCTATACCACCGCCAAAACAGTTACCCGGTTTCAAAAATAAATTCCTTGTCTTCGTGGCGGATAAACGACTACCATTGATGGAAAATTTAATGCGCCCATACCCAGGGAAATACTTGTCGGTACAAAAAAGAGTTTATAATTATCGCTTGACCCGAGCGAAACAGTATGTGGAGTGTGCTTTCGGAATCCTAGCGAATAAATAGCGCATATATCACAGACCCATGAATGTCTCTTACGATTCTTTGATAGATATTATCAAAGCAAGTTGTGTGTTGTCACAAATTTGTATTGGATCGTGATGGCATTACCACACATGTCCGGAAATGATAATTAATTATAATCTACATACGTTACACGAATCAACAAAGGCAGAACGAGCGCTGATGACAAAATCAGAAATTTTGTGACTATTTTAATAGTGATGTTGGAGCCGTTAGCTGGCAATTAAAAAAAATATAACTGTACTAACTAATAAATGTACTATGTACTTACCCATTTCTCTTTTTTTTTCATTACTAAACTCTTCATAACTTGAAAATAAACCTTTAGAAACTTCCATCCAAACTCCGGTTTTTAGTAACATATCCTGGTATTGTTTTATCCCACAGTACGGGACGTTCGTGAATTAAGGAAATCATATATTAATCTACATCGTATTCCTCCATATTGCAATGGTTGTATGTCGTACTCAGACGTATCTAAATTATACCTTTACTCTAAAATACCCACTTCAAGGAGTAAACTATCGGAAAACTTAGCCTATACTTTAAAAAATTGTTTAAATACATTTTTACCAATAAAATACGTACCTTACAAAAGCAATCTAGATCTAAACTTGTAATCACTAATCAGTATACATAATTGATTATGATTTCCTGAATCTTAACTAAAAGATATCACATACATACCAATGATATTAATAGATATACAATGGCCATTGTATAGTGCAGTCTGTTTATGTGTACTAAAATTATAACTAACAGAATGTATGATAAATTAGTTAACATATCAAAACATTTTGGCAGCGATTGCCTAAAACTTAAAAAATGTAAATACACAGGATCTGTATCAACCTAATTACCAGTCGCTAAATGTCGATTTAAAAAACAAACATTAATTAATGTCACATTATCCAGTTAGTTATTGATATTATTTTGTTCGTTTTGTATGTTTTAACATAGGTAAGCATATTATTATATACCTAAAATTACATGTACATTAATGTTATTATTTTTTTATCTATGCTTACTTCCGGACACTTTATCTGATATAAAAATTCTTGTATTGTATAATACTGATAAAAGGCGTTTTTGTACAAACATATTTTCTTATATTGAAATTTTCGAGTAAATCTTACCCCACAACTAGTGAAATTTCCAATACTTTCGATAGCCGTATTTTATTCTATCTATATATTTTTTCAAGAAATCTATGACAGGCCGTTTGCTCTGCGTAGCTAGAGCTAGTTTGCACGAGTATACACAGAAACGTTTAATTAAATTTTGGTCAGACAACACAATTTTATTAATTCGAGACGAAATGTATATATCTATCCTCAACAATATACAAGATGTTTATATACAACTGACTATAAAAAATCTACATTTAGTATAAGCACAGGTGACTAGCAACTACTAAGGCATCATAGAGGTGATATATTTTAATACTTCAAATACAAATATTTATTGCACAATGATATCAAAATCAATACTGACATTGATTTTCGCATTGGAGACTGCTATTAAAAAGTATTTCGAGATTTTCAAATTATATTAATTTCTTGCCTTAAAAATCTTAATATACATATATATTAAATCAACAGTTTATTTAGCTTTTATACAACTCAACTTAAGATGGGGCTATTCAAAAGTTATTAAAATAATAATAACATTTAAAAAGGTAAAACAAGCTTCGAAATATATATATTTATATATTTCTGGTCGCGCGTAACAAATTATGGTGGAACACATTTGCTAACGGCACATATCTGGCGGCTCACCTTGCCGTCGCGACGAGTCTAGGCGATGTCTTCATTTTTTCAGCTATCTTATGGTAATTTAAACTCACTAAATAAACAATTTATTTACTCTCCGAACAGGCATAAAAATGTTTCGTCGTCATGGTATTTGGAAACAGTATGTCCATCAAATTAAGAAACAAAATAAATTCAGCATCTCTGCACTGCAGTGATTGGGATTAATATATTATATTAATAATAATAGTTTCTAATTTGGCACAAAGCCCCTTCAAATTTTATAATGAAATATTTTTATTTATTTTTAATGCACCTGTGGTAGTACGTACTTTGAAGCCGGTACTATTATATAAACTTCAAAAAGGAGATTCGGCTCAATTCGCTTGTACCTATACATTATCCAATCACACATTTATAAAATAAGCTCAAAAGTACTCGATATTATTGACGTCTGAATGTCACTATATTTAACAGGGAGTTATTGAAAAACTAGTATTGACTGTTCTGGGGAAAAATATTATATGGTATCGTACCTTATCAAACTCGTTGCTAATTGCTTTTAAAGAACATACGCACACATCGTATTTTGCAATCGAATTGTGCTTCCTCCTTTTTGAACTCTCTTAAAAATAAATATGTATCTAACCAAATAAAATCTTATTACTAAAGTTAATAAAACTACGACAAACGTATGTATATTTGAGATCTAATATCAAACTATATAAATTATACATTCCAAATTATTTAAGTTGGTATAAATTAAAGAATATCTATTAAGAAAATGATTAAAACACTGGTAAAAACCCTCCTGCATGTTAAGTGCTATATATAGCACAACATAACCTAGCCTAATAACTCACAGTAAATGTAACTTTTTTTGGAATTTTATGCATTTGGTGGACTTGACTCAAAACTCCTAACGAAAATAGGTAGAATTTCTAAATATGTATAAATAATTTGAACGGTTGTTTTGGTTATAGTCTAGGTCACGCTAGATCAATGGTTCGTTAAAACATCACCATATTAGTTTACATAAAAGAACATTTCCATAATACTGATAGAATAAACTTTTCAAAACAAACTTCAACAAAATAATTTATATGCACAAAAAATGTTACAAAAATAATATTGCAATGTTAACGAATACAAAACAACCTTGATTTTATACATTATACAAAAATAATACATTTGTTTATACATTTAGCAACACGTCAAAATGTTATAATGGTTGTATGCACACATCTATGCATACATTTACATTATTTACATACAGTGTCATACAGTATACATTTCATAGGAAATTTAACAGCATACTGAATCTGTGCATTAAATTTCTATAATACATACCGCTGATTATAATCATGTGTTGAGGGAGGGGAACCAAGATGACAAACCGTTACGTGGAGGTAAAGCATCTCTTAGTAGAGCCTCTTCGTGTGCACTCAACCGCAACAGGACAGATAAAGCGCGCGTTAGTTGGCGCGCTTCTAGCTCTCGTGATGTCAGGAATCGAAGTACAACGTGTTTTAGATATCTGAAATTTAATGTCTTTATGAATAAAGTATCTATGGGAATCGAGAAGTTCTGCTTCATATAGAAACATACGGGAAGGTACGTATATGCAGAATGTATTTATATTGTAAGGATCACAAGTAAAAACATGATGATTTCCTTATGTCAAGTTGAAAAAGGGTTCCTTTAAGGAAACTTCTCAAATAGAAAACCAAACATTAATTACCAATAAATAAAATCAAACTTCTCAAAACAATGTACCTCTAGTGCCGCTTCACACTAGACGACTAGTGGCCGCGACAGCTCGACCACTACACAGCTGGCCGTCACAAACTACGGACAAGGTGTTTCATACAATCTGTATGCACATTCGGCGTCCGAGGCACTCATTTGTTGCCGCGTCTTGTAGCCGGGCACTTTTTTCAGTATTGATTCAAATAGCGATTGTTTTCTGTGAAGTACTTTTCCTCTCTGACCTAGTGACCGCGTCTAATGGCTGCAGACTGTGGTAAAGTGTGCGGCGGCACTTATATGTCATAATAATTATATGGAACAGGCATATCAATTATTTATGGTTGTTAGATTTTAGAAATTGGCTATAGGACATGTTCAAAATTACCTTCTGCTAATGTCAGCCTCTTCCGCGCTCGACAAATCAGACTTACTGCTCTGTAGCTCTCTTTGCAGAGTTTTCTTCATATCTGATATCCTATTGTCTAATGTTTTGATTTTCTGAAATATGACATTAAAAAATATCTTAGGTGTTTCATATAATGTCTATATTATGTACATATACCAAGATAATTAAAAATGTTTGTGTATGTAAGGATAGTCGCATTGTCTTTGGTAGAGATAAAGTGTGTGGTTGCATTTTCGAAAAAAATAAATGTGTACACTTCCACAATTTAAAGAAAGCATTTTATTACAAGAAATAATAACGATTTAAAAAGATATTTTGAACAGGGATCATATTAATTCCGGCAAAATTTTACCAACCTTATTTTTGTCAGATATTTCAGTTTCTAAACTTTGTAAATTGTTCTTTAGTTTATTCTCATTGTCGAGCAATTCCTCTATCCTCTGCTTTAATGCTCCTATTTCTTGTTTTCTTATTTCCTCGTTCTCCTTTATTAACATACAAGCAGCCTGGTTCTGAAAAGTTAAAAAAGGCTTGAGTTAAATTTCTGGATGGACTAAATTGTAATCCATATTATCATAGCTAATATTATAGAGAGAGTGCGTGTTTGTTTGTAAATATGTAACTCGCAAACTACTGAAGCGACTTGAACAATTATTTCACTATAAAAAATTCGGTTCCGAAAATATAATAGCAAGTAAACCTGGGAAAAAAACGAACGGGGTAAAATAGCATTGCACCTAATTCATACAAAGCCAGGACCGAAAGCAAATAAAGGTTATATGTAATCTCAATAATTATTTTACTTCCTTATGTTGTGCAATTAAATTCTCCAATTCAGATATTTTAATTCTTAGTTCAGTTATCTCAGTCTCCTGATACCGCATGTTACACTCACTCATCTCCATATTCTGGGACATGTGTGCGTTACGTAGCAAAGCGTTGTCCTTTTCCCTCTTCTCTCTGTGAAGTAAATACAAAAATAATAATAATATTTTGCTAACTTTTGTTGTGACAGACAGACATCGCTAACACAACAATAGAGTTAAATTTTTGGTACAGAACCCTAAATAAAAATTAGGTAGGTACTAAGCAGATGTTAAATGACGAACTATAGGTAAGTGATAAATACATCTCAAACATACGATCAAATATCTAAACGAGGCATGACAATAGTAAAATGAAGATGTAATTACGCTGCTTCGGAGATAATTTACTAAAAGAATTTACACGGCAGAAGTAAAAGAAATTACCGAATCTGACATCGTTTAATAGGATGAGCAGTTATATTAAAATTGCACGAGCGAAGCCTGGGCGGGTCGCTTATTTCCAAATAAATAGTTGTACGTACTTCTCAAAGTTCCTCTCCATAGTATAGCAGTCATGTTGTAGTTCTTGGAGCATGGAGTGTAAATTAGTCAACTCAGCTTGTTTATCATCTCGATCCCGCGAGCACTCAGCTAACTTTTCTTGTAAAGATCGCACCAGGATCCTTTCATTATCCAAAGCCACTATCAACTCTTTGTTCTCTTCAAGTACACTGTTTAATCTACACTCCATTTCAAATGATTTTTCCTAAACAAAATATTTAAAATTTAATTTGCAATATTGTATATTTTTTACATACCTATTTAGTTCTCAAGAGAATATCGATCGTGAGTCACTGCTGATTAGATACTGTTCCACTTAAGATAACATTTTTATTGACATTTACTTCAAATAACCAAAAATTATGATTCCATTTTGACTTGGGACAATTATTTTTATTTACTTATATTTAACAAAATGCTGATGAATAATATTAAAAATTATAAAATAATTAATACTTTCTGTTGTACCTACTCATTACTTTTTTCTACAAGCGAGCCCACATGCAATGCAACCAAAATAACAAAGATACTGTCTATATTACAGCCCTACATTATAAAATAAATCAGGAGGAGAGACTGGTAAATAAATAAAAATCTTAATTAAAATGTGTAAATATAATTTATTGTAAAATAAAGCAAATTGCCAAAATAATGTAAAAGGAATGTAAAAATAAATATGTGGTTCTAATAAATAACAACGTTATAGATACCTAGTCAACTTAAATTACAATAGCAAACAATTGTGAAAAGGGCAGATACTTTGTGATATAAAAATACGTACGTACTTCAAAAATAAATCATCAAAATTGGTTAATAACTGACGGAGATATCGCTGTACATACTTAAGAAATACGCCCAAATTGAGAGCCTCCTCTTTTTTAATGTATCCTAAAACTTACATGTACTGGATCTATGTCAACAAATCGTACGTACCTACTTTTTAAATTAACAATTATAAATCACAACAAAATACAAAAATTAAAATCTTCTTCAAAACTAAGTAAAACTGACCTCTGTTGGGTTAGGTTAGATAGATATGTCATACTTATTTGACACTCAAGCACGTCAACACTTGTGTAAATAATTTCACAATATCCAGTCATTGTTTCACAAGATAACAACATCATGTGATAAATTAAATATAGTTTATACAAATTTTTATATAAAAATAATATACCTATACCTAATAACAATTTTATCATTACATAAATTCAATTTCATTGAATATTATTAATTACCTATTATTTTAAATATTTAGCTTAATATACATAAATATTAAATACAGTAATAAAAGTAAAATATATTTTAAATAAAATGAAAATCAACAACTAATTAATTAAATTAATTAAAAATTAAATAAGCTTTCTACAGACAACACTAACTTTCAGTAGAGTCAATCAAAGAAATAAAATGGTAACAGTACAACATAATTGCACAAGCAACACCTTAATGACACACGTGCGAGAACTGAGAGTAACTTTGTATATAAATAAAAAAAATGTGCTGTGCACTTCTATTTACGACTACGAAATAAGTAGGCATGACTAAATGTGCGAAATAAGCCGAACAAGGTGACTATATCGTGTAGAAGCTGTCACTCACTGCCGCGCGGTCCGCCGTGCTGCGAAGAGATTTCACCTCCAGCGCCAACGAGTGTACCTCACCGTTCAACCTCACTACCTACAACATCATACTGCATATCAATAAATTGCTAATTAAAATCGTATAATAAAAATAAAATATATTTAAAGTTACCTTAGCTTCGCTGTTAACAAGATTCTGTTTGGTTTTTTCTAACTCTGCAGTAACATTAAGAAGTTTTTCGTGAAGCATTTTCTTCTCGAGCTCCACGCGTCGTCTTTCAGCGCCCTCCTCGCCGGCTTGGCGCGATAGACGCGCCACCTACACAACAATATTCACTACACACACCCACATAACATGATGCAACAACCATTATTATACAGTAAACTGAATCTATGAGATTTTTATTCAAATGAGTTCAAATAAGAAACTTCACATACTATTTCTAACGAAGTACATAGTATTAAAAATACAAATATTCGATTAACTTCATAATACAAACAATATAATTTCTTAAAAACAGTGTACTGAAGCAGCTAAAAATTATAAACACAAAAACATATTACTAAAGTTATAAATTACTTACCAATAAATTACCATCCACATTACCATAATAAGCACTAGATATAAATAACACCCATATAAAAAAATAAAATCTATTTTAAATATGCATACATATGTCTGAAAATAACAAAATGCTGACCAAAATTATAATAAAATCAAACATCATATTTATAAACTCAATCAAAACCAAATCATAGTGTAAAAAACCGTACAGTCGGCCAGTAGATAGAACAATCGTGCTACGAGAGACTCGGGAGGTACAAGGCTACAAGCTCGAACAACCAACACAGTCAGGGAAATGTAGGGAATATATATGCACGTTGTCCTGAATCTGTCTATAGTTAATCAGTTTTTACTATTTACATCAATCGAAAGTGCAATAATTGCTGAATAATGTATTTAAAAGATTAAAATATATTTGAGTCTAGATGACTGGCAAACATCAAATGCTTTGTGCCACTGTATGGAATTTTACACTGTGACAAAATAACTACATTAGAAAAGCCACATACACACGGATGTTAGTTACACAACACAAACTGCACATCTAGATATAATTAGCCAAAATTTCTATAAAAATACCTGAGTTTCAAGGGACGCAATTTGCCCACTCCAAGATGTCTTCACATCAGCCAGAGCCATTTTCGCTTCTTGAAGTTGTCGCGATAAAACCGCACGCTCTCTACATATTCGTTCGTAATCTGCACATCCGCTTGACGGAATATCTTTTTTGTCTGTAATATAAACAAAATATTACAATTAGAAATGTGCATTATATTATTATCTTTTCTTACTTGTTTTGTTTATATATCTATATATATAAAAATGAAACCCGTTTTCCGTTGTCACGACATAACATGAAAACGGCTTGACCGATTTGGCTAATTCTTTTTTTGTTTTGTTCGTTACAACACAGGGGTGGTTTAGAAGAAAAAAAAATTTGAAAAACCTTAAAGTTCAGCTGAAAAATAAAAAATAATAAATAGGTAATTTTGTATGGAAATCGCAGGAGTAGAATTGTAGGAGTAGAGGTAGGGGTAGTGGTAGTGGTAAAGGTAGGGGTAGGGTAGGGGTAGGGGTAGGGGTAGAGGTAGGGTAGGAGTAGTTGATTTCCACGGACGAAGGAAAGTAAATAGCAGGCAAGCCAACGTTTGGGCAGGACAACGTCTGCCGAGTCCGCTAGTCTATATATATAAAAGAAAGTCGTGTTAGTTACTTCACTTATAACTCAAGAACGGCTGAACCGATTTAGCTGAAAATTGGCAGGGAGGTAGTTTAGAGCCAGGAGAAGGACATAGGATAGTGGTAGGGGTTGGAGTAGGGGTAGCTAAAATTATAAATTTTAATTGTGAATATATGGCGTCATCTTGAGTTTTACATGTGTACTAAAATGTATTTGCAAACGTCAATAGATGGCGCTGTATTATACTTTCTACCACGGAAATGTGTTAATTCCAGAGTCGGTAGGCCAGGTTAGGTTATTTATAACTCAAAAACGGCTGTACCGATTTGGCTGAAAATTGGTGGGAGGTAGCTTAGAGCCAGGAGACGGACATATGATAGTAGTGGTTGGAGTAGGGGTAGGGGTAGGGGTAGTGGTAGTTGTTTTCCACGGACGAAGGAAAGTAAATAGCAGCCAAGCCAACGTTTGGGCAGGACAACGTCTGCAGGGCCCGCTAGTACTTATATATAAAAGAAAAGTCGTGTTAGTTACACCATTTATAACTAAAGAACGGCTGTACCGATTTGGCTGAAAATTGGTGGGGAGGTAGATTAGAGCCAGGAGACGGACATAGGATAGTAGCGGTAGTGGTAGGGGTTGGAGTAGGGGTAGGGGTAGTGGTAGAGGTTGGAGTAGGGGTAGGGGTAGTGGTAGTGGTAGGAGTAGAGATAGGTGTAGTGGTAGTGGTAGGAGTAGGGGTAGTTGTAGTGATAGTGGTAGGGTAGCGGTAGTGGTAGGGGTTGGAGTAGGGGTAGTGGTAGTGGAAGTAGTAGTGGTAGTTGTTTTCCACGGACGAAGGAAAGTAAATAGCAGGCAAGCCAACGTTTGGGCAGGACAACGTCTGCCGGGCCCGCTAGTAGGTCAATAAACTAGTTTGAAAAAAAAACACTAACAGGCAAGAACCAATCGGAAAATTTTGTTAAGGTTTAATATAAAAAACAAAAATTAAACACGAGTTATGTAAAATTGTGAAAGTTTAGAGGTAGGAAGTGATTTTTTTTTGCGATTTTAATGTCTTACACAAAAGTTGTAGATAACAAAGAAATCTAATTTTTTAATCTAAAAATTAGAAAATAATGTTGTAGCGACGGTTGACACATACATGGACCACCCAGGGGCGGTAGACGGTGACGTGGTAGTCAATATTAGAACCGTGCGCAACGAGATGCATTCCAAGCCTTATAAGGTAATGTAGCCGGCTCTAGAGTAGTGATTCATGACACGCGATCGACCCCCCGCCTCACCACTGCTACCTCAGTTTATAATAATTGAGCTATTTTAGGCATTTGTCTAGAAATGGTTTGCGATTGTCCCCCCTTGCAAAAAACTTTACATAGCAAATTGGAATATGTTGAATTGAAAATCCACTTTGCATTTTGTTACCTACCCCCATTTCATATCATTTCACACCTTATACTTATTGAGGTTATGTAAAGAACGGCAAAGTGCCTCTTAGTCCTTGCTGAATGCTCATTAACCAATATCCTAAGACCATTTAAATTTATTCATACTCCGGTTCCGCCCGTGGATATATTCGAACTATATAAAATATAGCCTATGTCACTCGGGGATATCGTAGCTTTCTATTAGTGAAATATTTTTTAGAATGGATTCAGTAGTTTTTGAGTTTATAATTAATAAACAAAAAAATTTTTTTTTTTCTTCACGGGTTGCTTTACATTTTTATAATATTTGTCTAGAAAAGGGGCATCGATAACGTAATGGTTAGAGCGTTGGCACTCGAAACCAAAGAAACCAGGTTCAATTCTCATTCGAATCAAAATTTAAGCTACAATTTTCTTAAAAGTGATTTAATCTACTTCTCGTTTTAGGAGTGCTCTTAATAACCAAGTGAAAGCTATAATTTTATTAATTGCAGCGATAGGCTTGCCACCTGTTTATTTTAATATGGATAACTTGCTAAATGTGGACATTGTTAACAGTGTCCCTTGCCACGGCGCAAGCTAGTGATGGTGTGTATGTATAAAACTCATTCAAGTTCATGGTCACAAGACCAACCTTCATCATCCAGGTGATGGTGCGGGCTGTCTGGAGGCAGCATAGCCCGCACCAGGGCCAGTTCGTCGGCAACATCCCTTGCGCGAGCTTCAGCCTCACTGAGCGAAGTTGACAGCTCAGAACGTTCTCGCGACCACTCGCGTCGTGACTGCTCGAGTTCCTCCTGCAATTGAAAAGCCCAACCCAAATTAAGGAAACACTACAATATGAAGCCACACTTATGTTGTGTCTCGCTCTGGCTTCTACTAGACAAGAGTAGTACAATTTCGCTACCGTCATCTTATCGCAGTTAGCTGCGTGTTTAATTGTATAAAAAGTAGATTCGCTTCTGTCGTGTGTCCATTCACGACTCACGGCACATGGCTATACCCCAATGTTCCATAACTGAGATGAGACGTTGTCGCCATATTATATTATACCCTGGGGCCTGTAACACTGTTGTCTGCATTGGTGAAGTAAGCTTAATATATTTTTCCAATATTAATTAAAAGTGGTATGGATATCTTCACCAACATTTGTGATGTAAAACGTCGAAAACACGCAGTAGTCAGTACACACACTCACACGGAGATGCAACGAAGTATTTAGTATACGCGCCACGCACACACGAGGGAGTAGTGAGCGGCGGAGGGGGGGTTTGGAGAGCGACGTGACGCAGTTTTGAGACGGTCTTTACCCCCCCAAGGCACGCCTACAGATGTTTCACATAAAAAAATAGTTTCCATCATAACTCCAGCTACTTACAGCAAGTGTATCAAGTTTGTCTTGGGCACATTCTGCAGCTGCCAACCTCGCTCGTGACTCATTTAATTGTTTCTCTGCAATATCTCTCTCGCTGGATACTCGAGCTACTTCAGCTTGAGCAGTCCTTGCCACAGCCTGTGCTGCCATTGCTTCCTCACCTACAAGAAATCATGCATGTTAATTACCAAGAACTGACATATTTAGTATTTTAATATAAGAGCTGATATGTTAGATTCTTTTGAATATATTGGAACATAGGCTCCTTTTTGTCCCAGAGATCTTTCAGGATAAACTTTTGTTACAATAAACATTTTTTTACTAAGTAGTTTTTAATTATTTAGTACATAAATATTGCTTTTACAATTACATATTCTTGCTACTTCTTCTCCACAGATGATGCTTCCAAAGTGGTGTTAGTTTATTTTATTTAACATTCAAAGAGTGAAGTTAAATTTTGAATAAAAGGTAGGTTGGTGGCCGAGTGGTTAATATGTTTGGTATAACTAGGTAGACTACGGCCATGTACCAATGGGTTTTTTACAATTAAAAACTTATGTATGTAATCCGACAAACACTAGAGGCTTTTCCATCTAAAATATACCTCAACAAAACTGGCCACTCATTAGGTATCATAGACTCACAAATACCATAGACTAAAAAAGGGAGATTTAGTCTTCTGCTGGGTATCTTGGGACCATAACACAAAATGTTGAATAATCTAGGTTTCATACGACAATGTTTATTATTAGATTTTTAGTAAACAGAAATAGTAAATTTCAGTTCCAAATAATCATAAGACAGAGTTTGAGAATTGTTTATAGTTCTTACTTTGTGAAGATGATAAATTGAGTTTCAATTGTTCCATTTTCATCTCCCACACAGAATCCCTTTCTTTCAATTTATCTTCAAGTTGATTTGTGTATTGGTTTTGTAGTTCATTTTGATCCACATGTCCACCAGTCCTTTCCCCTATGTAGACTTCCAATTGAGGTGATATTGACTGCAAAATGATATAATAATAATGTATGCTATGTAAGGACTTATTATTTTATAAAGCTGCTCTATATTTTAACTAAATGTGAAAGTGTGTTTATTTTGTTTGTCGTTTGATGAACATGATTTTTCTGCATAGTTATAGTTGAAGGGCCAGAGAGTGACATAGGCTACTATTTATACTACAGGATAAATTCTTATGTTATATTTCAACAATTTTCACAGGTGAAGCCGGAGCGAAAAGATAGTTATTGTAATTTATGCAATGGTGTACCTCTGAAGTGTCTGCTTGACCACTGGAACTGGAAGGACTTGTAGGCTGTGAATTAAAAATATAATCATTTTGTTAAAGTTTAGATTGATCAAATGATAATTACATTCCGAAGCGCATAAAAGGAGCTCTGGCCGCCACTGAAAGGGATATGTTTGCGCATGGGGTATAATCACAGAACCAATTTGCTCTGTACTGTGGTCAGGTAGGTTGCCCAAAAAATGTGCGTAAAATTGTAATTTATAGTCATGTGGGTAATTCCAGCAATTTCACATTTATCCATACAAATGATACAAATGTAAGTGTTTTTTTTCTTTCATGTCATTTTGCAGATATATAGTTTGAGCTAGTTATCTGGAAAAATATTATCTATCTATCATCACGCCTTTTCCTTCAAGAGCGGTAGGCAGAGACAATAGATTACGGTCCTGACATACTTCTTTTATATACTTCATCATGACATCATACTTTTCATATATGCTTATGTGTGTACTTTTACTATTTTTATTATTTTTTATATATTCAATAAAAGTACACCTAGGTTGTCTTCTGCCAGCATTTTTTTCCCAGGTTATTTTTATTTGAAACTTTGGTTGGAACGCGGACTATCTTAAAATTAATATTAAGAGCTAAAATTTTCAGGCAAAGGAGCAAATAAATTTGGATACATCCGTATTAAGGACCACCCTAATGTAGGTACTTTAAAATTACCACTTCATCCCTCTGTCCCATTCGTCCAAGGAAAGCCCCACTACGCCAGCTACTGGTGAGCTTGCTTATATCGCTCCCAGTCTCTTCTTTAATTTTACTCTTGAGACTTGCAAACATAATGATCGGCAAGTCGGCTACTTCCAATGAACCTAAATTAAACGTTAAAGTTAAGAAATAAATATGTAAAATAGGGAAAACAAGTTTACGTGATAAGACTCGATAACATTGTCTCTTTACCTTCTGCCTGCGACCCTGCGTTTTATATTATAATAAAATAATGCACAATGTATTTCACGTCATTGCTACAAACAAGATTCCATCAATTTGGAAAGGATTTTCTTTCTTTATTGCCATTGATTTATACGAAGAAAAAACTTTTGTATTGGAGTGGAGAAAGAGAAAAGAAAGAATAACTGATTGAGTGAGTGAGAATATTTTCGAAGTATTTTCCACAGAGCAAGTAAAAGGTATTTTCGTCATTGATTGATTGTCAGATTGTCACTTTCACTTGTCAGTCAACTCTTAAATTTTTTTGGTCAAAGGTACATAAGAACTATACAGACATGTTATGATTAATTTACATAAAAATGGGGTGATCCACTTGGCGGGGAAACAGGGATAAACTTTTCTTCTTTGCCCATCTCTTCGTTGACTTTCGTAGCAAAACTGAAATTTTGTAAAATAAAAAGAAGAGCCTCAGGAGTATGATGATGCTAAGAATTTTGTTTGGGAACCTATTGGTGATTGGAGAGGAGTGCAGGAAACTTTCGTTGGTGAAAATCAAATTTCGACTCTAGCAATTAACGATGCTGACAACATGTTACATCCTTGAGTCGCAAAGTGTTACATCATACATGCATGGCATGGGTCCTGTCATCGACCACTTGAACGAAAAGTTCATGAAGCTTTATATTTTAAGCATAATATTTGTATCGATGAGTCCCTGATGCTGTGGAAAGGCTCGTTAAGGTTCAAGCAGTACATAAAAACACGAAGGCGTCCCGCTTTTTTATTAAAACCTATGAGTTGTGCGAATCGGCCACGGGTTCAAACATGCAAACACTGCTTAGGTTGACAGGTTTATTCATTGTTAGTGTATAATATGTAGGTCGTCAAACAACCACCTCCACCCAGCGGCGGCCCCAGCCCTTTATCATTGTCTTTCGGCGCCTTTTTGTCGACACGTTTGTGTTGAACTGGCTGGATAGACTATGCGACACTCACGACTTTTGATATATGTTATGTTCTGATTGTCACTCTATCTTGTGTGTCAATATGTTAAGTTATGTTATGTTTCCTTAATACAATATACTAATTATTATATACAAAGTATGGTGTGATTACTGTAGATAAACCTGTGCACAATATATAGGCAAACCTATCCACATTATTAAACAATAGGTTATGGGTCCAGGCATAATCGAAAAATAACGATGGCATCTACGTCATACCATATAGAACCATTACGAAAAAATAACTACGATACCTGGAAGGTACAGGCGCAAGCAGTACTATAAAACATGGATTGTGGAGTTATGTGAGTGGTGAAAAAGTGAAACCAGTCGATGAAGCGGCAAAAACTGCGTATTTCGAGCAGGATCTGCAAGCTCGATCAGATTTGTTACTGGTGATTTCCCCATCGGAATTAAAGTTAGTAAGAAATTGTAATATGTACCTCTAAAGAATTATGGGATACATTGAAAAAGACATATGATAGTAAAGGCCCCGCCAGGAAGGCAACTCTATTGAAAAAGCTTATTTTAAATAAAATGTCAGAAGAAAATGACACACGGGACCATTTGAATAATTTTATGGATACCGTTGATAAGTTGGATGAAATGGACATAAAAATAAATAGATTTATTGAGCATAATGATGCTGTATAGTCTGCCAACGTCATTTGACAATTTTAGAATAGCGATTGAATCGCGAGACAACCTCCCTACTCCTGAAGAATTAAAAATAAAAATAATAGAGGAAAGTGAGGCAAGACGGAATATAGAGAATGAAAATAATAAAACAGAAGATGAAGCTATGTATAGTAAAAATAAAAAACCATATGTAAAGAATAAAATGAGAAACAATAACAATGAATATTTTAAATTTAAATGCCACAAATGTCATAAACCAAGACATAAGGCAGTCGATTGTTACAAAGGAAAAACAGGAATTGCTAAAAATGTATGTTATTCTTTAAAATGTGAAGAATCGAATAAAAGAAAGTGGTGTTTAGATAGCGGTTGCACTTCGCACATGTGTCATAATTAAAATATATTTGTAAATATGAATAAGAATATTGAAAATAATGTACTGAGACTAGCTTCAGATAAACATACAGCAAATGTCAGTGGAATAGGGAAAGTAACACTAGATGTTAATGAATTTAATTTAAATTTATTGAACACCCTATATGTACCAAGTTTGTCGACTAACCTCCTGTCAGTTGCAAAAATAACTGAAAGAGGAAATACTGTTTTGTTTAAGAAAAATTTCGCTACAGTCAGAAATAGTCAAGGAAGAATCGAACTAATGGCACGAAAGTCAAATGGATTATATTATGTAGAAGAGAACCATGAAAATAATACAAATGATCAAAGACAAGAGGAAATAAATTTTAATACAACTGATGACGTAAATGAGATCAGTAAGTGGCACAAAAGATTAGGTCACTTGAATGAAGGTGATTTGAAATTGGCAATGAAAAATGGATCATTAAAAGGTTTAAAATTCAATATGAATGAAAAAATAGGTGACTGTGAAACCTGCATTAAAGGAAAAATGTCACGATTGCCATTTCCTAAAACACAATCAGAGAGGACAAAAGAACGATTGGAAATAATACACTCTGATGTATGTGGACCTATGCGCGTTAATTCTCTTGGTGAATCAAAATATTTTGTTACTTTTATAGATGATTACACAAGATATTGTAAAGTATATTTTTTAAAACAAAAGAATGAAGTCTTAGAGAAATTTCAGGAATATAAAAATGAAATGGAGAATTTTACGGGAAATAAAATAAAGTTGTTGCAGACCGATAATGGAAGAGGAGAATACTGTAACCGTAATTTTGATATGTTCTTAAAAAAGTCTGGAATACTAAGACGTTTGACGGCACCATATACGCCACAACAGAACGGACTAGCAGAACGAAAGAACAGGACATTATTAGAGAAGGCAAGATGTCTTTTAATTGAAGGAAAGGCATCAGAGAAATACAGGGCTGAAGCTGTACTTACAGCAAATTATTTGGCAAATCGAAGTCCTTCGAAGTTTTTAGAAGAAAAGACGCCATTTGAAAAATTGGTTGGTAGAATACCAAGCGTCAACCATCTACATATATTTGGTTCGAAAACTTTTGTTCTAATAAAAACTAAGAAAAATAGTAAGTTTGCTCCAAAAAACAAATGAAGGATTTTTTGTGGGTTACTCTGAAACATCAAAAGCATTTAGAATCTGGAATCCAATTAAAAAGGAAATGATGATAAGCAAAGATGTAAGAGTTGTAAATGAAATGTATTATAGAAATAGAAATATAGAAGAATTATGTGAAAATGGCAAGAATGGTGATACGATTGAAATAATTATCGAGAATCCAAAAACTGAAAATGTTGTATGTGATGATATTTACTACGAAAGTTCTGAAATTGAAGAACAAGAAATAGAATTCAGGGAAGAAGAATTACAATCACAAAGTAATGAAAGACCCCGAAGAACAATAAAAATGCCAGAAAGATTTACTGATTATGTAGTAAATGAAGGAAAATACATTTACAATGATGAAATGTTAAATAATTTTGATGAAAATGATGAAGATTGGACAGAAGCTATAAAAGCAGAAATAATAGCTCATTTAAAAAATGATACTTGGAACATTGTTGATAAGAAACAAAATGTAGATATAGTCAGCTGTAAAATGATTTTGAAAGAGAAACTAGGTTCTAACGGTGAAGTCGAAAGGAAAAAAGCTAGACTTGTAGCAAGAGGTTTCACACAAAAAGCTGGAATAAATTATAATGAAACTTATGCACCAGTATCTAAACTGAGTTCCATAAGGTTGTTGATAGCTATGGCTGTAGAACAAAATTTAAAACTACATCAAATGGATGTAACGACAGCGCATTTAAATGGAATATTAGACGAATGTTTATTTATGCAGAAACCGAAATATCTTGAAAAATATTTAAATGAAATATTGATTGATGAATCTGAAAATGAACATGGAATGATTTTCAAAAAGGCGAAGAATATGTTAGAAAAGCTAAGAAAAAGAAATACTGAAAAAGTATGTAAATTGAATAAAGCGCTGAATGGTCTAAAGCAGGCCGGTCGACAGTGGTATATAAAGTTAGACGTAGAGCTAAAGAAGCTAAAGTTTGTAGCGTCGTCTGCTGATCCATGTGTCTACACAATGTCGACAGGAGGAGATAAGGTGGTAGTCGCCATTTATGTTGACGACATTATCATAGCCTACTCCAATGAAAAAATATTGAAAGTAACAAAGAAAATACTAATGGAAACATTTGAAATGAGAGACATTGGCAAACTGAATTATTGCTTAGGGATAGAATTTAAAGCTGAAGGAAATGCAGTGAAAGCATCTCAGAAGCATTATATAGAAAAGCTGTTGAAGAAATTCAATATGGAGAATTGTAAACCAGCAAATACGCCAATGGAACTAGGTCTGAAATTAGAGAGAAGCACAAATCCTGATGAAAAGATACCATATTAAAATTTGATTGGCTCTCTGATGTATCTAGCAGTTGCTACTAGACCTGACATCATGCACAGTGTTAGTTACCTTATCCAATTCAATACTTGTTATGATGATGTACACTAGAAATTAGCTAAAAGAGTACTAAGATACTTAAAAGGAACAATTAATTTATGTTTGACTTTTAAGAAAACTGAAAAAGCCATGGAAGGTTACGCAGATGCTGATTGGGCATCGTGCAGTCTAGACAGAAGGTCTTATACTGGTTACTGTTTTCAGTATGGTGGATCGTTAATTAGCTGGGAATCTCGCAAGCAGAGAACAGTTGCTTTATCCACTTGTGAAGCTGAATTCATGTCTGTTACTGAAGCAATAAAAGAGGCAATGCATTTGAAGAAGTTAATGACGGACATGAACATTAAACATTGATCAGCCCCACACATGCCTCGCGTAGCACAACTTCACAACTTATTGGAAGAGATCTCCAATTTGATATTAAAACCAGGAAAATACTTTACATTTTTCCCCCCGTCTCGAACTCAACTTGAAAACTTTTATAATTTCCGTTTCCCATGACCGAGACCAACATGAAAATAAATGTATGATTATGTACGTTCATGCGTTCAGTGTGTGCCGTTTATTCCCGTATTTACGATATTTCAGTTAGATACTTTAACACTAACTTTTGTTATAGAATGATGAAACTAAGTAGTGTTTTGGGAAAATGCAAAGTTTACCTCTATAACAAGACAGAAGTTGGGAGACTCGATTCGCCCACACTAAGTAGCCTAAAGCACTTTTGTAACCACATCTGAACTTGGGCCATACACTCTTCATGGACAATAAAATGTATGTACCGCCTGCACCGCCACCTGTCTGGCCACCGCGCGCCATGCCTCCAGCGCCCTACAACACACAGCCGCAGACCTACATAATCCATCAAACCACACAGAGGCTTTTCTATCTAAATATACCTCAACAGAACTGGCCACTCGTTTATAGGTAGGTATACAACACACATATCATAGGCTAAAAGTGGGAGACTTGGTCTTCCTCTGGGTACCCTGGGACTGTAAGACACACTCCACATTTATAGCCCATTATCAAAGCGTCGTGCATGTGGCGTGTGTCTTCGGTGTGCGGCCGGACTACGGGACTAATACTGTTTTGAGAGTTGCAACCCGTGAAAAAAATAAATAAAATAAAAAATGTATTTTTTAGGTGTCGGAGTTAGGGTCCGAATTCTAAATTGTCCAGGTTCTTATTACTGATTTTTAATTACAGATTTTTTTTTCTTCACGGAAATGGTATTTCCAGCCGGACACATTTCCAAAAGATACATATCCGCTCTGCCAGGCGCATGCACTTCCGAATATTTAATTATCTATTTGGTTTGTGTTAGTGCTCACTACCTATGGCGCCACCTCGCCATACGACAATGTAGCAATAAACTCGAGCATGCTTTTCAGTGTCGCTCGCGACTCGCAACTAACATTTTACAGTTGTGTTGTGACAGTCAGTCCGGCCGCACACCGAAGACACACGCCACATGCACGACACAAATTGCCTATCACAAATTGAATGCTACAAACAAATGTTGCGCCAAGCCAATGATATGATAATGGGCTATAAATGTGGCGTGTTGTAACGTTGTGCGTTAAAATAAAACTAAGAAATAAATATAAATAAAGTATATTCTACGGAACCCACCTAACCGTTCAAAATATCACTTGACCTAAAAATGAAATATTTTTCATTTCTACCTCCTAACGGTCACTTCCGCAACGAAATCGACAACTATCCACAAGTGCTACCATATTTCTAAATTATAATATATTATACTATATATAAATACTAAACTAAGTGAGGAACCCCTTAATAATTGGGTAAGTTGTGCATTTAATGTTTGTTGTTGTAAGTTGCATAGCATGGACAAAGCCGTGCCAATATCATCTACTTGCTTACGCTCATTCATTCGCTTATAGCTATATTGCCTACTATTTTCGCTTACTATAATAATTATATTTCTATTGTCATTTAAACTATTTAATATGTACCTAATACCTATCTTTGCTAATTAATCCTTCTGTAAAGTCCATCTGCTTAATATCTGTTTTGCACCTGGATTGCCACATCATGAGTAGCTAATTTGAGCATGTCATACCGTCATTGCTTCTCTCACTCGTGCTGATGTTGCAGTCAAGTTGCGAACCTGGGCACTATCAAAATCGTCTGATGCAAATTCCAGGGTTCCAGCCTACGGCTAGTAATACGTGTCTCAGCCTACTTCTACACCTTCCGCCTGCCACTGCTACCCACTGGAGCCTCTGCGTGTGCAGCACAAGACTCTCTGCGAGTGCAGCGCAGAAAAGACCCCCGGTCGAACAACCGCGAGGAACAAACGTGCTACCACCGCGCACAGCCGATTGAGGACAGTGCGGTATTTTATTGCAGGCGTACTGTAGCTAAATTCTAGGCCGAACTCGACCTCACCCCTGACTACCTACCTACCTATCTAATTAGTAATTTCTTTTGTTATTCTACCTTGTCTTTTAAATATTATACCTTTTGTAAATTAACTTCATCTTTTATTTTAAAATATTGCACATCCGTAGTGCCTACTCGCTACGGATCTGACATTGGCGCCCAACCTTCTTTTGGCCTAGAGTTCGGCTATAGTGTGCTTATAGTTAGCTATTTGTTGGTGCTGGTTTTCGGTGTGTTTTGTGGTTAGGTAGTTAAAGCAATTATTGTAACAGAACGGACTACGTTATTAATTTTTTTTTTCACTATTGTATCTTAATTGCACAACATACTCAGTTATTATTGCCCACTACATTTATCTTCTAAAATGTCTTCGCAAATAAAATTCCTTTCACTTCAGAAAGCTGAACTGGAATACGAAGTAGCTCTTCGGGGTTGCACTCCGGGTACTAATGTAGACGAACTACGCAGACAAATAGTTAAAGTTGGTCCAAATCAACAATCTGAAGATATTTTAGAATCGCATCTCGAGGCTTCTTTGGATATAAAAGAAGCTAAAGAAAGTTTAATTAAATCTCAAAATAATATCATTGCACTTAAATCTAAATTCGATAAGAGTTTTTTTTTGAGAACTGAAAATTTATTGCTTCATATTCAATATCGCCTTAGCCGTATCATACCAACAAGTCCTGAAACCACGGACACTTTGAAAGTTTGTACTCAGTGCCACCACTCCCAGTACAAGGAACTAACGCATCTAAATCTAAATGTACCCACCACTGCTCCTATCGTAGCAGAAGATACACAATCTGCAAACATTGCAGTTACATGTGATAGAGGATTTTCGTCTGACCTATCTAAATTAAAATACAATGGAAAGACTTGTATACATTCATTTATCCAACGTGTTGATGAATTTCTAGAGGCTAGGAATATAAATTCAAGTAAGCTACTATCGTTTGCTTCCGAAATATTTGTAGAAGATGCACTTCATTGGTATCGCAGTATAAAGGATTCCGTCAAATCTTGGAATGAAGTTGTATTCTTATTAAAACAGGACTTTAGCCAATTTAATTACGATTACCGTCTAATGGGCGAAATAAGGGAACGTACACAAGGGGAACAAGAAAACATAACGATCTACCTAGCTATAATGCACGGTATGTTTTCTCGGCTCTCTAAAACAATTACAGAAGAGGACAAACTCGAAATACTTCTCCACAACATTCGGCCTTGCTATGCAACCGTTCTAGCTGCTTCTTCTGAAATAAGAACTATCGACTCCTTGCGCATTATATGCAGGAACTACGAAAACTTTCAGTCGCGTCTCACACATTTTCATGAACCGCCTAAGGTCACATCTAATACCCTAGCCCCTGAATTCGCTTACAAAAGACAAACGTCCAATAATTATAATAATAAGAGCCCTTATATACCTAATAATTCTAAACCTAATTACTACATACCTAATACGAAATCTTTCTATAATTCTAATAATAATACTAGTTCTAACATGGTTAGCGCTATAGAGCGGAGTGTAGCTGCGACTAGTAGTGATCTACCTTATTGTCCCCGGTGTCGTACCAAAGGTCATTCCCTGAAACAATGCACTAAACCAATAACGCCTATTTGTTTTAAGTGCGGTAAGAAAGATGTAATTTATCCGAATTGCTCGGACTGTGAGAAGCCTCCTAACTACCCTAATCATAAAAATTCAAAAAACTAAAATCGGATTGTAGCAGAAATATTTCAAAATTTGATAAATCGGATTGGAGTAACTGGCTATCATATATAAATAAATTCTTTAAAACCTACGGTGCTGCTACAATCCTACATACACAACCGACAAATGACCCTCGTCCCTACGTAAAAATAAAGGTTAACAACTCAAACAATCTAGAAATGTATGGCTTATTGGATTCTGGTTCAATGGTGTCCATTCTGGGCAATGACTCACATACAATCTTATTACAATACGGTTTCTTATTAAATACTGATAATAAGATTACAATTATAGCTGCTGGTGGTCATAAAATACAATCTATTGGCTATATTCTATTACCAGTTGTTTTCAAAGATAAATTGCATATCATTAAAACACATGTAATACCAGAGGTCGTCATTTCATTAATATTGGGTGTTGATTTCTTAAATTCTTATAACATTTTTCCTAAAGAATTAATGCATGTAGGCTGCCTATCAACTCGTGATCCTAATTTAGTTGAAACTAAATCAAAAACTACTGAATCCTTCATACAAAGCTACGGAGATCTGAACGAGTCTCAAAGAAATACTGCTGACAACTTAATTGGGCAATTTGAGGAAATTTCTTTTAGTCATAAAGGTTTAGGTAGAACAGCTCTTATTACACATCGCATTGACACTGGCACAGCTGAACCAATTAGACAGCGCTACTACCGCATGTCCCCGTTAAAACAACGCATTCTTACAGAGCAAGTCGATGAAATGCTAAGCCTCGACGTCATTGAAGCTTGCGAGAGCGCTTGGTCTTCGCCTGTGCTAATAATAAACAAAAGTAATGGTGAGCCCAGGTTTTGCCTAGACAGCAGAAAATTAAACTCTGTAACTAAAAAAGATGCATACAACCTACCGTATATATCAGAAATATTAGACAACCTACGCGATGCTAAATACCTTTCAAGCATTGATTTGTCTAAGGCCTTTTGGCAAATACCTATCTCTGAACAAGATCGCGACAAGACAGCTTTCTATGTCCCTGGACGCGGCACTTTCCGTTTTATTACTACTGCCTTTGGACTCACTAATGCACCAGCTACACAACAACGTCTAGTAGATATGTTGTTTGGTGATTTCGAGTTGAAGGTTTTTGCATATTTAGACGACATCATAGTCATAAGTAGTACTTTTGACGAACACGTAACCCTGCTATCGCGTGTTCTAGAAAAACTACATAAAGCTAACCTAACAGTAAATCTAAACAAATGTAAATTCTTTCGGAGCCAATTAAAGTACTTAGGATATATTGTTGATTCCAAGGGGCTCCGTACTGATCCTGAGAAGGTCGCAGCTATTCTAGACTATCCGACACCTACATGTCGAAAGGATATAAAACGATTTTTGGGCACAGCATCTTGGTATAGGCGCTTCATTCCTAACTTTAGCACTATCGCAGGTCCTTTAAATCGTCTAACTTCCAATAAAAAGAACTCCCCACCATTTCAATGGACAACAGAGGCTGACAAAGCTTTCCTAAATCTAAAATCACTTCTAATTCAATCACCAGTTTTGGCCTGTCCTAACTATAGCCACCCTTTCGATGTTCATACCGACGCTAGTAACTTCGGTGTCGGCGCGATGCTCTCACAGACTATTGATGGTGTCGAGCATCCGGTAGCTTTCATGAGTAGGTCACTTTCTGGAGCGGAACGGAACTACAGCGTCACTGAAAGGGAAGCCCTGGCCGTACTTACTGCTCTAGAGCACTGGCGCTGTTACCTAGAAAATGGACAATCCTTTTCAGTATATACGGATCACTCAGCTCTCAAATGGTTTTTGTCTCTTACTAATCCAACAGGTCGTCTAGCACGATGGGGCGTTCGCCTATCCTCATTCAATTTTACCATAAAACATCGTCGTGGTAAAGACAATGTCATCCCAGATGCATTGTCAAGAGCTGTGCCCATGGCTGAGGTATCAGTTGATACTACTCTCTCTTCTAACCCTTCTCTACCTGCTACTCAGGACGAGTGGTATCTAAATATATACAATGGCTGCCTAAATTCCCCTACCAGCTTTCCCAACTATAGAGTGGAAAGTAACTTGCTATATAGATATATGAAGAGTAAAAACTCGCTCACTACTGAATTCTGTTGGAAACAGGTCGTTCCACAAGAATTGCGAGACGAAATGCTATTTAAAAACCATTCAGAACCTACTTCTGCACATTTTGGCGTTTTCAAGACCTATAGACGAATGGCGCTTAAGTACTATTGGTCAGGCATGTATGCTGACGTGGTCAGATATATTGCGAAATGTGACACTTGTTTGGCATATAAATTACCAACTCATGGAACGCTCGGAAAGATGGGCAGACCGAAAGATTGCTCACGTCCCTTCCAAACTATATCTATTGACCTAGTGGGTCCTCTACCAAGCAGCAGGAAACAGAATTGCTATATTTTCGTTGTTACTTGCTGTTTCTCTAAATATTGTCTGATCTTCCCGCTTCGTCGAGCAACTGCTGCCGTCGTCACTAAAACCTTGGAGGACAGTGTATTTCTGGTGCACGGGATTCCCCAAAGTGTAATTCTGGATAACGGATGCCAGTTTATTAGCCACGAACTTGACAGATTATTTAAAAATTATAAAGTACCTAATATACATTTCACTCCTAAGTACACCCCACAAATAAACACAGTTGAGAGATACAATAAAACTATAGTCACTGCCATCTCAACATTCGTGGGAGAAGACCATAGAACTTGGGATGTACACTTACCTAAAATACAGTTCGCTATCAATAACTCTGTTAATGAAGTCACGGGTTATACCCCTTCATTCCTGGTTCACGGACGTGAGCTTGTAACGTGCGGGTCTCATTACCTTGATAATGAGATCCCAAATGAAATAGTCTTACTTCCAAGGGATCAGTATGCTGAAAACTTAGGGCATCTAGCCGGAGTTTTTGATAACGTACAAGCTGCTTTATGGCACAGTCATTTGAAGAACTCTGAACGCTACAATTTGAGAAGGAAGCATGCAGACTTTAATATTGGTGATACTGTCTGGAAAAAATGCTATGTCCAAAGTGACAAGGGTGCTCAGTTTACCAAAAAGCTAGCTCCTAAGTACCAAAAATGCAGAATCAAAACTAAATGCTCCCCACTGGTTTACATATTGGAAGATATGTCCGGACGTGACCTCGGCACATGGCACGTCAAAGATTTTAAACTCAACTCAAAATCTTAGGTTAGGAAATCACGGATTTTATATAAGTAAAATCCTTGTCTGGGAGAGGGGGTACTGTAACGTTGTGCGTTAAAATAAAACTAAGAAATAAATATAAATAAAGTATATTCTACGGAACCCACCTAACCGTTCAAAATATCACTTGACCTAAAAATGAAATATTTTTCATTTCTACCTCCTAACGGTCACTTCCGCAACGAAATCGACAACTATCCACAAGTGCTACCATATTTCTAAATTATAATATATTATACTATATATAAATACTAAACTAAGTGAGGAACCCCTTAATAATTGGGTAAGTTGTGCATTTAATGTTTGTTGTTGTAAGTTGCATAGCATGGACAAAGCCGTGCCAATATCATCTACTTGCTTACGCTCATTCATTCGCTTATAGCTATATTGCCTACTATTTTCGCTTACTATAATAATTATATTTCTATTGTCATTTAAACTATTTAATATGTACCTAATACCTATCTTTGCTAATTAATCCTTCTGTAAAGTCCATCTGCTTAATATCTGTTTTGCACCTGGATTGCCACATCATGAGTAGCTAATTTGAGCATGTCATACCGTCATTGCTTCTCTCACTCGTGCTGATGTTGCAGTCAAGTTGCGAACCTGGGCACTATCAAAATCGTCTGATGCAAATTCCAGGGTTCCAGCCTACGGCTAGTAATACGTGTCTCAGCCTACTTCTACACCTTCCGCCTGCCACTGCTACCCACTGGAGCCTCTGCGTGTGCAGCACAAGACTCTCTGCGAGTGCAGCGCAGAAAAGACCCCCGGTCGAACAACCGCGAGGAACAAACGTGCTACCACCGCGCACAGCCGATTGAGGACAGTGCGGTATTTTATTGCAGGCGTACTGTAGCTAAATTCTAGGCCGAACTCGACCTCACCCCTGACTACCTACCTACCTATCTAATTAGTAATTTCTTTTGTTATTCTACCTTGTCTTTTAAATATTATACCTTTTGTAAATTAACTTCATCTTTTATTTTAAAATATTGCACATCCGTAGTGCCTACTCGCTACGGATCTGACAGTGTGCCTTCGGTGTGCGGCCGGACTAATCGATAATTAATCGATGGATGACTGTTTTGGATTAGGGCTTGGCTTGGATCGTAGACTGAGTAACTTGGATAAACATTCATTTCAAACGATTATCTCAACCTTGTGTTCTTGTTCATTCTAGTCTGTCTTCGATTCTAGTGATTATTTGATTATATTCTCTTTGGTCAAAACAAACGCAGTGATTTTATACTCTTTGGCCTCTGAAAAGGAACAAATCTCTGTGGTAGGGGTGTCCACTTAAAATATACATCGATGTTTGTATTCGATATAAAACATCGGATCCCTGCATCGATGTTTTTCGATATATCGCTTGAAAACATCGATATTTTTTCAATATCGAATACTATTCACAAAAGTTTAATATTACCTTTTTCTAATCAAACGCAGAAAGTTTGCTGTCCTTGATTTCGTATGTGTGAATTATATTGATTATAAAATGTGTCCATCATTATGATATATCCGCCGAAACGAAAGTGTTGCTGTCAAAATCTATGCTAACTCCCCAGGGAGGTTAGCATACATTTTGACAGCGACACTTTCGTTTCGATCGAATGGCCTTGAACAGGCCAAAACGTTCATGTCCAACAAGGACCGGCCAGAGATAGCCCGGGGCCGAGAGGTCCGGCCCAACAATGTGCGGGAAAATTCTGTGTACTTGTCTTTGTCCGGCCAAGCAAATTGCTCGGCATTCTTGTGCAGGACATACCCGGTCCGAGAATGTCCGGCCCAACAATGTGCGGGCAAATTCTGTGTACTTGTCTTTGCCCGGCATAGCAAATTTGCACGCACATTGTTGGGCTGGACCTCTCGGCCCCGGTCTATCTCTGGCCGGTCCTTGTTGGACATGAACGTTTTGGCCTGTTCAAGGCCATTCGACCGAAACGAAAGTGTCGCTGTCAAAATGTATGCTAACTCGGCAGGGAGAGTGAGTGAGTGAATAAAATGAACCCTCAGAATCCACAGATTAGTGATTACATCTTATATTAGGTTAGGTCCTAAGAAATTAATATTCATTGGTTTAAATATGTATACTAGGGTTGGGATAGCCAACCAATGAGTTTCTATAGTAGGTATATCCAAAAAAATAGATAATTTCCACCGTTGATCTAGTTGCTCACTCATAGATGTCACTACCTGCTAATGACATTTATTTAAAATTAAAATCACTAAGTAATGTTATGTTTTTATTGTAATTATTAGTCAAAGTTAGTTTTTTAATCGATTCGATCTTTCTATAAATATATCGATATATCGAATAGAAAAATGATTTGTCAAAATATCGAATAATTCTGATATATCGTTTGACAAACATCGAGTAAATTCGATATATCGATGTTTAGTGATAACCCCTACTCTGTGGAACAAATTAACCAAAAAAAAAAAACTCTTTGGCCCTAGCTTTGGCCAGTGAACAAAACAAACACAAAATTTTGTTTATTTCGTTTTCCTTCATTTAGTGCAATGCAAGGAATATTATATTACTCTCTATTTATTGCGTGCCAAGGAATATAAGTACTCTGGTGCGTGCATTTATTTTTATTTTCTTGTCAAGTATTTCCACTATTTCCAGTCCAAAATTAAAAGGTTTCTTTGCTAAACTTGCTCTGTGCTTTGCTTTTCCTGCGGCGCAGCGACGAAGCAAATGTTAGTTATGTAGTTTAGCGGTTATAGCTCAGCCAGCCGGTAAGTACCTAGGTTGTAAATATTGAAGAATAATATTTTATGGTAAAAATAAGTAATCAATTGGTGGCTTATATTCTTCTTTAGAGAGTTTTCAGAAGATATCAATTTGATGGTTAGTGATTAGGTATAGCATTTATAGCGGCTGCAATTGAACATAGTATAACTAATATTATTAAATAAAAAACATATACATATATATGAAATGATGAGTATTTAGACTAATAATCTGCTTTGGGGTGCCGTAGATAAAGGTAAAGGTTCAGATTATCTGATCCTGAGCTTTTCGTTTTCGTGTTTTGACGACTTTATTAAATTGCTGCACTGTTTTATTACATACTTTAACTATTTTGAAGTCTCGGTAAGGTACCACTTTTCGCCGGTGTTCACAAGTTTATAAGAAAGTTGATTTTGAAAAACTTAACCTAAAAATCTGAAATTGAGATTTTCGTGTTTAAAAATAAAATATGCGCTTCGGCGGCCGCTACCATACGAACCACGCTCGTCGCTGCGCTCCTCGCTAACCTATTTAAAAAAAAAATCGATCGTGTCTGAAGACTATTCACCGACCTGGCGGTCACGGGAAGGGTTTCCGGGATTGGTGTCTTGGACGAAAGTTGCTCCTTGTGACGTCTTTCATCTTATGGCATCATAAATAAAGATTCCGACGAATTGAGAACCTCCTCCTTCTGTTTTGAAGTTTGGTTAAAAATGGGTGTTATATGGAGTAAAAAAAATCTTATTTCAAAATCATGAAAAATTGTTTTGCATTTTCGATCTTCGTCTAAGACACTGATCCCTATAAAAACGGTTAAAAATATTCTAAGTTTTTTTTCTTAGTGCCCTGTTTTCTCCACTCCAACCTTAAGAGCGTAGCCGGGCTGCATTTTCTCCATACAAATGTATTCCCCTATTTTCTTCACGGATAATGCCTCTAGAGCAATCGTTTTTTTTTTCAAAAATCTAGGTTTACTGTAGGCATGCCCCTGTCATTTACTTTTTTCCAACAACTAATTACCTAAAAAAATAAGCCCTTCCAAAAACCTAAAAGAAATGCCTCGTTTATACCGCCGTGATCAGACGACTACCAGACTAATTTGAAAAGGTTTTAATGTAAAAGACAAATAGGAGCATAAATTTAAATTTCAATACCAAAAATAATTAAATCGGATCAGTTTTGGAGGAGAAAACAGGGGAATACGAAACGTCTATCTGGTCAAGGTTTTATAGGTATAATTATACTCGGGCTTATTATAATCGGTCTGAGCTGCAGTTATCCCTATCGCACTCTACGGGGGGGATCAAAGGGTGAGGCGACGGGAATAGTTTCTTCAAATACCTATTTCTCAATTCCCTTGCAGACCGTCTTAAGCTCTTAATTTTGCAAAAACCTTTGTACTCCTGCAAAAACTTATACCTTACCGGGACTTGAAAATAGTTAAAGTATGCAATAAAACAGTGCAGCAATTTGATAAAGTCGAAAAAACACGAAATACTCAGGATTAGTTAATCTAAACATTTACCATTTTTTTTACTAATATATAAAATAAAAATAAATAAATTAGTATTCTATTAATAATATCAGTATTATTAATGCAACACCTAAATTAAAAAGCTGATCCATCATTCAAGTCCCGGAAAAATAATATTATTGAATTGTGATCAAATAGATAAATATCTAACTCTGTTTAAGGTTTTTAATTTCATTACAATGGGGATTTCCGCAACGTCCCTTCACCATTCATAACCATACTTAAATTTGTTAATTGGTTTTCAGATACCAAGTTTTGAAAACCAGAGACAATAGCAGTTAATTTTAAGATGGCTGATAACCTGGATGCAAGTAATGAAGATGGAAATGAAGTTAATGGTGAGAATAATTTGTTATTATAATGTCTAATTATCTATCTATACTCATATTATACAGATTAGATTTTTTGTATATTTGTTTGTAATGAATAAACTCACTGGACCAATACTTTAATTTAATTATTACGAGACTTTTTTACTTGGGAGAGTATCTTTTATTAAAATTTAATCAAACATAATCAATTTTAAATTTAAAACTATGTAATCTAATATGAAGGATGATTTTTAACAATTATTTTTGACAAACCGATAACAAAGCACTACCAGGAAGCGGTGCAATAATAAATAGATAGATGAAATTACAAATCAGCCATCACCCCCTAAACCACTTCAACACGCCCCACCCCCCCCAGTTATCGCCCACTTTAAGAAACACTGCTCTAATAGAAAGCTACAATATCCCTGAGTGACGTAGGCTAGATTTTATATTGTTCAAATATATCCACGGGCGGAGTCGGGGGCGGAAAATCTATAACTGAACCGATTCTAAAAATTCTTTCACTAATAGAAAGCTATGATATTCCTGAGTGACATATTTTATATTGTTTGAGTATATCCACGGGCGGAAAATCTATAACTGAACCGATTCTAAAAATTCTTTCACTTCTAAGTGGACCCGATGAAATGAAAGAAGCTATATGATAGCGACGGATGGTTTCGATACTTTTGAGATCTACATTATCCGTACGCGGGCCGTCTGTCTTGGGACAGCGTAACAGTTGCCTAGCGAATGCGTGAGTTGGCCGTGACTGATTATATCAATCCTCCCCTTTTTGAAAAAAATTTTGGAACTAAGTATGTGATCCTCTTTGGTCTAACTCCTTTGACAATTTCTTAAAAGATTACAGAGATTACATATTAGTTTACAACTTTACAAAATCAATAGTAGAGTTCGAGAATTATAAATAGTTTTAAAATGTTACACATAATCAGTTAAAATATACATGCACAAAAATGTTGAAAGGAATGTTGTTGAAGTTGCAATTTGAAATACGATTACTTACCTACAATAAATATTAAGTTACAAAAATGCTGATACAAAACAAAACATTCAAAACAATGAGGTTGTCATGTTACAATACGTTTGGAGTTTAAACTTACATTCTAAACGAGACTTTAGAGTCTTTTACTTGGGAGAGTATCTTTTATTAAAATTAAATCAAACATAATCAATTTTAAATTTAAAACTATGTAATCTAATATGAAGGATGATTTTTAACAATTATTTTTGACAAACGATAACAAAGCACTACCACGAAGTGGTGCAATAATAAATAGATGAAATTACAAATCAGCCATCGCCCCCTAAACCACTTCAACAGTTATCGCCCACTTTTAGAAACACTGCTCTAATAGAAAGCTACAATATCCCTGACTTATTTTATATTGTTCGAATACATCCACGGGCGGAGCCGGGGGCGAAAAATCTATAACTGAAGCTTGGACCCAGCACCGCACAAATGTTTCCATCCTCCAAGAATTTCATGTCAAGGAGAGACTGTCGGCTGTCGTTCAATCTAGGATCATTCGGTTCTTTGGACATGTTACGCGACGAGACGAGCAGTCCATAGAGAGACTGGTTGTGCAGCGTAGAGTCGATGGCGGCAGATCGCGAGGTCGTTCTCCCTTGCGCTGGACCGACCAAATAAAGTCATTAACTAACACCTCCTTGAATGACTGTGCAAGGTTGTGCGTCGCGCTGTGGACCGCCATGATTGACCACGACTGCTCTGTCAAAAGAGTACTACGACTGAGAAGAAGCATAGAAAGCTACTATATCCCTAGTGACATAGGCTATATTTTATATTGTTCGAATATATCCACGGGCGGAACCGGGAGTAGAAAATCTATAACTGATCCGATTCTAAAAATTCTTTCACTAATAGAAAGCATGATATCCCTGAGTGACATAGGCTATATTTTATATTGTTCGAATATATCCACAGGCGGATAATCTATAATTAGACCGATTCTAAAAATTCTTTCACTAATCGAAAGCTACGGTATCCCTGTGTGACATAGGCTATATTTTATATTGTTCGAATATATCCACAGGCGGATAAACTATAACTGGACCGATTCTAAAAATTCTTTCACTAATCGAAAGCTACGGTATCCCTGAGTGACATAGGCTATATTTTATTGAACCATTATTGGTAACATTGGTTTTAATTAGATCTAAAGGTCTGGGTGCACCATAAAAATATTGGTTTTCTTTTGTCTTGACAATGTCCTTTATTATAAAAAAATAAGAAAGAATATAGACGTAGATTCCTCCATACTTATTGTTACGGACGTCGAGCCTGCCCTCCGAGCTTGACTCGCTAATTTGATTGTTACGGACGTCGAGCCTGCCCTCCGAGCTTGACTCGCTAATTTGTATATCATATTGTTTTGTGCTTTCTTTGTATATTGTTTTCTTTTGTATCATGTTTGTATTTGTATGCTTTTTGAATGAATAAATGGAAATAGCCGATTTTGGGAAGGGCCGTTCTCACGCTGCAAACGCCCTTTGCAGGTACCGCCAATAGAAATGACAATGAGGAAGTCATTAAACATTGTTAGAAACTTAGGAATTTCGGCAGACAGATGATGACTCATGGACATCTGGTCGAAGCATGTTGTATTGGCGGACACCGTCGCCGGCCGCGGGTGGCCGGGGGGCGGGCGTTGACGTGAGACGGTCAGTAGCAACCACCGGCTCTGTCGGTCTCTTCTCTGCCGCCTGCCGTGCCGAACGCACGTCCTCTACAAACAAACTTCTCGTCCACGTGGGGCGATAGTTTGACATGGCGGCAGGATCCTCACTCAGTCGTTCCTGAACATGTCCATACAAGTAGCTAGCTACATCCTTCCTAAAGTCGGCAGTTGTGTACTAATAATTCGAAGTTTTAATTCAAGATATACAGTCCACTCTACAGCTACGATCTAGTGCTGAACACTTATTTGGTACTCCAGCCCAAGTCAAGTTCTGCAGCAATCATCCTCATTTTCCACCTAAGAAATGCAAAATAGGATAGAAAAAGATGCAGAGTATAATAAATTATTCCTATTCGTGCTTTACACATTAGATCTTAATGGACCTAGGACAACTAGATTTGTCACTTCTTTTACAGATTAAATATTTGTTATTTTTACAAGAAGTGCGGACTCTGGCATGCCCTCTGGAACACTAGAAGTAGATTAAAGCATATGTTCTTAAAGAAAACTTTTGCTTAGTATTTTTGGCCTGATAGAACCTGAGTCCCCCCAGTTTAAAGCCCAATGCTTACCAATTAGACTATGGATTCCTTTAGATTAGATAAAGAACCTTCAGCATATTATTATGCCATTAACATACCATGTTTGTGGTTCTATATATAATACAGTTCCTTTATAAAACCTAGATTCTGTTAATAATGTTATTTTGTTTAACTTGCAGGTAGTCTTCTGTCTGCAGTAAAAGTAATAGCTAGTGTTGTGGACAAAAACAATGTACAAGCTAATATTTCAAACAACCAACTCACAAACATGTTAAAATATGAATTTGATATTAATATTGATCACAAAAATGACTTACAAAAGTATATTTACTTGAATGTACTAAAGAAATGTTTTAAGTCTTGGCCTCATTGGGACAAAATTAATATATTTAATGCAAACGAAAGCAATGTTGTAAATGAAGCTCTCAAAGTTCACTGCAAATATTTAAAAGAATATTTGTCTAAATCTTTAGAATTAGCAGAGGAAGAAATGAAACCCTATATAAATAAATATGATAAAAAAGTGGCTAAATTGAAATATTTGGTACAAAAACCCTGTGAAGATATTGTCATGGAGTTGCAATGTTCTCGACAACAACTCAATAATTTGGTCTTTAAGTATCCACAAATAAATTCTTCAGGTAACAACACCATATTTAATCTACAGAAGCAAAATTTTAAAACAATTCGGGCTAAAGATGTCAATTTAAAATACATACTCAATAGTCCAAATGTACAAGTGTCCATTAAATTACCAGGCTTTCATTGTAAGAGACAAAATACAAGTAATACATACTTCACCATGGTTAATTTAAAGAAAAAAGGTGAATGTTCACAAAATAAAGTAATAAAGGAAACTTTGAATGTAGATGATATTTATTTAAAAAAGAATAATGGAAAAGAAAACAACATTACTAAGCAGTCTATTGTTGACTACATAAACCAATTGCAAATATGTATCGAAACTGACATGGCAAAGGATGATGATAACACATCACTCAATATAAAATATGTGCAGACAATTCTTAATGAGTTTAAGTTAGATGTGTGTAACGCTCCAGATGTGTTGGTGGGGAAAGGAAAATATCAATATTTTTTATGCAGCCATAAGTATTTTAGACGATTGTACCAAGATGTAGTGCCAAAAGAGGTTCTCATCAAACATGTCAGTTTTAAAGATTGCTTCGATATGTGCATAGAGGAATTGTTGACCCCAATACAGCGATTTTCGTTTTCTAAAGTAACACCTGCGGCATTACAAACTGACAGCAATATTATAAGTAACAAAACAAATCCTTGGCTCAAAATATATTGCATGAGTTGTGAAGCAAACTTTGAAGTCTATCTATCATTTGAGGTAGTATTCAAGCACTTCATAGATTACCATCGATCAGAGCCGGATTGGGAGTGTGGTGGCTGTGGCAGGAGGCTAACCAATTTTTATTTGACCAACAACCGATGGAGCCATAAGTGTATACCAAATTATGCTTTTACAACGCTGTGATTATGGGATACCGTTAGTATAGTAGAGTCCATTTAGGAGAGCAAGTAAGGCTAGGGTCCACTTGAATTTTCCAACATTTGATTGTTTTCATAGTTAATTTTTTCCGGATTGTGGTCTCACCGTTTTGTCACACTGGTGCAACTACGATGATTTTTTTTATTTCTGCATTATCCGAAACACGCTCGTCGCTACGATTTTCACTAACCTATTAGCTCACCGAACTACAAGTAAGTTAAAAATAGGTTAGCGAGGAGCGTGGTTCGGATAGTGTGATAACGATACGAATGTGACAAAAACGGTGTGACCACGAGTCCACACTGGTAAATACATGTCGATATCGACAGGTTTTCCTGCTCTATTCATTTCCCAAGGTGAAGCAGAGCCTTGGCATTGTGAATTTCGAACCAGACAAAAATCAAGCTTGCCAATCCTAATCAATCCATAAAGCAAACATTAATACCCTAGGGTGGGTACTACGCAACGTGAGTTTTGTATTCATGTGGAACTTTTGGGTTGGTCAATACAGTGTAGGTATTTTGTATAATTATGAATTTAGTCTTTGCTTCAACTTGACCTGGGCCTCAATTTTAGTTTTTAAACTTTTGGTTAATAGTTATTGTTATGCATAAGTGCTTCCAAGTAATGTGCCAAATAATTATTATCTGTTAAGAATATGTAAGAAGAAATACTATTTTTCAATAATACTTTCTCTACCTACTTTATAAATGGCTGTAAAATATAGTGTTGTTGCTCATGTGTCGTAAAATAAGTATTATTGTTACATAGTTTATATTGTCTCTAAACATTTTGCAATAAATGTTTCCAAATATTTTGAAGAGTTTGTTTCGCCCTGGAGAGTCTGAAAGAAGTTTGACGTTTGTTACATCATTCTTTATCATAAAAGCATACATACCTGCACAGGGATAAGAGAGAGGATGTAGGTATTATGTACGCTCTAAATGTACGTTCTACTCATATCAATCTAGGAGACACTTTCTTGCTGGCGTAACGTACACGTAAAAGGCGGAAACATATTTACGTGTCGTGGCGTGTCGTGACGCGCCATAAGCATATCGGTTTCATCGGCGAACGTTTTCGCCGGGTTTCATACATTTAATATGGTTAGTGACATATTTGCATGTCGTGTCGTGTCGCAACACGTTCTGTCGTGGCGCCGACCGCTCGCCACCGATTGCGCCAGAGCGGTGGTGGGGGTTATGACGCGACACGAAAAAATGTTTCTATACGGCCAGCGTGACCGGAACGTACTATAAAGTACGGTTTTCCGTACTATTTGTCACCCGACCGTACCTCGGCCGTACCTTAGCCCTAACCGTACCATTTTCGTACCTACAGTACCGACTTTAGTATTGATCTCGGATCTTGTCAACAAAAACCTGAAAAGAATCTTGCCTAAACACTAAATCTGACACAAGAAACTTTCAACTCTCTGACAATGACAATGCAATACGATATGTTCCAAATTTCAACAAACGTATGACCTATGTATTAATGTTATTGTGCGTAGAGAAGACAACATTTGATTTATATGAAAACCTTTTAAAAAAAAATATACCGACTTCAAAAATTATCACTTAAAAGTAAGAAATAATAAATATTTCGTCGTAGAATTTGAAGACGGTTAGTGCCAAATTAGGATACAAAATTAAGTAAACATCTAAGAAGATAAAGATCGGTTTAATATTACCTATGTTTGTGCTGATGATCGTAGGTTCCTAATGAATTGTCTAGATTAATGAATTTGGGTTCTAAGTTATTTCTAATTTGGAACCAACCTGTAGGTACACTTTTTTTAAAAGGTTTATTTTCCCTTTCAGTAATTTTGCTGCAACAAATAATAAATAATAACGCAAATAAAAAAATATTGATGGAAAAATAAAAAAAAATACTGCGGTGGATGGGATTTGAACCATGTGCATCCTGCGCTGCACACCATACGTTTAGCCGCTAGGCTACCGTCGATAAAAAGGTTGACAACTTCGTGTCAATAGCAACTTTGCTAAGGTTTGTCTCTGATATAATTTTCAAAAGTAAACAGAGGCAAATTACTGAATTTCTGAAAAAGTACTGAAGGGGGGGGGTGCTATAATTAATTTTCTTAAGAACCGTACCTTTATAGAGACTTTCGTACCTTTTTCCGAACGCATGCGTACTTTATAGAACATTGTTACCGGCAACCGGTTGTATACGGCGCGGCGCGTGGCTCGTGGCGCGAACATCTAGCCGACACTTTTTAATTATTATATTTGCAGCAAAATGACTGACGATCTTATTGAACTTGTACGTCAACGAAAAGTTATATATGATTCAAAGTGTAAATTAATGTAGGTAATTGTAAAAAAGTGTAATTAAATGTACTTTTTTATGTCTCTTTCAATCAGCGAATGAACTTCCTCATATTGAGCTTTGTTCATTAAAGTACTGATGAAATTTCTCTTCGTCACTCTCTAATTCTTTAACAAGACGATGAAATTCACCTTTGTCTTGTCTCCCTCTGTTTATCCCTATAAACCCAGTATCTTTTATTTTTTTTGCCCTCAAGAAGTTTCATTGCTAAGAGAAATTGAAGGTCTTCATCAAAATCACTATCTGAATCAGAAGAAAACATTATTAGGCCAGTCTGTGTAAATTTTCATACAGCAAATCACTATACAGCAAACGAAGATATGTAAAAAATCGGAAATATTCCGTAGAATTCAATGCACTATTTTTAAAACAACTGACATTAGGGGAACTTATAGAAAATGGCGGCCAAAGTTGGTAAAAAAGACTTTATTTCGTTTTTGAAAAAGTTTAATACACAAGTTGTGGAACTATTTATTTCGGATCGGTCTAGTCCGGTCCGATGTCAATAAATTGTAAAATGTATTATTTATTTAAGAAAAAACCATAAAAAATCGCATTATTTTAAAACGCCCGTACCTATCTCTTTGAAAAAAAAATATTTTGTAACCAAAAAATAGTCAAAATGTAGCTCTTGACAAGCCAAAAAAGAGCATATGGTCAAATTTTAAAAATATTAAAAAGATCTTGCAGAAATTTTATTTTTCGAAAAAAAAGTGTTTTTTTTAATTCCTATAACTCGTAAACCCGTGACTTTTTATAATCGTGGCTATGCTTAAAATTTTCTTCTGATCGGTAATATGCGAAATATAGGTCGAAAAATGGGTATTTTTCGGAAAAATGCAGGAACCGCGTCGCGACAGTCGCTCATATTCATGCGACCTCGGTCGGCTTTCCCCCCCTACTCCACCGGTAGAGCTGAAATATGGTACCACAGCGCTAATATTCAAGGCAATGGCACGTCAAGCCGATGTTGGACAGGCAACCGGATGGCGAGTGGTAATCTGGGCCTTTGAGTGGTACAGAGTCCCCTGGTAGCGGCCAAAGTGACCCCAAATGGACAGGTTCGGCGATATGGGGGAGGGGCAAAATCGAAATTTTTTTGAAAAGGCAACCGGATAAAAATGCGGAGCATTAAAGGAAATACCATAATTATATAATAATTTTTTTTTGCCAGCCGAAACACGTGGGCCTTTCTTGCACTAGCGAGTACAAAAAAAAAAGTGAAAATGCAACCGCTTCAAAATTAGTGAGCTGACATCACCAAACGTTGGGAAAAAATTGCCATCCAATCGATGGGCAGTTTCGGAGAAACAACCCCTCAAAGTCGCCGAAAAACACTTTTTTTCGATTGTTTCAACAATAATTAAAAAAATAATAAAATTTGTTCAAATCGGATGGCATTCGAAATTTATACTGTCCTAAGTACAAATAATGGTGTGTATCAATGCCATCCGATTTCGATTAAATTAACCCCTATTTAGCCACCCCCCAAACCTCATGAAAGTACCAATAATTCCATACGGTGCAAAAAATTGTTGAAAATCCTTTTCAATTAATATTTAACGACTGCTTGGACTTTTAAGACCCGCCCCAACAACCCCCCCACCGACCCTTGTTGTCCACATTGTCCTAAGGGTTGTTGGGGCGGGAGGGGGGATTGTAATAGATAATGAGCATACACAGACCTTTTAAAAGTCCAAGCAGTCGTTTTTTTTTCGAAAAATCAGATTTTTGCAAAATCTTTTTAATATTTTTCAAATTTGCAAATACGCTCTTTTTTGGCTTGTCTAGGGCTACATTTTCACCATTTTTCGGTTACATTTTTTTTTTCTCAAAGAGATACGGGCGTTTTAAAATAATGCAATTTTTTACGGTTTTTATTAAATAAATAATATGTTTTACAATTTATTGACATCGGACCAGGCTAGACCGATCCGAAATAAATAGTTCCACAACTTGTGTATTAAACTTTTTTTAAATAAGTGACAGATAGTGTCAGTCAAGCCACAGAGTATACGTTATAGAAATGCAAAGAATATAATATACCGTGTTCCAAATAGGTGTTGCCGTAGCCGGAACTGAAATCGCCTACAACATTATTCATAATGTATATAATAATACTAGATTTTGTCCGCGGTTTCACTCGTAAATATATTTCCTGTGATAGCCCATTCGAAACTAGCAAAACTTCCAAAAAAATATTATGTAAAAGAAGTATTTTATAATTACCTATATTTAAAGAATAATTATTAATTTAGCTTCAAATGGAATAAAAATGGGTAAAATTAATTGAAGGCAACACCTGAGTTCAATAACTAACAACTCTGCCAACAGACATTAGTATTTTTAAATTAGAGGGTTGGCACAGATTAGGGCACCTATTAATCCTTATTTTTCAATATTTCAGTATTTTTAAAATAACTCGAAAATTATACAATATAAAAAAAAAATGAAAAATAAGCTTTCTAGCATGTAATCTCCAAACGGTTTTCGAATTTTGGTACCTTACGAAAAATGAAATGTTGTCCATTGGCGAACCTGTCTTTAATCCATTTCTAAATGAAAAGGTTCTAGAATAAAAAACTGCAGTATGTAAAGTATTTCCTCAATACCTTTGGATCTCAGCAGACGCTATAATATGTAATGAATCAAGGAACCATGATCTACATATCTACAAATTCATTGCCATCTCGAACTAACAGGAGGGTATAAGGTTGAGGTATTAGGACCAAAATAATACAATATCACATATTCAGTTGTTTATTATCTATGCTGTACTCAAAATTGATCCGAAGACCACATCACATAGTAATTTTATAAATAATATTACAATGTCATGTACTTTCAGTGACTGTACGTGAATAAAAAAACGTTCACAATCATTACATTTGTTCACTGGATCGGTTTAAGTAGTCGTCTACAATATAATATAATAAAGACGCCATTAGTCGGCATCCGAGTAACTTACTGTACTTTATGAGAGATACTATTTATTTATTAAATTATTGTTGCAGTTCTTTTTTTATATATATTTACAGTTTTACAATTTTTTTGTGTTTTACAAATAAATTCTTGGTATTTCATTAGGTCATCATTTTCCTTTTGGGTTGACAATAACAGTACTTTATAGTTAAAAATATCACAAAATGAAATATATTATGTGTAAGACACACGTAACATTAAAAATACAACAAAAAGTTAAATATAAAATCCACTAGAAACCATGGGCCTGAATAGTCCCTTCTAAACAGGAAGGATACTTTCGATGTTCATATCAATCACGGCAATTTGATACCATAATAATAATAATATTATCACACTAGTTACAAAAAGTAATAAATTGTCTTACAATAAATGCGTCAGATCATAAAATTTAGATTTCCAAAAATCATAATAATGCAACAAATAATGATGAAACGATAAAATCCAACAAAAGAAATAAACTGACAAGTTACAGAGGCACAGTGCCGTATCCATAAAAGTGAACCGCTCACGGTACCAACTAGCCAATAACCAACTATCTCACGGCTCCACGACTCAACATAAACTAAAGCAACACCGCATGTACGAGTTTGACTCCACTACCGCTTCATCTTTTATCGATATGGCATTCCACTTACGATACGACAATAAATATATCATAACACGCTTACACATTAATCACTTGTTTAATTCCGACGCTAGGAATTATCATCATAATATATACCTAAAAATATAATCACGGCACAAGTATCCCTCCGACTAAGTTACTAAAGTAGTGTCACTTTATCAGGATTTAGAATCAAATATGTATTATGTATCTTAAATATCTCATTATTCATATATCATTATCAAAATATCCACTAAATGGGAGGAATAAATCAAATTATTATTATTTATTTAATCTAATATTAAACGCATGACTGATCAACAAAAAGGATATGGACTAGGAATAATATTAGGCATTTGTCTTCCATGCCTCGCTCGCGTGATCGCGTCACTCCGCGAGCATACAAGCAACTAATTAATACTGTTCACCAAACAAGTCCGGACTTACCGAGAGGCAAACGGATACCAACTCTTTACTTTGTGCTCTCATAAGACAATTCTGTTAAACATAATGATATCTAGCAAAATCTATCTGGAATAAAAGCTGACGATCTATACTATAATTTAAATAGCTTGGAAGTATGCCTTCGTCAATTAATATTGTCCAATAAAATTTCATTGTATTTCGATTTCTGTCTCTATCACTCTACGAGCGTCAAGAATCTATCTAAGGTGATCTCGGCGTCGGTGCTACGGGATAAGTGCGGACAGGATGGCTCCGTAAGGGAAGAACAGACATTACAGGAATTATATGTACGTCGGCGTGTGGGCGTGCTGGTGCGCTCCGCCGTCCGGTGCCGGCTACTACGCTATTGGTGTTCCTCACACTACTCTAGTAAATGTATACTTACAGTACCTACGTAAAATGATAACAAAACAATTACAATAAAAAATGCTCAAAAAGATGAGTGGGTGGCGATCGGACAGCGGAGCGGCGTCGTCGCACGCGCTTACTTACAACAAAGTTCGTGCGTCGCGTCTCATATGGCGCGCACCAACTTTACAGGAACTCATACAGTATTCTTAAACAAAATATACAATACAATAGGTCATAAAACATTTGAAACCTCACTAACTACTATTTGACAATCTCGGTACGATCTCGATAAAAATTAGTCATTCGGCTCCGGCGCCTCGAAATCTATTCATATCACAATCGCACGACAGCGCCCGAGAATCGTATCCCGCTACTTATTTACACACTCCGTTCTGAGGGTCTTGCGCAATATATACTAACCGATATTAACTAATAAGATATCACTGCCGGCGCCCGGGCGGGCGGGCCGGCCGAACCTACCTTTCCCGAGTGTGCTAGAGGTGCGATCGATAGGAGTGTGCCGGGTGTGTGAGTGTATGTTTGTGTGAGAGAGAGAGAGAGTGTGTTGTGTCTAGGGCGGGGAGATGGCGGGCGGCAGCTGCACGGGGATGTGGTAGTAGCGGCACGAGGCGCGACGACATGCGCCCGCTGCCGCGTCGCGACACACCACCACGCGGCTGCCCAACACCTGCAGCCCGCACCCTGCGTCACATACCATCTTGTACTCCACGTCATCTAACCATACTCTATTCCAGATAACTACCTACTAAAGAAAAATAGTCCGTGTGCGCCCAATTAGTCGATGCGTCTGACCAATTAAACTGAATAAGTAGCCAAGGAGTTGCGAGTACATTTTTCTTTAGGAGCTTGTTATCTGGAATGGAGTATAGAGCTGCGTCATGCACGTCAGAGCTTTTAGTTAAATGACAGGAGCACTCAAGACACTGTTAATAACCGCGCGGTAATGGTGACTCGCAAGTCATCAAAACGGAACGATTGTAAATCTAAAGGACTACTTTATAAACAATGAGAATAAAATAGATTAATATTAAAGTATATCGAGAAGGGATTGTCATATAATCATACAAGTAATCACTAGAACATAATTAGATTGTGACTAGATGTTAAATAAAACATTGCTTACACTAAAATAGTTAGGTATTATTTAAATAAAAATTAGTAAAATTTTCTATTTCATGCCATAAAAACACACAATTGATAAATATAATATTAAAGCGAAACTATTAGGTACTATTAGAACATTGATAAAATCTAAATCAACTACTTAGTAGATAAATAAAAAAAAAACAAATCTACGTGGATGTAGAGGACATATACAGAGGATAAAGTTTTTATAGTAATTTTTATGACTTGTCTCGACTAATCTGTTGATTAGATTAATCTTGTGAATAATTTTCGAATTGGTTGCTTTAGTATGGTAGATAAAGTGCATTGTATACAACAGCATACCTTCACGTATATGAACGAATCTGCAGGTAGGTCTGTTGCAGCCGTGCCGATTAAAATCTTGGCACACCGGGAGGGTGTCCAGTAACTGTAATGTACAACATATCATTGTTACTTACTTATACATAACTTTCATATTTAACTACCCAACCGAAAGTCAAATACACTTCGGGCTTTAGAAAGAGACCGTCAACCACGATCGCCTAGTTTCGGTTTTGTAGAGCGATGTCTCTGTCGTAATGTGTACGAATGACAGAGACGAGTAGTAGCGTAGTCTCTTTCTAAAACCCGAAGTGTATTACTTTCGGCCAGGTACTGAACACAAATATACAGTTGGCATAGATTTCAACTTAGTTCATACTTTTACAACAGAAAAGTATAGTCAAATTGTTTTCATCAGAAGGCATTCGGTGTTAGTTATCGATAATAATTGATTTATATATATTTCACAGTCATATTTATGACAAATTATTTATTTCTTCACGGGTTGCCTTACAGCTCCCGAAACCGTGTTACGGTTCCAGGGTACAGACACATTATTTCAATTATCGCTATGAGATTATCGATTATTTTTCAACACAAAAACATATTAATGTATGCAAAATTAATCAGCACCGAATGCCATCATGACCATTGCGATAACTGTATATTTGAAATTATCTTAAAACTAGGCATGTTTCCCAAACTGTCGAGTTGATTTGATGTTGACGACTGTTTGAGAACATAATGTTAATAAGTGTTAATACTATGTCTATATATCATCACTTTGTTCAGACATTCATACATCTGACATTATCCATTTTGCACAGCCATCTGGAAAGAACTCGCTAATTTAGTTTTTGTAATATCAAAGAGCGGAACACAAATAAACAATCGCTTCACTTTGATATATTTACCGATCAATTACAAATGCGTGCGATTTCTCATTAAAAAGTGTAATACGTTACTGGGAAGGAGGAAGGCGCAAATTGCTCGAAGAAGTCTTGTCGCTGCTTCAATATTACAAGAACTTTACAAGATTTGTTGCACAATATGATTGTATGACCTTCCAAGCATTCTTTCGTACGCGCTGTAATTGTGTGTCACCTTTATATTGTATAGAAAAAAAAACGAGATTATATTAACGTAATCACTGATCCCAAATAAATAGCATTATCGGATTCAATCTCCATAACCGTAAGAATAAGTGTTAAATATACGCTGCACTAGGCACATAGTAGGTATGAATATATAATAGTCTAATGGCATGCAGAACGCTTGAAGTAATCATTATTGCGCAGCCAATCTTATTTAAGCAGTGACTATAATTTACAAAAAAGCTTAAGCATGATGCTAGACAAGTTTAACCAGGGCGGGGCTTCTATAGGTTCTGCAGCGTCCACAGTGTACCCAAATTACCAACTGTTGCTATATCAAGCTATAAGAGGCTGTGAGTCATACATAACATGTGTCCGGTACGGCAGTGATGATTTTAGACAACGTTCTGATAGTAAAGAAACAGAGGAGTCATGCTTATCTGGTTATGTAGATAGACTTAAAGTACATTGATACCTTTAGCTTACATGACAGTTCTGGACGTAACATGTTAGTGGTAGTACAAACTGCAACATAATGACCATTAGAGTGCTGTTACTGAACGACAAACAAAATATAAAATAGATTAATACGTCTACGGTGAACACTTCAAATAAGCTTCAACAATTATAATAGGCCTTGAAAACTTTAAAGCGAGGGATTCAGGCGCAATTGCAAAGCGCTCATTGCACCGGGCAAACCGAAGTGACCCATCCAAGTATTAGGTTGATTCGTGATTGTTAGTAAATAATGCGTTATGTTCAAAGCTTCAAACATTCACTTCGATTTACCTTGTGTCGCCACATTTCAACTAACAACTACGTACACAAGTTACACTGAAGTCTGAAAGCAAACATAATAAAACAATAAAAACCCCCTTGAAATAAAGTTGATAGTTGAAACTGGCAAACTTAATGCTATCCCTCTCTGACAAACTAAATTTTATTTTGAACAGTTTGTGTGAGAAGAAATCGTCATTATAATGTAGGTAGTATCCGATTGTCACCGACACTGACCAAGCTTTTGTAAATACATATATAGATAGGGTTACATAGAAAGTTGTGGTTTTCCAAGATCATGCAGAAAGTGCTGTAGTCAGTGAAGGCTTTTTATTAAGGTACTTACAAAGAGCTAGTATTAAAGCTGATAATCTTACCAGGTGTAAGCAAGGCAATACGGTCGAGTGACTTCTTCCACATTTGTAAGCAAGCATGTCTCACTATATAAACTAAAATCATTAACTCTGTAGCGGCAACTTTTGATAACAAGGAAACTGATTTCACAAAGATGATTGTGCGGCGATGAAGTTATAACACGAGCACACGCCAAAGCCGTCAGTCATATCTTCCACCAGCGGCATAGTTCTGTTCTAGGAGACACTGGAGTAGGAAAAAGTGTTCAGGTACATCACAGTTAGCTCTCAACATGTTCCGACAACTCGGACACAGGGTACAGTTACTGCTTATTGATCGTTGGAGGATCGCAGTCTCATTTAGATATATTTTGTTAACAAACCTTTTTTTTTAGAAATAATGACTGCTTATCTACCTTCCAATACTTAATATCCTCTAATGATCAATGAAGAATATAAAAAAGCAAACGTTAATCGTTTTTGTTCTATGTTAGAGTTTGGCCTCTCACGTGAACTTCAAGTTAGCCAACTACAAAGGCTGTTTTTAATGTTGCTAAAGCGAGAAATGGTCATTTAGGTGATTGATGCAGCAATAAAGCAAGCTTCGAGCTGGTGTCCAGTACGGCAGTATGAGGTATTTAATAAAGCGATTGGTGCTAGCATTAGTGTAGTATATATACACTGAAGCGCGGTATGTTAGTGCGGTGCGCGATGTGCGGATGTTACCTGTCCGCGCTCGTCCGTGTACACTACGTAGGGCGCGTTAGGCGGAGCATAGCCTGCACCGCAACAACACCATCAGAACGCACATAAAGCGATAAAACATTTGCAAGACCACAGCCGAAGCAATCGTTTTCGGAAGGCATGTAACAGAAAGCGTATAAAATAAGAATGGGTGTCGTGCGAGGGGAGTAAAGCATTTCTCGAGCGCTACCGATGACACGTCGACACACGAGCACACGACGAGCGAGCCACTAGAGTAATGAGAAAATATACCTGATGAGCCAAACGTACAGGGCGTGGGTTCTATTCCATGCGATAATTAGAAGGCGGCTGTGTGTTAGGTGCGGCCGGTCTGACCGGCGCCGTACGGGAGACAGCGGCCAAAGCGACCCGTGCGCAGCTCCTCTGAACAAGCGTGTGTGTAGCGGGCGAGCGCTAACTCTCAGAACACGACATGGACGACCACGACGACCGACAAGAGGTAATAAAAAAACGTATATTCATGCATTTAAGCGTTATTATTATCGGGATCGTAGATACGAGAAATATACACGCATATGACACTACCGGTAAGTGAGTCGATACACAATAATATATAATAATTACAATATAACATAGCGTACACTACGGGATTCGGCGAGGAGGCAGCTCGCTTCGTCCTTACAATACAAACGTGACCACACGCCTAGCGCTACACTCGGCACTCCGCACTACGAGTCTCTACGGACGTATGGGGGACCCCGCGCCCCGCGCCACGTCCCGCCGGTCGCGACCCGCGCCCCCGTCTTACGTGGTCTTCATCTTCTTGTAGGGGTTGACTACGGACGCCGCCGCAGCCGCCGCCGCCGCCGCCGCCGCGGGCGGATTTGGCGGGGGCATCGTGTACATGTACGGCTGCTGGTAGTAGGCGGGCATGGCCATGGGCGCGGGCGGCCAGCTGGGCCTCATCATGTACGGGTGGCGCAGCAATCCCGGAGTGGCCATGGCGCGAGCCTTGTACATGGCGGCCGCGTGCACGGCTGACTGTTGGGCAGCCAGGGCGAGCGCGGCCGCGTAGTTCTTATGTGCGACCTCCTTGGCGACGGCGGCGGCGTCGGCCCGCTCTAGGTCGCCGGGCGGCGGTGTGGGTGAAGGTTGGGCGGCGGGCGGCTGCGGGGCGGGCGCGGTCGGGGAAGCCGCGGACAGGGACACTGACACCGAGGTTGGCGGGGGCGGCAGGCTCGGGACGGCGGGGGCGGTCGGCGGGGCGGACGTGGCAGGCGCGGGGTACTCACATGAGACGGGCACGAACGGTTGTTGCAGCTGCATCAGCTGCTGATACGTGGTCGCCGGCTGGTACACGGGCATGCCGGCCTTGTCGGCAGCCGGCCTCTTGTACGGCACCATGCCAGGGAACGTCTGGAAAGCGCAATGATCATTCATTAATATCTAGCTTTCAATGTTCGTAGAACAAGTTATGAAATCAATTTCCTACTTTAAACGGTTTACTTACAAAGTTATCGTAATAGAAGGATCCGACGCTTTTCATATCCATCTGAAATGAGAAACAGACGGTTGAGAGGGTGCGGATGAGAAGTGGAAGTATGATAGCGAGAACGGTGCGCCACATTACGAGCGGGGGCGGCTCGGAGTGTGGCGCATCGTAGTCGCAGTACAGTGTGTACTGTAGGTCGGGAGGTCGGGGTACGGTCGGGTGACGGACGGGAGCGTGCGGGAGGCCGGACGGGTGGAATAAGCGTGCAAAGCTGGCGACTGTACCGGTTGCGGGTCGAGTTCAGCGGGCGCCGGGCGTTTCTTGCTCTGCTCCGAGGCCGCGCCCGCTGCCGGCGGCTGCATCGACGCTGCCGTCTACGTGAAGCCAAGCGTCGCGGGACGGGACAGAAACATAACGATGTAGTAGATGCACAGTATACACCTAAAGCTCGGCATAAGGTGATATTATGCGATAGATAAAATAAAATAAAAGTGAAGCGTGAGTGCGACGGAAGCGTGGCGCGAGCCGGCTTCGCGGGCGAACTGAACAGAACAAGCGGCGAACATAAGCGGCGACGCGGCGAGCGAAATTAAGCGGAAGAAGAGAAGCGAGCGCGAGGCAAGAGCGTGCAGCCTGGTGGCGTACCGCGCCGCGCGCCTGCGCCTTAAGGTGCGCCTGCAGGTGCAGGGGAGGGTGGAAATAGCGGCAGGGGTCGCGGACGCAGCGGCCCTTGACGGCGTCCATGCACACCGTGACACAGCCGTCCTCGTGCGCGCCCACCGCGCCCGGCGGGTGCGCGAAGCGACACTCCGACTCCGCGCGCTTGCACGCGCCGCGCTGGAACTCCCGGCACACCTGCGCCAACAGGCAATGTGCCACGAGCCGCGCGCCTCTACTGCTCGCTCTCGCCGGACGCCGCTAATGTTACTTTATCTCACACGGACACGGTACACGGGAGAGCGTCGTCACGGTACGCATCCGTCGCATTGATATATTTTATAATGGACTTTATTCATTTATATTGAACATTACTATTTATAATAAATTTAAGTAAGTAATACAATTTGTCACATTGGATACTGAATCAGAAGTACAACATTGTATAAGAAAGTAATTTTGAAAAGGCGTCGATAGCGGTTCGAGAATTTAGCGCCAATAGCGTGGAGTGGCCACCTTCACCAGGGATGCAAGCGAGAGGTGGTCGCAACAAGCGGCCGGGACGCTGCGCTGGCGAGCGAGCGAACGATCCACAGAGGGAGGCGCGCTCGAGTGGGTGTTGCCGCGCTTACCTCGAGTCTGTCGGAGCGGGGCATCTTCTGTTGCAGCATGGGCTGCTGGACGACTCCCAGCGGTGAGCCGGCGGCGGCAGCTGCGGCGGCGGCCGGGTCGTGACCGAGAACGGCCGGGACCAGCTGTGGCCCGTAGTACTGTGCGTACGTCGAGCCCACGCCGGGCACGCCCGACAGGTACGGGGACGTCGCCTGGAACACATTACACACTTCGCTCAATATACCGCACTACATTACACGAACATTCCTTCGTTTTTGATATTAATGATAGACATATGCATTTAACATCAAACACACTTACTTAAAACTTTTTATCTACTCTCATATCGTAAAAGTCGAATTATAAACTTCAAAACGAATGTATATTGACATACTTTATAAACACAATACCGAAATAAAATTAAAAAATCACTTTATAACACACTTTCTCTAACAAAATAATGTTATAAAGTCATTTTTTTATCATTACGATACAGGTAAATCCAAAAAGTTTATATCACCAACGAGGTTCCATCAATTATTTTTTTTCTAATGGAACGCACATGCGGTTCGCGCCATTTTTATAGCATTACAAAAAAGTTTTCATTCCAATTTTTATTGTCTATGTAAGCGCCCGCTTTGACGCATGCACGGTGATGTGCTAGGTTTTGGCGCCACTCATTGAATATGTTTTGTTGTAGTTACTGAATTTCGTGAATATTTTATTTAGTAGGTTGAATCCCAATGTACGAGAGTAGATAAAGTAGTGTATGAAACTGCATATAACTAAGTATTAAAACACTCGTGTGATACTATTAAAAACCTCGCCTAGCGGCTCGGTTCTTAAACACACACTCGTGTTTTAATACCCCTTATTATACAACACTTTCATAAACTACTATTATAGTAAAGGTCAGGTATTTTAAATTTCAGCACGACACGAAAGCAATAGGTATTTTGTTTACTTTAATGAAAGCCGACGTAACTGCAAATGTATTATCTATCTTGTAAAACAACTAAATATTTTTAGACCAGTCTGTCTATTTTGAGCTCTATGTAAATTTTACGTAACCATTATACAGCAAACGAGGGTATGTAAAAAATCGGAAATTTTCCGTAGAATTCAATTCAATATTTTTAAATCAACTGACATTTTATAGAAAATGGCGGCCAAAGTTGGTGAAAAACACTTTATTTCGTTTTAAAATAAAATAAATTGAAAAATGTATTATTTATTTAAAAAAACCGTAAAAAATAGCAATATATCTAAAAGCCCATATCTCTTTGAAAAAAAATTTTTGTAACCGAAAAATGGTGAAAATGTAGCCATTGACAAGCCAAAAAAGCAAATTTGAAAAATATTGAAATGATTTTTAAAAATTCCAATTTAACATAAACTTCGTTTGCTGTATAGTGATTTTGGTCCAAAAAATTTACACAGACTGGCCTATTTATTGAGTAGGTAAAGTTGTGAATATAATGACAGTTGCAGTTATAAGCTTTCATTGAATTATTAGCGAGAAACAAGCTCGACATGCATTATTTTTATAAAAATAATATTAAAAAGCAGTGTAGTTAATACCAAAGAAGCGTCTCGCCGGCCGATAGAGTGCGGGTAAGAGGAGACGGACAGTCGGGACAAGGTGTGAGAGTGTGTACGGCCGGCGAGGGTGCGGCTGGTTACCTGCGGAGTGAGCAGAGCGAGGCTGAGCGGGTCCAGGGCGGCAAGGTGGCCAGCTGCTGCGCCTGCGCCGCTCACGCCGCCCACCTCGACACAAACCACACAATAACGCTACTTATCGTGCGCGCGGCGACTCTTGCGATGTGCTCTGACAGCCGAGTCGTCGTGCGCTACGGTGTCTAGGGTAGCGTGGAGTGAGAGCGTTAAAGAGTGAATGAAGAACATTTAATGCGGCATTAACGGAAGCTAATCTCCGTGCAGGATGACCGGCATTCACTGCGGGGTGGCTAAAGTTGCTAGCGGGAGTGATAGAAGGGGAACAAGTGCTCCACAAATTAAATAATGTAGTACCGAGTGTACCCAGATCAAAGGTAAGTAAATATAGACATGCCATATAATCGTACAAACATGCGCAAGCAGAGAATGGCATTCGATCCTATCAGATAATATATTTCAGGGTGTGATTTTGCTTCTCTTTACCATAATAAGGCTAATTTCAAATAGCACTTACGGTAATTGCATTAAGTTAAGAAATTAGCGAGTGACTGTAAGTGTACGTAGCGCACTTATACGCATACAAGTTTACCCAAGTAGGAACTAAAGGCTCTATCATTAGTCTATTCGAAGATATTACACACAAAGCTAGCGAATAATCAACGCTGTGGGGACTGACTGCTTAAAGCATTTATTTATGGAGAAGCGTGCGTGTCGGAGTTCTACTCACCACGGCTGGCACCTGACCAGGCATCACCTGGCCTGGCGTGAGACCCATTTGCTGCATGAGAGCGTTCTTGAGCGCCAAGTGGTTTCGGCCGTTGATAAGCAGCTGGTCCTTGAGGTGCTGCGGTGGGTGGAAGTACTTGCACGGAGGCTTTTCTCTGTTACACCGACCCTGGAAATGTCAATATGCTCAGTTAGAAATGTAAGCGAACCGCTATCAGCATGTAAATGTTAGTAAAATACCATTCAATACACGAACTGGTACATTAACCCCGCACTTAAGGATGGAATTCGAGGGCACAGGGCGGAATGTTTCCTTCCATTCTATTAGGAATAATGGGTGTACATTGGGGGTGCCATTTTTTCCACAATGAGGCGTGAGATAAGACGCGACACAGGTAAGCGATTGTCGTGGACCCGCAGAATGGCTGGAAATGGCGGACCGCCGCCGATACCGCTCCGATAAGCAATAACGCGAAGCGACCAATATCGGTGCCAATGTGCGGAAATCCCTCCATGCATCACAATTGCGGTAAGCCGGGCACGTAGCCGCCCACAATCCTCTACTCGATTTTTCCTTTATAAGTATGTCTCATATAGAGGCTCGCGAGGCGGGCGGCGACGGCGCTCGGAACACTTAGGGCGTCAATGAGGCGAGAGATAATTGCCTTTCGGAATCGAAGCCCTCCTCCCAGCCGCGCCGGCCTACGATGATTTATTTACATCCGCGTAATTAACTGTCGCACTACTTGACAGGGAGAGTTACGCGGACGCTTTATCGGAGCCGCACCGAGCCTCGCGCAATCTTTTATTCAACGAAAAGCGCTTATCGTCTTTTAAAAGAAAACAATGCGGAAGCGGCGGAAATATTTCACTGGATGCTAGCAACGTTTCGAGGAAATTTTCCTCAAGGAACGAAAACATAGAAGGAACCGTGAAAAGTTGGGCGAGTAATTTCAGATGCAGGTTGTTTGAAATTTAGCAGTTATTATAAAGTTAGGCCATGCGTGCTAGCGAGCAGTCGGTCGCATTTAGATTAACTTGTTACTGGCAGGCATAATGCTAGTCAAGTAGTCGGAGCGTCCTCTGGCCGCGGTGAAGCTCGGGATAAAGTTATTATTTCCCGTTACTGTGCTCCATCTACTTTAAGCAAGTTTCGATTTCGAGCATCCCGTTTGAGAAACTTCTTGAATAGATGATCACGTTTTCATCATAACTATGACGACTTGTACAACTCTATCAAACTTGTAGTTATTAGCTTCAGTTCTCAAAGTAAACAGGCAGCCAATCTGTATATCGTACGATAAACAATGGCATGCTTAATTTCCTGTCAAGGTAGGTAAAAATAGAGCATGTACGAACTCCGGTGGCGTCGATTAACGTGATGAATGTTCGTGTCAATACAAATGGCCGTGTCGCCCGAGACTGATGGGGCAGCGCATTCAGTGTCTGCACTACTATGAGTGGTTCAGTATACATTTCAATTAAAATGTGATATTTCCTTAAACCAATGTATAATCCTGTCAAAAGTCACCGAGAAATGTTTTTAAAGCAAATTTTCCAGCGTCAAGTTGTGAAAGAAACAATTGTTCTATTGTCCATAGAGTCCAGACGATTAAAACAAAGCTTCAAAGAAACCTTTCAATATGCCCAATTTGTTCAGAAAGAGGAAATGGGACGGTCGACAATACGGTCGGGTAGGCAATAACATCCAAAACTAATAACATTTTTGTGATACCAATAGTAGATGCGCCTGGCTCTCCTTTTCAGAGCACTGTACCTACATTTTATATATGAAGTTTAATTAGGACATTGGCCATAACTTATTAAGGCTTATTATGTTGTACATACATTTATTTTATTAGCAGCATAAGTTTTAATTTACGAATCTCATTACCTTAACGAGCCTTAAAGTTTCACGAGTATGTAACGGTGTAATTTAAGCGAATTTAAATGTGAAAATAATGGCATTGCAGCGAGTGCTCTTGTCGGAGGGGCAGTGGCGGCGAGAGTACTCCCAGAGTGGTGCAACTCTAACGAACAGCTCTCGAGCGGCGGCTGCAGCGGCCCGGCGTGTGTGTAGTGCAATGCCCCGTGTGAGCTAAATTGTGCTACACTTAGTTTTTTTTTTTACAAAATATGTACTACAATTTTAATTTTGGCCATTGCAACAGCTGTAATAAATGGAAAAGCTCTTCGGCAGTATAATAATTAGGTATAGGTATCCTGGATTAAGATATCTAACTTGTATTAGTGACGGAAAGGCGATCTGCTACCAGTTAATATTTATAATTGTTACGAATCGGCTTTGAACATAATTAATGTAAAACGTTACGCCTCAATAAAACAACACAAATTGGTTTCACAAACAAACTGGGATGTAATCGATGAACATCTAATGGCCGGTAAATGGACAGTTACGGCGTTACAACTAGTACGAGCTCTAATTAAACTAATTGTTAGCGGGAGCCAAGCACAATGCAAACTATGCGTGACGGGCATACTACGAACCGGCTACCCATCGATCGAGTGATCACGATCGATTTGACGGCGCCGTGCCAGTGATCATAGTATGCGTACAGGCATTTCTCGGCATGCAATCATTGAGGATTGGACGCCGCGACGACAAATGAGCGCACAAAGAAAACAATATGCTAACGAGACGATGAATGACAAGCTCCCGTCACTGGTGGACAGACAGTGCTCTTGTACGCATGCAAGTGGGTGCCAGATATATCTGAGTAGTTTCAACAGGGCCAGACGAGAATAGCAACGCCCGGTGCGGCGTGCCAAAAACTGCATCGGAACGCACGTAGCACGTGGCTCGCGACTTTTTGTAATAGGATTTCGGTATTCAGTAGTGTTAATTGACTAAATTTCAGCCATTAGGCGATCAGCTCTCATCAACCATTTAATTTATCTCGAGAACTCCAACAGTTAGGTACTTTGCCATTTATATGGCCTACTTCGGAAAATTTACATCTTTACACTGTAGGGAAATGATCGCAATGCTTAGATTAATTCGACAATGTTCTGGAATAAGAACAAGGCGAGTGTTGTTAGTGTATAAGGTGTAATTTGTTCCCGGATGCCGCAAATAATTTTTCCGACAGCCCAAGTTGAGGGAAAGGTGAAATCTAATTTGCAAAATTTTGTGGCTCGGAAAGGGAATTAGGTAGTCAATTCTGAAAGTAAGTAGAATTTGAATTTAAAATGATTTATATAGGAGCAGGGAGTGGCTAATGAGGCGTCACGCGGGAGGGGCGTGTGTTTACGCCTCGATCTCGGTACTTTTTATTTCAATATTTGGGCGGCGCTGGCCGACGGCCGTGCGTGTTGTCTTGATGTTGACGCAACACGGAAACACGCCTACGTGTCTATGACTTTTCTTCGCATAAATAAACAAGAAGTGAACACACACATTCCTTCTTGGGGCAAAAAAATGGATTTCAGCTAACACAATTTGAGAATGATTTAGGAGTCTTTCTTTATTGAAGTTTCCAGCTACGATTATATTTAAAGCCGGTGCCGGCAAAGTTTCCGCAAGTTTGTAACACTAGTAGTTCGTAGCATTTTAAAATATGCAGTTGTCTCGCTAGCTTATACTACGAGTACCTGTGAGCAAAGCTTTGTTAATATAAATGAGTGATTTTCATGTAGTAATACGAAGAACAAACACTGTGACAAAAGCTTTGTGTGACGTAGCGGCGAGAGATTAAAGCGGCGACAGTGCGCGGCTCTCCAGGTGTTTCATTAAATCGCGCGGCACCTCGACCGACTCGTTTGGCCTTTATGAATGCTGCAGCCTGGAGAGCCATTCGCGTAAGAACGCAAGCGCCACTTTGTAACGACCTTAATGAATCTTGTTACTTAAAGGCTACTGTAAATTGCCTGCTTTACGAACTTTCCGTTCGGGAACATTTTTTATTTATTTGTTGCTTTAAAGTTTGGCGTTGGTTGGTTGGTTTATTGGATAAGTATCAAAATATCTTTCTTGGAAAAAAAATGGAAATGAAATAAGTAGTTTAACATTTTAGCCTATTTTCTTAGCAAGGCAAGGAGACCCGTGAGTGCTCTGGCTCGAGATATACACTAATCAGGTTAGTCTCGGAAGCTATTAAGTTTTATTCAATTGCACAATCTAAGTAGTGACATGACACTTCATCTAAATAATAATAATAATACTAATTTTGAGATCATTTGGACTATACACTTTTGGACATTACAATTCCACTGAGCAGGCAATGCCATAACACAGTTTATTTACTATTTAAAATTTCGTCGCAATAAATTGTGCTATTATAGTTGGTTAAATCTTTAAAAGGAAATACGAGTTGCTGTATCCGACATGCACTGGCATGGTTTTAATCCACTAAGTTAACAATAGGTAATTGAATCAATTCCAAATATTCCGTTTACATATTTAAATCATGCAATATGTAAACGTAGTAAAGTGCAATGCAGCAAGCAGCCCTAGGTGCATTAGTGTGTATTCTGAGAACGATCAGTCATTTCCTCACTAATGGATAATGGACGGTCGAAGTTAGTAGGACGTTATTGATGTATTCTCTATGGTAGTGGATTATCAATTATTCTATCTATATACCTACCGATCACACCTTTGTAGTATAATTAAGTTAATGCATTAAAGACAATGATTTGGGAGTTTAGTTGTCAATATCCGTAAAGGAACCGTTAAGGTCGTAGATAAAGGCGATAACAACGGAGTGTACTAACTACGAAATAAAGAGCCTTTAGTACGTACGATAAGGGAAGTTTAAGAGGAGTTTTCGGGAGCGGGGTCGGCCCGATAAATTGGGCGGCACTTAATTATGATCTCGGGCGGCATCTTGCAGGCGGCTAATGTCCCGGACTCGTTTAATGCGCGAACTTGTGCTCCGGACTCCGTCGAGCGAGATAAATCTACATCTGTGCCGAAACCGTCTTGTTTATTAACTATCAACACAAAACTATTAAAATGTCTATGAAACAAGGCACATAGTAACAATGTAAGAGATAGATGATTTTAGTTATTCAAATTAGCATTGGCAAACACTACCATCGTAGTTGCATTGCAGCACACAGCTGTGCGAAAATGTTAGGCATGTCTAAACGACAGAGCGGGGCCAAAAGGGCGCGGTGCAGAATATCTAGGTATAATTAAAGCGAGCAAGACGCCGGGCGAGACGTTATGCCACCCTAACGACTTTTATGGCATATGTAACATTGCCGGCACATAAAATAAATGTGCCGTTGTCCATGCTACGAGCCATTACAGATTACAGACAATTTCATTTCAGAATAATCGTGTTCTTTTATAAATAAAAATCTACAGAGTAATCACTGCGAAGACAATGCGAAAATGACTGTCAAATAAAAGGAAACAATATATTTTTTTCATAACTACATCCAATAACACACAATGAACAACCATAATCTTGACAAATGGCGGTCCTTCTACGTTATTCCGCATATCGAGCCGCACTGACAAAGCCCCGAATAAAGTGACGCGGACACATAAATAAGCATATTCCAAGTTTTATTGAGAGGAGGAAATTCTCAGGAAATAGGCTCGCGGGTTATTACGGAGCCTATCAATCAGGTGTAGGTACATGTAGGTAGTGTTGTGTGGTGCACGACATCTGCATTGTGGGGGTCGTGGCGCCGGCGAGTCTGGCGTCGCGGCGGCGGCGGCGGTGGCGGGCGGGTGGACGGCACCGCACGCGACCTCCCTCCTCGCCAATTATCATTATCGAGCCTCTATTTTTAACCACGTTCACCACGCCACGCAAGTTCAAGTCGGCGTAGTGCCTTCATATTGTTGTAACACAAATCTGGCTAAACACATTACATGCCCGAAAAGTTGCTCTAATGTCAGTATACAAGAATTCGTGCACAACCACGACAAAAAGAGAAAGTAAACAGCTCGGAAATGGTCCTTTGTATCGGGTCGGCGTGTATTAAATTTGTTGAGCCGAGTGTGTGCTGTTGTGTACCGAGTCGGAATTACCTGTGGGCAGCAGTGCGCAGATTCCGGCCAATTCGGTACTCCGGTGTCGCAGACACTCGGAAAACCGACTGGGGCGCTATTATCCTATGCAAATCTCAATTTAACAAATATCGCTATTGTATATAGGTACGGGACTTTCTTCATAAATTCACTTTCTCAGAAATATATTTATATAATTTTAAAAGTCCATCCTAAATCCATTATGATAATATAATTCGTCAATGTATCTAAAGAAAGACATATCAAAGAAGATGTTTAATAAAATGCAAATACAAGTACGCGGCTGAGGTCAGAGGTTCCGGTCACGACGGGTTAAACGTTTAGAAAGCGGTAAAAAATTGAGGGGAGCATACAATTTAGAATCTCCTTTCGGTCAATGGTTATACGTTCTTTTATTGCCTCTATTCAAACACTGAATTATTCAAATTAAATTATTTGATGACATTAAAAAATAAAAAGCTCTATGATAGAGGCACATCAGATTACTTAATAGGAGGGCTTCTTTAGAAAATTCTACAGCACATTATTGCAAATAGTACCTACTTCAAATATTGTTCACTAAAAACAAGAAATAATTAAATATTTCGTCGTTGAATTTGAAGTCGGTTGGTGCCAAATTAGGCTACAAAATTAAATAGATTCTATAGAAGACCTGTTCAATGTTATCCATGATTGTAATTCATTTTCTAGATTAGTGAAAGTAGTATCTAATTGGACACCAACAGACTTTAAACTCAAAGATGAATTATTTAATCATTTCTTACTTTTCAGTAAACAATATTTGAAGTCGGTAAGTATACTTTTAAAAGAAAGTTTTTTTTTCTTTTAAGTGATGTTGCTGTTAATAACATCATAATATAATATAATTACAAAAATAAATCATCAAAAATTTCATCAACTAAAGTGAAAATCAGTTCATTCAAAATTTCTGAAAAAGTACTGAAAAATGGGACTAAACCGAAAGAATTCTCTGTCGATTAGAAAAGAAACCATCAAAATCGGTTCACAATTGGCGGATTAATCGCGTAAATACACACACAAAAAATATAGACGAATTGAGAATCTCTCCTTTTTTTTAAGTCGTTTAAAAAGCAAGAGATACTCTAATTAAATTTGTCAATATTAACAGAACAATAAATTACTTGCTCCAGCAATATTGCCAGTATAAAACTACGTGCCCGTAGTGTAGACAATGTAAATAAATCCAAATGGAATTTCTCACCAAAACGAAGAACCGTCGATAAAGAACACCGTAGAAGTGGTTATTTTAGCAGATTGAACGAGTGCCGGACGTGTGAATAGGACGATAGCGTGAACAGAAATGTCCTCGGGCTACGGACCAGTCGACGCTACAATTTAATTAACTAAGGCTTCAGATTAACTAGAAAAGGCTTCACTATACCGATATTGAATTTCATAATCTAAATCCACGACCCTAACAACGGAAGCGACACATAATATGTAAATTGAAATTGTTCGAATTCCTTTTCACTACAAAAGTGTCGTTTACAATAAATTATTTTCAGGAAATTTCCAAACCCCTTCTGAATAATGGAATTTACTACGAAAATATGCGACAATATCGAAATATTGAATAAAAGTTGCGAGTCTCCGAACGACTATTGACAGTTTAGTAATTTATCTTTGTTACCTGGGAGAGAAAGTGTTCGATACTTTGTCTCATAAACTCCGGTGTCTTGGTTTAATTACCTGTAACAACGGAACAAATCATGATAAATATTAATTAAGAATATAAATTGTACCTACGAAGTATTTTGTGGGCTTATATTTGTAAGGAAGATGCAAATAATATGTATATGGAAATAATATTTAGTAAAAGAAAATTGTACCAAAATGTATGACGTTATCGCTAGACACTCAACCAGTAACTGAACGTTTGACTAAACGACTGGCCGTTCCAGTATTAAGAAGCCCCTGTACTGCAATGTTATCTACTTTAGATCAATGAGCGTAGTGTTGTACCTTCTTTGAAAGCGATAGTTTTGTATTAATTATCGAAAAAAAAATCGAACCATATAATGAAAGAAGCGACAATGAACTCTGTTATCATCAGACGCGCAATAAAAACGAAACATAAAACAATTTGTGCTGAAACGAATAAAACTAATTTGAACGTTACAAATTGGAAAACAGTAAAGACATTGTGTTAACGCGTTCAATACGGTACAGTTGGTGTGAGTGTAACCGCGGGATGCATGTTTGCGGTTTCAGCAGGCATTGTGAGGTTATGATAAATGACCGCCCATGACAGCCTCCTCTACGCTTCGCCTCAACTTATGTCGGAACCGGCTCGGTTCGGCTCTCCAAATATTTGACACGAATCGAGCCGGATACGTATGCAACTCGCAAGAATGACCATGCGGAAATTTGATATTTTGGGTATAATGGAACAAGTGGACTTTGATAGCACATAATTTATAGGATTGCCTTTGTTTTGTTCTTGTTATTGTAAAATAAAAAAAAAGTTTAAACAATATTATTATTTGTTCTAGGTTTAAAATGTTAATTATTATGTAAAATTGTTAACATAACGTCTTTTAAGAATTTTAAATGACAACTTATTTAAAAAGAAAGAAAGTTTGACATTATAAAACATTGACAAAACATAGTTAAGTTAATCCAACAGTGATTGACGTAATTTAATATTTTGTACGATACCCCGACCCTGCACTATGCGAGCCTGTGTCACAGTGGTCGGTGAGTTGAGTTTCATTGGTAGTGAATTTGATGATTCTTCGTTCGTTTGTGTGGTTGGGGGGTTTCAATGACAAGTAAAAAAAGCACGATTAAACATTGCTCGCTGGGTACCCTGGGACCGGTAACACGGTTTCGGAAGCTGTAAGGCAAACCGTGAAGGAAAAAATACCACTGCCAGCCTAGCGTCTGACTAATAATGTACATACATGCATAAAGTATGTGGTTTAACGATAGTGGCGTCTCCTTACGTGCCCCGACCAACAACGCGATGCCGGCACACGCGTTATCATTAATAATGTCTGTGCGTAATTAATTACGTGTTCAGATATTCGCTCTAACATATGTAAATAGTGGTGGGACACTTGGAATAACTCAAATAACATGTCACATATGCGGTTTGGCTTACACTTAATATGTAATAGTGTCGCTATCCAACGTGGCAACGCAGCCAGCCTCCTCTCCCAGAAGGCAGCGATCTTGATGTTTTTTTTATTTATAGGTTTATTTGTATATAATAGCATAGTAGAAATATTTATTACGTATAGATGTAGCTTGAATAAAATCAATTTCAAAGTACTTAAATATTTGTTTTATTAATATTAAGAAACAATAATATTATGGAATTAAGAGAGGTGAATCAAGGTGAATTACATTTATTTATACAATTTAGATTACCGAAATTAATGAAAATAAAAATTCAGTAGCTTAAATGTTTCTTTCAGGATAATAAATAACGGTACGGTGAGCATCTTTTGTTTATTCAGGATTAAAGGGGAGACCGGTTGCTAAACGATATTAGAAAATATTTTTGTAGCATTGTGAAATGTTTGTTTTTCTGGATTTTGAAAATTAAAATCAATAGCTAGTACGAGTATATTGAAATTTTAAACTATTTAAAAACATTAAACGAACTAAATTAACGGAAAGGGAAGAAAATAGAAAATCAATAGCAATTTAGTTATTTTAATGTGAATCAAGAGAGAGGCCAGGCCCTTCATTAAAGTTTGCGTACGGTTCACGTAATTCCACGGAAACGGACAAAAACATTTCTCTGTCTGTTACGGTTTAGGCCACAATTAAATACGGGAAGATCACCCCATCGGGAACACTACAATAGCTATCTAATTACTTTGGTGGAGCTACCCTACTGTTTGGTAGGCGCGAGATTGCAAAGTGTCACATCACGGCGCGCAATCTCACCTGATTAAATGAACTCGGTTTTGTAAACTCGCTCCGGAATACCGTAGTATAATGATAATTGCGAACTGTAAAAAAGTATTCAAGAGTCGAGACAATATTCATGAGTTTAATAACATTTTCCGGTGATCCAAACGCATTTACATCGAAACCACTAACTCGTTAATATGCAAACGTCGCAATTAAAATAGTTTTAATTGGTCTCTGTTCTGTGAATTGCAAACACGCGACCTTGTTATAGTTTTGAAGAGGTTCAAAAGATATTTGTAAACTTGTGCGTGCTTAAAGGAACATTGTTTAAACATCACCGCTTAATTGCAAATGTAAGTGTGAACGCGGTTAAGTAGTAGCGCCAGCCATTGACGCGGCGTCAAGTGGACGGAGTAATGCGTTAAAAGCGAACGCTATCCCGGCGGGGGTTATGAGCTAAGCGGTGCAAAGTTTCACGTTGAAATGGATGGTCGAATTAATTGAAATATAGCGTCGCGCCGGTGCGCGGTCGTGCGGCGGCGGATTGGGGGATTAAAGTTGCAGCAGTTTGCGCGCGAGCAGAGGCGGCGCGGGGCGGGCGAGTCGCTGCACTGCGGCGGCATCGGCAACCTGAACACGAATTGCTGAAAAATTGCTCTCAACGTACAATTCCGCCCGTGGCCCCTTCTGCCGCGCGCGCTCACCTTACATACAAATTAGAAGACGCTACGACTTCTTAACAACGTACATGAAGTTAGCAACAATTTTATCTTGTTTCAAAAATTTTCTTTGAACAAATAGTGATATAATATATGTTCCCAAAGTCAGATAGACACGTTTTCCGGCACATATATAGTGAAGACAGAGAAAATAATGATAAAAACGTACGTCTGTATAATAAATTGATATCGTCGGCTAGACGAAATTTGAATTTAAAATGCATTTAAAAAAATAAAAAGGTGTCTACCACAGACCATAATATAGAACATCATTTGATACAAAAGTATGAGATAGTTCACACATCTTATGTGTAAGTAATGTACTATAAGTAGACAATAAAAGTTGTAGCGCTACGAGTTTCCGCTGCTACGAACAGCTACAAGTCTACGAAACAAGTTGTACTCGAAAGTAAGACGAGAGTTCATTCCACGATAATTATAAAATCGCGATGTCAACGACTGCCATCTTTCACAAACTGAAAATTGTCGCTACGGGTTGATTACCCAATAAAAATAAGATTAAAACATGGCACGAACTCGAAATAATCGTGTTTAAATCCGTAAGTGAGGGGCATCAAGTGAGCGCTAAACTTTATTAAAGGTCCAAAAACACGACGGGCCGGCCGAGGAGACCTTCATAAAACAAACTTTATGACAAACAATAACATTTATTACATAGTAGAGTATTAATGCGCACTCCATTTACAGCTGGATGGGTCGCCGGCGCCGCGTCGACGTCGATGGCCGCAGACATCTTTCTGGGCGTACATTTCGCCCCCGTGATACACGAGTGTTCCTTATGAAGCACATAATCCTAATCTAGTGCGCTATTAAACAAGAGCGCCGCGCCGCCTTTGTGATCGCGCACAAATGCGGTGACTTATTGCGCAAGTAAATACAGCAACACTAACGCCAGACTTTATTGTTTGAAATACACACATATTTACTAACATTACACATATTTATTATTGACGCGGACATTTTAGATAACAAGTTTGACATTCGGTTTTTTTTTCTTTTAACTACTTGTGCTAAAATAAAAAAAATGTTCGTGTGTCAAAATTTAAGCAGGTTTTGTTACCCTTTTACTGAGTTAGATTTTTTTACAGGACTAGTACTGTTTGTAATTGACATTAATTTTAATTTAATACAATGATGAAAAGACAGACAAACGGACATGACAATTTTGAGTACGCAACCCTAAAAACGTGATCATTATTTACAATTTCAAATGAGATTTATTTATCATATAACTAGCCATATGTTTGATAATAAGCAGTACGTCATGTTGCGAGACTGGACAAGTCCCGCAGCCTCACTAATACCACTACATGACATCTGTCACAGTTTTTGCACGAGCCACTCTATCTCAAGATGATTCATTTAAGTACATAACCTACTTTATTTACTTGTCACTTTACTTCGCATTTAACAGGAACCGTAAATATATCTAACCGAAAATGATATTATATATAAAATATTATCACCAAAAAGTAATAAATAATAACTGAATGTAAGGGTAGATGCAAATGTCTAAAGACAGCTCGTTAGTGGGGATGGTACTCAGGGGTACAGTTTGTATTCGACACAGCTCCCAGCTGCCAATTATATCTTCACCATCGAATCTCAGTATTCAGTTACCTAATTCAATAGCACCATGTCTATAATTGATTTTCACTAGAATTAACCAACACAAACGCTACGACTGCTGATATATTAAAACCTACTGAAAATACATTTCATTGGCATTTAATCGTCGAATTTTGTTATGCAATGAATATAAAAAATCGCACATAAAATTCACAATTTTAATTTTCAACATAAAATGCGTTTACGATCTCGCTAGGTCTTTTGACATTCGTAATGTGAGAGCATGATGGGGTGCCGGGGGGTGGGTGTTTTGTAGATGCTCATTTGCGTATCTAAGTGGGCGAACGCAAGGCCATTAGCCGGCAATCGAAGGCAGTCATTAGTTGCATGCTATCGGCGCGCGATAAGGAGCGTTCAGGGAGAGAAGAACAGCTAATGGCTACGAGACGCTACGACCCATGGACAGCTACGAGTCTACGAGTACCAGACATATATTATTATGATAAAGTTAATAAATAATGTGTTATAAATTATAGATAGTTGGCCACATTATTGCGATAACACGATAATTCTGGACCATAGAATACTTATTTCGGATAGTTATGTGCAAATTATCGGGTTATCGCGATATGTCTGGCCGCGGTGTAACTCAATAAATCAACCGTAGCCAGTAGTACTTGGAATGTAACTACGTAGCATGTAGAATCCGGTAAAGATTTTTAACAAGATTGCCTACGGTGTCGCATACCGTCGAACTCGTAGCTCGTAGCGAATGCCTCGCGTAGCACAACTTCACAACTTATTAGAAGAGATCTCCGATTTGATATTAAAACCGGGAAAATACTTTACATTTTTCCCCCCGTCTCGAACTCAACTTGAAAACTTTTATAATTTCCGTTTCCCATGACCGAGACCAACATGAAAATAAATGTATGATTATGTACGTTCATGCGTTCAGTGTGTGCCGTTTATTCCCGTATTTACGATATTTCAGTTAGATACTTTAGCACTAACTTTTGTTATAGAATGATGAAACTAAGTAGTGTTTTGGGAAAATGCAAAGTTTACCTCTATAACAAGACAGAAGTTGGGAGACTCGATTCGCCCACACTAAGTAGCCTAAAGCACTTTTCTAGCGGACCACATCTGCCACTACTTAATCGAATCTCTGTCGTTATTGTAACGCCTCGGGAAACTTATAAGGGAGCGCTTACTGGCTGACCGTTTGAAGTAACTTATTTCGTTACGTAAATTTATCCTTTGGTAGTAATACTAATCATATTTCGTAGAAGTTTGCGAGTTTTTATCTTTATTTTGAGTAAGTACTTTCACGAATGGCTTCACAGTTATATATTGGTTAGAATAGAATGTCAGAATATTAGTAGTTCGCGCTCACGTATCCGGAATAAAAAGGCGACAAAGAGGCCATTTGTTTCGGTATTACGCTATCGGTTCACAGCACAGCCCGGCCGTCCGCCTCCAGCTACTAGTTCGATTTTTCAGCAAACGTCGAGACGCAATTGTGAAATATAGTCGGTCTTTTATATTGGTCGTTCCCGTAAGGGAATGAGTGGTCATCATGACTCTCAAGAGGCAAATCTATCTTACAAAAGCGAAAGTTAATGGTCAATGGACGATGGTTGACTATACTGCAATGCTGTAAATTTTTTTGTTAGCACTATTTTTAGGGTTTCGTACATCCGATGAAAAACGGAACCCTAACAGAATCACTCTTGTGTCTGTCTGTCCGTCTCTCACAGCTTATTTCCTCTGAATCTACTGGACGGAAAAGGTTGAAACTTGGTACATATGTAGAGTTGATTAATCACGGACGTATAGCGTAAATAATGGAATCTCAATTTTGGGGGTTACGTAATTTGGGGGAAAAATTAAAAATGTTAAAGAAAGATTTTTTTTTAGCGCATATGATGACATCAAAAACAAATACAACATTTATTATAATTTTAAAATAAATGCATAGTCTAAATTATATTAAAGTTAATTTGAGTGCCCCCTCCAAAAGGAGTCTAAAATAAAAAAAATACGAAATATAGGGTCTCATAGTTTACAGGAAAACCTAAACGAAATCTCACGAAAAAAATGGCAGGAAAGCTCTCCACGCGAGTTAAGACTCGCTCTTGGCCAATTTTTTCATCATCACTGGCTGCTGTCGGAGGCCATGTTACCAGCCCTGGATACCCAGCGGAAGAGAAGTCATTTCATTTAGCCGTTTATCTTTGTCTGTTAAACAATCACATATATGCTAGAATCCTAATTTAACACACACTTTTCACACTGAAAAACGGGTAGCAGCATTAAATATTACAATATATTTTTTGTTTAATATTTTCCCGCGCGTGGAGTTTTATGTAAACGTTAGTGCAAAATTAAAATAAATTAGTATCCAGTCACTTATCTTCTATTGTAGTTGGAATGAGGAAAAGGTGTGCTGTGTTGCACGAAATATCAAGTAATAACAACAGCTCATGTTCCGTTATTCAGCTAATTTATGTAAATAAATTAGGCTTGTTTTATATTCCCGTCACAGCCGAGAAGGAGAGCCTTAGAAGCTATTACAGTGACGTAATGAAATTTAGAACGCTCATATAAAGTTATTTATGTGTTGAGGGGGTTGACCACGTACACTAAAGTCTATTAAATATATTACATACCTACAACGTGACACTGAAAATTTACCATGGACCTAGAAATGTACTTTTTTAACAAAATCAAGTTAATAACTAACATAGCCCAACAGTTTTATTATTTTCATAATATTTTTCTTTCAGGGACTATAATAATATACGGGGTGGTATTATACCCCGTCTCATGCGTGAAGTGATCGATAGGCGTCGTAAAACGAACTCCTTTATTTCGCTCCAGATTAATCATACGCTAGTGTTGTATTATGTGTATTCATTACTAGGAAGTGATCCCGAAACTTGAACTGGTTAAGTGCTAAGCGTTTCATATAACTTAGTAAAGTTAATGGGTAAAGTTAACGGCACGTGAGAGACTACTGAATGTATACTGACTACTCTGTCCTGCATACACAATAAACTTTGTATAAATTGAAGGAGTAATTTTGTAAAATATCATAAACCTAACCGAAATATTTTATGACATACCTTCTGTCAAAACATGTGGATATTTCTTATTATCAGGAATTGTAAATCTATGTTCTTACCTAGAACCTCTTAGTCGACGTCCGAGCCAAGTCAGCAGAAGTCGCGAGCGGTTGTGACCTCATACTACCACGAATTTCGGACCCAAGGATACGGGTAGGTAAAGGTAGGTACATAACTATATCAGTGCAAAAGATAGACAGAATTGTACGCGTGCGGCGAGCACAGTAATGTGATAGCGCAAACAAACGCTCGGACACCGCCTCGCGATGTCAATTAAGCTAATTAAACACAGGGAGGGTGGTCGTCCGCTATGGCTAAACCCGTTCGTTTCTCCCTTTATCTGTCCAACTGTCAAATGATTACTTCGCCGATATATACACATTTGATTCAAACACGATTTTACACTCTCTTCAGACAATCAAAACTAAATTCAAGTCATGAATAGGTTTCACATAAACGAGTCGGTGTTTGTGTTTGACTTCTCGAGTTCAAATTAACAGAGCGTTTGTCGCGTTTTAGTAACAAATAATTATAATATAATATTATAATAAAACTGGGCAAAATTATGGAAATGAGCGGTGGGAATACAAATAACAGAACGAGTGCTAACAAGAGATAAGACACGCCTTAATTAATAAAGTTGGCGTACTTGTCTTGGGGCTGCGGGGCGCAAGATTCAGAACAGATAATCGCATTCGACTAATTGAGCGTTAGATTGACGCTATCGGGTCACGGCGCCACTGTCTCCCCAACGACCGACTGACGCACGGACACTTCCTAGATTTAAATTCAATTAAATCAAAAACTCCATAATAACTTCATTATACATATTTTCTAATAAATACGCAGAAAAAATTGTTGCGAACTTGCTAAACGAAATAAGGTACGTCTAGAAGGGGGTCACGCGAGGTTGTTTCAAACACCTCTGTTACATTAACAACCGCCTTTCAAAAATCGTAAACTCCGTCAACCCTATACAAGTTTATGAACTATCACAGCGGAAGTAAACATGATATCTATCTACTTGTATCGTATATATATGTATATACCTCTCTCTATAGCATCGGCACAACAAACATAAGACGAGTCATCCCTACCAAACGTTCGGGAATTAAAGCTCTTTTCGAGTCCAAGTTGATTTAGCCATGGAACGTCGCCGCAGCGTTGACAGTTCATAATTGATGTCGTAGCCTCGTGGGTAACTCAACCTCTGACTTATTTTCAGACAGTTTTACTGTCAGTTGGGAAATTCTACTAGTACTAAATTACTTCATTAAAATTATAACAAAACTGTAAAGATATTCCTGTGGATCTGAACTCTAAGGATTATTATAGCAATATTTTCCCTGTAATCCTTGAAATTCTTTGTAATGTTACTGTAATCCTTCCATCACTGTCTCTTTACTGAGAGAGATTCAAAATGTTATCGGTTTACATTTTATTCACACAATTATGAAGATATATAAAGTGTGCTGCAGCAGTAGGATTGAAAGAAAGAACGCCCTTTTAAAAATATTTTTCACAAATTATGATTTAACAATAAATTGTCAGTCAAACATTCTGAAAGATGGTAGATGACAAACAGACAGATATCAAATTGAAACCAATACAATTTTTTTGGAAAAAACCCTGAAAACTGTTTTATAACAAACAAGGTTGTCAAAAATAATTTACTTTAGCATCTGGAGATCGACTTCGATCTTAGTGTTTATCTTTCCGAGGCTATTAACCGATCAAAGAAAACACAGACGAAATTAAAAGTATCTGCAAACAGTTTATGCAAATGTAAATAAGCTAATACAGATATCAACGTATTCTGTTATTATAAGATGAATAATATTATTTAAAATTATCTATTACGATCACAAGTAAAACACTGTTTTTTAAATAAATACTTTTCTGATTTATGGTTCTGACACAAACAACTACGTTCAACAAGCGCTATTCCCTCGTGATTAAAAAATTACAAACATTTCACGTGGTTTACGATGAAAAACAAATAAGGGAGGTGCGAACTCGGCTTCGAGAACAATGCGATGTGATCTAGTATGCGATAGGAATCCCATGTGCACACTTTATATCCACGGATAGATTGAAACTCCGTGCCAAATGACGAGCGTCTGAAATGGTCTCTAGTAGTCCCATAAGACAGCGAATACTGGCTTTGCAAACTGAGACTGCATTTTCATACGTTCATAACCATCCAACTGCACTTTTATTTCAGGAATACGTCGAACTTATTGCTATAATATTGCTTTGAAAATAGTGTCAGTGAACCGGCTTTCCCGGTAATAATTTTCATGTTGTTTTCTTATGAATATCAAGTACCTAGTGACATTGAAAGGTTAGATAGATACCTATGTCGCCATGCAAATTATTTCAGCGCGGGAATATAGAGTGCCATGTGACTCACAGATGGCGCCTCGTGTTGGCTTTATGTGCGTCAGAATTTGTACTTACGAGTTTACAAAAAAATGTGAATAATTTTAATTTTGTTTGGTAAATGGTTTAACGTTCTGAGTACACATATGATTTGTGTTGTGATGACCCGTACAAAAAAAAAACATTACTAATGACGAAAATGGCGCTCTAGTTATAAATATAGTATATTTATTATTATGTTGAATGTATGCAGCGAAAAAAAAACAACTTTCTTCCAGTAACAATAAAAAAGGTAGTCAGAGTTGGCAGGAGCACATAAAGTTCATTATTAAAAGAAGTTTTTACAGGGAGCGACGGAGTGGCTAAGTACATTATAAAAAGTGTATTTACACTCGACCTCACGCGGCGGACGGAAAAAACTTTCATTCGGGACGCTTTATGGGCGGAAAAATTGAGAAAAGTTGGAGCGTAACGGCCGGTGGCGACGCGAACCGGAGTCCCTGCGACGCGCACTTTAATATAATATGTAAATCGAGTGCTGCGACCGCAACCTTCATGTTGGTCGCATCGCTCGCATCGAACTGGCATCGGTATGACACCAGGACTCGTAAATTATCGTGGGAAACGCGAGACGAGAACTTTTACGAGGGCCGGCCGCGGAGGAAGTGTGCGAGCAAGGGTTACGAGCCTATGAATGCAAATGAGAGGCGCGCGGGAGGCGTCGCTCTGTCCGGAAATTCGCGGGCCTTGCTGTCGATATCGGTGGATATTACCATAACCCTCGACCCCCGGGAAACGTTCTTGAAACGAACTCAATACAACTCACCGGAACTTATGTCTTTTCAAATATAACTTCACGTACCTGAAACGAAAATAACTAAGGTCATTATTTCATTCTTGTGTACACAAAAGAAACCTGGGAATGTGATAAACATAACATTGTGTCACAAAATCGATATATAAATAATCCAGCACCCACGAAAAATATGGTCAACGTTATCTGTGACGACAATAAAAATGCGTGGGGTGTCAGGAATTTTTATTTTTGCTTTGGTGCTAGTGCGATTTATATTTAGATGAGAACATCGTTAGTTTTTCATAGGAGTAGGTATTACGCGAACCGTGAATGTATTACGTAATAAAACACAAGATCAATATTATGTTCTTTACATTTTTCGGTAAGTGTTAGAGAGAAAATAAACCTTTTAAAAAAAAGTGTACCGACTTCAAAAGTTTGCACTGAAAAGTAAGAAATAATTCAATTTCGTCGTCGAATTTGAAGACTTAAGTAAACATCTAAGGAGATAAAGATCTGTTCAATATTGTCTACGTTTGTACTGATGATCGTAGGTCCCTAATGAATTATCTAGATTAGTGAATTTGGGTAGGTACCTACTAAGTTATTTCTAATTTGGCACCAACCGTCTTCAAATTCTACGACGAAATTTTTATTATTTCTTACTTTTCAGTGCAAACTTTTGAAGTCGGTACACTTTTTTTTAAAGGTTTATTTCTCCCTTTTAAGTGATTTTGCCGCCCTGAGAAACAAATAATAACGCAACTAAAAAAATTGATGGAAAATTAAAAAAATACTGCGGTGGATGGGATTTGAATCATGTGCAATGTGCACCCTGCGCTGCACCCCATACCTTTAGCCGCTAGACCATCGTCGATACGAAAATTGACAACTTCGTGTCAATAGCAACCGTTGCTAAGGCTTTTCTCTGATATAATTTTCAGCATTAAACAGAGACAAATTACTGAATTTCTGAAAAATTACTGAACCGATTTTCGTCATATAACTGTGAAATAATGTCAAGAAATTATTATATCCTTAAAATATAAGTCGTCAAAATCGGTACATATTTCATCGAGATATTACGAAAAATTTACTTATAAGGTCAGTTTTTTCAAAATTTCTGGAAAGCTAATGAACCAATTTTTATGAGATAAAAATGGGACCAATCCGGAAGAATTATCTGTCGATTAAAAAAAAAACCATCAAAATCGGTTCACAACTGGCGGAGTAATCGATGACCATACATACATAAAAAAAAAGAATACGGTCCGAATTGAGAACCTTCCCCTTCTTTTTTTGGAAGTCGGTTAAAAATAGTTACAAATTCTATATTTATACCATTTAAAATAAAGAGTATTAGTTTGTCGTCGCTTTTAATGGGAAAGAAGGACAGTTGGAAGAGTTCATTCAGTCATAAAACTTTATTAGGTCTATGCTACGATTTTATGAGCTACGAATCCACCAGTCTATAACATAACATAATTAATTAAAAAAGCACGAGGATATAAAGAAGCCAACAATAGACGTAAAGTATTGTTTATTAGTTGTTATCACTGAAACTGGCTTCAGTTTATCTTGGTTGTTCCAAAAAGGCGACCTCTTTATCATTTCACAAATCTGAAACGCGGGAGCGCGACCCAAAACTTCCTAGTCCGATGTTTACAAGGCTCTCAAACTCTTCAAAAACAACGATACATCAAAAGTGAGTTAGAAGTTAACGGTCACCCTCCTGGCGCGACGCGGCTAACGGCCAAATTGCGATTTACGTTGACACAGCCGTAGCCAACTTTTAACCTAAAAACTGTTTAAATATTATTAACTTCTATAGCGCACTTAATATTGTGTGTGTGATAAATAAAGCTTGAATTTCAAAGAGGAGTGACCAAATTATGGTACTTGATTTCCATTCAACAAGTTAAGAAGGGAACTAAGCAAAGGGAGGAGCGTTCAGAAGATATCTAGCTGAGGGCGGAGCTTTCTGAAAAACCAGTTTCTTGACCCTGACACGCTCTTTATCCTTTTTAACGGCTAAGACGTTGTTGTTAAGGGAAAACGAACAAATAATAAGTTTTTATAGACAATTCATAGATTAAACTACTAGCACTAGAATGAAGAGGTAGACATTTGCTTTCATGGTTTTCAGAATAAAGAAAGTTCAACTTTTTAGATAGTGGCGCTTGACTTGTAACTCTTGCCATGCAGTTTGCTACCAATACATGACCTAAACTTCACAAAAATAAACTAAAACGAAGGAAAGTTGTAAAATATTCAAGAAATATTTTAGTAATGAACGACATGCAAATAGTATACAAGTTTTAGTTGCGGCAACAAAAATAGTTTACAATGAGCCGCAGCGGTTGCAGTAATGCGGCAATCGATTCATTTTGCAGCGCACCCGCACGCGACCGCCTATATATACCTCTACTCTATGATTACCATTAAACATTAAACTGATTAGCCTAATTGTGAAAATGTGGTCAGAAGATATGTGCCATTTGTTGATAGAGTTTTGGAACCAGAAAAGTAGGCCACACATTGGTCCGGCATCGCACCGAACATATTCCATTCCGGCCGCCAGACGATCTAGGTGGACCATTCATTACAAGAATTGGACGAGTCTGCGCTCGATTTCGGTGGACCGTACGGGGGCGCGCCGGTGATTGGACAAATGAGTGGGCACCTTAAGAGTCATTGATGAAAAGTATCCATATAAAAAGCACGAAGGTGGGTTTGTTTCTGAGCATATTGAAGGATGCTACATCGGAAATGGCAGTGGCGATGTGCAACCATGTCACCAATTCAGCGAACTAAAATATTTTATTTTATTGTAAGCATAATAGAGAACAGTGAGCTGATTTAAAAACAATTATGTATTATTACGTAAAACTATCAACTTAATAGGTAAACACAGCATCATTGTTATCTATTGTCAGTTAACGTGTGCAGGGTGGCCGGAGCGATACTGCGGTAGAGACACGGATAAGCCGACGATCCCATCAGCTCAGCTCGCACGCGCTAATCCTATTTCCGCGACAAATTAATATGCTCATCGGGAGCCGCGGCGCTCGATTACAGCGCGTTCGCATATAGCGATTGTACTAACTGTATTATCCAATTTGGCCGATATTGTGCGTGAGGTAATCCGCGGCTGCACGCATTCTACTGTTTAGACTCGCTATGAAACTAAACCGACATAATGGCGAGCGGCGAGCTCGCTGAGTGAGCGTAATACATTTCGTTACATGATGAGTTACTATAACTGTAGCCGTATCCGTAACAATGATATTTGTAATAAGTGAAGGTTAGTAGCGCCACGACTATGAGAGCCTTAACAGTGGTGAAGCAGCGTTAAAAATGTTAAAATACCTCAACGAAGCTAACCACTCGATAGAAAGCTTTAATATTTTTTGTTTATTTAGGTCATTGATTTTTTTATATCAATTATTTAGGTTATTATATTATGTGGTGGCCTTGTGGTGGGAAAGAGACCTCGAGGACGGAGCTCTAAACGATGGTCCGATCAGGTGTCCAAAAACCTGGACACCTATATTGCTACAACCCTTCATCAGACAGCGGATCGCAGCCAATATAGGAAGATAGTTAAGATAGTCGGGAGTCACTATTCTCAGTAATGAGAGACCGACTGTGGAGGAAGAGGTTAATACTATTAATTTCAAGTAGTAAAGGTATATTTTAGGGACGTATACGAGAGAATAGCGGGCGTGTAGTTGCTAGTTAATAAATAATAGAAGCCCACTGGGGCACAAAAGGCCCGAGGCAGCTCGGCACGGCTGTCACTCGCCACTTCATCTTTTCGCCGCGCGCTAATTGAGTGAGGCTTATCGCGGCTCCGCGTCGCGGCCTCTTCTTGAGACGCCATTTGAACACTACAAAAACAAGCAAGGCTTACGACAAACAACAGTGTATAATTCTACCATAACCGCGTAGTTTGTTTAAAGTAAAGTTTCTTATCTACACAAAGAAGACGCTCACATAACTCAAAAGGTTAAATAGAGTATTATGTTGTGGCCGGTTGGCGTGACCTGTGCCTAACAACGATGCATTACCCGTCGTAGGATATATATTGTCGTTTATCGGGGCCGCTGCAACAGTAACACATTGTCCACACGCACGTCCCTGTGCTTTTTGCAGCGTAAATAATGCGAGCTCGCCCGTTTCCGTCAACGTTAGGCAGTAAATCAGTCAGAGCGCACTGACATCCACGCTAGCCCTGTGCACTATTACATAGGACTACGTCTGGTGATGCGTAAACGGTTATGTTTTATGTTTTCCGCCGTTGAATCGAGTTGTACGAGGCCAAACGATGTCGTGACAACATTCAGAAATAATTACTTATGATTTCATTTCACCGGTAATACCGAAGACAAAATAAACTGGTCAGGCAGCTTGTTGCAAGAGGAGGCTGCGTCTGCGCCGGGTCGAAGTGGACAATGCACGCGAACCGGTTGCACTTGTTTATTTTTGCGCACATTCCTACAGCTAGTCTGGAGGGAAAGAGAAGACGGATATCCGACGATGGAGACCTATTCATATTAAAATGTATAAGAGTCCTGCAGCGACAGCCAAGGGCATTGCTTAGATCTAGATTATTTAATGGTGGTAAACCTGCTAAAAATAGTTTGCTTTGTTTTTGGGTGTTTCGTTGGTTATTTTCCGTCACTAATATGATATTTATAGTGTTACAAGCGCGATAAGAAATATGTTTAGTACAATTAGCATGCAAAAAAATTCAGGTCTGAAATTGGTTTTCGATGATGACGACGGATGCTTTCAACTATAATATTAATTATGCTCTGCTAAGTCATATGTATGAACGCTTAAATCCATTAGTCTAGAGAACATCAACAGTGGCCGTTGACACATGGTCGGGTCGGGTGCGAAGTGGCGCTCCTAAACGACAGACTCGCCGGCTTAGTGGCGGGTTCATTTGCATAGAATAATTTAGGGGCGCGCCTCGGGAGAATCTCTCGGCAACAGAAACATATAGGTTTCGCATCACGTCCTCGATGAGAATTCATTTTAATTGGCAAATAATACGTAGGCCAATTAAGGATGCTAAGTCGGATGAAGGCGCGCGTGACGGGACTGGTGAGCGAGTGTCGCGAGATCTGGGCGGTTGGGCGGCGGCTGGTCGCACGAGTTGACATTCAATTAGGATGCAGGCGGAAGAAGCAGAAACGTCTCGATAGGTATTTGTATACCTCAGAGGGCAAACTCACTAATAATTCTGTCTCAAATTTTATATAAGTAATAACTAGCTGATTGCCCGCTACTTAGGAATACAATTCACCCTCTTAGGGTCAAGAATTGGGCTATCAAATGCAAAAAAAATAATTATATGTATATTAGATGGTTAGAGCGTTGGACTTGAAGGAGGTCCCGGGGGACCTTAATAAAATAAGCTAGTGCTTCGGCGGGTCGGCCACGCTCTTATTCTGAAAATATGTAATCAATTTAGGAAGTGATATCTCTAGCCCAGTGTTTCTCAAAGTGGGCGATAACGCCCCCTTGTGGGCGCTGGAGGCCTAGAAGGGGGGCGGTAAGGGGCCCAGAAAAACTAATATAGTACACTATATATAAATTAAAGTAATGAATTTCATTGTGATTTTTAAAGTAAAAAAAATTGGGGGGCACTTAAAAATAATAGATTTTCAAAGTGGGCGGTAGACAAAATAAGTTTGAGAACCTCTGCTCTAGCCCCTCCTCCATTAAGTGCAACGACAAGTTTGCCACCTGTTCTGTTTGGAAAACTCGCCAAATGTGGACATGTTACCAGTATCTGGCCAAGTCTCAAGGTATAAAGGACGTTACAGGCATCTATTTTATGTAGTTATATAATGAACAAAGCAACGAACATTTAAACTTACAACTTTACTTAGTAAGTTAAGTAAACATTATTATGAGTTGATTGAACTCTTTTTCTGTCACAAATACAAAGCTAGTGGCGCGCCGTTGAAATCAACATTAAATTATATGGTATCATTTCATTCCATAGTTAAGATACTGAATTCAGTTTCAGTAGACGACAATGTAGCGCAGTCGGCGCCGCCTTGGGGATGACGCGATTGTCATGTAAAGCGTAACATTAACACACCCTGAGGCTAAAAATGCACTTTATCGTATCGATTTCTTGTCACTCTGAATTTTTCTCTAAGTTAAAGTAACGCATAGTCTATAAAATTAGCAACAACAGATATAAATTAATACAAAATTTTATAACGGTACCGCGATATTATCTTAGTGGACGAGGTCTAAGAAACTAGCACAACAACCGCCCGATCTATACAACAATTAAGTGCTTCGACAAATTAATTACAACTCTTTGTATCAACGTATACCTATTGGGGTTAGTAAAGTATGAGTAAACTGGACTTTTCCGTATGCAACCCATAAGAGAGTATCCGACTCTATTTAAGTAAAACTTTCAGTGATATAATCTCGAGTCTACAAGATTAGGATTGAGTTAATCAAAGACTGGATCTAGAAAATCCAGTCGGGTCCGGTTTCGAGCTAAAGTTTCCCACTTCGCCATAAGGGGCTTGAACTTTCGCTCTCTTGTACTAGACACCCGTCGTAGATTGCGTCAGCAATCGTTCGTTTCGTCGGTCGAATTCGGCTCATGTACGACCGGAGGTGCCAAGGTCGAGGCTGATACGATCCGCATGCAAATGAACGTAGATAAGTCGCTCATAGAGCTTATTACGGCCGATACCTTTGCAGCGGCGACGACGCTCGCAAAGCCGTTACTGGCGGCGCTCGGGACTGTTTATTACGCGGATGTGTCGAAAACGAGGTCGCCCTGGGCAAATTACCCGAGCTGTTTGTTAAATGACAACGATCACATAAATGTACCAGGGTATCTAATTAAATGTTACGATCAATATTTGCACTCGGTGGCAACAGCGGCGCATTATGAAATGCAAGCTGGTTCCTTATCGGGCGACGCCGAGCAGCAAGCAGCACGCAGAGCAACTTTGGAGCTATTTACGTGATTTTCCACGTTGCTTGAAGAGCAGACGTGTCTCTCGGGCCTCACCGTTTAATTAAAGGGCGGCGGGGTGAAGGGTGGTCGGAAACTGCGAGGGGTAGGGCATAATGGCGGCGCAATATCGGATGGAAATGCGCGGCATGTAGGAATGCGCTACGATGCCGCCGACTCTCCGCATTCATAAGCGATCCGTGGCATTTTTTATTGACGACTTTAGCACATTAAGATTGGGAGCCGAACAAAATGTCTGTGGCGTAATACTCATTAACTCGTTTCAGTATCAACGAAATGTTTAACAACAAGTTACTTACTCTCATGTTTCATAAAACTTTACAAAAATACACAAAGTGCTTCACAAATTCTCAATCGTCACTAAAATATATTTTGCCTAATGGACAGCGCATGACAGTATTTTTCATCTTTGAAGCTCTCTACGCTCGCTTTGGAGAGATAAATTTAGAGTCGAGGATTTTTAGAAAACAAGAAGTCGGTGTATGCGCCAGATTTACAAATAGAAGAAAAACAACGTGTAACTACGGTTTTAAATGTATCATATACATACATAATATTATAAGTGTTATTAAAATTATGTAATTTATTTCTGCGTTCATCCGCTGACCGTGCATTAGTTATTTTTATAACATGACCCTATTTATTACGGATGAAATTGGATACAAGTATAACTATACATACCTATATTAAGAAGTTGTATGTAAGTTTGTATTTATCTTTACATAGAGTATTAGCGACCTGTCTGGCTGTATGTATGTATAACGTAGAAATATGTACGAATATAAAAATAGAATATATATTTAAAATGCTGCTAAAACATAAATTTATCAAAATGTTTGAAAATTGTGCATGGTTTGCTACAAACTGGGAACGTTCATAAAGTTGTGCAATTTGAGCGCGAAGTGGCGAAATCGGAGAGAGAACGGACATGTGACACTTCGACTTATTATCACTTTGCTAGTGAGAGTTCAAGTTTTATTCATTTATATTGTGTATTTGTTGAAATTTGATTTCGATATCACTTACGTTACAATAAACTTATAAGCACTGAAAAGCAAGAAAAAATTGTAAAGTTTTGAGGCGGATGGTGTTAACTGAACAGAGAGTGATCGAGTTTGAAGTAAACTATAAAACTAGTAGACCGATTTGAACTGTTATCGTGACTGATGAAGCTACATGCTACATTATTCCAGAAGGAAATAGTGCTATATTTTAAACAAAACAACCCAGTGAGATGAAAAAAGAAGAGGTGATTCACGTTGAGTTTATTTAATTATAGTCTAGTTCGACAAACAATAATACCGGGCCAACCGAATAGCACCATTCAAGATCTGCATGCCGTGCGAGCATGACGCGTGTAGAAAGAATCTCTCTACGTAGATAAAATCTCAGAAAGAGAAAGATATAATTTTGCATAGTGACACAAAGCAGGATAAAAAGTAGCGTCGCGGAAACTGGTCCTACTATATCGATCTCTTTCTAATTGAGATTTTGTCTACGTAGAGAGATTCTCTCGCACGGCTGTTTTTCCTTTCAGAAAACTTCAAAGAAGTACTATATTTATATATTAGGTAGGCAACACAACAAATAAATTAACTTTTAAAAAAAGTGTACCGTCTTCAAAATTTGCACTGAAAAGTAAGAAATAATAAATATTTCGTCGTAGAATGTGAAGACGGTTGGTGCCAAATTAGGATACAAAGTTAAGTAAACATCTAAAAAGATAAATATCTGTTCAATATTATATATGTTTGTACTGATGATCGTAGGTTCCTAATGAATTGTCTAGATTAGTGAATTTGGGAAGTAAGTTGTTTTTAATTTGGCACCAACCGTCTTCAAATTCTACGACGAAATATTTATTATTTCTTACTTTTCAGTGCAAATTTTGAAGGCGGTACACTTTTTTTTAAAAGTTAATTTATTTTTCCCTTTTAAGTGATTTTGCGGCCCTGAGAGACAAATAATAACGCAAATAAAAAAAAAATGGAAAAATAAAAAATAAAAACTGCTGTGGATGGGATTTGAACCATTTGCATCCTGAGCTGCACCATACCATACCATACCTTTAGCCGTTAGACCACCGTCGATACAAAAATTGACAACTTCGTGTCAATAGCAACCGTTGCTAAGGCTTTTCTCTGATACATAATTTTCAGCCGTAAACAGAGACAAATTACTGAATTTCTGAAAAACTACTGAACCGATTTTCGTTATATGTCTGTGAGATAATGTCGAGAAATTATTATATCCTTAAAAAAATAAGTCGTCAAAATCGGTACATATTTCATCGAGATACTGATAATTGACTTAAAAGTCAGTTTTTTCAAAATTACTGAAAAACTAATGAACCAATTTTTATGACATAAAAATGGGACCAATCCGGAAGAATTTTCTGTCGATTAAAAAAGAAATCATCAAAATCGGTGTATAAACGACGAAGTTATCCGCGAACACACATAAAAAAAAATATATACAGTCGAATTGAATAACGTCTTTTTTTTTTTGAAGTCGTTAAAAAAGAGAAGCTATCTATTTTTGTAGTCCTTTCAAATACTGAAACAATTAACTAACACAGGTAAATAAATGAATAGTTTACGTAAGTTGAGTTTTACTTTACACAATTTGTGACGCTTCGTTGCTATAGGTAGTGTAATCAGTAACAGGTACAAATTGTATAAAATGATAAAGGCCTCAATCAAATCTAGAGAAAATGCATTGCACTCAGTAACGACTGTTGAATTATAATGCAAATGTGGTTTTGATTTTATGAAATTGGACTACCTAACTACACGCTTTACATTCCGAGATTATTTTTCTCTTTAGAGTGGCGGTACGGACGCTGTGCAAACAGACGTTGCATGCACGATCGTACTTATCAAGTAGTAGGTATGTATAAATGTTAAAATAAATCGCGTAACGGTGTTCCATATAAGAACGCCCGCTGTCTCGACGGCGTCTGCCACCTATACGGCACGTGCGTGACGGTGTACGTACGAAGCAAACATCGGGCTGAGTCTGACCTTGATTGTGATATTAGCCTTTGATTGCTTGCAGCACTAGTACATACAACAATTAACTTCAAAGCTCAACTACCGCCACAATTGCTACTGAAATCGCACTCCAAATAGAGTTTCAAAGTTAACTGAAGTATAAATGTTGTGAAAGCTAAGACATCAATCGAAACGAGTGGTTTGAACGCCGTTTGCCCGCAAAGTTTGCAACCTGTGAAATGGCTCACGGGCCGAACAAAAGAGTGCGCGCAGATATTGCTGCCGGCTTGTAAGCGCTTCGAATGTTCTGCAACGGAACGCTTAACAAACAGGTTTTGAAAAGCCCCGGAGGGGACTAAACCGATGGCTTTTGCTCTCGATCGAAACTCGTATTGCGAAATGAGCGCCAAGGCTGCCTTAAAGGATATGCCTATTATCATAAAGAAACGAATTGAAGTGATCGCATGAAATTCAGCTCGGATTGGTACTGTGAAATCTGTTCTTTGTGGGACGGGGAATTTTCTTATATCATTTAAATATAGTTTTTAAACAAGCCAGGGGAGGTTTTCTGTTCGAAATCGAACAACGGACAGACAGAACATGTCGAGATAAAAGGTCACGTTACATCCGTTATACTTTACAAATCTATTCCGGAAATAAATGTTGGTTGAAATTGATAAAGAGAACAAAATTGCATTGTAGTGCCTCATGCTACGTATCTAGATACTACAGTAATGAGTAAGTAGATATAGTTATCACCAGTTTCAGATGCTATAGCACATTTAAGATCCTATAAGGTAGTTACAACAGTTTTCAAAAGTAAGTATTTAATTCTGGGGCATAACACACAAGTGTCAGAAAGTAAGACTTAAAACTTAATACGCGGACGGTAAGGTGAGGTAGTCAATATCATATTGGATTTGACTTCCAGTCAATGCTATCCAGTTCAACTTTCAAACAAACATCACTACAAATTAGTCGAGAGTGACATTAAATTGGGCGGCAACCGTAGCTGGCAGATAGTTAGTGCATCAATGTAACAATGGCTCAAATCGGGACAAGAGAAAATCACCAGGCCATTTGTGTCCGCCTCGCATTGGCCGCGTGGGCATCGGATCAGCTTAGCAGAGTGTACTTGCATTCAAGTTGGCTATAGGTCGTTTTTAATGCATCGATCACATCCCACGCATCTGTTGGGGAAATAGGGGAACTGGCAACGAGGTTACGCCCACCATGCCACACCGAGCACTTTCTCTGTTGGTCTTTAGCAATTTTCTTCGATAATTTAAGAGACACGACTGTTTAGATAGTTGTAAGGCGGGCTATTTCTTAAGTAGGTGAAAAAAGCAACCGATGTGAAGTTAGCGGCCACAAACTGTCGGCCTTTTATAACCCGACCAAATTAAAAATATAATATAATAAAGTCGATTAAATCTAAGTAAAACAATATGTTTCAGGGAAATATAATACATAATATACCTGAAAAAATTTAGTAAAAAAATAAAAATCTGCCATATACGATTTCAAAGATAAATGATGAAAAAATAATACTGAAAACGATAGCCCTTTCTGGAAAATCTAGAATACATTACAGAACCATTTTGACTGGAAATGTAAGCTACATAACCACTCTTATAAACACCAAGGCTTCAAAGTCCAAGATCTGGAAGGAAAGCGTCAGCACCATCACAACTATTTATTACCTTGAAATTTTCGATTAATACTGAAAACGATAGCCTTTTCTGGAAAATCTAGAATACATTACAGAACCATTTGGACTGAAAATATAAGCAACATGACCACTCTTCTAAATACCAAAGCTTCAAAGTCCTAGATCTGGAACAAGTGATTCAAATGTGGGAAGATAAAATGTATGTGACGTATTTGGTTGTGTTTGGTTAAAAGGCCGACAGTTTGTTCTGGAAAATCTAGAATACATTACAGAACTATTTTGACTAGAAATGCAAGCTACATAACCACACTTCTAAACACCAAGGCTTCAACGTCCTAGATCTGGAAGAAAAGAGGCAGCAGCATCACAACTATTACCTTGAAATTTTCGATTAATACTGAAAACGATAGCCTTTTTTGGAAAATCTAGAATACATTACAGAACCATTTTGACTGAAAATGTAAGCTACATGACCACTCTTCTAAATACCAAGGCTTCAAAGTCCTAGATCTGGAACAAGTGATTCAAATGTGGGAAGATAAAATGTATGTGACGTATTTAGTTGTGTTTGGTTAAAAGGCCGACAGTTTGTTCTGGAAAATCTAGAATACATTACAGAACCATTTTGACTAGAAATGCAAGCTACATAACCACACTTCTAAACACCAAGGCTTCAACGTCTTAGATCTGGAAGAAAAGAGGCAGCAGCATCACAACTATTACCTTGAAATTTTCGATTAATACTGAAAACGATAGCCTTTTCTGGAAAATCTAGAATACATTACAGAACCATTTTGACTAGAAATGCAAGCTACATAACCACACTTCTAAACACCAAGGCTTCAACGTCCTAGATCTGGAAGAAAAGAGGCAGCAGCATCACAACTATTACCTTGAAATTTTCGATTAATACTGAAAACGATAGCCTTTTCTGGAAAATCTAGAATACATTACAGAACCATTTTGACTAGAAATGCAAGCTACATAACCACACTTCTAAACACCAAGGCTTCAACGTCCTAGATCTGGAAGAAAAGAGGCAGCAGCATCACAACTATTACCTTGAAATTTTCGATTAATACTGAAAACGATAGCCTTTTCTGGAAAATCTAGAATACATTACAGAACCATTTTGACTGAAAATGTAAGCTACATGACCACTCTTCTAAATACCAAGTCTTCAAAGTCCTAGATCTGGAACAAGTGATTCAAATGTGGGAAGATAAAATGTATGTGACGTATTTAGTTGTGTTTGGTTAAAAGGCCGACAGTTTGTTCTGGAAAATCTAGAATACATTACAGAACCATTTTGACTACAAATGCAAGCTACATAACCACACTTCTAAACACCAAGGCTTCAACGTCCTAGATCTGGAAGAAAAGAGGCAGCAGCATCACAACTATTACCTTGAAATTTTCGATTAATACTGAAAACGATAGCCTTTTCTGGAAAATCTAGAATACATTACAGAACCATTTTGACTGAAAATGTAAGCTACATGACCACTCTTCTAAATACCAAGGCTTCAAAGTCCTAGATCTGGAACAAGTGATTCAAATGTGGGAAGATAAAATGTATGTGACGTATTTAGTTGTGTTTGGTTAAAAGGCCGACAGTTTGTTCTGGAAAATCTAGAATACATTACAGAACCATTTTGACTAGAAATGCAAGCTACATAACCACACTTCTAAACACCAAGGCTTCAACGTCTTAGATCTGGAAGAAAAGAGGCAGCAGCATCACAACTATTACCTTGAAATTTTCGATTAATACTGAAAACGATAGCCTTTTCTGGAAAATCTAGAATACATTACAGAACCATTTTGACTAGAAATGCAAGCTACATAACCACACTTCTAAACACCAAGGCTTCAACGTCCTAGATCTGGAAGAAAAGAGGCAGCAGCATCACAACTATTACCTTGAAATTTTCGATTAATACTGAAAACGATAGCCTTTTCTGGAAAATCTAGAATACATTACAGAACCATTTTGACTAGAAATGCAAGCTACATAACCACACTTCTAAACACCAAGGCTTCAACGTCCTAGATCTGGAAGAAAAGAGGCAGCAGCATCACAACTATTACCTTGAAATTTTCGATTAATACTGAAAACGATAGCCTTTTCTGGAAAATCTAGAATACATTACAGAACCATTTTGACTGAAAATGTAAGCTACATGACCACTCTTCTAAATACCAAGTCTTCAAAGTCCTAGATCTGGAACAAGTGATTCAAATGTGGGAAGATAAAATGTATGTGACGTATTTAGTTGTGTTTGGTTAAAAGGCCGACAGTTTGTTCTGGAAAATCTAGAATACATTACAGAACCATTTTGACTACAAATGCAAGCTACATAACCACACTTCTAAACACCAAGGCTTCAACGTCCTAGATCTGGAAGAAAAGAGGCAGCAGCATCACAACTATTACCTTGAAATTTTCGATTAATACTGAAAACGATAGCCTTTTCTGGAAAATCTAGAATACATTACAGAACCATTTTGACTGTAAATGTAAGCTACATGACCACTTTTCAAAACACCAAGGCTTCAAAGTCGTAGATCTGGAACAAGTGATTCAAATGTGGGAGGATAAAATATATGTGACGTATTTAGTTGTGTTTGGTTAAAAGGCCGACAGTTTGTTCTGGAAAATCTAGAATACATTACAGAACCATTTTGAATAGAAATGCAAGCTACATAACCACACTTCTAAACACCAAAGCTTCAACGTCCTAGATCTGGAATGAAAGCGTCAGCAGCATCACAACTATTACCTTGAAATTTTTGATTAATACTGAAAACGATAGCCTTTTCTGGAAAATCTAGAACACATTACAGAACCATTTTGACTGAAAATGTAAGCTACATAACCACTCTTCTAAATACCAAGTCTTCAAAGTCCTAGATCTGGAACAAGTGATTCAAATGTGGGAAGATAAAATGTATGTGACGTATTTAGTTGTGTTTGGTTAAAAGGCCGACAGTTTGTTCTGGAAAATCTAGAATACATTACAGAACCATTTTGACTACAAATGCAAGCTACATAACCACACTTCTAAACACCAAGGCTTCAACGTCCTAGATCTGGAAGAAAAGAGGCAGCAGCATCACAACTATTACCTTGAAATTTTCGATTAATACTGAAAACGATAGCCTTTTCTGGAAAATCTAGAATACATTACAGAACCATTTTGACTGTAAATGTAAGCTACATGACCACTTTTCAAAACACCAAGGCTTCAAAGTCGTAGATCTGGAACAAGTGATTCAAATGTGGGAGGATAAAATATATGTGACGTATTTAGTTGTGTTTGGTTAAAAGGCCGACAGTTTGTTCTGGAAAATCTAGAATACATTACAGAACCATTTTGAATAGAAATGCAAGCTACATAACCACACTTCTAAACACCAAAGCTTCAACGTCCTAGATCTGGAATGAAAGCGTCAGCAGCATCACAACTATTACCTTGAAATTTTCGATTAATACTGAAAACGATAGCCTTTTCTGGAAAATCTAGAACACATTACAGAACCATTTTGACTGAAAATGTAAGCTACATGACCACTCTTCTAAATACCAAGGCTTCAAAGTCCTAGATCTGGAACAAGTGATTCAAATGTGGGAAGATAAAATGTATGTGACGTATTTAGTTGTGTTTGGTTAAAAGGCCGACAGTTTATTCTGGAAAATCTAGAATACATTACAGAACCATTTTGACTATAAATGCAAGCTACATAACCACACTTCTAAACACCAAGGCTTCAACGTTCTAGATCTGGAAGAAAAGAGGCAGCAGCATCACAACTATTACCTTGAAATTTTCGATTAATACTGAAAACGATAGCCTTTTCTGGAAAATCTAGAATACATTACAGAACCATTTTGACTGAGAATGTAAGCTACATGACCACTCTTCAAAACACCAAGGCTTTAAAGTCCTAGATCTGGAACAAGTGATTCAAATGTGGGAAGATAAAATGTATGTGACGTATTTAGTTGTGTTTGGTTAAAAGGCCGACAGTTTGTTCTGGAAAATCTAGAATACATTACAGAACCATTTTGACTAGAAATGCAAGCTACTTGACTAGAAATGCAAGCTACATAACCACACTTCTAAACACCAAGGCTTCAACGTCCTAGATCTGGAATGAAAGCGTCAGCAGCATCACAACTATTACCTTGAAATTTTTGATTAATACTGAAAACGATAGCCTTTTCTGGAAAATCTAGAACACATTACAGAACCATTTTGACTGAAAATGTAAGCTACATAACCACACTTCTAAATACCAAGGCTTCAAAGTCCTAGATCTGGAACAAGTGATTCAAATGTGGGAAGATAAAATGTATGTGACGTATTTAGTTGTGTTTGGTTAAAAGGCCGACAGTTTATTCTGGAAAATCTAGAATACATTACAGAACCATTTTGACTATAAATGCAAGCTACATAACCACACTTCTAAACACCAAGGCTTCAACGTCCTAGATCTGGAAGAAAAGAGGCAGCAGCATCACAACTATTACCTTGAAATTTTCGATTAATACTGAAAACGATAGCCTTTTCTGGAAAATCTAGAATACATTACAGAACCATTTTGATTGAGAATGTAAGCTACATGACCACTCTTCAAAACACCAAGGCTTCAAAGTCCTAGATCTGGAACAAGTGATTCAAATGTGGGAAGATAAAATGTATGTGACGTATTTAGTTGTGTTTGGTTAAAAGGCCGACAGTTTGTTCTGGAAAATCTAGAATACATTACAGAACCATTTTGACTATAAATGCAAGCTACATAACCACACTTCTAAACACCAAGGCTTCAACGTCCTAGATCTGGAAGAAAAGAGGCAGCAGCATCACAACTATTACCTTGAAATTTTCGATTAATACTGAAAACGATAGCCTTTTCTGGAAAATCTAGAATACATTACAGAACCATTTTGACTATAAATGCAAGCTACATAACCACACTTCTAAACACCAAGGCTTCAACGTCCTAGATCTGGAAGAAAAGAGGCAGCAGCATCACAACTATTACCTTGAAATTTTCGATTAATACTGAAAACGATAGCCTTTTCTGGAAAATCTAGAATACATTACAGAACCATTTTGATTGAGAATGTAAGCTACATGACCACTCTTCAAAACACCAAGGCTTCAAAGTCCTAGATCTGGAACAAGTGATTCAAATGTGGGAAGATAAAATGTATGTGACGTATTTAGTTGTGTTTGGTTAAAAGGCCGACAGTTTGTTCTGGAAAATCTAGAATACATTACAGAACCATTTTGACTAGAAATGCAAGCTACATAACCACACTTCTAAACACCAAGGCTTCAACGTCCTAGATCTGGAATGAAAGCGTCAGCAGCATCACAACTATTACCTTGAAATTTTTGATTAATACTGAAAACGATAGCCTTTTCTGGAAAATCTAGAATACATTACAGAACCATTTTGACTAGAAATGCAAGCTACATGACCACTCTTCAAAACACCAAGGCTTCAAAGTCCTAGATCTGGAACAAGTGATTCAAATGTGGGAGGATAAAATATATGTGACGTATTTAGTTGTGTTTGGTTAAAAGGCCGACAGTTTGTTCTAGAAAATCTAGAATACATTACAGAACCATTTTGACTGGAAATGTAAGCTACATAACCACTCTTCTAAACACCAAGGCTTCAAAGTCCTAGATCTGGAAAGAAAGCGTCAGCACCATCACAACTATTTATTACCTTGAAATTTTCGATTAATACTGATAACGATAGCCTTTTCTTGAAAATCTAGAATACATTACAGAACCATTTTGACTGAAAGTGTAAGCTACATGACCACTTTTCAAAACACCAAGGCTTCAAAGTCCTAGATCTGGAACAAGTGATTCAAATGTGGGAGGATAAAATATATGTGACGTATTAAGTTGTGTTTGGTTAAAAGGCCGACAGTTTGTTCTAGAAAATCTAGAATACATTACAGAACCATTTTGACTGGAAATGTAAGCTACATAACCACTCATAATCACTCGACAGTTTGTTCTGGAAAATCTAGAATACATTACAGAACCATTTTGACTAGAAATGCAAGCTACTTGACTAGAAATGCAAGCTACATAACCACACTTCTAAACACCAAGGCTTCAACGTCCTAGATCTGGAATGAAAGCGTCAGCAGCATCACAACTATTACCTTGAAATTTTTGATTAATACTGAAAACGATAGCCTTTTCTGGAAAATCTAGAACACATTACAGAACCATTTTGACTGAAAATGTAAGCTACATAACCACACTTCTAAATACCAAGGCTTCAAAGTCCTAGATCTGGAACAAGTGATTCAAATGTGGGAAGATAAAATGTATGTGACGTATTTAGTTGTGTTTGGTTAAAAGGCCGACAGTTTATTCTGGAAAATCTAGAATACATTACAGAACCATTTTGACTATAAATGCAAGCTACATAACCACACTTCTAAACACCAAAGCTTCAAAGTCCTAGATCTGGAACAAGTGATTCAAATGTGGGAAGATAAAATGTATGTGACGTATTTAGTTGTGTTTGGTTAAAAGGCCGACAGTTTGTTCTGGAAAATCTAGAATACCTTACAGAACCATTTTGACTAGAAATGCAAGCTACATAACCACACTTCTAAACACCAAAGCTTCAACGTCCTAGATCTGGAATGAAAGCGTCAGCAGCATCACAACTATTACCTTGAAATTTTTGATTAATACTGAAAACGATAGCCTTTTCTGGAAAATCTAGAATACATTACAGAACCATTTTGACTGAAAATGTAAGCTACATGACCACTCTTCTAAATACCAAAGCTTCAAAGTCCTAGATCTGGAACAAGTGATTCAAATGTGGGAAGATAAAATGTATGTGACGTATTTAGTTGTGTTTGGTTAAAAGGCCGACAGTTTGTTCTGGAAAATCTAGAATACATTACAGAACCATTTTGACTAGAAATGCAAGCTACATAACCACACTTCTAAACACCAAGGCTTCAATGTCCTAGATCTGGAAGAAAAGAGTCAGCAGCATCACAACTATTACCTTGAAATTTTCGATTAATACTGAAAACGATAGCCTTTTCTGGAAAATCTAGAATACATTACAGAACCATTTTGACTGAGAATGTAAGCTACATGACCACTCTTCAAAACACCAAGGCTTCAAAGTCCTAGATCTGGAACAAGTGATTCAAATGTGGGAGGATAAAATATATGTGACGTATTTAGTTGTGTTTGGTTAAAAGGCCGACAGTTTGTTCTAGAAAATCTAGAATACATTACAGAACCATTTTGACTGAGAATGTAAGCTACATGACCACTCTTCAAAATACCAAGGCTTCAAAGTCCTAGATCTGGAACAAGTGATTCAAATGTGGGAGGATAAAATATATGTGACGTATTTAGTTGTGTTTGGTTAAAAGGCCGACAGTTTGTTCTAGAAAATCTAGAATACATTACAGAACCATTTTGACTGGAAATGTAAGCTACATAACCACTCTTCTAAACACCAAGGCTTCAAAGTCCTAGATCTGGAAAGAAATCGTCAGCACCATCACAACTATTTATTACCTTGAAATTTTCGATTAATACTGAAAACGATAGCCTTTTCTTGAAAAATCTAGAATACATTACAAAACCATTTTGACTGAAAATGTAAGCTACATGACCACTTTTCAAAACACCAAGGCTTCAAAGTCCTAGATCTGGAACAAGTGATTCAAATGTGGGAGGATAAAATATATGTGACGTATTAAGTTGTGTTTGGTTAAAAGGCCGACAGTTTGTTCTAGAAAATCTAGAATACATTACAGAACCATTTTGACTGGAAATGTAAGCTACATAACCACTCTTCTAAACACCAAGGCTTCAAAGTCCTAGATCTGGAAAGAAAGCGTCAGCACCATCACAACTATTTATTACCTTGAAATTTTCGATTAATACTGAAAACGATAGCCTTTTCTTGAAAATCTAGAATACATTACAGAACCATTTTGACTGAAAATGTAAGCTACATGACCACTCTTCTAAATACCAAGGCTTCAAAGTCCTAGATCTGGAACAAGTGATTCAAATGTGGGAAGATAAAATGTATGTGACGTATTTAGTTGTGTTTGGTTAAAAGGCCGACAGTTTGTTCTGGAAAATCTAGAATACATTACAGAACCATTTTGACTAGAAATGCAAGCTACATAACCACACTTCTAAATACCAAGGCTTCAACGTCCTAGATCTGGAAGAAAAGAGTCAGCAACATCACAACGAATATTTGCTTATGTACTAAGATTTATAAATAATACAAAAAAAAGTAATACAAAATTTAATGGTGCACTTACTTGCTCTGAAGTAAATAACTCTCTTACCTTGCTAGCTAAAGCTTCACAAAGAGAATCTTTTTGTAAGGAAATAAATGCTATTGAAAAAGATAAATTCGTAAATCGTAAGTCTAATATAATTTCTTTAACCCCATTCTTAGACGATCGTGGTGTATTGCGTGTAGGAGGTCGAATTCATAACGCTTCCTACTGTCCTTATGGGAAAAGACATCCCATCTTATTAGATCCAAAACACCTTTTCACTCAACTACTATTTGAACGAGAACATGTTCGACTTCTACACTGTGGTCCTCAGCAACTGTTGAGCTCCATTCGTGAACATTTTTGGCCCACAGGTGGTAAAGTATTAGCTACTGCTATTGTGAGGAAATGTGTACGGTGTCAAAGATTTAATGCTAAACCCATGCATCCAATAATGGGCAATTTACCGCAGCCTCGTGTTACTCCTTCCGCACCATTCGAGACTTGTGGCACCGATTATGCTGGTCCATTTCAAATTTTAAACCGGAAAGGTCGCCGTGCAAAAACATCTAAGTGTTACTTATGTATTTTTGTATGTTTTACTACTAAAGCTGTTCACTTGGAATTAGTCAGTGACCTAAGCAGCAATGCATTTATTCTTTGCCTACGTAGGTTTATCTCACGTCGCGGTAAACCTCACACTATCTATTGTGACAATGGTAAAAACTTTGTAGGTGCTAGTGGCGAACTGAACAGACTACTTAAAACTTGTAAACAACCAGTCAGCGATTTCGCGTGTAACGAAGGTATTAATTTTAAATTCTCTCCTCCATACGCACCACATTTTGGTGGCATTTGGGAAGCAGGGGTCAAATCAGCTAAGTTCCACCTAAAACGAATTGCTGGTAACGCCAATCTAACTTTTGAAGAGTTAAGCACCTTGTTCTCGCAAATAGAGGCAATTATGAACTCGCGACCTCTGACTCCAATGTCTGCTGATCCTTCAGATCTTTCTCCTATTACTCCTGGGCATTTTCTTGTGGGTCGACCATTAACTTCGCTGCCTACACCGGTCACCGAGCGAATCTGTATTAATCGGTACGAACTAGTTGAGAGACTAAGGCAGCACTTTTGGTCTCGCTGGACAAAAGATTATCTATCGGGTCTGCAAGGACGCCACAAGTGGAGGGTTCCTCAAAGCAGCGTCCAGGTCGGCGATTTGGTGCTGGTGGTGGATAATCAACAGCCACCCATGAAGTGGTTGCTTGGCCGAATTTCTTGTCTCCATCCGGGTGCAGATGGAGTGATAAGAGTGGTCGAAGTACTAACAAAAAATGGTATTATCAAAAGGGCTCTCTCAAAGCTGTGCGCCTTAGAAGGTGTTGAAGAACTCCTTGGGAATTAAGTTCCCAAGAGGGGGGGAGGATGTTGAGAATGCTGCTGGCCGCTACATATGGCGTTTCAGATGAAAGAAAATGAAACGTCACTGATATTCAAGACGTCAAGACGAACACAACTACTTAGACGAAATAAAATATAAATATTACTTTAATTGAGACTGCTTT